>JAKSZU010000010.1:17708271-18308271 GCA_026018925.1 Tupaia tana
GCCATACAGAACATGTGAGCAGAGTCAGTACAACCTGAGAAAAATGACACTCACTATTATACCTCCTGTTAAAATCACGGGGAAGAGAATATATGTATAAATATAATATATGCACGCACATACACACACACGTGTGTGTGTGTGTGTATATATGCACGCACACACACACATAAAGAGAGGACAGAGTCATAAAAGTCATGACACATTTTTGCATAGAAAAATATGTCATGACTTTCCCAACAAACTCATATATATCTATCTGTACATAATGCATTAATATATAATGCACATATAAATGCATTATATATGCAGTTATATATACACAGACAGAATTTTTTAAAAATTTACCCAAGAGATTTTTTGCTAGGTTCAGAAATTACCAAGGTAGATTGGCATGGCCTGGTGGCATAGACAGTTGAGTCCCACTTGGCTAACTACATGATTCAAGTCCTAGATCCAGGTGCTTGAGAAATACAATGGGCACATGCACAGGCATGCCCAAAATCACAAAAGGAAGGAGAGAGAGATGAGAAGGGACTGTGGCATGACCGTTCCCTATGGGGAAGTGCTTTGTCTTTTCCCTCAGTTTCTCTCTCTCTAGTGACCACACTCACTATCTGGCAAAAATAAAGAAATAAAAAATAAAAGAAAGAAAGAAATAATCAAAATGCAATCTTCTAACTATAGGAAGTTTCCTGTGGCTGAGCAGTCTGTTTTAGAATGAGGCCAACACACATAAATAAGTACACAAGACAGATCGGAAAGATGAAGGCAAGTTAAGTACTAATAAACTTGTCTGTTTCTCTATCTTTTAATACATTATTCATAGATAGGAGCAGATAAGTATTTTTGTTTCTTTTAATACATTATTCATAGATAGGAGCAGATAAGTATTTTTGTTTGTTTTAGGTAGTTTGAGGTAGGTTGCTGTTATGGTAGTCTTCAAAATGGTTGTAAAAATGCAAATTATTAAACATCTGTTTTACTTAATTTCTCATGAAAACAAAGTCTGACAATTAGGCCTTGTGTGCAGCTAGTTTATCTCAGGAAATAATCCTAAGGACGAGGTGTGGAGACTGGAGAGTCACAGAGTTGTAGAGAAAGCCAATCCAAAGTCACGCTACCAAGTTTATCACTACTATAGTCCATTAATGATCAATGCTGCTAGGGGAATTTTCGATATTGTTCGTTTAAGGAATGAAAGAGAATGGTAGTCAGTGTTCATGCACCCAAAATACAATGGTGAACACAGGGTAATCATTATTGAATATTTTAAAAGTCATGAAAATGGGAGTAAAACAGTGACCACTGTTTCAAAACAATTATGAATGGTCAGGTCCATGGAGAGGGAAAAAGAAAACAAAAACAAAAAACGACAAAAACAAAAAAAAAAACAAACAAAAAAAAACACATCTTGGCCATAGTTTTTCTTAAATACTTCCTATGGTAGATTTGTACAATCAAACTTTGTGTTTTCAACTATTTTCTACTTAACCTCATGGTTAAATAATGATTTTAGTTATACTGGGGCATTAATTTTTTTTTTTATTATTTCCATAAGATTAATGTAAGAAGAGTCAGTAGGTAAAAGAGAAAGTCCAGCCTACTCTCCTGCCTTCACATCTCAGCAGCAAATGCACCACCTGTTCTGAGAGGGCAGCCTTCGTTCTTTGAGTATTTGTAGGACTCGGTGAATACAAAGTGAAGGACAGAATCCATGATTATCTACAAAACTAGTTCCCATTGGTGCAATGGAAAATGAGCGAGGGCAAGGATAGCTCCAATCAATTGATAATACTTGCCTAGAACATTACGTTACATGAGTTTCTGAGGCCACAGAGGGAAATAAAAGAGAAAGAAAACAATATTTCTTCAATGACACATAGGAAAAATTAAAAAGTAGCAGATAAGCCTTTTCCTTGCCATTTCTGTAAAAGGGGTGAGAAGGATGTTGTCTCAAGGATGAAAGAGGAAAGTAATTATCTAATGGCTCTCATTATAAATTTGTCAAGGGTATTGCAGGGTGCCCTTCTCCTGCAGTCACAGATTGCACATGATTCTGTGTTGATCAGTTTTCTGCTGGTACCCTATATCCAGGCACTAGAAGAGGTCCAGGGAAAATGTGAAGAGGACACAGTGCAAGCCATGTGAGAAGGTATTGCCAGACTATGCTAGCAGGAGCTCAGTGATGACAGTGATCCCCAGGGAATTAAAAATTACATAAAGAGACAGACAAAACATGCCCAATAAAGCTATTTCTCCACCTCCTTGTTATGGCACCATACTTCATAAGAGCTTATGCTGACAAATCAACCAGTTCCAGGGGGTTTTCCCAATATGAAGGAGTGGCACTGCTGTTGTAACATTTTAAGATTTATATTTTCTGGATCCACAGTCTAACCCTTTGTTACAAGTCCAGATTTAATCTTTGAGTAGTAAATCATGACAGTCAAGCTTAGGGCACATCCACTATCTAGACAAGAATGTTGATGAAATAAAAATTAACAGTGCAACATGCTAACAAAATTAGAAAATTCCAGGACTCCTTTTTATAAATGATGATAATAAGATTCATTTTTATTCTTAGTTTCTTCAAAATTAGTGTTTTCCATAAGTTATTGAGAAAAACACTAACAGTAATGAAGCAGAAAAAAATGATGGATGTTAAGAAATCAAGGTGCTTCATAATGGGTTATAAAATTGTGCTTCTTTGTTGCCCATGCACTATTGATGAGCTTGCAACACTTTAGACATCTTTAATTTACGAGGAAACAGTTTTATTTCTTTCAGCAACAGTGGATATAATTTCCTTATCTATCATTAGAATGGTTTAATACCTTCATTAATCCACACATCATAAAGCAGAAAGTGAATTTTAACCTACTCCAATCACTCATTGCTCCTTTTTCATAAAAAAAAATGCTGTTTTCTGCTGATTCCCAAATTAGACTTAAAGCTAAGATCTCATGAGCTATCATAATTAGAAAGAGAAGATATGGAGGTGAGGCTTCTCTTGTTACCGTGGCTTTATCATTATGCGTAGGAATATTATTAGACATTTTCTGAACAAGTCATAAAAATGACATTGCGATGCTGGGTATGTGATAGAGAAAGTCAGCAATGGTGACTCTAGTAAATAGGAGGCTGGTTTCACCAAATCCCAACAAAACTCCTAGAAAGGCCCTATCTACTCTGTATTCTTTTCTCAGAAGCAAACCTTCTCATTTGCTGAACACATAGACTTGGTTTGAAATTGCCACATCAAGATAGAGCTGAAGATGTTCCAGTCATTTATCCCAGAGGAACCCTAACTATTATCTTGTTCCCTTCATCTACTAAGGATCTGTTCAAGAGGTCTTCTCTTTTCCTTACACTGATAACCACTCCAGTTTGTATTTAACATGTACCAGGGAGAAGAAAGAGGCATTTGTAACAGTGCAAAAATAAATTATTCACTCTCCAAGTGACATGAGCCCCAGTGAAACTTCATAAGTTTTGGTGATTTTTGAAAATTACTTGGGTATCAAAAATAATATGTGCTATGAAAAAAGGTCACTGATGAACTGGTAGGCTTGTCATAATTTAAAAACCAAGAGGCTGAGAATACACTGTACTAATAGAAAACCTGGTAATTTAGTCTCATCAACAATTTCAGGAATAATAATTCTAGCCTCTCATAAAATGATATGAAACCTGACACACACATACAGGCACACAAAAATCCCCACAGAATTTTAAAAATAAGAGATAGGATAAATCAACAAAGGAGTAAAAATAACCTATAATATGAATGGAAAATATGTCACACTTCTAAGACATTATTAACTTCCCAAAAAACTCTTTCATGCAGAATACCTCAAATTCTTTGGCAGTATAAACCTCCAGTCAGATCTTCCAAGAGAGAAACTTATGAGTTATCCCTGATCTATGATCATACCCAGTTTTATCTCACATATCCACCCACCTCCCAAATACAATGTGTCAATGCGTGTCCTTGGGGAATATTCAAAGTATGTTTAAGCCCAGCTATCAGTGCATGTATTATCTTATAATATCATCATAGTAACTGTGACTTCAGAGTTCCGGTCACTCCTTCCATAAAAATGAGTGGTTTGAGATACTATAATATTCTGATGTCTTTATTGGTTTACACATGGAAAGATTATGGTGTTCTGAAATGCAAAGCAAATTTGGAGACAGGATGGTATTGGAGAAAGAGCTCTGGTAGCTGAGGGGAAATGATGAATCAAGATCTGGGAAGTGAAAGTAAAAGTAATGAAAAAAGTCAATTTAAGGTAAACACTAGTAAATTTAGGGTAAAACTGATTAAATTAGATTAGAAGTTTTTTTTCTGGTTCTTGGTTTCTAATGTCATAAAAGATCTGAAAATAGTTAATCCATCTCTCATTCAAGTTTGCTTGTCTATTTTGATGGGGGAATCCAAAGACAGTTTAGAGGAGGTCTATGGCCTTTCATTGCTTTGAGGCAAGACCTGGTATGCATAAACATGAGAAAACCTAATTGGAGGAACAATACTTAAAGAAAACAACAAAAACTTTAGCAAGTGGTAAGTTTCAAATTGAGAGAAATAAATTATAAATTAGTTTATTAAATGTATAAATATAAGATGTAGACAAAGCTTGAAAACAATGGAGAATGTACCAAATGACAACTGACTTACAGAGTGTTGATTGGTCTCAAGTATTATAATTTATTATTTTATAATTCTACTATGACCAGGAAGAAAGTTACCTTCAAAATTATTTTAGAGTTTAATATTCTGATTCTTCTCATTTTTAAAAGCATACTGAATAGCAGTCCATTATCAAATGTATGTTTTATAAGTATTTTCTCACATTTTTTCAGTTTTCCAAATAACTCCTTCGCATTTTTTATAAGGTAAAGTTTCCTGATTTATCATCTGTCTTTTAAAGTTATTTTTTCTTGTGATCTGTCAAAGAAACTCAGGCTATCTACCTATCACATATATTTTCTTTTATGACCTATTGAAAGCCTTATGGTTTTGGTTTTCATAGTTTAGTATTGATACACATTAGATTAATTTTTCTGTGTAGTACAAGTCAGTAATAAAGAACCTCTGTCTCTGCCTTTTTTCTGTTTTTAAGGGGGGAGGGCATAGGTATCTAGAAATATCTAACCGCTCTAACATCATTTGTTGAAAAATATTTTTCTTTCCCCTTGTTTTGGGTATGTCTCTTGCCTTCTTCTAAAAAAAAAAAAACATTATTTACTATTTCTTTTTACTTCTTTAATGTCTTATTAGCTGGAACTCTCTGTATTGTGTTTTGGAGATTTCGTAGTTGCTCCAGTATGTATATTGTGTATCTTTAATCTCTGACAATCTAGCTCAGATGAGATCACCATTCCCCTTAATTATAATGTAATTATTTTACATCTGTATTTCATACTTTTGCTTTATATAGTAAGTTATTGTTCATTTTTTTCTTTGTTTTCTTTTTTTAAGGTTTTTCCATAGGATTTGTGTGCTCTCTGGAAAAAGCAGAGACAGACAAAGAAAAAGCAATGAATTACCCCTCCAGGAGAGCTGGCCACTTAGCAATCTCCTCTCCAGATCTTGGGCATTCACACACACACAAGCCCTGTATGAATTTTTTTTTTTTTTTTTTTTTTTAGAGTGTACTCGCTAGAAAGAGGGGCAGACAGAGACAGTGAGAGGGAAATCACCGCCTAGAGGGATGGCCACACCACAGTCCTTCTCTTCCATTATCCTCCTAGGATCTTGAGCAAAGATGCACACACACCCAGCAAGGTTTTCAAGTCACTGGGCCCAGGCCTTAAACCATGGTTGGCCATATGGAAGTCCCATAACTGCTACACCACTGCTGGCCCTTGAGCCTTGTATGATTTTCAAGCTGCTAGGTCCGGGTCTAGAACCATGCTTGGTCATGTACGAGTCCAGCACATTAATCACTATAGCCATCAACTAGCCCCACCATTCAGTTTTTCTTTTAGAGAGATTTTTGCTATAGGGTGCATGCACTCACTGGAGAAACAGAGACAGAAAGTGAGAAATCACCTTCCAAGGGGAATGGCCACACCACAATCCTTTCTCCATTCCCCTCTCCTCTTGAGAACATATGCTAAAGCACCCAGTGTGAATTTTAAGACACCGATCCAGGCCTTCAACTGTGGTTGACTACTTTGGTGTCTAGCAATGTAACCACGCCATCTGCTGGTCCCACCATTCAGTTTTTAATGTGAAAAATATTCCACATATTTAGCATAGCTGCAACTCTTCATTTTTCAGAACAGATCTGTTTCTTACTAGTATATTTTTTTTCTTCATCCTACAAAACTTTCTTTACTATTTCCCATAGTGCTGTTCTGGTGGTGACAATTCTTTCAGCTTTGGTTTTATTAAAATGTCTTCATTTTGTTGGAACTAGCAGATGGCATAATGGTTACATCAGTAGACTCCCATGTTGTCGTCCACTGTTTGAATCTTGGACCCAGCAGCTTGAAAATCACTTTGGGCACGTATGCATGTGTGCCCAAGACGCCAAAAGAAAAATGGAGGAGAAGAGATTGTGTGTGGCTATCCCCCTGGGGGGTGACTTCTCACTTTCTGTCTCTCTGTCCAGTGAGCACACCTGCGCTATAGCAAAAAATCTCTCAAAAAAATAAAACTCTTCATTTTGTGTTTATATCTGAGGGATATTTTCAATGGAGAGTTCTAGGTTGATCTTTGCCTCTCCCAAATCTCTCAAATATATAAATGAATTGCCTTCTCTGTGCTCATTGATTTGTTTTTCTCTGGCTGCTTTAAACACATATTTATTAATAGTAGTAGTAATACTTTTCAAAAAGTCATTTATGATATGTGTTGTTTTTTTTGTTTGTGTGTTTATTCTGTTTGTAATTAGTTAAATTTCTTTGAAAATAAAGGATATTTTTTATTAAGTTTGAATATTGGCCATTAGTTGCTCTGATATTTATCCTATCTTATTTTTTCTTCTGTGACATGAATGACCTGTTTCTTAGGATGCTTCATATTATCTTCCAGATACTATTATTCCATCCTTTTTTTTTTCTATGCCTTTGCTTGAAAAGTTTCTATCAGCTTACTTTTAAATTACTGATATTTCTTCTGCAATTATTAAATAAGCCTACTAATAAATTATCCATTTTATTATTACACTCTTCAGTTCTAGAAATTCTGTATATTTGTTTTTGCTCTTTAAAAATTCCATTTTGGGGGGAACCAGCAGTTAGCGTAATGGCTATGTCGCTGGACTCCCACGTAGTCGACCGCGGTTCATGTCCCGGACCCGGTGGCTTAGCCGGGCGTGTGTGCGTGCTTGCCCAAGATCCCGAGAGGAGAATGGAGGAGAAGGGATTGCGGCGTGACCATCCCCCCTGGGGGGTGATTTCTCGCTTTCTATCTCTCTGTCTCTCTCTGTCTGTCTGGCGAGCGCACGCGCCCTATAGTGAAAAATCTCTCCAAAAAAAAAAAATAAAATTCCATTTTGATATTATATGCATCTTTTAGGTAAAATAATTTAAAAAAATAAATATATTTATACACATATATAAAAATTGAATATATTCCCATGCATACATGTATGCATATATACATATATAAACACACACACTCACACATATTTCATAACCATTCATTCAACATCATTATCATCCTAGTTCTTTACTTTTTTCTTTCTTTTGAGAGGGTTTTGCTATAGGGCACATGCACTTGCTGAAAAGACAGAGGGAGAGAAAGAGAAGAGAGACGGAAAGTGAGAAATCACCCCCAGGAGGGATGTTAAGAAGCAATCCCTTCTCCTGCATTCTCCTCTCAGGGTCATGGGCACGCACACATACACACCCAGCACGAGTTTAAGCCGCCAAGTCCAGGACTCAAACCATGGTCAACTATGCGGGAATCCAACGATATAACCATTACTCCATCTGCTGGTCCCTTTACTTTTGTTTTCTTAATATTTTCCACAAAGCATGTGAGCTCACCAGATAGAGACACAGAAAGAAAAGAAAGTGAGAAACCACCTCCAAGGGAATGTTCACTCCACAATCCCTTTTACTTAATTACTCACTCCTTTTGGGATTTTGGGTAGTCATGCACATCCTCCCAGTGTTTTTCTAAAGCCACATGTCTGGACTTGAATAGCGCAGTTGGCCATGTGGGATCCAGATATCTTTAACACCATGCCACATGCTGGTCCCTATTTCCTTTTTTATCAGCTGATTTTACTAAGATTTTGGGTCATATTTTACTATTTTATTCCATGCATAGTATTTTTTAATAGAAGTCAGTTCAATTTAAATGATATGCTGTTGAATGTCAAGATACTGTTGTGTTCTTTTAAGGATACTGAAATTTATTTTGCCCATGGTTAATTTACTTGTGAACTACCTTAATCCTATTGAAGATTTTAAATCTTTCTTAGGGTAGCTGTAGAATAGTCTTTAGAGTTATTTCGACCCTATTCCTTAGGCAAAAAAATTTGAAATTCTCTGTTGAATGCTGTAAGTATTCAAAAGGTCACACCACTCTGGCTGATCAGAAATCAGAAATCTTCTACCCTTTGTAGTCCTGTAACTATTTGTTTCACAGCTCCCACACTGTAGTTTTTTTCCTTCATCTGTTTGTATATTTGTTTGATTTTTTTCCCCCAAGACATTACATCTTACCCTGTGCTTCCATACTTCTTATTATTAATCCAAAGACTCAAGGGAGTATTAAACAACTTTATGAAATTCATTTTTTTGACTAGTTTTCTCTTATACTCTATCCTACAAATTCCCACTCCCTTAGCCTCTGCAAACTTTGACTTCCATATCTTTGTCTTAGTGAGACCATTATATTCTGCTTTTCTTCTGCTTCCTTGCCTCCTCATGTTGGAAGTTTGGTAACTATCTTCCAACAGAAAGCCAGACTTATTATAGAATTCATCTTATTCATTTTCCTTCTCTAAGTAATATATTTCTGTGCTATATACTATTCAACATCTGAGAATATATTGGATTTTTTTAAAATTATATTTATAGAGTTTTTGAACTGTTTTCATCATAGGGTTAGTACAGCATCTGCTAGTTGTAGACAAGGAAGAAATCAACTATTTAAAAACAAGCTACTTCCACTTATAACAGAAGGGAAAGTATTCTGTGATGGCTAAAAAGTTCACATTCTGGAGCCAGCCTACCTGGGTTCAGATCTTGCCTCTGTTTTCATTGTTGATCAACACTATAAAATGAGCAGTCACTTAAACTCTCAGTACCCCAATGTCCTCATTAAAAAAAAGCAAGAAAATTCAGATCATTAGGCTCAGATATGGGCTAAAGAAGCTCGTGTCTGTGAAATACATGGCCCAGCCACTGACATACAGTAAATTCTACTTAAGCATAGATGATTATTATTCATCTGATATTTAATTATTCTCATTTCTAAGTTTAACCTAGAATCCACATAAATTCCTTATTAATTTGCATTTCTTATCATCTTCTTCATTGTAGAGAATGTACCTGTAGTCTTTTCTAAGTAGAACTCTGATTCTGAGTATTATTCTGATTTTACATAGGGTCAAATTCTCATTTAAGGGGTGTCCAGCTGAGAGATTTGTTCCTCTTGTAGAATTGGCCCTATCCTTACTTAGCATATGATATGGGAAAATTAATCTTTTTCTCCCCTTGGGATAGAATATATCAGTAAGTATAATACTTAATTTATATATTTTATATCTAGAAAATAATTCTCCTTCTTCAATAGCACACTACTTGGTCTTTCAAATGAAGTTATTAGAATAATATGTACTAAGAGTACAGAAATTGTTTGTACTTATTCTCAGCAGCTATTTTCTTCCAATATACCATGTATAAATTAGAATTTTCCATCTTTTGCTCCAATATACACCCCCATGGTATAAATATGATTAAATTATCTTTCTGTCTCTTCATTCTCAGACATTTATACATACTAGATTTTCACTAGGTTCCCTCTCTAAAGTTTTGTTTTGGTTTGGTTTTCCTTTGGAAATAAGACAGTTACTTTATGAAATCTTCTGATAATATTCCTGGAAATAAGAACTAGAAATTCTGGAGCCATATCCTATTCAACACTACTCTAAAACTCTATAAAATTACAATGGAACTAAATGAGTTTTTAAATAATATAAGGAGAGGGCCAGACCATGGTTGTTAGGCTAGATCTTACATGGCTGACAGTGTAGTTCGAGTCCTGGATCCAATGGCACTAGATGTGTCTATGCGTGTATGCCCAAAATCTTAAAAGGAGGAAGAAATGGAGAAGAGATTGCAGTGTGACCATATCCCAAGGGGGTGCTTTCTCACTGTTTCACTTTATCTCTCCTCCCCCATCCCCATGGTAAGCACATACACTTTCTGGCAAATTAAAATAAATAAAATAAAATATTTCAGATAAAATAAGAATATTTAAAGACCAGGGGAGCATTTTAGGTACATCTTTTTAAATAGGCTATTATTTTATAAATTAAATCACTTTGGTTAGCTAGTGAGGAAATAGGCTTTTAGAACCTATGTTTAAAAATACATTTACATTAAAATATAGTTATAAGGCATAATATAGTCACTTATAAATTCTCATGTGACTCAAAAAACACTTAATATAAGTAAACATTGGAGGCAGCAGATGGCCTGGTGGTAAAGGCACCAAACTCCTGCATGCTCCATCATCTTTCAAATCCCCAACCGGGCAATGTGAAAATCAGGGTGAGTGCATGTGCATGCATGCGTATTCAAAACCTCGAGAAGAAAATGGAGGAGGAGGGATTGTGTGTGGCCATCCCCTCTGTGGTGTGATTTTTCACTTTCCCTTTCTCTCTCTCTCTCTCTGGTGAGCAGCACATACACTCTATGGCAAAAACCTTAAAAAAAAAAAAAAGTAAATGTCTTCTGCACATGTAGGCATGGCTTATGTAATCTATATATTCTATGTTGGAGAAACAAAAACAGAGTTGTAGTTCAATAATGGCATCAAAATTGAGATTTTCTTTTTTAAATGGAGCAAAAATTTATTAAATCACTGAAGATAAGAAAGAATTTAATTTTCTAATAAAAGTTTTGTTTAGCATTAAAAAATTGTTGCTTTCTTTTGTGAGGATATGTTCAAGTCATGTAAAACAGTTATGTTGTTAGATGAGAATATTCAAAGTAAATAAATTTATTTTTAAGGGGGACATAAAATTGCTGAAGTTCATTATAATTAAAAGATGCTTTGAGGGCTGACCCTGTGGCCTGGTAACATGGCAGCCAGATTCTATGTGGCAGACCATGTGGCTCAAATCCTGGTCCAGTCAGTTTAAAAAACATGCTGGGTATGTGTGCATGCACACTCACAATCCTGACAGGAACAAGAAATAGAGTAGAGAGGATTGTGGTGTAACTATTCCCCATAGGGGTTGCTTTCTCCATCTCCCTCTCCTTCCCCTTCCTCTCTCTGTGGTGAGCACATATGCCCTATGGTAAATTAAAATAAGTAAGTAAATAACAGCTTAGGAAAAACACTTAAATTCTTTGAGAAATTAAAGTACTAAGATATTATGAACTTCTGATTTTTGATCCAATAAATAAGGAGAGGAAAATTTACTCCATCCTAACAACAAATAAAATGTTGAACATACTGAAAAATCAACTCTTCTTAAATCCTTAGATGTGTCAGAGAAGTAAGATGCCAGAATAAACCACTGTCTCAAAAGTTAGAGAGACATACAGGCATATACAGAAAATTATAACTTGGTTCAGCTTCGCCTCCCACCCCCTGCCAAGTTTGTCACTATCACTCAGTCACTTTAATACTCCCAACGCAGCATGGGAGGGAATGGTAGCAGTAGAGCAGGTAGCAGTGCTGCTGGGAAGGGTTCTGGGCTGTGGATGTGAGGGTCATTTGCCTTCACCCTATCTTCCTTCTATTTTTCTAAGGTCCCTTTAACACAAAACTTCTTTTCATATCCTCTATGGAATTTTCACTTCAGTCTCAGAGCCCAGTCAAACAGAAACCATCATGTTCATGGAATTATTGTTTCTAGAGCACAAGAAAATTGGGTGTGAATAAATACTGAGTTTGTGATACACGGACAGAATCAGAATGAAGAAACATATTCTGCCTTGATTTCCTATTTCAAAAAATACCTGGAGGAGAAAAACAAAAGAAACCATTGGTTTAGTTCTGAATAGAATATGGATTAGGGTGAGTATTCCATACACTGAATGAAGTCAGTGATCTCTCTTCCGAGAGAAGATCATAAGCATTTCTAGAAAGCTGAGACAAGACGGCAAATAGGATGGCATTAGTCATCACAATAGGTTTGTTTGTATCACAGAGCAGCAAATCTATATATTCAATAATATGTGGAATTTTACCCTCAATTATATATTCAGCAAAATCATCTATACAGTGTGAAAAACAATGAGAATTTTTAAGTGTTCATAACTTCTCTTTGTCCTCCTTTTTCCCCGTCCTCTTCTTTCTTCTACTTCTTTTATTTCTCTTGCTCTCCTTTTTTATTTTTCTCTCTCTACTAAGCCTTTCTCAGGAAACTAGTGATAGAGAAAGTCTCCAACTCCATGGATTAAGTGAAGCAAATGACAGCAATGCCAACAAAAACACAAACTAAAGAGCAAAGAGAAAGGCATCAGAATTCAGTAAACAAAGGCTACACTCAGCATACATTATACATAAGCAATGCAATCTATTTTTCAGTAGGAAGTTGGAAGACTATAGAATAGGGATTTTCAGAAAAATAAATTTATAATCAATAGATTCTGAGGTATATGTCAGAATTTGGAAAGAGAAATATCGATTGGCATTTGAAAGGTTAGGTATAGTTCACAGAAAACTCTACTTTGCAGTGAGTAGCACCAGTACTAACATAACAAGGTAAATAATGATTGTTTAAACAAAATTTATACATGTACTGATGTCTTCAAGTCAACATAGTTAGGTGAGAATTTACCTACAATAGAATTGTGTATCCCAGGATCTCCACCCCTGTATGATCCCAGATTAGACAAAAAAAAAAAAAAAAAAAAAAAAAAAAAAAAAAAAAAAAAAAAAAAAAAAAAAAAATCTGCGTGAGATTAGGAAGGAGGAAATGCAGTAACTGCCATTAATATCAGAAGGCTGACCAGGGCTGATAAGCTCATGTATAGATACAGAGTAATTCAGCTTGTAGAGTTTGTTTTTCGATGTACTCAGCTCTGCATTTGGCTTCTTTTCCGAATGTTGAGCCAGCAGCCCCCAGCCCTCAATAAAATGCACAACTATGGGGCCAGCAGATGGAGTAATGGTTTCGTTCTGGACTTCCACGTATTTAACTGCAGTTACAGTACCAGACCTGGTGGCTTAAAACTCAAGCAGGGCACATGTGCGTGCATGCCCAAAATTCCAAGAGGAGAATGGAGGAAAAGGGATTGCGGTGTGGCCATTCTCCCTGGAATGTTATTTCTTGCCTTCTGTCTCTCTGTCTCTGCGGTAAGAACATACGCCCTATGGCAAAATTAAAAAAAAAAAAAAAAAAAAAAAAAAAAAAAAAACTCCAAAAAAAAAAAAAAAATGCACAACTGCAGAAGCACAAAGATGGTTATTAGGTAACAGCACACATTGTCGATCTCTCCATGAGTTCTCCCTTCGCCTGTTGACTGTGGCAGCTGGATTGTGTGTGGATTTTCAGATTTCACTGAAACTCTAACTTGTTCGACTAAGCCAGTGCTTCAGAGAAACTATTAGTGATACATTCTCTAATCCTCTGATCTTCTATGACCTTTATCTTCCCAGTGCTAGCCACTAATCTACCATCTAAAATAAATCCATTAATCCCGTAATACTCTACTCTGCCTCCATGACTAAAGATTCAAGAGATTCAGATACTGGTATTAAAAGTGGTTTCCTAGAAAGAGCACATTAAGGGTAGAAATCTGAAATTGGTTTATTGACTGGACAAGATTTAGGAAGACTAATTATACTGTGATGAGGCAGAAATAGAATACTAGCATTACCTGTTGGTTCATGGCAAAAACATTACTAAAACTAAAACCTGTAGTAACCTAAGGCACCATGCTTTCAGAAGGCAATACTTTAGCCTTATAATTGTTGCATATTAGCTGTTGCCATAGAGCCAAAGAGTAATTTAGTGAAAATAAAGAGTATAATGACTATGGATGGTTGGGATTGCTTCTAAATGTGATAGACTATTTAGAAGGAAAAAAAAAAGAAAGTAAAGAAAAAGATAAGCCAAGGATTTCAAGTTCCCAACTAAACATCTGAGTAAAAAACCAAAATACTTACATTCTGCCCTGAAAATAATCAATACCTCCTTTAATGACAGTGTCAAGATTTCTGAAAATCTAAACCCAAGACTAAACTGTGAAGATTCTCTTATGCTAAAATTATGATATCTTCGGATTAGAAGAGGACTTGAAAATTAGGATGGAGACACATGGAAAAATTCTCATGAGACTGAAGGCCTCAAAACTCGAAAGTTTTCCAAGCCTCAGTTGCCATTAGAGAGAGCTCATTTTTTCCCTATCAAAATGGATTATCTTTCTTTTTCCTGAAGAACCTTTACTGGGCCTTCCAGTGGTAGTTCCTTGAGAGAGATTGGAGGTACTGCCCAAGACTTACCCATACAATATTTCACTGTATTAGGTTATCAGGAAAGTCATGACACATTTTGGCATAGAAAGACAGAAAGATGTATCATGGCTTTCCTGACAACCCACTATATAGATTTATAACCAGATGCAGGATCAGCAGACCCCAAGAGACTGGATATAAAATGTGATCCCTGGGACCAGCAGTTAGCGTAATGGCTATGTTGCTGAACTCCCATGTAGTCGACCGCGGTTTGAGTCCTGGAACTGGTGGCTTAAACTCATGCCGGGCGCATGTGCGTGCGTGCTCAAGATCCCAAGAGGAGGGAACCAGCAGTTAGCGTAATGGCTATGTCGCTGGACTCCCATGTAGTCGACCGCGGTTCGCGTCTCGGACCCGGTGGCTTACAACTCACGCCGGGCGCGTGTGCGTGCGTGCCCAAGATCCCGAGAGGAGAATGGAGGAGAAGGGATTGCGGCGTGACCATCCCCCCTGGGGGGTGATTTCTCGCTTTCTGTCTCTATGTCTCTCTCTGTTTGTCTGGCGAGCGTACGCGCCCTATAGCGAAAAAAAACCTCTCCAAAAAAAAAAAAAAAAAAAAAGATCCCAAGAGGAGAACAGAGGAGAAGGGATTGCAATGTGGCCATCCCCTCCCCCGGGGAGTGATTTCCTCACTTTCTACCTCTCTGTCTCTCTGTCTTTCTGGTGAGTGCATGCACTCTATAGCAAAAACCTCTCAAAAAAAAAAAAAAAAAAAATATGTGATCCCTGATGAGAAACATAGACAGAAGCAAAATTGTTAGACTTTGACAATGTACTTTATCTGACACTGAAATATGTATGAGAATGAGTTATAAGGATTTAGATCTGAGGAGAAGGCATGGATTTGGGGTTAAACCAACTGTTTAAAATAGATATATTGACCAAAATTCTTGTGGTCGGTGAGTAATCTGAAGCAGTGAGAATGGGCTAAATAGTTTTCTGAAAACTGGACTTAGAGATGGCCTGCTTTGAATTAAGTTGAGATGTCAAAATGTCACAGGTACAGAGAAATTTTCCGAAACTTAGATACCAGAATATTGAAGTTGATGTATTTTGGAAGATCTGATCAACCTAGAGGACAATAAATTTTGCAAGAAAGGATAAATGGCTAAAAGTATGGGATTACTATCACTTATAGGCAGTGATGACTACTGGTATTTCTGGATGCTCAAATATTTAGAAGGCAGACAAAGAGAAATTTGTATTTCAATATTCACAGAAGAGCAACCTCAGCTAGAAGAGAATTTAACAATTTCAATAATTAAGTGAATAGATGAACTATTCGATGAATGCATTTAGCCTTTTTCCCTAGCCTTCTTTATCCTTGCCCAATTAATTCATGAATAAATTGAACATGATGGCAGGGTTCAAGTTTATGTGTGGGCTCAGACACTTGCATTTCACTTCCTCCAGCCAATCCTGGCTAAAACTGCTAGTGAAAACTCAACTTTCCAATAACACAGTTTAACATTGCCCAAAATTACTCAGATTGACCGAGTCACTAAGTGACAGGTTGATTAATGGAATTATTTCCATTATGAAACACACAGTGCTTTTTCTCTCATTGGAAATAGGCATTCATTTGGGATATAGATTTGCTCTCTGACACCAATGATTCTGCCAAAACTGCCAGTTGAAGATTCACTGTCATGCATGACACTTAGCACTTCAAGTAAGAGAAACTCTGCCATTTCATTTTTTCTCCATGCCCTTAAATGCCTATCAAAAATCAAATCCAATAGAAAGACAGGAGGGACTCCACCCTAAACCAAAGCCCACAGACAGAAGCAGAGAATATAGTAAGGGAAACAAGTAGTGAATGTGTATGCTGAGGGAGATAGGAGAAGGGAAGACAATGAAATAGATTTTCATTGCACCAAGGAAAGAAGATTACAGAGGAAAATTCCAGAAAAGTGGAAAACTGCATCTCTGATAGCATGTCTAGTAAGAGACTTGGTTGGTGACTACAAATTCTGTACATCTTTAATGTTGAGGGAGAACTGTCTCAGCAAGATAATTCAACCATCAAGAGAATTCCTCCTCCTTTAATGATCCAGATTTGTGTCAACTTACTTCAGTAGATACTTTTTCTATATCTAGTGGCACATTTAACTATACTAGACAATTAAGAATATGAAACTTAAAATTAAAGAGAAGAGATACACAGTAAGATGATAGTCGATCAAGGTAATTTGTAGAAAATATAAAGTACAAGTAGTTGTAAGTACTTTTTTTTTTTTTTTTTGAGAGGTTTTTGCTATAGGATGCATGCACTCGCCAGGAAGACAGAGAGAGACAGAGAGACAGAAAGCGAGAAATTACCCCCCCCAGGGGGAATGGCCATGCCGCAATCCCTTCTCCTCCAATCTCCTTTCAGGATCTTGGGCACGCACGCACACGCGCCCCACATGAGTTTTAAGCCACCGGGTCTGGGACTCAAACCACAGTCGCGTGGGAGTCCAGCAACATAGCCATTACACCAATTGCTGGTCCCAGTTGTAAGTACTTTTATTAAACTGAAAAGTCCTTTAGATTCAGATCCATAAAAACAGCAATAGAGAGAGAGTGACTAAGTCTTTGGAATTCCTTTATTTAAGAGATGTCATGAAATGATGCCTACATGGAATTTGGTGATTAAATATTATTTTAAGATGTTTTGACTCCTTGAAAACAGCTTTCTTTACTTGTATAGAATGGAATATTGAGACATTAGATATTATAAGGGAAAGACACTGACATTGCAGGTTGTATTATTCCACCTCCATTACCCACTTACCTGATGTGATTACTGAGCAATTGCACCAACCGTGGATGGCTGCTCTCTAGATTCTATTATATTCGAAATAAAATAATCTCCTGAATATTTAAATCTCTATAGTCGAGGATTTTATTACTTGCATCCAGAGACTTTCCCCATTAACATAACCTATAACTAAATTTAAGTGTAACTTATAACTAAATATTTGTCATTGTGCTTTGTTTTGCTTAAATTGTTTTTAAGAGTTACTTAGATATTGATATTGAAATTAAAGAGCTTTCTATTTCCTTCAGGTAATTATGAGAGAATCATTCTAGCCTTTTGAAATCCTAACCTAATTTTCCTGGGGATTGGGCTGCCATTGCTCCAGTGTTCACTCACTCTTGAGGAAATACAAAATTCCATCATCTCTCTTACTAAACTATAAACAATAATCCTTGAATATGGTAAGATGGGGTGAATCTTCACATACTGAAACTGATAAGGTCACTGTTTGGAAGCATGAATTCTACTATAGTGTCTGAGTTGTTACTTTCACCTAATATTCTCTGTCATTACTAACTCTGAGGATCAATAGTTAATTTAAGAGTGAGATAAACAGGCTCATGTGAATCTCCAAGTAAAATGTCTGAAGGCCGAGCTTACTCACCTATAAGAGTTGGCATTTTGAATCATCATGATAATTTGTGTGTGTCTGTGTGGACGCAAGTCTCTTACTATTAATTATGTTTTATTCTTGGAATGGATTTTTTATATGTAAATTACACACACATATACATACATATTAATATATACATGCATATAATAGTTGTATAAATACATATATATTATTCTCATTTTCTCAGCTATATTTATAATATTCTTCAGCCAAATTCAGAAGCCAAACAAGACCATTGTCACTGACTTCTGAGCAAAATTTGGTGTAAGAAAGTTACAGAGAGAGCATCCCAGGATTTTTATAGTGTATATTCAAAATCATGATTATTGGGGGAGAAATTAGAATAACAAAATAACTTCTGAGAGTATTTAAAATAGTATATACACACATAAGCTAGGGCATGGTCCATTCCTCAAAATGTTAATATTTTAGGGGACCAGCAGTTAGCGTAATAGCTATGCTGCTGGACTCCCACGTAGTCGACTGCGGTTTGCGTCCTGGACCCGGTGGCTTAAAACTCACGCTGGGCACGTGTGCGTGCGTGCCCAAGATCCCGAGAGGAGAATGGAGGAGAAGGGATTGCGGCGTGGCCATCCCCACTGGGAGGTGATTTCTCACTTTCTGTCTCTCTCTCTCTGTCTGTCTGGCGAGCGCACCACCCTATAGCAAAAATCTCTCAAAAAAAAAAAAAGTTAATATTTTAGATCAGGGTCTTCTAACTGGCTGCAGAGGACTCAACTCCATGATAATGGATAAACTTCCATTTTCCAAAGCAGAAGCCAGGAGCTTTCTCTTTTACAGACCAGGAAGAATAATCATATGTTAAATGTGGGACTTATTCTACAATTTCTGGGACTATTATTTACCTTTTCTAGATGTGTATCCCCTTTTTCCTCCTAGTAAAATCCCCTAAGGACAGTGTTTCTATACACCTCTCATTTCTGGCCTACATGATTCTTTGCATATTATCATTATTTAAATGAAGAGATTCTAATCTAGATATAAAAAAGGATTACACTAATTTCTTTGACATATTTTAATTCATTCAGCAAGAAAAGTGGTGATTTGAATATTATAAATAAATGTGAAAATGTTAGTTTTCATGGCATTTTAACATATGTCACTCTCCTGCCCCCATCTATAATTTTGAAATAAAAATAAAACTTTTATTTGCATTAAAAGCTATCCAAGCAAAAAAAAAAAAATCATTCTGAGACAGGGTAATTTAATTCTCAGACCAAATTGCTGACTACAGAAGTCAGGCTTTGATGCCCACCACTGTTTATTCCAAAAACATAAGCAATTTTATAAAAAGAAACTAGATTAATACTTCATAATAAAGGAACTAGGAATTTTCTTCCACTATTTTATCAGTTAGGTAGCAATGCTGTTTTACTTTAAAATCAGCCATAACTTTATTTTCTATGATCTACTTCCCATTGTTTCAAAACAAGTCTAATTTTATTGTCATGACAACCACCGAGCAGTTGTCACTGAAATAAAAGTCATTCTGGATCTCTCTAGAGCAACTCCCTATTTTTTTGTTTTTTATCAGTGTTAATAAAAGCACAGTATCTTATAAAATTCAATTTATGATTATTTTAGAAAGCTTTCGACTCCAAAAAACAATCCATTCATTTTCAGAACACATTATTTGAGGCTTTAGAAAATAAATATGCTAAAAAGGATCTCAAGTAGAGAGAAAAATTACTCTGTCCTCCCATAAATCCTCCTTAGGGAATAGATATTAATGTTTATTCCTGTTGTGATTTCACTGAGAATAATGTCAATATTAATTGGTGAAAAGAAGTGTTTTAGTAAAAGGCTCAAATGTAAGAATATGTTTATTCCATTCTTACGATGATAGAATATCTTGAGAGTAATACGTTGGAATAAAATCTGAAGATATTGATACTGATATTTTGCCTATGCCTGATGAACTTTTTTTTTTTTTTTTTTTGGAGAGGTTTTTGCTATAGGGCACGTGCGCTCGCCAGACAGACAGAGAGAGACATAGAGACAGAAAGTGAGAAATCACCCCCCGGGGGGGGGGATGGTCACACCGCAATCCCTTCTCCTCCATTCTCCTCTTGGGATCTTGGGCACACATGCACACGCGCCCGGCGTGAGTTTTAAGCCACTGGGTCTGGGACGCAAACCGCGGTCGACTACGTGGGAGTCCAGCAACATAGCCATTACACTAACTGCTAGTTCCCTGCCTGATGAACTTTTATGAACTAAACCTAAACAAGTATTCTGTATACTACATAAAGAGAGGTAATATACTGATATTGCTACTCATTTAACTATTTCAACAATGTTAAGCAATTGGGTATGGATCTATGGCAGATGGATCCCATATGGCCAACCCTACAGTTCTAGTTCTAGACTTGGTGGTTTAAAAAATATTCTCTGTGGGACCACCAGTTAGCATAATGGCTATGTCGCTGAACTCCCATGTAGCCGACCACGGTTTGAGTCCTGGACCTGGTGGCTTAAACTCACACTGGGCGCCCATGCCTGTGTGCCCAAGGTCCCTAGAGGAGATTGGAGGAAAAGGGATTGTGGCATGGCCATCCCCCCTGGGGGGTGATTTCTCACTCTTTGTCTCTCTGTCTCTCTCTGTCTTTCTGGCGAGCGCACACGCCCTATAGCACAAACCTCTCAAAAAAAAAAAAAAAAAAAATTCTCTGCATAACCCAAATCCTGACAGAAAGGAGAAATGAAGAAAAAGGGATTGCAGCATGACCATTTCCCATGGGAGGATGTTTTCTCCCTCTCTCTCTGTCCCTCCCTGGTGAATGCTCATGTGCAGTGAATGACAGGACTAAAACAAAAAACAAACAATAAAAAGATTAAGCGAGTGTTACCAACTATGCACATTTTTAGATACTTTAGTGCAAATTGTTTAATAATCATCCTTTTCAATCCAAATATAATTTATTTTTCAAAACAATATAACATATAATTAGTTCTTATGAATTAAACATTTGAGTTTTAAAATTCCAATAGTTAAGTATAATATAGGTTCTATATGGACTAAGAAAATAGCGACTTGTGGAATTATAGCCAACAGGAAATGGGATAAAATGGATATGACAAAGTGTTCTTTGTCACTATAGCTAAATGGATATTCATTAACTAAATTTTGTTAGGATCAATACTCAGGGTTTGTCCTTATTAGATTTATTCAGTGTGATTCTTAAAACATCCTTATCTGGTCACAAGAAATTGTCACAACATAAAAGGAATCTCAGAATCACATGGGAGTCATAAAGTCAAAACCCTTCATTGCATAGAGGTGGAGAAATTGAAACTCAAGGAAATAAATCACAGAAAGACAAAAGCAGAGCTCAAATCAGCATCTGAGCTTCATTGAGTCTCCCAGGCTAGTACTCTTCCTAACATTATAAAGGTAAGGTCTAACTTGTATGGTGATTAGAAATATAAAATGTTTATTTCCTAGTGAAGATCTCAATCACAAATGGTAGGTGCTTGAGAAAGTTAGTTATTACCTCTGTAATGAGCTTTTATTTTTGAGAGAGAGATTTTTTTTTTTTTGAGAGGTTTTCACTATAGGGCACGTGCGTTCTCCAGACAGACAGAGAGACAGAGAGACAGAAAGCGAGAAATCACCCCCCAGGGGGGATGGTCACGCTGCAATCCCTTCTCCTCCATTCTACTCTTGGGATCTTGGGTACGCATGCACACGCGCCCGGCGTGAGTTTTAAGCCACCAGGTCTGGGACGCGAACCGCGGTCGACTACGTGGGAGTCTAGCAACATAGCCATTATGCTAACTGCTTGTTCCTGAGAGAGAGAATTTTGCTATAGGGCATGTGTACTCATCAGAGAGACAGAAAACAAGAAATCTCTCCCCAGGGAGGATGACCATGCTGCAATCCCTCCTCCAATCTCCTCGTGGAATTTTGGGCATGCACACCCACATGCCTGGCACATTTCAAGGCACCAGGTCTAGAACTCAAACTGCAGTCAGCCATGTGGGAATTCAGCTTCTTAACCACTACTCCAACTGCTGGCCCTCTCCTTTTATTTTTTGAGTCAGCTTAGTGTGTGAGATCAGTTTTACTGTTGTTTTTTATTTTTTTCCCCCAAGAATTATTCATTTAATTTTATTAATTATTATTATTATTATTTTAACTCACCAGAGAGAGAGAGGGAAAGTTTAAAAGCAAGTCACCAGGTCCAGTATTCAAACTGTTGATCTGTGAGAGTCTAGCACCTTAACCACCATATCACCTACTGGCCCCATATGACCTTATTTTAATAAGTCTTTCCTGTCTCTATTTTCCAAGACTGTGATGGTTGTTTCAGAGGCTGGTTGATGGCATAAAGTCAATATTTTGACTTTCTACTTACTATAGGATCCAACTTGTAATAGACTTATTAATTTTGGGGACCTTCTTGGATGAAGACCTAAGACAGGCTTAGATCAGACAAATGTATCTTCTAGAGAATCCATGTATCAGCCATGTATATTGAAATTCATTCAAAAATAAACAAGATATATGTAATACCAAGAGATTCATTTTCAGCAGTCTCAGGGAGGGGGTTGTAGGAGTGATTAACACTAAAGAAGACAAGAATTTAAAACTTCTGACACATTCAATGGTAAGCCTTGAAGCCTCTGCTTCCCACTGCATTATGTAACCATGGTAGCAGTGTTCCTTATGCTACCATCTTCCTGTACCACACCCCATATAGAACTGGGGATCACATACATTCTGACCTTATCAACGCTTCCGGTTACAGAATAAGACACAGAGTTAGATCAGCCATCTTCAAGCTCTGCTTTGTCCTGAGAGTCAACCTGGCTAGCAGCTTAAATACGCAGGCCCAGAAACAGGTCTAGTAACCACAAATATATTATTGCTGCCACACTGAACCTATAAGCCTTTTGTTTGCTGATAGCAGCATTTCTCGCAAGTCTCTAAAATGTCCATATCCAGGTTAATTCAAAGTGCTAGTTTATTTCCTTTAGTTTCAAAGTTTGAAATAAAAGCAAGCTTGATTATATTTTTTTCCTTTTTCATACTGTTAAATATAGGTTAAAATAGACTGGTAAAATGTTCTTTCAACTAGAAATTATCATTATAAGATTGTATTCTAAATAAATAACTGAACAAGTACACAACATACAAGATACATACACAGGGATGTGTATTTCAATGTTGATTGCAATAGCAAAAAAAATTAATAAATGAACAAATTAAAACTACATAAAATACCCATCAATAGTCTTTTTTTATATACACAGCTAGCAAAATTATTTATCTAAATGGACAGATATTAAATATTTTAAGCTTTCTGAGCTATTCCAATCCCTCAATTATGCCATTCTTGTGTGAAAGCAACCACAGAGATAAAATGTGAACAAATAAGCATGGCACTGTTCCACTGGGGGGAGGTGGGGGGTGGAAGAAAACTTAATAAGGAAAACAGGTAATTTTATCCAAAGGCTCTAATTTCTCTCTTTTCTGGGATGCATTAGAGAATATAGGTTGGAAGTCAAACTGCCATCCTAAATGCTGCAGAAACATGCAAATCCAGGTAATCACAATGGAGATCTCTTTGCCTACCTGGAGCAGAAGCTGTATGGTTGTACTAGTACTTCAATAATAATTGTAATGAAGTCCTTCAGGCTAAGTCCAGACTAGGTTAAAAGTCAAAAACTCCTGGGAGCTGCATACTTAGAAGGGCTCCAAACTCTTTTGGGTTTCACCTATTGGAACTCCTCCCAAGTTCTCACGGTGAAGATCCGAGAAAGATTCCCCAAGGCTCTAGCAGGAAAAGGGGAAAAATAATCACTGTGAAGTATGTTCAGAAATTCTCTGTAGTAGAGCTTAACTCTCTAGGGTGGAGGTATTTCAAAGAGCCCTTTCAATATAGGAGGACATTTCTCCCATTGCAAATTAATGTAGATTTCTTGTCTCCCCACGGGTGAAAAATGTTATCCCAATGGCAAAAACACTTGTGTCATAGATCAGGGGCACAGGGAAAGTAAAGAATGAGACTTTATCATAAGAGTGCTTTTTCTACACAACCCCTTACCACTATTTTAAGAGGAATTTAGTATAATAACAGTGGATTAACAACTGAAAGATATATAAAATGTACATTCTTTCTGGGTAAGAGTACTTAGGGGGCCAGCTGGTGGTTTGGCGGTTAAGGAGCTGGATTTCACATGACCAACTGCAGTTAGAGTCCCCAATCTGTGGATTGAAAAACACTCCTGGTTTGTGTATGTGCATTCCCAAGTATCACAAGAGAAGGAATAAATAAAGGAATTGTAGTGTGACCATCTCCCATGTGGAGTATTTTCTTACTTTTCCTCTGTCTTCTGGTGAGTATACGCACCCTCTGGCCAAAACACAACCATAAAAAAGTTCTTAGGGAAGCTCAAAGTCAGGAGAGAGAAAAAATAAACCACCAGAGTCTTGCCAAGTTTCTGGTATCAATGACTGCCTTAAATACCCAACTCCTATTCAGATAGCACAAATTCTCAGTCTGAAAACCTATTTATCTCAGTTTCTATTGCAAAACACATATTCAGCCTCCAAGAACAACAGATAAGGTATGAAAAAGATATTCAGGCTGTAATACAACCCAAAAAGACAAAAAAAATATCAATATCAGATTCAGATACTTCACAGATGTTGATATTATCAGACAAGAAGCTTTAAGTAACTATGATTAATATGTTAAAAGCTTCATCTTGGTTTCTAAGAGTCACCATAACAAATTACCCCAAACTTGGTAGTTTAAAACAATAGAACTGTATTGTATCACATTTCTGGGACAGAATTCTAAAATAAGAGTATTGGAAGGGTTAGTTCCCTTTTGGGGGGCTCAAGTAAATTATTCTTGTCTCTCTTCCATAGCTTCTAGTGGTTTGGGTCTATCTTTGATTCCTGTTGGCCTGTGGTATCATTACTCAAATTTCTGCATCCATATCACATGGTATTTTTGCAGTGAGTCTATGAGTCTCTATATGTACATTTCCCTCTTATAAGGATACCTGATTATATCTGCAAAAACTCTACTTCCAAAACAGATAATATTACTAGGTTTTGGGTTAACTAATAGACATATATCTTAGGGCACAGTATTCAAACCAATGCAGGCTATCACTGAAAAACTAAACAACACACAAAAACAGGTGAATAGTATAAGCAGAAAAATATAAATTCAAAGGCAAAAAAATCAAAAGACTTTGCTTGAAATAATGAAATAAAAAGCACAGCAACACTAACAGACATAAAGTAAATCACCAATGGGATTAATAATAAGCTAGACACAACTGAGGAAATAATCAATGATCTTAAATATAATTCAATAGAAACTTCTCAAAGTAGAACTCAATTAACAGAAGAAGAAAAATGGAATACAATGTTTAAGGACTATGGATAAATTTCAAAAGGTATAACACACATGCAGTGAGAATATTATAAAAAAGGCAAAGTCTGGAGCGAGCAGAGAAATATTTGAAATAATGACTACAAATGTCCCAAGTTAATACCAACCATGAAATTACAAATACAGAACATCAAGAAGGATAAATACAAAAAAAAATGAAAACAGGAAGGAAGGAAGAAAGAAGGAGAAGAAAAGAGGAAGGAAAAAAGAGAATGAAACAAGAGAAAGACAGAAGGAGGGAAGAAGGAACTACATCTGGGCACATCATATTCAAAGTACATAAACCCAAAGACAAGGGGACAAAAACTTAAAAAAACAAAGTATGAAAAAAAACTTAGGAAAAAAAACTATGAAAAAATATTTTAAGAGAGAGTGGAGTAAAATATTTAAGTATTGAAAGAAATAAAACATCTCCCTATGGTTTCATAGCCAGCAAAATTATCCTTTAAAAGTGCTAAAAAAATACTTAAACAACGTCTGGGAATTCATCAGCAGCAGACCTGTCCTACAAAACATGTTTTAAATAAAAGTTTTTTAGGGTGTGACCAACAGATGGCATAATGGTTACATTGCTGGACACTCATGTGGTCGATCACTGTTCGATTCCTCAACCTGGCGGCTTAAAACTCACGCCAGGTGCATGCGCGCGCATGTGTGTGTGTGTGAGTGTGTGTGTGTGTGTGTTTGCTCAAAATCCTGAGAGGAGAATGGAGAATAGATTTTAGCTTGGCCATTCCCTCAGGGGCAATTTCTCACTTTCTGTCTCTGTCCGGCAAGCTCACGAATCCTATAGCAAAAATCTCTCTCTAAAAAAGTTCTTTAGGGTAAAGAAAAATGATGTTAGGTCATTGGGAAAATCATGGTACATTTTTTCTGGTTTTTTAATGCAAAATTGCATCATGACTTTCATAACAACCCAATTTATATCAGAAAAAATGGATCTAAGTAAAGAGAGGACGTATCAGAGAAAGAATATCTGAACTTTATATCACAAAGGGTGATTATAAATGTATTCAAATATAAAAAGTAATTTAGGAAATGGAGACTTCCAAGATGAAATGTTTAATTTGATTAAAAAGCAACTGAACTACTATAAAAGCATGAAACAACCTAGCTAATGGGTGTGAGGTAAAAGGGTATGAAGGTAAGTAATTTTTAAGCAAATTCAGTAAATCTCAAAGCAAAATTAACTCACAAAGTACTATATTCAGGTTAATAAAGGTGCTTTCTAAAGGGCTACAGGTTAACAAGTCAATAGCCGCTGTATACATACATAGGAATCTTTTGTTTGTTTGTTTTTTAGAGAGGTTTTCGCTATAGGGCGCGTGCGCTCACCAGAGACAGAGAGAGACATAGAGACAGAAAGTGAGATATCACCCCCCGGGGGGATGGTCACGTCGCAATCCCTTCTCCTCCATTCTCCTCTCGGGATCTTGGGCACGCACACACACGCGCCCGGTGTGAGTTTTAAGCCACCAAGTCCAGGACGTGAACCGCGGTCAACTACGTGGGAGTCTAGCGACATAGCCATTACGCTAACTGCTGGTTCCCTACATACATAGGAATCTGACAATTAAATAAATGGGTAGCAGGTGTGAGGAACAGATATTCCTTCCAGATTTTTCAGTATTGAAACAGGAAATTACAAATAACCAAGAGGAGGCTAGAACTGTCCAAATAGCAATGAATTAGATTTGGAGACAGCATAAATTCATAGTCAGCTTGATAGAGACATAAGCACTTACACATAGAAATACTTATAGTTACATATAGTTACATCATTTGGTAGGCACACATGAATTTCCATGTTATATCAGCTGAGAGAGCCTAGAAGCAATAGTCTTCCATTAGAAATCAGTACAACTTGCATCTATGTCTTCATTTTTAATTCTGTTCTTTAACATAAGAAACCAGGGATCCTTGAAGAAATACCTGGATAGCTCCTTGTACGATTAATACCTGTAAGCTCATTGTAGCTTGGCTATTCCCTCAGGGGACAATTTCTCACTTTCTGTCTCTGTACGACAAGCTCACAAGCCCTTTAGCAAAAATCTCTCTCTAAAAAACTTCTTTAGGGTAAAGAAAAATGATGTTAGGTCATTGGGAAAATCTTAACCTCGAACTGTTAAGAACATTAAAAAACAAGGACACTTTCAAAAATTGTAACAGTCAATGAGAACAAAAATGAAAAAGAAGACTAAATGTAATTTGATACCTTAAATGGAACCAAGGAACAGAAAAGGGCCACAGGAAAACCTAAGGGAATTTGAATATGAAACGTTAAGTTGAGGGGCCAGCGAGTGGTGTGGTAGTTAAGGGGGCTGGATCCCACATGGCCCATTGTGTGGCTCCAGTGCCCAGTTCGGCACCTTGAAAAATGTACGGTCTCTTGTGCATGAGTGTCCAAAATCTGGAGACGAGAATGAAGGAAAAGGGATTGCAACATGGCCATCCCCCTAAGGGGGCAATTTCTCACTTTCTCTCTCTCCTTCTTTCTCCTGTCTCTTTCCAGTGAGTGCACATATCCTACAGCAATTTTTTAAAAAATACGATAAACACTGTATCAATATTCTCACTAATTTTAACAAACATACCATATAATGCAAAATGAAAGTAAGAAAAACTGAGTAGGAGTCATATGGGAAATGTCTCTAATATCTGTGTACTGAATCTTAAAATTTGAAGGTTTTCTAAAATGGAAAGTTTATTTTTATTTATTTTTTAGAGGCTTTTGCCTTAGGGCACATGCGAGAGAGAGAGAGAGAGAGAGAGAGAGAGAGAGAGAGAGAGAGAGAAATCGATACAGTGAGAGGGAAAGTGAGGAATCAACCCCCAGGGGAATGGCCACAACACAATCCCTTCTCCATCATTCTGGGATTTGGGGAATGCACACACACATGCCCAGCATGGTTTTCAAGCCACTGGATCCAGGACTTCATCCATGGTTGGCCATGTGGGAGCCCACCAACATAACCGCTGCATCATTACTTTTTAATTTTGGTATATCCCCCTTTTCTCAGAGCATAGTTGCCAAATGAACGGCCTGAGTGAGGCTCTGGATTTTTGAAGGGCATAGTTCTTTGCAATGTCATGTAGAATAATGGAGATTTTAGCTCTTACTCGGAAGAGACAGGCTACTCCAGGGGGTTTAAACATTCAGTGGATATTTAAATTATTTGAGAACATTCACATCCATGCCACTATTCCAACCTCTACTTTCCCACCCAAACTTCTGATTTTGGTGTAACAGACTCTATAAATTGGGCTTTTAATCTGCTTTACTAGGAATGTTTTCACCCAAACTATTAGGTACAAGTCTTCATCCTTGACTGTCTCAGCCTTACTCCCATGGAAAAAGAGAACTTCTTGGTGTGTAAGTAAGAGAAGTCATCGTCTTTTACATCTGGGTTACAACTGGCTATTATTTCTCATACCCTAATGTTCATTACTTTATTTTTATATCATCATCGATATTTAGCAATAATCATCATACCTCATAACTACTTTTCCCTGCATAGGTTTAAATACTTAATGCATTTTACCTGCTGCTGCATCCTTCCACCAGTATAGCCTCCCAGTTCACCACCAGTGAAAGTGTAACAAATGAACCATCACCTGTGCTTCCCTGACCTGTCAGCCTGGAAGTGAATATAATGCAACTCCAGAACCCCATTTTAGGACCACCAACTTTCCATTGCTGACTGTAGCAATTAGGGCCATTCTAAAAAGAAAAAAAGAGAGTACTGAAGGGAAAGGGATGGTTAGAAATTAGCATCTTTGAAAGGACAGTAAAAGAAACAGGACTGGGTAGAGGAAAAGGTAGAAATACAAAATGAGCCCAACAAAGTCTCAGCTGACCCATAGAGAGTTTTGGAGTGAATAATCCCTATTGAAATATCCTGGTCAGTCAAACCTCTATAATTCCACCCTGCATGGTGACTGACTACTGGCTACCTTGAAAAGTGTGATTATGGTGTTGCAGCTCACTGCAGCTGATGCAGGAACTAGAGTAGCTGACAGCTAAAGGCTGCTTGTGGACCTCACTTCAAGCATGTAGAAAGCAAGTTCTTCTCAGTTGGAAATATGAGAACAAGAACACATTCCTATCTACAAAAGAATACTACATTTCACATGAAGTAGTGTATACATCATCCCAACTAGTGTATACATCACTTTTTTTGAGCATTTATTCCAAGTTAATATATTTGTAGATACAACACTTTGTCTTTTGACAGTCGGGACAGGTGGTGGACGAGATGCTTAAACAAGGTTCCAGAGTGAACAGTAAGAGTCCCTGCTCAGTCTTATTAGTCGTGTTAATTCTGGCAAGATGTTTGAACTCTCTAAACCAGTTTCCTGATTTTTAACATGGTGACACTATTCATCTCCAAAGTATATGAGGGTTGCTTGACAGAACACATGCAAAGAGCTCAGCACTGCACAACATAATTGCAAGTTATCATCATCATCAGAGAGTAACTAGGGTTTCTATTATAAGAGGCTATGGAGCACTGCAGGAAAAGCAGTTAGTGTAATGGCTATGTCGCTGGACTCCCATGTAGTCGACTGTGGTTCGCGTCCCAGTCCTGGTGGCTTAAAACTCATGCTTAGCATGTGTTCATACGTGCCCAAGATCCCAAGAGGAAAATCGAGGAGAAGGGATTGCGGAGTGGCCATCCACCCTGGGGCGGGGGGGTGATTTCTCATTTTCTGTTTCTCTGTCTCTATCTGTCTGGCAAGTGCACGCACCCTATAGCCAAAAAAACCTCTTCAAAAAAAAAAAAAAAAAGGAATAAAAATGGCTACACCACTCTTAAAACATCATGCATCATCGATAAAATGACTATATTATTTTTAACAAAGTCATGATTTTGTGTGTTTTTATTCTTCTTAACAAGGAAGCTTCAATATAAACACAACCAAATTTAATTTTATCCTTAGTGTTCGGTATGTCGTTAGTTTTAAGTACATTTAATTAAGAACTGTTCTTTGTCGGACCATCTGTTCCACTTTTTGGTCGGGGAAATATAATCTCTTAAATCACATAATTTATGTTGGTGGCTCACTTATTGGGAGGATTAAACAAATGTGAGGATACACTATATTTAAAGTCTACAAGATGAGTCAGGATCCACAGCCCAGATCTTCTCAGTGCTCCATAGCCTCTTATAATAGAAACCCTAGTTACTCTCTGATGATGATGATAACTTGCAATTATGTTGTGCAGTGCTGAGCTCTTTGCATATGTTCTGTCAAGCAACCCTCATATACTTTGGAGATGAATAGTGTCACCATGTTAAAAATCAGGAAACTGGTTTAGAGAGTTCAAACATCTTGCCAGAATTAACACGACTAATAAGACTGAGCAGGGACTCTTACTGTTCACTCTGGAACCTTGTTTAAGCATCTCGTCCACCACCTGTCCCAGCTGTCAAAAGACAAAGTGTTGAATCTACAAATATATTAATTTGGAATAAATGCTCAAAAAAGTGATGTATACACTAATTGGTTTAGGAATTATATCTTGTAAAATTGCATACTTAATTATAGATGCTGCTGAGTCATCTTTTTTATTGCCAGAGTACATGTACTCTACAGAGAGGAGAGAAAGAAAGTGTCCCCAAATGAGGCATGATCCCACCATAATACTTTTTCCTTCTGATGGAAATTTGAGCATGCACACACACACATAGCTGGTCTGGCATGTTTTTAAGCCACTGAGGCTACTTTTCAAACTGAGGTCAGCCATATGCTATTTGGCTCCCAAATCATAGCACTTAACCTCTATACTATGAGCCAACTACTGAGCTTTTTGGAATGGGAACTAGTACACAGAGACTAAGGGTAGGTGACCTGACAACAAGTACTTAGGGTAAAGGTATATTTATAATATTAACAAGCTTTATACCTTAAGCAAATTGTTGAAATTCTTTTTTTTTTCTTTTTTTCCTGGAGAGGTTTTTGTAATAGGGAACATGTGCTTGCCAGAAAAACAGAGACAGAGAGACAGAAAGTGAGAAATCACTTCCCAGCCCCAAGGGAGGATGGCCATGCTGCAATCCCTTCTCCTCCATCCTCCTCCCAGAATCTTGGGCGTACATGCACACACACCCAGCATGAGTTTAAGCCACAAGGTCTGAGACTTGAACTGTGGTCGACTACATGGGAGTCCAGTGATGTAGCCATTACATTAACTGCTGGTCCTGCAAATTGTTTAAATTCTCTGTGATTTATTTATCTTCTTAATAATTAAAATAGTAATGACTCTGCTTCATATAATTAAATATGTCATTGTGTCACTTAATGTACATGAGGTGACTTCAAAAAGTGCTTAGAAAGTGGAGTTAAAGGTATTTTAGTGCAAATAAAAAAGAAATTGATGCATAGATTGTTTTTTATAATATGCTTTTTCTATGGATTATTTTGAAGACCCTTCATTGGTAAACACTAAGTAATTGCAAATATGCGTTTTATAAATACTGACAGTGTTGTGGTTGTTTGGTAGTCTCTAATCATGGCTCTCTAGCCATGCTTTATATTCACTGTTTTTCAAACTTTATTAGTCCCAATAATTAAGCTTGAAACTTGAAGAACCCATCCTTAGTTACAAAGGCTAGGGGATTTCTTTCTTTTTCTTTTTTTTTTTGGAGAGGTTTTTGCTATAGGGCATGTGCGCTTGCCAGAAAGGCAGAGAGAGACAGAGAGACAAAAAGTGAGTAATCACCCCCCGGGGGGTATGCCACACCACAATGCCTTCTCCTTTTTTCTCCTTTTGGGATCTTGGGCACACACGCACATGCGCCCGGCATGAGCTTAAGCCACCATGTCCGGGACTTGAACCGTAGTCAACTATATGGGAGTCCAGTGACATAGCCACTGTGCCAACTGCTGGTCCCAAGGCTAGGGAATTTCTAATATTTCCTATTATACAAGAAAGCTGGTCCAAATTTATGTTGCAAAATTACTATATGCAAGCATTGTCCTAGGTACTGGAAACCCAATATTAAAATACAAACAGATCCCCTACTCTCCTGTATGTTTCAATCTCCTTTGTCACTCAGTGTGCTTCATTACATCAGGAAAAGGATGAGACATACAATATTATTCTCATGTGCCCCTGAGGAAAACAAAGGAAGAACTCATTATGACTTTATTTTTTAAGTCTTAATTTATTTCTTCCATAAGCAAAAGAGAGGAAAGAGAAACAGGCCCAGGGGTAGTACCCCCAATAGGGTCCCATGCCATGATCCACTGTCAGTCTTAGCCAGCTCCAGATCCTAGGCATACACATGTCTGGGGTACCCTGGGGAGTCTCTGGATGCGAACCTGTAATCATCCCATGTAGGTCAGTCTCAAAGAGCATCACATTTTACTGCTGTGCCACTGTCTAGCCCCTCATTGTGTCTATAAACGTAATAATACAGGGAAAGACCACGGTTAAAGAAAACTGGGTAACTGTCTGTGTGAGCTTCCTAGAAGAGAAAGAGTTTGAGATAAACTAAATAAAATTCAATCTAAAAATGATAGACATTAAGCTGCTTTTTTCTGTTCACAATTTTAAAAATAGAAATTTCAAGTATGTGAAGATGCAGAAAGAACAATATAGCAATCATGTATGTATCTACCTCTCAAGGGAGAAAATAAAGCGTTATCAGCATAAATGAAGCCCTGTTGATGATCTCTATGATTATCCCTAATGTGTAGGTATCCCTGCCTACTGTATGTGCTGCAGACGAACCGTTCCATCAGAATGAAGAGTAGAATTTAGTAACTTTTAAAGTCATTTAATCATTTGTAAAAAATTCTTTCCATAAATGAAAAATGATCTTATGTGAGCTAAAAGTACAGTCTGTTGTTGGACCTCTTAGATATCCCTGTACTTCACAACCAAGCAAAGTGTCCTGATGTACTGATCACCTTCAGTAACTTTAATTCTCATGTGACAATAATTTCCTCCTTTATCACAGATAAGGAAATAATATTTCAAATAGATTTCTCAGGTTGTAAAAAGAGTGAGAAAACTGGGGTTTTAACCCAATCTTCTTAACCTCAAGTTCACTAATATAAGGGGAATTCAAGCATTCATGAACAGAAGGAATTAAAATACAGATATAACTGGGATCAGCAGGTAGTTAAGGGGCTGGACTTTCACATGGCCTACTACAGTTCTACTCCTGGACTTGGCAGCTTGAAACTCATGCTGGGCATGCACATGTGTGTGCCCCCAAATCCCAATGGGGGAGAAGGGATTGTATTGTGACCACCCCCTCATGTGATAATTTCTCACTTTCTCTCCATTTTTCTTAGTCTCTCAGGTGACTACTATGTGCTACAGCAAAAATCTCTCCTAAAAATAATTTAATTAAAATTTAACTTAGTGTAAAAAAAAATCCATGCATAACATTTTCACAATACATATTTCCCATCAACTTTTTGAACATTCTTTGTATTTCCTGCCTATCATCAGTCTTCTCATAGATAGGCTGAAAGCATAGGTGCTATGGGATAATGACCTGGTATCAAATATTGGTTTCATCAAACACTCCCTAGATGACCTAGAGAATGTTAATTGATCTTTATAGACCTTAAAAATAGTGTGTGTGTGCATATTCTAATATATATTAATAAAACAGAAATAATGTATAGGGTTGGTATAAAACTTAATACAAAATTGCAGGAAAAATAGTTGGTATAATACATTATACAGTAAAAAGAATTAATATTTCCCCCCAGAAAAAAGATGTTTTAAAATTTCAAAGGGTGGGGCCAGTAGGTGGCATAGTGGGTAAGGCACTGAACTACTATGTGTTCAACTATGGTTCAAGCCCCAGACCTGGAGACTTGTAACTCATGCCACGCATTGTGCATGCATGCCCCAAATCCTGAGAGGATAATAAAGGAGAAGGGATTGTGGGCATGGCCATCCCAACACAGGGGTGATTTACCACTTTCTGTCTCTGACTCTCTGGAGAGTGCATGTACCCAATAGCAAAAATCTCTATTAAAAAATAAATAAATAAAAGGACACCATATTGAAAGTTGACAGAAAATTGCCAGAGAAGTAGGTAAGCTGCATTTGGGAGATGAATGTCAAATGCTATAGATGACAGGTGCAGGGAATTTTCGAGAGAAATGTTGCCTGTAGGAAGAGGGATTATAATTGTGCTCTTATCCCTCTGTTGTGATAAGCCAAAACTCTGAAGGCTTGACTGCCCTCCAACATCAACACCACTGTACAGCACCCTTGTCTTTCTGCAGAATCACTCTCTACTCAGAATTGAAATGACTTCTGAATCTCTGGGGGGGGGAAACTTTCAGCTTTCTGAAGAAATTTGAATGGATTCATTATAGTGAATATATTAATAGTGTCTTTCCTAAATTGAAAACTACTCTCAATGCTTCCTTTACCCATGGTCAGGAAAGCAACATGATACCTGAAATAGAAACAGCCAGTGGTTAATGAGAGTATTAGTAAACCTAAGTTCCCATTTTATATTCAAAAAGGGACATCACCAATGCCTCAATCAGAACATATCCAAGCTAGTTCAGAATATATATGGGTCCCTTCAAAGTAAAAAGTCTCCTAATGTACAACTTGTGAAATACAGTTGTTTTTTTTTTTCCTTAAAAAAAAAGATTGTAAAAGTAATACAAGAAGATTGTTTGGAGGCAAAACTTGTCAGTTTTGGACAGGCAAGGGAAGTTGAAGTGTTCTAAATTTCTCCCAAAATAATGAGTTGTCTGCAAAGAGCTCCAGGAGGAAAGTTAGATTCATACACTAACATACCTACTTGATCTTTTTGTTTTTCTTTTGTTTCTGAGGTACAGGTAGTGGCTGGTGGACAATAATAAATTAGCCCATGCAAAGCCTTCTGCTTACTTGTGAGTCCTGGTGCTCAGAAATAGCAAGTTTGAATCAACTCACTGACAGTTTTACATAGGGCTTGAAAAATTGGATATTGCAAAAACCAACTTCTGTATCCCCCACAGGCCTTTCTTTCACCAAGAACAATATTGCCTTGAACAAGAGAACTTGAAGGAAAATGGTTTGAAATATTTTTTCATATGGGAAGGTTCAGAAAGATTTATAAGCACACACCTGACCTTCTCAAAGCAACATTTTGATTTAATCTCTTTCATACACTGCTTTTGCAAGAGGCTTCTTTGAAATTTTCTCAGGATGGGTGGAATATAACTCATGAATAAAATTTGCCTGGCTCAAAATCTACTACTGAGCTCTGAGTTGTTTCAAGAGAAACGATTTAATGCCTTAATCCCAAGAATGAGAGTCAGTCCAGCCTCTCCAGCCTCAGCCTCATAATATTAAGGACACTGATCAACTCAGCATCAAATCTCAAATCTTGTTTGTCCCCTAATTCCTGTGCACCTAATCTTGCTTTGCTTCCCTGGTGCTCAGTCTCCATTTTTAATTTTTTTTTTCTTTTTCTTTTCCTTTTTTTTTTTTTTTTTTTTTTTTTTTTTTTTTTTTTTTTTTTTTTTTTGCGGGGGAGGGATGTTTTTGCACAGAGAGACAAAAAGTGAGAAATCACCCCCAGGAGGAACGGCCATGCTGCAATCCCTTCTCCTCCATTCTCCTCTTGCGATCTTTGGCACTTACGCACATGTGCCTGGTGTGAGTTTAAGCCACCAGGTTCAGGTCTTGAACTGCAGTCTATTACATGGGAGTTCAGCGACATACGACATAGCCATTACACCAACTGCTGGTCCCACTCTCCTTTTTTTTATACTAGCCATATTGCACTTTTATATGTTATTTGAACATATGAAACATAATTTTGCTTCAATTCCTATACACAGGTGTCCCTTCTTTCTAGAAAGCTCTTCGAACTTTTATTCCAAAATCACACCTTTCCCAATCACCAAATAAGTTTCTTCACATCCTTACCTTGGCTTCAATACTTTTCAGAGAATATTCATAATCCTATACTAAGTTGGATCCTTATAGTATTTCATTCTACCAGTTTACACTTTTGTTTTATAACATTTGCATAATTGTTCACTGTATGTATTTTTGCTTGTATATTTGTCATTGTTTCCCTTAATTGACTAGGACTTTCAAAGGTCAGGGACCAGAGGTGTTTTTTGCATTAATATATCTACTGCACCCAGAACTGAGCCCAGAGCAGTGTAACTATTTAATACAGGTTTCTTGGCATAATACTTAAACATACTTCTGAACACAAGCTCCCCATTTGATGTTCCATAGCATTTGTTTCTGAATGCCTGTTTTGGTACTAGAAGTGATTGCTTTCAATCATTAGCTATTTTCCTCCTATTGCCTATTTTCCTTTGTAGACTATGAGTGACATTAGGAAAGAACCAATCTTGTTGATTCCTTCTATGTCTAACTCTAAATTTTCGGTTATAATTTTGCCAGAGGGCACAGACACTCCTGCAAAGAGGAGGGATGGTCACACACAATCCCTTTCTCCATTTCTCCATTGTTTCTGAATTTTGAATATGCAGGCACATACAATCAGCATGTTTCTGAAGCTTCCGGATCCAGGATTCAAATGGCAGTATCATCCATGTAAGATCCAGCTGCCTTAACCAACATGTCACCAGCTGGTCCACCTAACTATGTTTTGTACAGAGAAAACACAATCAATACGTATGGGTTAAAGTTCTGTTGTAGAGTCAAATCTCAACTATCAAAAAGATCAAAGTTTTAGCAAGTTAAAATAAAGGGCAGCAGATGGCATAGTAGTTACTTCACTGGACTTCCATGTAGTAGAGTACAGTTCAAGTTTTGGACCCGGCAGCTTAAAACTCATGCCAGGCGCCTGTACGTGCATGCCCAAAATCCCAAGAGGAGAACGGAGGAGAAGGGACTGTGGCATGGCCATCCCCCAAGGGGATGGTTTCTCCTTTTCTGTCTCTCTTTCTCTGTCTCTCTGCAAGTGCATGTACCTTATAGAAAAAAAAATCCTTCTTGAAAAACAAAATTTTAAAAAAGGAAAATTTTATAGGTAATACATTTCCAGAGTCCTTTTGTGTTTGCATCGATAACATCTGTTGGAAAACAAAGAAGCCATCCTTAAATTCCATCCTCTGAAACACGTTAACTTTGGAAAGCCAAGACCAGTATAAAATTCATTTTCTGTTTAAGCACTAACAATTATGGATTTTCATATGAGACTAGCGCGCAGGTAGGACAAACCCTCACCTGGCTTTGCCATTAATTAGGTGGATAATCTGGGAGAAATCTAAAATCTCTTTGTGCTCCTTTCTTCCAAATAGGGTATAATACTATCAAAATAGAAGAATATTTAGGACTCACTTATTCTGCTTCCTACCCACTGGAAAAAAAAAAAATAGATTCCTTCTTCAATTCCTGACTAAATAACCCTAGTTGTAAAGTTCTCCTCCTGTGTAAGTCTCCCTCTTCTATTATGGTTAGATGTTGCTTTATATTGAATTGAAATCTGTATCTGATCAATTTAAAATAACTTCCTAGCATATATTAAAAAGAGAGAGTTCAAAAATACCTTCTGTCACGATCACTTGAAGAATGTGGAAAAATATTTATTTTCTTCCCTATGTACACCCCCATTTCCACAAATAATACACAAATACAAACCAACACTAGGTAACTTAAGGTAGCATTTGGTCATGCAAAGCAAGGTAGGGAAATAAGTAGAAAACCTTTTATAGAATAGTATGGGAAATATGTAGTCAATAGTCATTCCTCTGTATCTGCAGGGAATTGGTTCCAAGATGCTCTGAGATACCAAAATTTCTGGATGAGCAAGTTCCTTATAGTCATCCATCCATATTCATAATTTCTACTATCATGATGTGAAAAAAATTTAATTCTCTACTGTTGGTTGAATCTAAGGTTTTGGAGCCCATCAATATGAAAGGCCACCTCTATTAGCTAAGAAAATCATCTTCTCATAGCTCACATAGCCATAAAATATTCTTACTCCAAGGACCAAACCTACCTTCATACCTAATAAATATGTGCCACTGCACCCTTGCTTAAGAATTTTTTTTACTTTTGAGACCAGTAGATGGCATAATGGTTGGATTCCTGTACTCCCACATAGTCGACAACAGTTCAAGTCCTGGACCCAGTGGCTTGAAATTCATGCCAGGTGCGTGTGCATGAGTAACCAAGATTCCAAGAGGAGAATGGAGGAGAAGGTATTGTGGTGTGGCCACCTCTCTCCGGGGGTAGGGGATGATTTCTCACTTTCTGTCTCTCTGTCTCTATGGTGAGCACACATGCCCTATGTCAAAAACTCTCTTTAAAAAAAAAAAAAGAAAGAAAGAATTTTTGCTTTTGACCTAAGTACAGTGGCACAGTGGTAATACAAGCCACATGAACAATCAGTGTTCAGTTCCTGTGTCTACCTATACACACTAAGCATTTATACATGCCTGTGATCCTGATTGGCTGAGAAGGCTGGGGGGAACATTCATAGAGTGAGACCGTGTCCCAATAGGGTTCTTTTCTCTTCCTCCTACGCTCTCTTTCTCTTTCATAAGTGAAAGAAAGAAACTAAATGAAAGAAAGAAAAAAGGCAAGTAATCTGCATAGACCTTTTATTTTCATGTCTAAGTATATAATCAAAGAATTGTAAAGTATTAATCAAAATAACTAAAAGGTAGACAGAGCCTAAATGTTTATTAATGACCAAAGAAGCAAATAATATGTAGTACACCATACAATGTACTAGTCTTTAGTCCTTAAAAATGCAATACTAATACAGGATATGAAAAAGATAAATCTTGAAAGCATTTTAGTAAGTGAGAGAGCTGGCCACAAAAATCCATATATTACATTAATCTATTGAGATGGAAGGCCAGAATAGGAAAATTTATGGTGACTGAAGTAGACTGGTAGTTGGTTAGGGCTGGAATTATGAATGAAATGATAGGGGAGTTGCTATCTAAAGAATACAGGGTTTATTTTTGAGGCAATAAACATTTTAAAATTGTGATCATTGCAAGTGAATAATTGAAAAACACCAAATTGTATGCTTTATACAGGTAAATTGTATCATACATGAAACATAGGCCAGTAAATCTATTTTTTTAATAAAGGAAGAAAAATAAATATTTCTAAAGAAGAAACATGGATACTAAGAGTTTAATGATGAGTTCTTGTTGGGAATGACAAGAATGGAAAGAACATCCAGAAAAGGAAACAATACAAAACACTGAGGCCTGAGAGAACTCATCATATTGCTTAAACTGGATTAAACTAAGTAAATAAATAAACAAATAAACAAACAAAAAAAACTCCTATTGACAAATTGTGATGAAAGGAAGTGAAAGTGTCAGAAAATGAGAAAAATAGGCATGCATTTGATAGAAAACATAGGAATTAGATAGCTATATAAAGGATTTAGGCTCATTCTTAAGTCAAATGAATAAAATTGAAAAGCTCTAAGCAGTAAAGATACAGGATCTGATTCAACTTTACAAAACTATTCTGGGTCAAGTTTGTGGAGAACATATTAGGACTGTGTGGAAGTGGGTAGATGATTTTTAAATCTCTCATAAATCAGCTCTTTGGAATTTATTAGGTATACAATTTCCTATTTTCTGTCACTTGAGAGAAAAGAGCTCCTCACTGCTAACAAATTTAGGGGAAGTGGACAGAAGCCAAATTTCAAGTAATATTCACTCTTCAGGTGGTGATAGTATTAGGTCAATGCCTGCAAAATCCTTGACGATGAAAGCCTATTTATTATGTTTTTTGTTTTTGTTTTTCCCTAATCACCTTCCTTATGATGCCTTGATTCCATTCTTGTTGGGAAGTTTAGGAGTTTGATCCAGAAGGAAATCCACTGCCTACCAGATTTGTGAACAGATACAAGTTTCTAAACTTCCCTTAGACTTAGATTGGCTACTTTTAATATGAGATTCATGTTAGCTACTTCATAGTGTGATTCTGGAGCATTAATTTTATGAGATTACCACTGTGAAGCTCCTACCAAAAGGCCAAGGGATTTAAAGGTGTGATCAAAGCTCTTCTTGTAATACCTCAAGAAATGGGTTATGTGGCTCCCCTGGTGAAAAAAGAAAAAAATACATAGATTTCGAAACATACTTTTACAAGACCAGCTCCTTTATTTGAGACATAAATCTTTTTACCACTTGGCCCAAATCTACTTCTCCAGCCTTATTTCCTTATATTATAATTTCCCACAGGCTTCTAGCCTTCAGGCAAGCTATAATTTTTTGTATTGCCTTTTCATAACTCCATGTTTTTCTGAACATACTGTTCTTTCCCTATATAATGTATATTTCTGGTTTTTTTACCCAGCAAACTCTACCTCATCCTGAAAATGTGATCTATTGTAAAGTTTTATCCCTCTCTTGTTCACCTGGAAAGAATCAATTCCCACTCATACTTACACCTCATAACAGTGTTTATATTAATTTACTTACTATTTATGCTTTATGTTGTAGCCTGTTTATATGGTCTATTTATATTATGTTTTATGTTGTAGTCTATTTCCACCAGATTACAGTATTTTGAAGTCAAAAGAGATATACACTTTTTTTTCTTTTTAACCTTTATAACCCCAGCACATAGCAATACTTATTAGTAAACACAGTTTATATCCATATTTATTTACTCATCACGAATGTTTCTGAGTTTCTGTATGGCATAGCTACTGTGCTGGACTTCAAAATATTAACTAAAAGACAGAGAAACCATAGTAAAAAAATTTTTGAATTACAAGCTATTACTGTAAAGTCTTATCTTGAGGCCATTGCAAACTTATTTATTAAGTTAAGACATTTAAAAAGTCTAGCCTCAGAGAATGCTCATTAAGTCACATAGAAGCTCTTCTATTTTCATGGTGTTATCACTTAATCTGGGAAAGCTATAATCTATATGTATCCAGGTAAAATATATTAATACTTTAAGTAAATATATAAGGCAATTAAAAATGTGTTAGAATAACGGTACCATTAATTCATTTTTTGTTTTGTTTTGTTTTGAGAGGTTTTCACTATAGGGCACGTGTGTTCGCCAGACAGACAGAGAGAGACAGAGAGACAGAAAGTGAGAAATCACCCCCTAGGGGGGATGGTCATGCCACAATCCCTTCTCCTCCATTCTCCTCTCGGGATCTTGGGCACACACGCACACGCGCCCCGGCGTGAGTTTTAAGCCACCGGGTCCAGGACGCAAACCGCAGTCGATTACATGGGAGTCCAGCCAATATGCTGCTAGTCCCCTATTAATTCGTTTTTATAACACAAAGGACAGAAATAATCACATATGGTTTGAGATAGTGATGGAGTCTACATTGAGGAGCTGTGACTTGAAGAACAAGTGCAACTTGAGAGGGAGGAGGCTGCCTGTGTTTGCCTGTGGGGCTTCAGGATACCACACAATTAAAACACCTGGTATACAGCCTCAAAACGTGGTCCAATTTGTGTGCAGACTTGGGAAGAGAAGGACTGCTTCAAGTGAAAACCTCTTAACTTATTCAGAAAATGAGAATTAATATCATCATGGAATAAGAAGTGTGGTTAGACAGAAAGTAGTTTAAAGAAGGATATGCAGATCACAAGAAAGGATGGCTGGAGAAATGGTGACTTGGAGCGGAGCCAAGGTTGCCCAAAGGTTGCTAACCCGCACATTCATTACAGTCTTTCTTCCACCAGCCTTTCAGATCAAAAGCAATTTCTACCTCTCAATATTCACCTTCATGGGGTACAAGTTAGTACTATTGCCTTTTAGGGTCTTTCCTCCATCCTTGAATACCAATGGAATCTTTAAACCAGTTTGTTCATCATTTGCATGCAAATTGGAAGGCCAGTTGCCATGAAGAAACTGTCAGTATTGAAATGAGATTCTTACAACTCAACTAGATAAATAAATAATTTAGAAGTCAGAGCCTATCTCTATCCTTAGCAGCTAAGGGAGATTTTTGTTAGATGTTTTAATGAAACCACACACTTTTCCTAATTCTTTTTCCCTAATCATTGATTCACAACTAAGATTGCTTCCAAATCTCTCCAGTTCACTCTTCTCCAATTACAGACATGGCAGTTGTTTCTCTGTTGCCATTTTATTGCCCTGGCTTTCGAAGCCTTCGTTTAGAAACATGCAATCTATATCCGAAACAAACTCATCCATAACTCCTCAGGTTTTTCTTTAACTCACAGTATTGTTCTTCCCTATGAAGGCATTGCACCCTGAGACCAGAATAAAAATGAATAACTATGTACTGTAATGAGACACTGTGACCTAAAAGAGAAACTGTAAACCAAAGCAGTGTCTGAGAATATTTTTGATCATATATCACACTTGTTTATTATTTCTCCTCAATCAGGTGAAATTGATATAAAACAAATTTTCTCAAAGAGCTAAGGACATTAGTTAATATGTGGAAACAATATATTTTGAATAGTTTAGCCCCTTCTCCAGAAAAGACTTATTTCCTTCTTTGTATAGAACTGGCTGAACTGTTTAGTGAATTCCTGATAATCTTAGGTTATATGAAAAAAACTTATATATTATGTCATAATATATCATATCATACAGGAAATAAAATATGGGGCTCAGGTTGGTTCAGAGCGAGATAATACAATGTCCATTGAGAGGGTTCTTCTATCACAGCAATAAATCTTTTCTTATCCCTCATCAAATCAACTCAAAAAAAGTTCTTTTTCTTTCTTTTTTCTTTTTTTTGGAGAATTTTTTTGCTATAGGGTGCATGAGCTCACCAGAAAGACAGAGAGAGACAGAGAGAGAGAAAGCGAGAAACCACGTCCCAGGGGGGATGGTCATGCTGTAATCCCTTCTCTTCCATTCTCCTTTCGGGATCTTGGGCATGCACGCACATGCACCTGGCGTGGGTTTAAGCCACCGGGTCCAGGACTCAAAACACGGTTGGTTTACATGGGAGTTTAGCGACATAGCCATTATGCTAACTGCTGGCCCCAAGAAGTTATTTTTCTTTATAATCCAATCATGAATGAAACACAAAATTTTGAATTCCTAGTTGAATTAATACTAATGATAATGGTAACAACAGTAGCATGGTTGAATATTCACTGTTATTGTCTGCCATACTTTCTTATTCCCTTCATTAGCTCCTTTTTTTTTTTTTTTTTTTTTTTTTGAGAGTTTTTTGCTATAGGTCGCGTGCGCTCACCAGACAGAGAGAGACATAGAGACAGAAAGTGAGAAATTACCCCCTCAGGGGGGATGGTCACACCGCAATTCCTTCTCCTCCATTCTCCTCTTGCGATCTTAGGCACGCATGCACACACGCCCGGCGTGAGTTTTAAGCCACCGGGTCCGGGACGCGAACCGCAGTTGACTACGTGGGAGTCCAGCGACATAGCCATTACGCTAACTGCTGGTTCCCCATTAGCTCCTTTTGATTTCATAATCAACCCAAGCTTATTTCTCCACTCTCATTTTCCTCCTTAGTCATGTTACTTGCCAACAACCCAGAATATAAGTTTCACATACCTTGCTCTTTCCCACAGCAGATATGTCCTCTTGTTCTGTATCTTGTTCAATGTAGAGGTTCTCTTTCCATACTATCACATACTGTCACATAGCTCATCCCCTCCCAATTCTTTGCATAGCAAATCCTGATACATATCTACTCATTCCTCTATATGTTTGTATCCACAAATTTAAGTTCTATAATCTAAAAAAAATGAATGATTAATAGGGAGAAAATCATTAGCAAGAGTACAATTATTTGACAGAGGTAGAAGTGAGCAAAGTAACTTCCAGTGTTTGGGCCAGGGCAAGTCTAACCACATAGAGAAAAACAAAACAAAACAAAACAAAAAAAACACCACTCATTGAACAAACGTAGTAGTTTTCATTAGAATATAAAAAGGTAAAACTTTCTAAAAGTATCAATCTACTACTAGAGCAATGTCAACTAAACATCCATCTTCACAAAACTTAGAGATAACTATTTATGCGATAATTCTGACCTGGAAAGTAACTGAATAGACAGACCAAACTCAAGGCTTTATTAAAGTGGACAGCACATCAGGACAATTAACAATATAGAATCCTTACTGTCAAACACACAAAAAGTCATAGAGAAAACAGCAGAAAATCATGACCCATGTAAAGGAAAAATGTCAGCCAAAAGATAAAGACTTAAAATTGAAAAAGGTTATGAAAATAAAAGACAAGGACATTAAACAAGTTTAATACATATGTTCAAAAATCTAAAAAATATGTGAAACCAGCAGATGGCATAATAGTTATGTTGCTGAACTCCCATGTAGTTGACTGTGGCTTGAGTCCTGGACCCAGTGGTGTAAAACTCATGCCAGGCACAAGTGCATGCATGCCCAAGATCCCGAGAAGAGAATGAGGAGAAGGGATTGTAGCATGGCTATCCCCCTAGGGATTGATTTCTCACTTTCTGTCTCTCTGGCTCTCTCTGGCTCTCTGGTGAGCACACACATCCTATAGCAAAAATCTCTCTCTCTTTTTTTTTAAAAAAAATATGTAACTATGAGATCAGCAGGTGGAGTGGTGGTTAAGGTGCTGGACATTCCCACATGACTGATCATAGTTTGAGTTCCAGACCCGGTGGCTTGCTTTCTCACTTTCCTTCTTTCTCTCTCTGTGTGTCTCTCTCTGGTCAAATTAAAAATAAATGAATGAATAAATAACATTAAATAAAATAATTATTTTAAATATATGTAACCATAATGAAGAAAGTCTAAAACCTTCACAGAGAAATAGAAAATACATGTAACCAACAGTTAACATAATGGCTATATTGCTAGACTCCCATGTAGTTGACCACGGTTCGAGTCCCAGACTCGGTGGCTTAAACTCACGCCGGGCATGTGTGCGTGCATGCCCAAGGTCCTGAGAGGAGAATGGAGAAGGGATTGCAGCATAGCCATCCCCCATGGGGGGTGATTTCTCACTAAATGTCTCTGTCTCTGTCTTTCTGATGAGCACATGTGCCCTATAGCAAAAACCTCTCAAAAAACAGTAAATATAAAATATAAAGTGAAAATTATAAACTTATATACATATTTAAAAATTTTATTAGATTGGATTAAATCAGGAGTCTGTAAATTATGACCATGGATAAAATAGGGAAAACTGATAATTCTAAAGTAAACTTTTCTTGAAACATAGCCATACCCATTAGTTTACAGATGTCTTTGTACACGTTGATGCTATATTGGAAGGGTTTAGTAATTTCAACAAAAAATTTATGATCTGCTAAACCTAATTATTTATTATCTGGTCTGTTATAGGAAAAAAATTATTGACCCCTGCATTAGGCATTGCAGAAGATAATCTTGAGAACAGAATGATTAAAAACTGGGACTCAGAGGGCTAGACAGTGCTAATGCAACACTCTGTGAGGCTTATGCACATGAAAAGGTTCCAGGTTTACATCCAGAGTCCTCCCTGAGTACACGGGCATGCGTGTACCTATGGTCAGTGCAGGATGATACTGGAGCATGGAATTGCACATCAAGACCTGTTCAGGGCACTGACTCTTTTTGCTCATAGAAGAAATAAATAAACTTTGAAAATTACAAAAACTGGAGCACAGAGAATTTAAAGATTTATGAAGAAATGAAAAAAGTTTAAAGAACTTCTGGCAGAATGTCAGATGGTCTCACATACAAGTAATTGCAGTACTAAAACAAGAAATTAAAAGAACAATGGTAAAAAATTTGAAAATATCAATGTTGAATATTTTTCTATTTTGCAAAAAAATAACAATAAACTTGTTGTTTCAAGAAGCTCAAATCTCTAAACATAGACAATTAAATCCTTCAGTTTTTTGAGACCAGCAGGTGGCGTAATGGCTATGTTGCTGGATTCCCATGTAGTTGACCACAGTTCGAGTCCAGGACCTGGTAGCTTAAACTCACACCCGGTACGTGTGCATGTGTGCCCAAGATCCTGAGAGGAGAATGGAGAAAAAGGGATTGTGGCATGGCCACCCCCCCCTGAGGGGTTTCTCACTTTCTGTCTGTCTCTGTTTTTCTGGTGAACGCATGCACTCTATAGCAAAAACCTCTCAAAAAAAAAAAAAAAAAAAAAAAAAAAAAAAGAGAGAGAGAAAAGTCAGTTTTTCTAGTCTGTGATGGCATGGTGTGTGGCAAGCAGTGAAGCAGTTAGAAATCAGGCATGAAGAGTTTGGCACTAAATATTCACAAAATGGATGAGATAATATGTTTTTCATACATTCACACATAATCGCTAGATTATACATATGTGTAGAATACTCCAGTGAGCTTAGTAAAAGTTGAAAGGCTAAGGAGACATTTTATTTTGCTGCAATCTGAAATTTATACATTAATTCACACTCAAATTGAATGGAAGGGGATTATAAATCTGTTTTTAAACTTATATTTTAGTGAGCAAGAATGATAGGCATCCTTGACAGGGTCTAATCATACTGGACTATGTGCCACTCACCATGTGCCACCCAGCCTTCCAGATCATGGGTATGTACATGTGTGTTTCACGTTGACCTGGGATTCAAACTGTAGTGGTCCACATGGCTCCAGCACTACAGAGCAGTGCACTACTCCCTATACCACAGCTATGCCAGAAATCCTAATAGCTTATGTTGCCTACAATTAATCTTTGTTAAAATCATTGACAAACTAAGAAATGAAGGAGGAGCAGGGAAAAATCCTGGGGAATCAGGAAAAAAGCAAAATAAGAAAAGCAATGCCAACCCATAAACATGAAAAGATATTAACAGATACACATTGTTGGAAAGGACAGATTTAAAATTTATGTTCAAAGATTGCTTAATGAATATAAAAGCGAGCCAACAGATAGCATGGTCATAGGGCACTGAATCCAACATGGTCGACCATGGTTTGAGTCCTGGACCTGTGATTTGAAACTCATGTCAGTCATGTGTGCATGGGTGGCAAAGATCCCAGGAAGAAAAAGGATTGCGGCCTGGCTATCCGCACCCCCTCATCAGGGGTGATTTCTCACTTTCCCTCTTATGGTCTCTGTCTGTCTGTCTGTCTGTCTCTCTGGCAAGTGTACATGTGCTAGGAAAAACAAAAAACTGTGCAGTTATACTTTATGTAAATTTTTTCAATTAAGACTAATTTGTTTAAAAATTTTCTCAATAACATTCTGGCTATCTTATCTCATTTACCTTTCTCTGATTCTTTACCCCCACAAGGCCCATATTTTGGTCTATTTTCCTTTCTTTGCTTTTCCTTCCCATGAACACCCAATGTTTTCTCCCTGTCCATGCTAGCCCACTCAGGAGTCATAAATCCTTATCACCATCCAATACCCAAATTTTTGTGTTGCATGTATTTCTTTAAGTGGAATTCTGATTCTTACACTTTTATATTATTATAAAATTTTCTTACAATGGGGCCAGTAAATAGCATAGCATATATTTCACTGGATTCCCACATGACCAACTGCAGTTCAAGTTCTGGATCTGGTGGCTTGAAACTCACACCAGGTTGAGTGAATGCCCATGGTCCCCAGAGGAAAATGAGAGAGAATGGAATGTGGCATGGTCATCCCACCTGGGGGAGGAGAGGAAGTATTTTTCACTTTCCCTCTCACTGTCTCTGTCTCTTCTTTTCTCCCCTCAGCAAGTGCATGTGCCCTAGGGCAAAAACTTATACAAAAAAAATTTGTTTTACATAATATTTTTCTCCTATATTGTTTACATCTGCACTGACGCAGAGAAGCAGTTAATATTTGGCTCACCTACTCTGAAAATTTCACACTGGTTCTACCACGCAACTTCATTCTAATGGAAGGAAAGATTACAACAGAAAAGTCATGGCTGGGGCCTATTACCTGCTACAGAACAACAGGGAGATCACCCTAGTCCTCTGGTAAATCACAAATTTGGCATCTCAATGGTAGTTCCCATTCCATCTAAAGAACCACCAGTGTAATGTGTAATAAAAGGCTGCATACTGTTATGGTCAACTGTTTTAGTTATTCTTATACATTTTACATATAGAGCTATTGAATAAAGAAGGCTCGTATGGACAGAGAAAGAAGGATTCTGTAGCCGTCAAAATTGTTGACAGGTTAGAAAAGCCTTTGAGTTATGGAGTCGAGTAACTAGAACAACCAGAATCATGGAGAATGCTTTTGAAATAGCATGGTCATCTCCTGAAATGGAGAAGCTGTTGGAATATAAAGCAAGCCAACTGTTGGCTTAAGAATGAAAAAAATCAAGTCAAGGTGGGTCAAAGATCTAAATCTAAGACCCCAAATGATAAAACTGCTTCTGGAAAACACTGGGGAAACTCTGGGAGACATTGGGGTAGGGAAAGACTTCTTTTTTTTTTTTTTTTTTTCTTTTTTTGGAGAGGTTTTTGCTATAGGGCGCATGCGCTCGCCAGACAGACAGAGAGAGACAGAGAGATAGAAAGCGAGAAATCACCCCCCAGGGGGGATGGCCACGCCACAATCCCTTCTCCTCCATTCTCCTCTTGGGATCTTGGGCACGCATGCACATGCGCCCGGCGTGAGTTTAAGTCACCGGGTCCGGGACTCGAACCGCAGTCGACTACGTGGGAGTCCAGCGACATAGCCATTACGCTAACTGCTGGTCCCAGGGAAAGACTTCTTAAATAAGACCCCCAATGCACAGTCGATAATCCCCAAAATAGACAAGTGGGATTACATAAGACTAAGAAGTTTCTACATGGCAAAAGACACAGTAATTAGTGTGAATAGACAGCCCACAGAATGGGAAAATATTTTTGTGAACTATGCCTCAGATAAGGGACTGATAACCAGAATTCACAAGGAACTCAAGCAGCTATTCCGAAAAAAAGACGATCAATCCTATTAAAAGATGGAAGAATGAGTTGAAAAAACCACTCTTTAAAGATGACATACAAATAGCTAAAAGTCATATGAAAAAATGCTCAACATCCCTCATTGTAAGGGAAATGCAGATCAAAACAACAATGAGGTACTACCTAAACCCAGTCAGAATGACTAAGATTAAAAAAATAAAAATGGTAAGTGCTGGCGGGGATGTGGTGAAAGGGGGACTCTCTTACACTGCTGGTGGGAATGTAAATTGGTCCAGCCACTGTGGAGAACAATTTGGAGATTCCTAAAAAATCTACAAATAGAACCAGCATATGATCCAGCAATCCCACTCCTTGGTATCTACCCAAAGGAAAGAAGAATACCTAATCGGAAAAGTGCTTGCACATTGATGTTTATTGCGGCACTATTCCCAATTGCTAAGTCATGGAAACAACCCAAATGCTCACGAACAGACGAATGGGTAGAAAAACTGTGGTAAATATACTTAATGGAATACTATTCAGCCCTAAAAAACAACAAAACCCTGGCTTTTGACAGGAAGTGGATGAATATGGAAGACTTACTGCTGAGTGAAGCAAGCCAGGCTATGGAGAGGCATTATAGGTTCGTGCTTAATATATACTGAGTATCCACACTCTATGACTGATACTAATTGACTAAACGATATGAAACCCAGTATATAGATGTAAATACCAGATATAGTATGTGTGCAAGAGGAGGGTCTGAGGAAGGACATTTAGAAGAAAACTAGGGAGGCAAAGTATTGATGTCACAGGGAGGTGTGGTATTGTCTATTGAGGAAGTTTTGTGGTTTTGTCAATTGTGTTGGGGAGAGATGTTCACCTGTTGAAATATCCATTTTGTAATAATAATGTGATTGAATGTATAACATAAAATGAAATGAAAAATAAATAAATAAAACATTTTTTAAATTTTAAAAAATAAAAATTTAAAAAAATTACTCTTCTAATTAAATGAGTGGTATCGTTAAACTCTTAAATATAGTACCAGAGGCTGGCTCTGAGTATACCTCCTTAATAGGTATGATTCTACTAGTTTTAGAGACATTTTATTTACTTATTTAGATTTTTGCCATGGAGTGTAGACACTCACCTGAGAGAGATAGAAAGGGAAAGTGAGAAATCAAATTCCATGAAGATATTCATGCCACAATCCCTTCGCATCCATTCTCTTCTCAGGATTTTGGGGATGCATGCAAAAGGGCCTGGCAGATTTTTCAGGTCCCTGAGTCCAGGGCTCAAACCAGGGCTGGCCTTGTAGGATCCAGTGCCTTAACTAGCATTCCACTTGCTGGCCATCAGAATTTTATATTGAGGTAGTAAACTTTATTATTCATCTGCATACTGGGTGATCATTTGTGACACACATTTGTTGCTGAGAAACACATATGAAAATTTCAATGTGACTCCATTATTAGAAGGCCACCTGAGGGCCAGCAGGTGGCATGGTGGTTAAGGGTGCTGGACTCTCACATGACCAAGTTTTGGACCAGGCAACTTATATTCTTACTTTCTCTCTCTCTCTCTCTCTCTCTCTCTCTCTCTCTCTCTCTCTCTCACACACACACACACACACACACACACACACACACACACACTAACTCACTCTGTCCTTCAAATAAAAATAAATAGATAAACAAATAAATACAGTTAAATAAAAAATAATTCTGAGAAATAAAAGAAAGTCATCTGAGAAGGACACAGTCTGACCATTAATGAAGGCAAAATGCTTACTTTGGTCTAAACATATCTTCAGATTTCACTTCTCATAAGCTTTCACCCTTAGCTGCACCCTAATTCTCAGCTGGCTCATTTCCTCTTCCCTGGTTTCCATCGACTAAATATCTTTTGTAGGTTCTCTTTACTTACCATCATAGTTGTTACATGTTTGTTATAAAATGCTTTTCTTATTGGCTAATATATTTATTTACTTGATATAACAGCAACCAAATGTCAATTCTGATAAATGACTTTCAGATCACTGCATTCAAAGTTTTATCCATAATTAAGAAATAAAATGGGGACCAGCAGTTGGCATAATGGCTATGTCACTGAACTCCCATGTAGCCAACCACAGTTCGAGTCCCGGACCCAGTGGCTTAAAACTCACTCCGGGCACATGTGCGTGCATGCCCAAGATCCCGAGAGGAGAATGGAGGAGAAGGGATTGCGGCGTGGCCATCCCCCCTGAGGGGGGGTGATTTCTCCCTTTCTATCTCTCTGTATCTCTCTGTCTGGCGAACGCACGCACCCTATAGCAAAATCCTCTCCAAAAAAAAAGAAATAAAATGAATTATTTTTCTGCTACCTGCCATCTCCTTCTCCACTTTCATTGTTATTCATGCTAATAGGAAAAAATAAACTATTTTTTTAAAAAAATACTATTTACTCAATAACAAAACTTCATAGAAACAATGGTTGTTCTTGTAATCTTGGGAAGCTCTAACCTTCATAATTTGGTTCTTTCAAATGCACATTTATCAAATAGCTATGATGAACTCTTTCTTCATCAATAGTTTTATTTCATCTTCCTGTTATTATTAAGATTTATCTTTGTTTTATAATCTTAAAATAGTATATTGTGTAATAGACGGAACAATAATATAATCTAAAATTTTGTAGTAATTCTCAGAGAGAGAGGAACATCCACACAGGTAAAACTTCAGGAAAAAATCTCTGTGCTAATATCATTCAGAGATGAAGGATAAGATATAGATAATAGCTGTTTGAACTAATTAAACCTAATTGTACAAAATTTCCCATATGACTTGTTAGAATTATCTCATGTTGTGGTAACATATGGCACTAAAAGAAAAAGTGGTTATAATTACTTTCTATATTCCAAGATTTTTTGTTTTAAATCTTCCTGTTCAAGAAATTTTGCCTTTACTTCAGCAATCAGTCCTATAAAATATTCACACTTTGGGTGGAAAGTGAACGTAGAACTCAACTTTTAAACATATTTATTGCCAATTTTAAAAATTGATGCAAAGTAATATTTTTAACTACTGACTAAACACAGAAATAATACATGCTCTTATCACATGAAAGAAAGTTGCTAACACTTTTTTTTTCAAATATAGATTGTGTGTGCTTGCCAGAGAGAGACATACAAAGAGAGAATGACATGGAAAACAAGAAACTACCCCCAGGGAAATGACCTTACCTCTTTCTCCTCTCCACATTCTTCTCTTGAGATTTTGAGCATGCGTGTACATGTGCCTGAGATGTTTATTAAGCCTGTAGACCTGGGACTGAAAAGTTGGCCATGTGGGATCCAGCCACCTTAGTCACGCTTTCTGTTGGCCCCACACTTGGTTGGTTATTTGACGTACATTACAGAGCTCAAAAACGGGATGATGTGGGACCAGCAGTTGGCATAATGGCTGTGTTGCTGAACTCCCATGTAGTAGATCACAGTTCAAGTCCTGGACCAAGTGGCCTAAACTCACAACAAGTGCATATGCGTGCATGCCCAAGATCCCAAGAGGATAATGGAGGAGAAGGGATTGTGGCGTGGCCATCTCCCTTGGAGAGTGATTTCTTGCTTTCTGTCTCTTTGTCTCTGTCTTTCTGGCGAGTGCACATGCCCTGTAGCAAAAACCTCTCCCCCCCACACACAAAAAATGGGATGATGTAATAAGATTTCTTCTTCAATGAATATACATTAATATTGTCATCATTATTATCAATGGCTATATGCAAATTGGCTATTTAGCCAGGATCACGTTGGTAGCACCGTAGATTATTTTGTTATTGCTCCCACTGTTGGTTCATGTTTAGTTTATATCTGATAGTTTTCCTAAAACCCCTCATATCTCTTTGGTCAGTTTAAATCAATCGATGGCAAGAAGAATAGGATTATGATGATCAGCTAATCTAAAAACATTTGCAAAAAGGCTTTTATACATACACATTCTTTTATATCCTTCTAAAACGCTTTGATTTATGTATTATTCGTTTAACTTTACAGATGTGAAAACTAATACTCAGAGGTGGTAAAAATAATATGCCTAAGCCACAGAGTTTATAAATGACAAAATGAATAACAAAACTCTAGCCTCTAATATAATGTCTTTTGCCAATTTCAAAATCTACCCATGGTGTTAATCTGTGACTTCATTTTATTCTGACCTATCTTGTGCATTTACAAGTTAATAGTTCCAGTGTGTGCTCCCAATCCTGTCTTTTTTCTGTACCAGAGTTTATCATACTTTTTCCAATAAAAATGTGCCCTTCTAGAGCCATATACTTCAGAAAGAAATTAATATGCATGAGAAACTAGATGTTGCTCTCTGCACTTGTAAATATCAAAAATATAATGTCTCCAAAGTGTGTCATATCAGTATTGCTGCCAGATCCACACAATAGATTAAAAGACAAGGCCAGAGAGGTAAGCTATAACAGAATTTGAACCAAGACCAGATGACCACTGCCCACGCTAAATTGATTTTTTGCACATATCCCTGTTTCTCAAGAGAAGTGAAAATATGGACCATAACTAAGTATCAGTAGTTATGATTTCAGAGAATGGCAGGGAAGATCAATATTTAAATCTCCATCTCCATCATTGGGTGGTCCTCAGGCCTTTTTCTTTTTAAAGGAGTGGAAGGTCATAAGTCTTCATGGCAAACAAGAAGTCATCATTAAATGAAAGCAAGTTATGGTCAGGCATTTCTATATTGAATGTTAAATGGAATACTTCAGTAATTTAAGCTGGTATAAAGTTTCTCCTGTGGCATAAGAAAAGAAAATGATCAAAATCGCTGAATACCTGCATTACAAACCAGGATAATAGGCTTCTTGATAGGCATTTCTCAGTTCTTTTGTGCATGCATTTTGATGGCTATGAGATCCTATTTACAGCTGTGGGAAGAACCAAGCTCCATGATATCTAGCAGAGAGTGTATGATAAGAGAGAGTTGACTGGTGACAACACCATGTGTGCTGTGTGCAGAGTGATTGGAATGCCCAACTAACAATTGGAAGGAGACCATGGCACACAGCAAGCTTTCAGGTCTGGAAATGCCATGACTTTGGATTAAGAGCCACATGCTAGACTAAGCATTAAGACAACAAAGAATAAAACCAAATTTCATAAAACCAAAAAGGATTCAACAGAAATGTAAATGCTTGACAAAACAAAATGCAACACCTCAGAAAGACTTTCAGAGAGCTTCTGCATAACCAGAAAAATTAGAGTATGCTATTCCTAATGTTTGGCCCACATTCAAAAATTCTGTAACTCACTAGATAAAGACAAGATAAAGACAAAACAAAAAACACTATGCATACAATTTTCAATCTGCAGAAAATTGAGGAAATTGAAAACATTGTCTAGTGAGGAGAAGAGATTTTATAAAGAGGGAAATTATATGACTAATAGCTGATTTCTCATTCTGAACCAAGGAGGCCTAAGGCAATACAATAACACCTTTAGTGCTATAAAAAAATGTGAACCGGGACCAGCAGTTGGCGAAATCTATATCGCTGGACTCCCATGTAGCCGACTGCAGTTCAAGTCCTGGACCTGGTGGCTTAAACTCACACTGGGCGCGTGTGCGTGCGTACCCAAGATACCAAGAGGAGAATGGAAGAAATGGGATTGCGGCATGGCCATCCCCCCTGGGGGTGATTTCTCGCATTTTGTCTCTCTGTTTCTGGTGAGCACATGCGCTCTATAGCCAAAAAAAAAAAAAAAAAAAAAAAACCTCTCTAAAAAATAAATAAATAAATAAACAAAATAAACAAATGTGAACCAAGAATAGTTCTATATCCAGAAAAATAAATTTAAAAATATATTGAAAGATGCTTACAAATAAAAGTTTAAGGAAGTTCATCTCTCAGAATCTCAGATTTCTTCTCTTTTCATTGCCCAAATTGTCTAATGAGTTTTCTTAGGTTAAAGAAAACATGATCAGGGAACCAGCAGTTAGCGTAATGGCTATGTCGCTGGACTCCCACGTAGTCGACCATGGTTCGTGTCCCAGACCCGATGACTGAAAACTCACACCGGGCGCGTGTGTGTACGTGCCCAAGATCCCGAGAGGAGAATGGAGGAGAAGGGATTGCGGCGTGACCATCCCCCCAGGGGTGATTTCTCGCTTTCTGTCTCTATGTCTCTCTCTGTCTGTCTGGCGAGCGCACACGAACTATAGCAAAAATCTCTCAAAAAAAAAAAAAAAAAAGAAAACATGACCAGACAAAAATCATGATTCTATAAGAAATAATAAAGTGGATCAGATTTTTTTTTTTTTTTGGAGAGGTTTTTGCTATATACATTCAGGACTCGAACTGCGGTTGACTACGTGGGAGTCCAGCGACATAGCCATTACGCTAACTGCTGGTCCCAGAAATGATTTTTATAAACTGTTTTTGTTAAAATTTTCTTAATTTCCTTGAAAGGTGAATATAAAGCACAAATAATACCTCTGAAATGGGAAGTTTATTACATGTATAGCAACATACATGAAAATAGTGACACAAAAGTTATAGGTAATAAATGTAATTTTATTTTTTGAAGGTTCTCATATTTTATGTAAAATAGCACTTTGCTAACTACAGATTGTAAAAGAAGGCTTACCATAGTTGCTACAACTGTAAAAATAATACAACGAAGTACAGTGAAAAAGTCAGTTGAAACATTAAACTGAAAGACTAAAAAAGAAACCATAATGATAAGTCAAAAGATATCAGTAAAGGAGAAACACAAAACAAAGAACACTTACAATACTGACACTGAATTTCTAATTCTACAATATTGATAAATACAATATAAATCAACTAAACATTAGAAATTATAGACATACTTTCTCAGACTGAATTAAAAGTAAGAGCAGATAATATTCTCTCTACAAGAGACATGTAAAGAAGATATTGATAGGTCAAAATATATAAAACATCATAAGACATATTAACTTAATTAGGCATAAGTGATCCCTTTTCTAGCGTTTGGTGTCCACCCTAACACTCTTTACTTCCATGCAATTGTATCTTTTTGCTTCTACTAACGAATAAGGACACATGGTATTTGTATTTTGGTGTCTTGCTTATTTCACTTGGCATTATTTCCTCCATGTTTATCAATATTCTTTTTTCTCAATTTTTTAATTATTTTTCATACATTAAATCACTGTACATTACTTAGATTGTGGAGAGACTTTACCCAGCATGATTTACACCTCAGTCCAGCCCAGTTGAGACTATTCTTATACAGGAGCTAACTTGGGGCTGCCAAGAAAACACTCAGCAATATCCTCTCCTTTCCTGACCTTCAGGTTAGTGTGGTTCCCTGCTGAGATGTTCCCTGCAGTGAGATGCTGAAAGGCTCAAGATGTTCCAAGAGGTATCTACTCTGTCCCCTCTCCAGCCAAGTAAGCACACAGGCACATCCAGAAACATTTTCAAATATGCCCACAGAAACAGAACTTTATTTTGGAGGACGGACACAGAGGCAGAGCATTGACAGGATATGGAGGTGTTGTGTTATATGTTGAAGATATTTTGATCAACTGTACTGGGGAGAAATGTTCACATATTGAAATGTTCACTTTGTAAGCTAAATAATGTGATTGAATGTATATTAAAAAAACTTAAAAAAATAAATTAAAAAAATAAAAAAGAAACATAACTTTATCAATTTCTATTTGTCACCTTTTTTCCCCCTTTTTTCTCGAACTGACTCCTGAATTTATCTTTTCACACCAAGTATGCTTATAGGCTCTCAATCCATTCAATCTTCCAGTGTTGCCAATTAATAATGAGCTATTCCATTGATGTGCTTATTTTCTCCTGAGAATCTCCCATGGGGAATCCTCAATGCAGCAAGGTAGGGGGTAGACTGGCCACACAAGAGCAGGTATCATTCCTCAAAGTACAAGCATGCTGTCATGTGTGTTTTTTTTCTTTTCTTTTCTTTTCTTTTTTTGGAGAGGTTTTCACTTTAGGGCACATGCGCTCGCCAGAAAGACAGAGAGAGACAGAGAGACAGAAAGTGAGAAATCACCCCCCAGTGGGGATGGACACACCATCATCCCTTTTCCTCCATTCTCCTCTCGGGATCTTGGGCACGCACGCACATGCGCCTGGTGAGAGTTTAAGCCACAGGGTCCAGGACTTGAGCTGTGGTCAACTACATGGGAGTTCAGCGACATAGCCATTATGCTAACTGCTGGTCCCATGCTGTCATGTTTTCAGAAAGGCCTGGCCTGACCACCAAACTCGAATAGCATCCTGGTCCCCCTTTCTCACATGACTTTTATTTTACTTACTTGTTTCACTACTTAAGATTACTATATCCCTTTATTTCTTTACTGGCTCATTTCTTGCTTCTTTTCTGTGTTTCTTCAGCTCTTACCCAATTCTCTGCTCCTCACTAAAATGTGAGCTCTAGAAAAGCAGAAGCTCTGCCCTGTTTGTCCATTTTCTACATACTCCCACTAGTACACAATCAGAGGATAGCTATATGATGAATATACAGGTTTTTCAACTTATTGATTATATTAAACTGAGATTTTCATTATAATTCCTTGTAACATGAATCTTTCTAGACAAAGTTCCCATTCTCAAAGTGTATTTGTATCTCTGGGACCAGCAGTTAGCATAATGGCTATGTCGCTGGATTCCCACGTAGTCAACCGCGGTTCGAGTCCCGGACCCGGCGGCTTAAACTCACGCCGGGCGCGTGTGCGTGCGTGCCCAAGATCCCGAGAGGAGAATGGAGGAGAAGGGATTGCAGCGTGGCCATCCCCCCTGGGGGGTGATTTCCTGCTTTCTATCTCTCTGTCTCTCTCTGTCTGTCTGGCGAGCGCACACGCCCTATAGCAAAAACCTCTCCAAAAAAAAAAAAAAAAAAAAAAAAGTGTATTTGTATCTCAAAGTTCTCATTTTGGCTGAAAATAATTGCGAACAATCATTTACTCTGAATTACTGACTAGATTTAGCCACTCATCATCCTATAGTATTTCATTTTTGAAAATATGAAATTTGAAAACCTGTGTTTCTCTACCATCCCTAACATTTATTTATGCATATTGGGTATTTGAAGGAATATGTGTAAAATCAGGGCAGGTTGAGAATAGTTAAGCCACAATATCATTCTTGAAGTTCTGGCTTCTGAGGAGACCCTCTCTTTAATTTCTAGCTATTCTCTTAGTATCTCAAAAAATCCATATTTCATATTTCATATAGTAAATCTCACTTGTCATGAAAAGTCTAGGGACCAAACTAATCCTGAAACTAAATTAGCTTTAAGACTAAGATATTACTTTTTTCAATTATAAAAATATTCCATCAAAACTTATGAGAAAATTTTTTAAAGAAGTATTTTATTTAACTTTATTTATTTTATTTTGACTAGAGATGGACAGAGTGAGAGAGAGAGAGACGAAGATGAGAAAGCAAGTCGCCATATCGGGGACTTGAACCATGGTTGGTCAATTGGGAATCCATCACTCTTAACCACCACGCGACCTGCCGGCCCCAAGAGGAATTTTTGAAAAATGAAAATCTTCTATAATTAGAAGAGATGTAAGGATAGAATAAGGTCTTTTTCTTTTTTCTTCTAAAAACATTTAGAATGTTTTATATCACAGTACATTTTAGGACTGTTGCACTATTATAGCAAAATATACTGCTTTCCTGTATCACGACATTCTAGTTCAACATCATTACAAAATGAAAGTGAGTATTACAAAACATCTCTTAAAGAAACTTATTTTTAAAATAGCACCATAAAAGTATGTAATTACATATAGTTACAATCATCGATATTTACTTTTTAATACTTTAAAAATTAATACACCTTCACTACGGCATTTCGTCCCCTGAAAACGAGCTATTGATCAGATTAGTTTACTTACTAACTCCAGTAATTCCTACTCCAGTTCACAAAGTTTTGAGAAAGTATTCCTACTTGTTGATAATGATATGAGTCATGATAACAGCTAACAGATTTCAAAGGGATGCCCCTGGCTCTTTGCTAAGGACTGGGCTTGTATACTTCAATTCTTACAATCTTGAGGGCAAGATTTTCTACCCCTTTTATGTCCGTAGAAGCTATGTTCTTGAGACCAAAAGTCAGAAGAAAACCAGAACCAAAACTCAGAGAAGAAGGAATTAGGACTTGGAAAAATGCTCAGTGGAGGCCTATGAGAGCTACAGAGAAGTCATAAGAAAAGCCATAAATGTAACCAAGAAATATCAAAAGACAGTGCACCTACATCACAGCCAGAAAATTGTTAATTGTAACCTCATTTTAAATTAATTCAGTCTCTGTGCCATGGTGCAGTGACTGGACTACAGGGCTGGTACCAACATGCAGGTCACTGGGAAGACTTCACTGGTGCTTGGCCAATTAGGAGTTAGAGGAAGATGAACAGTATTTACAAGAGTTTTGATTAAAACTGGCAAAGACCAAAGAGGTGTAGAACTTGAAGAAGAGACCAATGAGGTGAGTTCTGTGGTCCTGCTGGTGGGAGAGAAGGCACAAGAGACTACTCCAGTGGACTATCCCTTTCAGATGAAGGGAGGCTGTATGATGGACCTGAAGAATCTGAAAGAATAGGGCAAAGATAGGATTAATGCAGAGGAAGACCTCCACTTAGAAACCAACCAAAAGGATGAGGATGCAGAAGTGATTAAATACATCGAAACGAAGCTGAAAAGGGATCATAGAATATGAGGAACAGAAAGTGATGCCACAGAACACAGAAGACTGTCTGATAAACTTCCAGAAACCATCTACATCTCCTCAGCAAAGACCAAAGATATGCTTTCCAATCAGACACTGAGTGACATCCCCTAAGTGGACCTCAGCATCAATGCTAAAATAAAAAGTATCATTTCTATGGAGGATGCCAAAGCTTGCCTGCTGGCAGAGCAACAGAACAAGACAATGGAAAGATGTCCCTTGTGCCCAGCAACATGGCTGAGAATTATGTGTAACATAACCAATTTTACCACAAGGAGTTAAATGCCCCCATTCAGAGAAAGAAAATCCAAAAGACCAGCCCTTGAGAATGAGGGACACAGAGAATGCAGAGCCCAAGTGGTCCCCTCCTAACCTCAAGCATTCTGCTAACCAGAAGGCTGCTGATGACTATCACTATGAGAAGTCCAAGAAGAAAACAGGCAATACTGAGAAGAGCAGAAGGAATGTGAATAGCACCTTCCCCTCTCCCACCCCTTGAGAAAGTCTTCCTGGATTTGTTGCAGAATGACTATCCAGGTTCTCAGTGTTTTAACAAAACAGGTCAATAGTGACAGTAAAGGATAGTTTATTAAGCAAAAGTGAAAGTATACGCCCAAGACCTAAGATAAGGCTGAGCAAAAGAGAGAGAGAGAGGCTCAAGAGCCCCAGCAAGGTCATTTGTTGAGCTTGTAATTCCTTTGCCAGTTGCTCATTGGCTGGGCCTACTAATTGCTTTCATCCCATTGGCTATAACTCGAATATGGATGGGCTCACTGATTTATCTTAGCTATATCAAGTATGACTGGGCCCACTGATTTACCTCATTGCTATTAGCTATACTTCTTCCACTGAAAATCTCCTATCTACATTATGTGGTGGTATGTGTGTGGGTTTTTTTTTTTTCTGCTCTGATGGGGTTTTGTAACTAGCCACATAGACAGATGCCCCAGCTCCCTTACCCACTTCATTTTCTAGCTTTCTTCCTGCCTCATTTTCTCCCTGAGAGGCATGATCTCCATAAATCTTTTTAGTGAGTTGGAGGTGAATGGTCCATCTTCTCTAACTGCTTCATGCCAAAAGGGGTGTTTTTCCTACTTATCAGGGATCACAGAACCGTCACCCTATCTGATCTAGGTAGGAGAATAGGGCCAGGGGCAGGTTGCTGAGATAGTCCTGAGGTGTGTTGTTGAAAGAGTTGTTCTTTGTGTTGGATGATTTGCAGGAGGATTCAGTGGAGTTCCCAAGGTGTTAGTATTCTTATTATATGATCATTTGTAATTTTATAACCTCTAAGAAGAGATCAATGTGATTGAGAGATTTAAGAGACAGGGCCCCCCAAAAAAGATTAACTGCCATGTCTTAGTCCATTCAGTTATTTGAAAATTTTGCAAATACTGTATATTTATTAACTGGAAAGGTGCTCTCTTCCCCATATTTAGGATGAGGAGTCATTGTGCTAGTGGCCTATAGATTAACTGGAATAGGACAGTTGTGTATTGCCCTGAGGATAAGGGTGAACAAAACCAGCAGTCTTCAACCAAATTTGTGTTGGAGAAATTTAAGAGATGATGGGTCAGTTATAAGGTTTTATATGAATAGCTGGCATCTAACATTTTTTTCAATAGATGGTCTTTTTTTTTTTTTTTCCTATGATGCTGTTTGCATATAAACCAAAGCACAAAAGAACTACTATAGAGTTTCCCACGTCAATACTTATTTCGGCTGGGGGTTGGTTTCTTTTTGAAGAGAAGTTTAAAATCTTCCAGTGGCTCATAGTCATAAGTTGTTTCTTCTTGGGGGGAGGGGCTGTCATTGCTATTTTCGCTTTTCTGTAATGAGAGGGGTGTAAGCTTCACCCTGGAAAGATGAATGCATCTCTCTAATTCTATTTTTACTGCTTTTTCTTCAATCAGGATTTTCCCTTTCAAAAGCAAAAAGAAATTGGGAGTCTAGAAGCAAAAGGATGGGAAAAAATTGCAACTTTAAGGTCCAGTATAAAGTACCACCCAGTATTCCCCAAAGCTGATGTGAGGAGTAAGTGTCTGCCACCAGGGGTTGAATAGGGACCACTGCATCATTAATAATCCTGAGGTCTTGGACTATTTATAATCCTTAAGTCTTAGTCATTCCTCAGTTGGCTGAAGTACTGACAGTATAGGAATATTTCAGGGAGACTGGCAAGGTTTTAGTAGCTCAAATTTAAAAAATTCTTTATAGTGGGTTCAAGTCCCCTCCTGGATTTGGGTCTTATTAGGTATTATTTAAGAAGAAGGAATTAGGAAGGATCTTTGAGTTGTATCCTCAGATGGGATGCTGTTATTGCTCTTCCTGGTTGCCAGAATATCAGGCCATGAGATTGACTTTTTCACTTATATGATCTGATATACAACTGGAATTTTGAAGGATCAATATCCCTGAAGTCCTGTATTTATTTTGGAGGATGGATCCCAACTTGATTAATATATCTCTTCTCATAAGGAAAGCTGAGCAACTGGGAACTATTAGAAATTCTTGTGAGAATACTTGGTCTCGAATTGGCATACAAAAGGAGGGATGAAATAACTTACATTATTTCTTCCCTCCACTTCCATAACTACTGTGGTTCACAAGGAGGTCCTTCCCAATAAAGAAGGGATAACCGAGGAGCTCCTATATCTAAATGAAATAAAATCAACATACCCATGATGTCCAGAGTTACCCAGGGATTCTTAATGGTTATGATGACTTCTCTGGACAGGGGCATAAAGGATCTCCTTGGGCCTCTTCAGTTATCAGTTTCTTTCCCTTGGCTTATGAGGCCTTTTGCTGGCCATTGTCCCTTTGGCAAGAGTAGATAGTCAACCTTCCAATGCCAGCGATTGTTTCTCCTATAGTGGCATTGATAGCAGGGCACAAACCGACGAGATGCTGTCTTTTGCCCAAAATCCAGTCTCTTTAACTTGAAGCAGGAATATGGAGGCTTTTCTGTCTGGTTATGGGTAAAGTCTTGGACAATTTATGGTTATCAAGGGCTTTGCCAATTGTGACAGCCATAAACTTGGTTTGTCATTTTTCCTTCTTCTGTTCTCTTTACCACCTCAAGATCCCTATTGTTAAATGTCATGAAGGCTGCATCAAATAGAAAAGACAGACTGCGCTGGGGTCCCATCTTTAGATTTTGGAGCTTTTGCCTGATGTCTGGGGCAGATGGGCTAATGAAGTTTTATCCCAACAGAGCTCTTCCCTCTAGAGAAGTGGGGTCCAGATAAGTATATATTCTAAATCCCTCTTCTAATCTGTCATAGAAGTCAATGGGGTTTTCATCTTTTTTTTTTTTCCTACACAATTGTTAGTTTGTCATAATTTACAGGTTTTTGTATCCCACATCACATTTTTGCTGAGAGAACCTCCAGGAATTTAGCTTTTTATTTCCATTAAGGTGTTATAATCCCATTGACGGTCAGTTGTAGGGACAGTCTTTCCTCCTGGAAAATTTCCTTGTGTGATCCTAGAAAATGTGGCATCCACTTCTTTGTGTGCTGTGCCTAAAATCCATTCCTTTGGAATAAAGGTACAACAGGTAGCCAGAATAAACTGTGAGTCCTTCCAAAAGAGAGCAAAAGCCAGGGTCAAAGTCTGGAATCTATCTGTAAGTTTACTGGGGTCTTCAGAATATTTGTCCAACTTTTCTCTGCATTGTTGAATTATCAGTAATGTCAAAAGGGACTTGGACTCTGATTGGGGCCTCTTGTTCAGCTATTTGTGTTAGAGGGTAGAGGATCCTGCTGTAAGTATGTGTTTATAATCTCTTCCTTCTGTTCCCTTTGTGGTGGACATAGCTGTGCTTGGGGGAAGAAGGCAAGGAGTGGCATAGAGGGGAAATATGTTCTCTTGGGTGGCCCATTGGGATTTATCTCAAGGGATCATCTATTATGTCCACATATGATTGAGGCTTTAGTGAAGGGATTTGGCTGCCCTATCTGTAAAATGAAGGGTCTTTGTAAAGAGTCATAAAGGTTTGGACATATGAAACTTTTCTTATCTTCTACATAGCAAATCTAGCAGTAGGATAGTGTGATTAATGATCCCATTTAGTGGCCATCATTTTTGATTCCCAAGTTTATATTGAGGCCAAGTTTTATTGCAAAAAAAAGGCTTTTTTTTTTAACATTATTAGGGTCAAAATTTTCTCAATAGTTAAAGGTATAGCCAAGGGGTGAGGGGATGCCCGGAGAATTGCGTGATTATTTCCCATGCCTTTTATAAAGAAAAGGAGCAAACAATGACAGATGAGGAAGGAATAGAAAACCCAGGACAAGAGCCCTGCCTAGGATATCCCCCTAGGCAGTGGATAACTCTGAGGGAACAAGCTAGATATCCTTAGATAATGTCCCTATGAGAACTGCTAGATGCCAAGCAACCTCAGTCAGACTGAGATTCCAGGAACCTTGGAGTCCTTCTGAGAGCTATGAACTATTCTTCCTTTGGTTCTGCCTTGGAGAATGAGCACACAAAAGCAAGCGTAAGAATAACATATTGACCAAGCAAGGCTTTGAGGCAACAGTAGGACAGGTTATCTTAAGAATTATTTTACTTAGCCTCATTTATTATTTATTTAAATTTGACCAGAGAGGTAGAGAATGAGAGAGAGAGAGAGAGAGAGAGAGAGAGAGAGAGAGAGAGTGAGAACGCTATAGGAAGTAATCCAAGAGACTGCAAATGGGAAACCAGTGGTTTTTCTTCAACAGGGTTAGTGTAACCTTCAGAGGCCAGATAGTACCTAGCTCAGGATAGCATTGAGGGCTAAGCTGGAGTGTCTCAGGGCTTAAGGAAGAACCCAGTAAGAAAACAATTTATAGACTTAAATTGGGTATGTTTATAGGTATGTTCTTCCCAGAAATGACTAAGAAAATATTGGGGGTGTAAAGATAGCAGCCATGGACAAGGTATTTCCCCGCTCTTATATAGGGCTTTTCTTGATAGGCTTAGTTCTTGATTATTTTCCAAGAAATTTTCCTTGCAAAATTCTGCAGAAATAACATCCCGTTTATTTACATTCCCAAGTTGGCTGCCTTTGCTTTACAGAATAAAACAATTTCTTCTCTAGAGAACACTCCTTTCATATCAGAGTAGGCTGAACATGGAGATAGATGGCCATAGTGAGAAAGGAGGGACTCCAATTGCTGAAAATCTGAGATATGAGAAGTGACTGAGAGACTGGGACTGCACCAGTTGGAATCAGGATGGTGCCTGGAAGGACTCGAGATGCACCTGGAAAGACCACTGTCTAACCTTCAGGTTCATCATGCCCTCATTGTAAGGTATTAACATGCTAGGTGATAATCCTTTCTACATCATGACAGTTTAGAACAACAATGGCAATGATAGAATCTACCTAATAAGGTCAGAAAATGGAAAGGGCAGTGGTTTCAGAAAAACCATTGCCTTTTCTCTTCAGGAAACAGTTCTCCTTTTCCTAACAAAACTGCTCACTCACCTCTCTTCAGGTGGCTGTTACAGCTATGGAGCTGTCTATTCTCTGCACTTTAATGAACTTGTGTTCACTCTCCTTCAATGGCTCACCCTTGAATTCTTTCCTGCACAAAATCAAGCATTCTCACATCCCAGATAGGGACTCCCTTGGTTGAGTCTCCCTGGCAACAATAATACTTCTAATAAAATGGAGTAGGGGAAGGGGGTGACACTCAATGTACAGATTCTTAGAGCTTTCTAACAGGAGCAGATGAGTCTTTGTTAGGGGAATGGAGTAAGCAAAAGCAGCAAACTATAAGTGCCATGATTAGAAGAAAGAGGAAAGCCATAAGCTAGACTACCAAATGTCACTAAGGTAAAGATTTGCAGAAAAGAAAATACCACGTAATAAAATTTTAAGAGAAATGCCATGGGAGCAAGGACTTATACTACTATGTTCCTGCATGACACGCAGCCTTGTCTTCTGCCTGGCCCGGAATAGCCTAGTGTCCAGGGTTGTGTTCATGCTATCCTAACATAAGAAACTTCTTTTTTGTGTGTAGCAGGGGCCCAAATGGCTTTTAAGTGTCTGCCCCATGCCCACTCAAGTGTGGCTTTTCAGTGGCTGAAGGAGACAAGAAAAGAGAAGAGTCTCTGATCCCTAAGGGCTTCAGGCCTTAAAGAGTTGATCCAGAGGTGGTTTCTAGCCCTTTATGAGCACTGCCCATATTGAGAACTATCAATCCCACCTTGGTTGGCCCACTGTGGCTGAGACACCCAATGGTAATAAAGATGAAAATGACATAGGTTAAGTTAAGATACAGAGTAGAGGGTGTTCCGAGTTAGGAGCTTACCTCCATGACTTGGCTTGCCACAATACGTGTTGCAGGTGTCCAGGTTCTTGGTGTTTCAGACAAAGAACAAAATGCACTAATAGTGAAAGTAAAGGATAGTTTAAGCAAAAGCAAAAGTATATATACTCTTGAAAAATAGGAGCAGTCTGAGCACAAGTAAAGAGTAGTTTAACTACCTCAGCAATTGCCTTCCATGGGGCTTATAATTCCTTCACTGACTGGTCATTGGCTGGATTCACTAAGTGCTTTCATCCCTTTGGCTGTAAAGCAAATGTGGCAGGGCCCACAGATCCATCTCATTAGCTATATCAAATGTGGCTGGACCCACTGATTCATCAGATTAACTATATCAAATGTGGCTGGGGCCACTGATTTATCTTATTAGTGTATCTTATCCAGTGTAACTAGGTCCAATAATTTATCCCATTGGCTATCAGCTAGACATCCCCCATTGAAAAATTCCCACCTACATTACCCTGAGTGTGGAATTTTTTGCCCTGATTGGTATTGCTAACTAGCTACACTGGCAGATCCTCCAGCCCCTTTATCTGCTTCCATTCTTTAGCTTTCTTCTTGCCTCAAACTGGCACCTGCTCATCTGACTAAACAATTCCAAAATCAGACTCTATTAGTCCTCCTGCTTACCTGCTGGGTTTTTCAAGCCCTAACTTTGTAATTTTTTGAAACAAAACAATGTGTAGTTTTTCACCTTCAGGGCAGACTCTCTTCTTGTGAGAGTTATTAAATCTTATTTGCAAATATGTGGACTTTCTCTTAGTGTTTGTTCTGGGTCAGGAGGAACAGCTGTGTGTTTATGGTGATACTACCTTTTAGATTGTGCTTTCATTATGTATGCAACCATGTCCTCTACCCTCAGATATTTACTGTGAGGGTCAGAAATGCATTCCTATTGTTTAGAGTAAGTCCAGCTGAGAGCAGAAAATTCTAGGGTAGGAGAAAAAGAGTGGTGTGCTAAGGAAACTGAAACAGAAGGATCACAAGTTCAAACCCAGCCTGGGCAGCATAGTGAAAACTTGTCTTAAAAAAAAATGGTATGTAATCAAGCGAAAAAGGTATTTTCTGACTTAATCAAAATCACCTTTGCTGTCATTAAAAAAAAAAAAAAAAAACTAGATATCTTATCAATTTTAGAGTTTGTTCAATATAAAGTGAATCCAAAAAAAGAAAAAAAAGAAAAATAATTTAGTTATGGATCAGTGAAACTCCATGTTAAAAACCTAGAACTGTGTATATAAATCAGATACAGATTTCTACTTATGAAGCTGGTGGTCTGACACATAACCTGAATCAGTCTGAGTCAATGACATCACAGACTGGTGAATCAACATGGTTATTTCCATAGAACTCAAGATCAATTTTAGGAGACTATTTGTCAACATATAGGCTCTTGAAAAACTAAATTCTCTTTTGTTTAGGATATTACAATGAATTGAATGGTTTTCACAAAAGACTTCATGCTTTGTTGTTAAGTGAAAATAATGTTTGAAGTATCAATCACATTCTCTCAAAGATCTTTAAGTAAAAAAGACACTAGAATTAATTGGAAGATAAAAGTCAATGAGAGATTTTCTTCCTCCTCATGTCAATTACATAATCATCAAAAGGTACTTCACTGGTAACTGATACAAACCAGTCACACATATTTTAAGATTTATCTTTTATTTATTCTTTAAGGGCTTAAAAATACCTTTAAATCAAATTATTTCAGACCAACTGAGGTTTCATTAATGTGCTTAACTATAATTCATGATTTATAGACCCCATTTCATACTAAACCTCTCCTAACCTCTTTCCACAGTAGAAGGATTTAAAAAGTATCGTATATTTAACTTATAGAGACTTGAATAATTTGTGTGTGTGTGTGTGTGTGTGTGTGTGTGTGTGTGTGTTTAAGAAAAGTTGAAAAATATGACAAGTAGGAAAATCTCACCAAGTATAGTAAGATAAAGGGCTTAAACCCTGAAATTTATGCATTGCCAGTAGGACATTGATTACATAAGGGCAAGCTGACAGATATTTTGATTTCCTTTCTGTCTTGAAAGTGAAACAAAACTGCATTCAGAAGCAAAGGTGGAAAAGTTATTTTTCCCATAAAGATTTCTCATCTTTTAGAATTTTGTTGGAAAAGTTAGCCTCCCCACAATCATTTAGACATTTGTTTTACTTTTCTTAACCTTGAATTTATTCTGTTAGAGTCACAAAATCTAACAAAGTAACCTAAACAAATTTGTTGCAAACAAGTCTTTGACATGCAAAATGGATTTTTGTTTTGCCCTACCTAGATCTTATGTTTCATTATTATTAAAAATGTCAGTAATATTTTGCCTGCCGGGAAAACAGATTTTCCTTCAATTTTTCAATCTTATTCAAAACCCCTTATTGAATATTTTATAAGTTGAAGCAGATCTTTGTTATTGCTTTTTAAAATTACAAACTCTGAAGCCTATGTTGGCATTTTGCTAAATGGTTTTTGTACATGTAGACTTGTTGAGCACTTAGAAGGAAAAAAAAATGAGAAAACCATTCTTGGATGATTATAATCTTTCATGTGACCTTCAGAATAAGAAATTGTAGGGCTTCGTCAAATCGCCAAGCTGTGTTCCTCCAGAGCCCATCACATATTCAGTTCATGAGTTCTTTCACTCTGCAACACATAGGCCAACAAATACTTAATTATCATTGCTCTCTCCTTCTGTCACCTCCTCCTGCTCCAAATCCATGCAATATTGAGAACCTATTGACTACGGTCATGTGGAGACAATTTATGTGCTGAAAGTCCTCTGCGTTTCATTTTGCTTTACCTGTTGATTTACTATGAATTTATAAATCTTCACTGCATGTTCTCAGAGTTATAAGGCTGCTGTAAGAATTGTTAGATTTGCAATGGAGAGTAATTAAGGAGGGCTCAAGGGAAAAATGAAACAAATAATTTGGGAAAAGGATATAAGTAGAAGAACACAGAGATGTCAGAAATATCAATTTAGATATATAAATATTATACAATAATGTTTAGCAAAATCTAAGGCAGCAAATGAAGAAAGATACATGGGTTACCACCAATACTTATTCTGTAGGTAGACCTATACATAAATTTTGATATATATTTATAATCATATGTACTTCCATGATTATATATAAATAGTTTTTAAAAAACATGCTATCAGGATTGATAGGTGGCATTTGCATTGGATTCCCACAAGGCTTACCATGGTTTGAGTCCCAGACCTAGTGGCTTGAAAATTATGCTGGGTACATGTATGGGGGCCCAAAATCCCAAAAGGAGAATGGAGGAGAAGGGATGGCAGCATGGCCATACCCCCTGGAAGGGAGAGAGTTCTCACTTTCTCTCTCTCTCTCTCTCTCTCTCACTCTCTCTCTAGAGTAAGCTCAAATGCCCTTTGGCAAAAAATTTTGAAAAAATTAAAAATTTTCAAAAAAGCATGTATTCATACTCATATCTCTAATTTCATTTTAGTAGCATAGAATTTCTTTTTTTTTTTTCTCTATAGGGCGCGTGCGCTTGCCAGACAGACCGAGAGAGACATAGAGACAGAAAGTGAGAAATCACCCCCTAGAGGGGATGGTCACGCCGCAATCCCTTCTCCTCCATTCTCCTCTCGGGATCTTGGGCATGCACGCACATGCGCCCGGCGTGAGTTTTAAGCCACCGGGTCCGAGACATGAACCGCAGTCGACTACGTGGGAGTCCAGCAACATAGCCATTACACTAACTGCTGGTTCCCTAGCATAGAATTTGATCCATGTTCTAGCTTTCCACAATTTTAGCTTTCTTCTCAGACACAGGAAGCCTAACTCTTGATATTCTCAATACTTTCACTATGTGCTCAGATCTAAATTACACATGAAGTCATTCCATAATGCCCAACACATACCATTGTAATAAATAAAATAACTAGAGTCATCATTTTTAAAACATGCTTTTTGATTTTAGCCTTAGGACATATTGTTGAAATACTATGTTCAAGAATTATTCCCCGCAAACTTGTTTATATTTTTCATTTGAAATATAGTTAGATATGTGTGTTTCTGATTATAGTTCATTTTCTCCCAAATCCTTGCTGATTTTATAATTCACCTTTTCAAGTATATAAAACAGAACATAGTTCCAAAGCCAAAGTTATTTTAAAATGGTATGCTCAAAGAAGTCTTATGACTCAATTTCCTTCTATCTCAGTCCTCTCCCTGCATACATTTGATGTTTGTTTTCACTCATCTTTTCACCTAGTCCTCATACATGTCATGTATGTAGCCAATCTCATGCGTTTCTGATTTGTCCTGTTTGCATTTCTTTTTGACTAAGTAGATATGTACATCTTCTTTGTCCTTGGATATTTTTTTTCTGTAAAAGATAACATGCATAGGTATTCTTTTGAATTTGGCTGTTTACAATCATAAATATATCCAGAAAAGCACTAATATCAGTTTATGGAGACCTTCCTCCCTTTGAGAAAGCCTCACAGTTCTACAATGAGATTATGTATTAGAGTGAATTGAACTACCCTTCTATATAGAACATTTTTTATCACTATTTACAAGCAATGCTTCAATGAATAAGTGCATGTTTGTGTGTGTGTGTGTGTGTGTGTGTGTGTGTAGAATTGCTGAAGGTTTATATTTTGGATCAATCCCTATGAAGTAAATGTGTCTTCCCACAAGTAATGTATCATGTACCCATAGTTCAGGCAATAAAATAATAGAAATACTGTCATGTCTTTATCTATGTAGTTATAGAATTAATGAAAATTATATATAAATATTATTTTATCTAATAGATTTAAAATAATTTATGTTATAGTTTTATTAATAAATCCAAACATTTTAATCATTAAATTCATGCAACAAGAACTATTCGATGAGGAAGAAATGTAGTGGCAAAAAGGCTGCATAATATTGCTCAGATCATTTCTATAATTAATTACTTATTTCTTCCTAAACATTAGCTTTTACTTGCCTCTTCACTGTCTGCAAACATACTTATTTCAATATTTTATAATTATTTTATTGTGACAAAATTTTATACATTAAAATTAATCAATCTTAAATTTGGATATGATAAGTCTCAACATATGTACATATTTGTGTAACCATAATAACTACCACACAATATTTCAATTTTCTGAAATTGTTTCATGTCCCTGCTAGTCAATTTACTGTTTCTTTAGTCAGGTCTTAGCAACAACCTTCTTTCTGTTATCTTATTATTTTTCTTTCTAGAATTTTCTATAAATTAAAGTATAATCATGATAATGTATTATTTTGTTTGTGACTTCTTTTGTTTTCTTTTGAATCACCAGAGACTACATGCATTTACCAGAGAGAAAGAGAGAGAGAGAGAGAGAGAGAGAGAGAGAGAGAAAACTCCCTCCCATAAAATGGGCCATAGTCATACCCATTATTTCTCCATTATTCCATCATGTCAGGATTTGGGGAATAGATGCACATATACCTGACATGTTTTCCAAGCATCCTGGACTCAGACATGAACCTTGGTCGGTCTTGTAGGATACAGCTTTTTTTAAAAGAGGTTTCTGGTATAGGGTGTGTCCTCTTGCCAGAGAGGCAGAGAGACAAAAAGTGAGAAATCACCCCCCAGGGGAGTGGCCACACAACAATCCCTTCTCTTCCATTCTCCTCTTGGGATCTTGGGCACACACACACATGTGCCCAGCTTGAATTTGAAGCCACTGGGTCCGAGACTCTAATCATGATCTACATGGGAATCTAGCAACATAACCATTGTGCCATCTGCTGGTCCCATACTCTTGCTTTTTATGAGCAATATTTAACCACTACACTGTGGGACCAGTCCTGTGTATCACTTCTTTCATTTGGGATAATGCTTTTAAGATTCCTCCATACTATTGTATTATTTTTTCATTTTTTTATATTTATTTTTACAATAGGGAACATGAAGTTGCTGGAGAGAGACAGTGAGAAATCACCCCATTGAGGAGATGGCCATGGCACAATTCCTTCTCCTCCATTCTCCTCCTGCAATTTTAGGCACATACACATCTACATGCACACATGCATACACACCTGGCATGGTTTTCAAGCTGCCAGGTCTGGGACTCAAATTATAGTCAGCCATGTGAAAGTCCAGCACCTCAACCACCACATCATCTGATGGCCTTGCTTTGTTCCATTTTATGTTCATTTGAAATCCATTGCATAGATAAGTCACAATTTATCTATTTATCAGTTGATAAAAATTTGTGGTACTGCCAGCTTTTAGTCATTTTGAATATCTTCTATAAATATTCATATATTGGGGACAGCATTCGGTCTGGTGGTTAAGGCGTTGGACTCCCATATGGATGACTATGCTTCAAGCCTCAAACCCAGCAGCTTAAAAATCACACTGGGCTTATGTTCATGCATTCCCAAAATCGCAAGAGGAGAATTAAGGAGAGGGTATTGTGGCATGGCCAACCCCCCTGGGAGTGATTTCTCATTTTCCCTCTCCCTGTCTCTTTCTGTCTCTCACATATCACTTTTAGATGTATTCTTTAAGACTGAAATTACTGTCGCATAGTAAACGAATAGTTAACTATATAAGAAGCCTCCAAAAAGCTTTCCAATGTGGCTATAACATTTTGCATTACCACCATCAAAGTCAGAATTTCATATCAATATTTAGTATTACCATTTTTAAGTTAAATAATTTTAGTGGGTCTGTGGAGATAGCTCATTGTGCTTTTCATTTGTATTTCCATAATGATGTTGAACATCTTTGCATATTGCTGTTTTTCCAATATTTTAAAATTATTTGTTCATTTATATATTGAGTTTTCTTTTTTAGTGCTGAGTTATAAGAGTTTGTTATGATGAGACATTAGCCTTTTATCAAATATATGTTTTCTGAATAAATTTTTACAATCTGTGCTTTTATAATCTGGCTGCCCTTTTTATTTTGTTGAAGAAGTCTTCAATGAGTAATTTTATAAAGTATGTATATAGCATACTTTTCTATCTTTGCCTAAACTAAATCACTAGGAATTGCCCTCATGTTTTTTTTTAAGTTTTTTTTCTGTTTTAGTTCTTAAATTTTTATTTTGATCTATGTAATATTTGAGGAGTTTTAAAAATTTTTTTGTTTGTTCTTCAAATTAGGTGACTAGTGAAATTTTATTTTTTTTTGCAATGTGTATGTAGATTTATTCTACCACACTTGGAATAATTCTTGTCAATTATTGGACTGTGCATGTACTACCTTATTTTTGCTGTGCACTCTATTGAATTATCTGGTCTATGTCTACCAGTATTACACAACTTCAATTACTTTGATTGTAGTAGCCTTATAGTGTGTTTTCAAATCAGGTACTATATGTCCTCCAATTTTGTTCTTTTTCAAATCAGTTTGTCAATGTTTACTTTTGTATTTTTATATAAATTTTGAATCATCTAGTCAGTGGTATTATGATTGTTAGACATCATAACAATAGAGTGGTCTTGTCCATGAGCATGGTATATTTCTAAATATGATTAATTCATTTTAGGTATCAACTTGACTGTACCATGTGGTACTTGGATATCTGTTCAAACATTATTTGGAGTGTATCTGTGAGAGTGTTTTTTAATGAGATTAACATTTGAATTAATAGACTGAGTAGAGCAGATTATTCTCCTTAATGTAGATGAGATTAATCTAATCAGTTAGAAGCCTGAAAAGAACACAAAAGATGAATAAGAGCGAACTCCTCCTACTAGACTTCCTTTAGCTGAAACACCAGTTTTTCATGCCTTTGGACTACAATTGACACATGGACTTTTACTAAATCATAATCATACTTCAGGTTGAAACTACACACTTAACATTCCTCACTCTTAGAAACTTGGATTAAGAATTACATCAGCTATCCTGGATTTCAAGCTTGCTGAATCTAGACTTTTGACCTTTTCAGCCTCCTTATAATCTCTCTCTCTCCCTGTGAGTAGACTTTTTAAAATTCTAGGAAAAATTGGAAATAAAAAATAAACATATAAACTTCATTTTTCAACACAAGCTCTATTAAGTTTAAAACACTTTAGTACGCATTGATATCAGTCATTTAGTTCAGTCCTAAAAAACTGAGAACTCTTTGAAATTAAACATGTCAATGCAGTCTTTTTAATGTTATTACATGAATAAAAATGGGTACACGTAAACATTTTTAAAGATTATAAAAATAAGTTAGAAGGAACCAAATCAGAACTATAAGGAGAAAGCCTAATGATTTCCCATCGAAACACTCATGAAATTGCCCTCATTTGGTAAATGAGAAGGAATATTGTCATGGTAGCAAAAGATTCTCTGTTAAAGCCTTTCTGAGCATTTTTCTGCTAAAACTCTAGTTAACAATCTCAAAACACTCTTTGAATAAGCAGGTGATGACATTCTTTGGCCATCCAGGAAGTCAACAAGTAAAATGCCTTCAGCATGCCCCCAAAATTGTTGCCATGACTGTTGTTCTTGACCAGTTTGCTTTAACTGGACCACTTCCACTTTTTGATGGTCATTATTTGATTGTACTTTGTGTTCAGAACCCTTCTGGTAAAGCCGTGTGTTATCTCCTGTTACAATTCTTTGTAGAAATACTTTAGTATCTTTATCCCACTTAAAATTTCCATTGAAAGCTCTGCTCTTATATGTAGCTGATCTGAGTACACCAATTGTCTCAACTTTAATTTTTCAGTCAGTTTTGTAAATTGAACCAATTGAAATGTCTACAGCATTGGCTATCGTTTCAACTACTAATTTTCAATTTTTTAAATTGGAGCACAAACAAGTTTAATAATTTTTTTCTTGTAAATTGATGTGCACAGTTTGTGGCTGCAGATATCATTTTCATGTAATTTCATCTTTATTTTTAAATTATTTATTTAATTGCATCCATTACCTTTTTTTTTTTTTTTTTTTTTTTTTTTTTTTTTCCATTTTGCTATAGGGACTTGAGCTCACCAGAGACAGAGAGAGAGAAAGAATGAAAGTGAGAAATTAAGCCACCCGGTCTGGGACTCAAATTCTTTTTGCCATATGGGAATCCAGCACCTTAATAGCCATTCCACCTGCTGATCCCATCATCATTTAATCTCCTAAAAGTGAAGTAAGCCAAATAATGTAAGAGAAGCATTATATATCCTCACTCAATATATATTGAATGTTGGAAGTGATAAAAGTATGGAAAGCAATGATGATACTAGAGACATTAGAGGAGGAGGGTGGAAAATGGGGGAAGGTGAGAGGGAGGGAATCAAGGGAAAGAAAAAAGAAGTAAAACATTTAAGGGACACTAAGTGGAAAGAAATCTGTTGATTATAATGTCTATGGTACTGTATTTGGACCAATATACTCTGTTATACATGATGGGAAAATTCATTTGGCATGCTGTAATGATACACAGTGATTAAATGTAAAATAAATAAATAAATAAATTTAAATTTAAAAAATCTTAAAAGAGGTTATCCATTTATGAACTACTGACTTATTGGGGCATTGTTCCCATAAATTTATCATAAAGCATAAATGATTTTGCCATTTTCCCACCCAAATTTTACCATAAACTGTCATTTGTTTTTGTTTCAATGTTAATTGAATCTTTCTTGTTCTGGTATGGGCTTTTTCAAACTGACATCTTATCCTTCTTCGTGACTCAAATTAGGTACTGTTTAGATCTCTTATAACAAATTAGTACAAGTTTCAATGCAAATGTTTTTGAAATCTATTCATAGTTTATTTTATAATCTTTTTCTATAAACTTTTTAAGATCCCATGAACTTTTTGATGACAAATATTTCTTAATTTACTATGAAGTTATATCCTGATAAACCCATTGTAAGTAAAAAATATTATAAGGCTTAAATGCTTTTTAGTATGCAGGAAACTCAACAAAAAGAAAAAAAAATACATCAAACCATTGTAAATTGGGGGCTGTCTGTATATATAATCTCCTATTGGTCATGGTTCTCTAGAAAAACCTGGCTAATATATTCCATTTTAGTTATCCTTTGATTCTTATCTTCCTAAATTCCTTTTATGTTTTATTTGATTTATACCATAAGAATTTCCTATTTCTTTTTTTTTTTTGAAGAGGTTTTTGCTATAAGGCGCGTGTGCTCGCCAGACAGACAGAGAGAGACAGAGAGATAGAAAGCTAGAAATCACCCCCCAGGGGGGTTGGCCACACCGCAATCCCGTCTCCTCCATTATCCTCTTGAGATCTTGGGCATGCACACACATGCGCCCGGCGTGAGTTTAAGCCACCAGGTCCGGGACCTGAACCGTGGTTGACTACGTGGGAGTCCAGCGACATAGCCATTACGCTAACTGCTGGTCCCAGAATTTCCTATTTCTGAAGTATTGTAAATGTTATTCATAAAATAGTTCTTCATTGTTTTGTTCTACAGTAATATAGAAATATAATTGACTTTTTACTATTACTTTTTTATTCTGCGAACTTGAACTATTTTTTTTAGTATATGATTTGGAGATTTCATAGGATTTTCTAAATGTGTGATGATGGTATTTGCAAACAAAGGAAACCTTGTTTTCCTTTTTGAACATACTGCTTTTTATTTCTTTCCTTGCCTTATTCCACTTGAATTATCTACAACAAAATATTGAATAGGAGTAGTGAGAACAAAATTTTGTCTTTCCTTCAGTGTTGGTGAGAAAGTATTTCATTATTTATATTTAAGTATGATATTAGCTGTGTATTTATTTAGATTTTTTTTCCAGAATTCACATGCATTTGCAAGAGAGAGCGAGAGAGAGAGAGAGAGAGAGAGAAACATCACAGCAGGTCAAGGTCATGCCATAATCCTTTTTCCTTTAAGAAAAAGGATCTTTTTTCTGTAAAGATTTTGGACACTCCCTCACATGTGCCCAATGTATTTTTCAAGTGGCCAGGATCAAGATTTGAACTGGAGTTGACCATGTGAGATATGACTTCCTTAACCACTATGCTACTGGACTGGCTCTGCATATTTTTTATAGCTAATTTTAATCAGATTTAGAAAGATCACTCACTTCCTAGTAAGCAGTTTATTATCAATAGTTGAACTTCACTACTCTCTTTTAATTTATTGAGCTGATAATATTCTTTATTTGTTATTATGGTAAATTACACTGATTATTTTTTACCTTTTAAGCTTAGCTTACATACCTGATATGTACTCTAATTGGTTTTGAGTATAATTGCTTGTATTTGATATTGGATATGATTTGATAACATGTCACTAAAAGATAGTTTGTAGGGACCAACAGTTAGTGTAATGGCTATGTCTCTGGACTACCATGTAGCTGACCGCGGTTCGAGTCCTGGACCCGGTGGCTTAAATTCACACTGGGCACGTGTGCATGCGTGCCCAAGATCCCAAGAGGAGAATGGAGGAGAAAGGATTGCGGTATGGCCATCCCCTCTGGGAGGTGGTTGATTTCTCACTTTCTGTCTCTCTGCCTGTCTCTGTCTCTCTGGTGAGCGCATGCACCCTATAGCAAAAACCTCTCCAAAAAAAAAAAAAGAGAGATAGTTTGCACATATGTTACTTGAAGTGATAGATCTATGGTTTACTTTTCCTTTAAAGTCTCTATTATTATTTTTTTTTGAATATAAGGGTAATGGTGGACTTATACTATTTCTAAGGTTATATTTACCTTGCATTCATGTTGATAGTGTCAAGTAATATGATCGTGTTTTATTAAGATATTTCTTATCTTCCACTTCAAATGGTATGACTCACTTTTATTCAAGTCCTCATTTCCTTCTGTCAGGACATGTATCCCACCTCGGAGGGCAGTGCATCCAGCTGTCACACAGCCCAGGCAGCCCCGTGATTGACTGCCCTTGGAGACTGAATACTATGCCCCAAGGGTTCCTCTTCCCAGCCTAAGCATCTGCCTTTTTGTGCAAAGAACCCATTTTCTAGTCAACATTCAGGTATAGAGGTATTTAATAAATCAGAAGAAGTTAGTTTATGATAAATTCACTGTGATCTCAGGTAGCCCAAATGCCTTCGACTGTTAAGAAGGGAAATTAAACATTCTTTCCTTCTATTCTGTGACTACATCCTCATTCCTTCAGTTTCTGAGTTCATAGAACAAAAACTTCAGAGCAGACAAATCTACAAAAGCAATGTTGGTTTCTGTTCTGCCTTAGAACTCTGTAAGCTCGTTATATTGATGACAGCAGGGGAAGAAGAGGTGGGATGGGTACCCTGCTGAAACATCAATACAGATTGAAAAGAAGAGGGAAAAAACCAGCAATATGCAGGTATAACTGTTAGTTTGCAAGATCAAAATGACTTTTACATGAAATTTATGCTGTCTCAGACTGTGCAACATTAAAAGAATTGGGACCTAATCTGCACACAATTCAGTATGAAATTCAAATTTATCCCAGACTCTCTTTTTTACTTAAACAAAATATCATTTTAATAATGATTTTATATACTTACATTGAGGTAAAAGAAATTAAGACTTTGAGAACACAAAACTGTCTTATTTAATAAAGAAATAATTTCTTAAATTATTTTCTTAAAGTTGCCAAAGGCTGTGTGTGTTTGCCAGAGAAAGACAGAGTGGAGAAAGAGAGAAAGCAGCCCCCAATAGGGCATGGTCATACCACAATCTCTTCTCCTCCATTTCTCTGTCCTGTTGGGGTTGTGAGCCTACACATACACACACACACACACACACACACTCATGTGATTGTGTGTTTTTCATGCTATTGGCAGCAGATTCATATAGTGGTTAGTCAGGTGAGACTGACCTTAACAACTAAGCTACAGGGCCAGCCCGTTGTCTCTATAGTGATAGTGTATACAGCCATGTCTGTTTCTACTGTGTTTACATACACACAGGAGAATATACATATACACCCACACACACAAAGCTCTCTCATCTCAGGATTGACCTCCAAAATCTCAGGAGTCCCCGGGGTCAGCAAATGGCATAATGGCTATGGTGCTGGACTCCCATGTAGTTGACCATGGTTTGAGACCATGGTTTGAGTTTAAACCTGGTGGTTTAAACTCATGCTGGGCATATGTGTGTGTGCGTGCCCAAGATCCCGAGAGGAGAATGAAAGAGAAGGGATTGCGGCATGGCCATCCCCTTTGGGAAGTGATTTCTCACTTTCTGTTTCTCTGTCTCTCTGTCTTTCTGGCAAGTGCACTTGGCCTATAGCAAAAACCTCTCTCTAAAAAAAAAAAAAAAAGAAAGAAAATACACAACAACAACTCAGGAGTCATTCAAATGAAGAATACACTTTTTTTGTTCTTTTTCTGAATGACTCAAACACATAAGCACTTGATAAACATTAACAGTACATACACCTTAAAGGGAAGAGGAACTTGTTATATTATAGTCATTTTGTGACTACAGCCTATTTTATACAATGTTCAAAGCCGTGAGTCATTAGTAATATTTATGAACTTTTGCACTTGCTTGTGTCTTTTTCTTAAATATATTTCTTGCAAATGTCCCATGATTGTTACCTTCATGTCATTCATATTTTACCTCAATGTTCCTCATTAGAAGGCTTTCCCAGAGCACTCTACTTAATGTTCCTAACACACAGACCCTCTCTATTACATTATTGTGTTCAATTTGATTCAAATCATTCAAATCATTCAAATGGTCTCATTATGACTTTCACCACTTACATTGTCCCTTCCCCAAAACACAATCAAAAATGAAAAGATATCTGGTGATGATAAGGCATATAGCAATATCTTTGACTGGATGAATAAACACTCTATGTATGCTCAGACAAAACATTTTATATACTATGAAGATATACACTGATTATATATAAGTATGTGTGTAGTTGTACATATGTGTGTGTGTGTGTGTGTGTGTGTATATATATATATATTATATGCAAATTAAAAAAATCTTCTGTAACTATCTCATGGCTCAATCACTGAAAGCTAAAATAATAACTGTCACATAGTATACTCTTAAAAAGTAATTAATGAATAAACGCATATATGACCACGGGCTTTAACTTCCACCTCTAATACTTAGATTATTCAGTGAAATGCCATCCCTATTGAATAGAATAAGTCAAACTTTCACTGAAGAAAAAACAGAGAAAACTAGTACTTGTTTTCATTTGGGAGCCTCTGGAGTTCCCTGAGTTTACATGTTACTGGACCTTTGCTTCTACTATCCAACCGACCAGATTCTTCTTTAGAAGGAATGGTCCTATATTACAATTACACTTTTGGAAGCATTATCCTAAGGTCCTCCCAAAAGGAAAATTAAGACAAAGAGATTCAGGTAGGCATGCATGTATTATAAGAAAAAAAAAGTTAGACATATATATATATTGCAAGAACTGACAATATGTTGAGTTTTCTCTGGAACAATGCTGGTGAACTTCATCTTCACTTAACCATCTTACCATTTTGCTACTGAAGTAACTGTCATTTGCTGAAGTTGACCCAGTTAGTAAATTATGAAGCTAAGATTTAAACCCTCAAGGGACTGATTGTCATAACCTAAGATAACAGCAAGTGTCACACATTGGTGAGCTTGGATAAAAAATAACAACTAGAGATCCCACAACCTTTGTACACATCACATTCCCAAGGAATGCTGGCCTGAGTTTTCAGCTTAGAATTACCTTGGTCTTTTTTGTTTTTTTACTTTTTCACCTTAATTCTTTTTGTCATGCCCTTTGTTGCTCAAGAGTTGCCATGTTCACTTTAATAGAGAATAAACCTTTTCCCATAACAATTTTATTAATTAAAGTCACATATTAAACAGTCTCTACTTTTTAATGTAGAATTCATTTTACAATTATAAAAGAGATGTAAAAATAATGCAGAGGTTTCCTGTACACTAATTGCCCAGATTCTCCTATTGTTACCATCTTATATAGCCATACTATAATTATCAAGAAATGACTATGGCAACAGTAATAACTAAGCTACCAACTTTGAAATTAAAGCCAGTTTTTATACCAACTTGATTTGACTGTGCTAGTATCTAATCAACCTAATTAAAGATGCTGTCCCATCTAACACTAATTGTCAGGTTTGCTTGGTCTCTCTCAACTTGCGACAGTTTCTCAGTTTTTCCATGTCTTCAAGACTTTAAAGTCATTAGAGTGAGATATTTTGTAGATGGCGATCAAATTGAGTTGGTCTGCTGTTTTCTTCTGATTACACTGATGTTATTTGTTTTAAGGCAGAATACTGAAGAGAAGTGCTCCTATTACTGCATTATAGGGACCAGCAGATGGTGTAATGATTGTGTCACTGGACCCCCACATAGTCAAATATAGTTTGAGTCCCGGACCCGGGAGCTCGGAACTCATGCCGGGTACATGTGCATGCGTGCCTGAAATCCCAAGAGAAGAATGGAGAAAAAGGGGCTGTGGCACAGCAATCCCTCTGGAGGGTGATTTCTCACTTTCTGTCTCTCTGATTCTCTCTTGTCTCTATGGCAAGCACATGCACCAAAAAAAGAAGAAGAAAAAAACCCATCTTATCAGGGAATACATGATGTTGAAGTTTCTCATGACTAAAGGTGTTATTTTTTTTCTTTTTTTTTTTGGCTGGAGAGTCCTCTCTGTAAAGTTAATACCTTCCACTTCATATTTCCCTTCATAAATAGTGGATATTTATTTTGGAGGTAATATCTTGAGACTATGCAAATATCCTGTGCCTCTTTTAGCTTTGGTAAATTAATTTTTGCATTCCTTGGTGGACCTTTCCTAAAGCAGTTATTATTGCATTATTCTGATAGTGGTCTTAGTTATTTTTTCCCTAGTGTTTTTTATTAGCACATTTTAAAATTTACATTCATAATTGTACATTTTCACAATGTCAATATGGTTTTTCAAAGTATGCACGTAATACATGACAATAAAATCAAGGATATTACTAGATACATCATTTTCAACAAGGAATTTGACATTCTTTTATCTATTAATTGTTTCTTCCCTTGGCCCTTCCACTGACCTGCTACAATCCACATCCCTCCCTTATTCTCTGATATCTTACACTTATGTTTTCTATGATCTTATCTTTGGATCTTTTAATTTGTAGCATACACCATAGACATTTGGTACATATTGAGCAAGGATATACAATGTGTGTATTTCAAAGTCTGGCTCACTTCACTTAGTATTAAGTCTTCTATATTTGCCCACTTTGAATCAAATGGCAAAGCCTCATTGTTTCTCATAACTGAGTAGTATTCCACAGCATATATGTGCCACAGTCTTTCAATACAGTAATAAATTGCTAGACACTTAGATTGATTCCACATCTTAGCAATTGTGAATATTGCTGCAATAAACATGGATGTGCAAATGTCTTTCCAACTGGATGTTTTTCTATCCTTTCAGTAAATACCAAGGAATGGGATTATGGGGTTATCTGGTAGTTCTATTTGTTTGTTTTTGAGAAACCTCCACATCGTTTCCCACAGGGGCTGTACTAATTTCCATTCCCAAAATGTTGAGCATTTTTTTTTTATATGCCTTTTGGCCATTTGTATGTCTTCCTTGGAGAGTTGTCAACTCAGTTTATTGGCCCATATTTTAACTGGGTTATTTTTTTGTTTGTTTTTGTTTTTGCAAGTGAGATGCTTTTGTTCCCTATATACTCTGGTTATCAATCCCTTGTCTGAGGAGTAATTTGCAAATATTTTCTCCCATTCTGAGTGTTGTCTCTTTACCCTGTTTCCTTTGCTCTACAAAAGCTTTTAGCATGATGTAGTATCAGTTATCTTTTCTTGGTATTATTACCTGTGTTTCCAGGAGTCTTATTTAAGAAATCTTTACCATCTCCAATGTCTTCAAGAGTTTTCCCTAACTTTTTGGCCATCAGTTTCTTATTTTGAGAGTTTACATTTAAATCTTTGGTCTATTTTGATTTTTTGTGAATTGTGACAGATGGGGTCCGGTTTCATCTTTCTGCAATTGGATACTCAGTTCTTCTAGCACCATTTGCTGAAAAGACTTTCTTTATCCCACTTGTCTTCTGTCCTTTGTTAAAAATCAATTGCCTGTATGATTTGGAGTTTACTTCTGGATCCTCTGTTCTTTTCCATTGGTCTATGTGACTATTACTGTGCTGGTAACACACTGCTTTCTGTTGTTTATACCACAGGACATGCTCACTCACTGGAGAGAAACAGAGAGAAAGAGAGGGAAAGGGAATCATACCCCCTACCTCCAGAAGCACGGCCACACAGAAATTTCTTCTCCTCCATTCTCCTCTTAGGATTTTGAACACACACACGCACATGCGCCTGGCTTGATTCTCAGGTCACCAGGTCTGGGACTTGGACCATGGTTGGCTATGTAGGAGTTCAGTGCCTTAACTAACACTCTATCTGCTGGTTTGTGATGCAATTTTGCATAAATAAAACATAGAAAAATAGGTCACGATTTTTCTGACAACCCAATATTTTCATTACCATTGATTTCTAATATATGTTAAAGTCAGGCAATGAGATGCCTCCTGTTTTATCCTTCTGGCACAGCATTGCCTCCATGATACAGGGTCTTTTATGATTCCAGATTTTTTTTCTATTTCTGTGAAGAATATCAATGGTAATTTGATGAGAAATATAGTGAATACGTAAATTAATTTTGGTAGAACTAACAATTTGATTATATTGATTTTTTTCAATCCAAGAACACAGGATGTCTTTCCATTTTTTTTATGTCATATGCTGATACTATTTTAATATTTTCCTCATTTGTTATACATGTATTAATTGAATATTTCCATTAACATTTCAAATATAATATGTTCTTTCTCCTCTGTTTATTAATTTATTTATATAGTATACATTCAACAATATTTACTTTATTCTTTATGTTTTAATATAATATTATTATTACTATTTCAAATTGTTCTGACTTTGGCCACTGAGAACGCTTATGAATTTTTTCTGAGTTTTAATGAAAATAAATTTTTAGATACTTTTCCATGAAATAAAATTAGAAAACAGTTAGTACTTGAAGATTTAGGAAAATTTGTCTGAAATGTTTCTTGCTTATTAGACATATCATCTTGAAAATGAAAGTACCTCTCTCTGTATCCCAGTTTCTTCATTTGTAAAGTAGAAAATTATTGGATTATGTAATTCCTATTTCTTCTCCAAAATTCTAGTATTAAATAATTTAATACAATGTATAATTTTACAAGCTTAGTTAATTTTAGAGTTTAGAGATGATTTGCTAACTGGGAGGTATAGTTGGCTATTTATTCTCTTAGAGGTGCATGTATTAAAAAAAAAAAAAAGGCAGAAAAATAGATGGAGGACATACCATACACTACTTGAAAACATAATCACATTGGGACCAGCAGTTAGCGTAATGGCTATGTCGCTGGACTCCCACGTAGTCGACCGCGGTTCGAGTCCCGGACCCGGCGGCTTAAACTCACGCCGGGCACGTGTGCGTGCGTGCCCAAGATCCCGAGAGGAGAATGGAGGAGAAGGGATTGCGGCGTGGCCATCCCCCCTGGGGGGTGATTTCCTGCTTTCTATCTCTCTGTCTCTCTCTGTCTGTCTGGCGAGCGCACGCGCCCTATAGCAAAAACCTCTCCAAAAAAAAAAAAAAACAAAAAACAAAAAAACAAAAAAACAAAACATAATCACATTTTGTTTCATCACTTTAATTTTTGTTCCCAATTTTTATTTTTGAATGTCAAATTAGGTTAAGAAAATTTTAGATTTTTTGGGAACCAGCAGTTAGCGTAATGGCTATGTCACTGGACTCCCACGTAGTCGACCGCGGTTCGTGTCCCGGACCCAGTGGCTTAAAACTCATGCCGGGCGCGTGTGCATGCGTGCCCAAGATCCCGAGAGGAGAATGGAGGAGAAGGGATTGCGGCGTGACCATCCCCCCTGGGGGGTGATTTCTCGCTTTCTGTCTCTATGTCTCTCTCTGTCTGTCTGGCGAGCGCACGCGCCCTATAGCGAAAACCTCTCCAAAAAAAACAAAGAAAATTTTAGATTTTTCAGGTTGACAAATACTTCTTTAGATGCTATGGCTCTTCATACAGAAAAAATTATTACCACTAGAAAGCCCATTTATTTAGTATTTACCTATCCTTTTGATTCCAAACCTTACCTTCATCTGTTTCTACTCTTCGCCCACCTTTTCTCAGGATTCTCTCTTTCACTGTTTAGGTTTCAGCTTACATGTCCCCTGCAATAAAGCCTTCTCCCATCTTCCTGTGAGAAATAGCATCCCTGGGACCAGCAGATGGCATAATGGTTATGTCGCTGGACACCCATGTAGTCAATTACAATTAGAGTTCCAGACCTAGCAGCTTAAAACTCATGCTGGGGATGTGTGTGTCTGCCTAAAATCCCAAGAGGAGAATGGAGGAGAAGGGATTGTGGCATGGCCATAGGGGTGATTTCTCACTTTCTGTCTCTCTGTCTCTCTGGTGAGCACATGTACTGTATAGCAAAAATCTCTCAAAAACAGAATGGCATCCCTTTTTATCTACCATCACTTTCTACCCATAATACAACTTTGTTTTCTTTCACAACACTTAAAACTAGTTGAAGATATAGTGTTTATTAATTTATGCCATTTTTTGCCTGTTTTTGTCTCTATTTACGCAGTTATTGTTTCCTTGCCCATCTTTTTTTCTGCTTTCTCTTTTCCTCATTTAGCAGAGTGACGTCCTAACACCCATACACTAGAGTATGTGGTCAGGGATCAGAAACTACTTTTTTTCTTCAGTTTTGCATCCTGGCTTCTAAAACAATGTATGGTCCACATGTGGTGTGCAATAAATATTTATTCAAGTAATAGATAAAAAAATTAATTTAAATGTATTCTGCTATATTAAGAGTAAGTTACTTTTGAGTTATCAGTTTTCCAACACTTTTTCTGCTTTGTTTGCCTATATGTTTTGTATGCTCTTTGCTCAACAATATTTTATGATTTCTATAATAGTCATATATTACTTGGATTACACTAAAAATCAATTTAAAATGTATTTATTTGGGGCCAGCAGATGCCGTAGCAGTTACATCACTGGAATGCTACATGACCAACAGTGATTCGAGTCCCAGACCTGATGGCTTGAAAATCATGCCAGGAGTGTGTGTGCATGTGCCCAAGATCCCAAGAGAAAAGAGGAGAAGGGATTGGTGTGGCCATCTCCCCTGGGAGGTGATTTCTCACTTTTCCTCTCACTGTCTCCGTCTCTCTCTCGTGAGGGCACATGCCCTACAGCAAAAAGTAAATCTTTTAAAAAATGTCTTTATCTGATGATCTCTTAGTCATCTCTAAGTTCTCAAAATTTCTTATATGTAACTTGTGTTCATGGTCAATGTTACTAAAGAATAGATTACAATTAAGAGGATTGTTCAACCTCTCTGAAACTCATTACATTCAAAATTACAAGTTTCAAAATCACACCAACGTTGACCAGCAGGCGGAGTAGTGGTTAAAGTGCTAGACCCCCCAAATGGCCAGCTCTGCAGCTCAAGTCACAGAGCTGGAGGCCTAAAAAACAAGGGTAGGTGCGTCTACATGCCCTAAATCCTGAGAGAAAAATGGGGAAGAGGAGATTATGGCCATACCCCTGGGGAGTGAATTCTCACTTTCCCTCTCACAGTCTCTCTCTGCCTCTCTCTTATGAGCATACATGTCCTACAGCAAAATAAATAAATAAATAAATAAATAAATAAATAAATAAATAAAATCTACAAAACAACAACAAAAAAACATACCAACATGTTTCAATCCTTGAATTTACACTTACTATTAAACTATGTGGCACAAATTACTCATTATCCCTGAACATTTTCATCAACCCATAAAAATGCTAATAATGGTACCTAGCTGACTTGGGAATTTTTGTGATATAAATGATTATTTTGTTCAGCTTAAATGTTAATTAAAACACGTTAGCAAAGATGAATTAACAGCTATTGGGATAAGTATGTATGAAATGGGGGAACTTAGAGAGCTGAGGGCACACCTGAAAAGTCATGAGAAGATACATCATGTAGAAAGGTCATACCACATTCCAAATGAGCCAACGGTAGATGAGTGTCACCAAGTGGCTTTCTGAACAGTACCTGGTCTGTCCCTGCCTCATAAGCATGGCTCTGCACTTCTGAGCACCTTTATTTCATTCAATAATTCAATTGTTTTCTTCAAGTAAGAAACATTAGTTATGATAGAGTGTGTGCATGCACAGGTGAGCGTGTGAGAAAGAGAGAGAAAGAGATGAATATACATTCCAGGGTCTGGTCATGCCCTGATCCCGTTCTTCCAGTTCTCCAGTCTGGTAGGTCTTGGACACTCCAACATATGCCAGCATGTTGCAGGCTGACCAGGTCCAGGGGTTCAATCCATAGTCACCATGCAGGATCTAGCTTTGCTTGGTCGGTGTATTTCCAATGCCTCAAAGAACTGGACTCACCTTCTTCCTCTTTTTTTAAGAGATTTGTACTATAGGGTGTGCTCTCTCCAGAGAGACGGAAAGTGAGAAATAATTCCCCAGAGGAATGAATGGCGACACTGCAATCCTTTCTTCTCTGTTTTCCTTTCAGAATTCTTTGCATGCACATGTGCCTGGTATGTTTTAAGTCACAGGGTGTAGTACTCAACCTGAGGTTGAGTGGGAGTGGGAATCCAGTGCCTTAACCATTACACCACCTGCTGGTCTCTGGCCTGACATTTTAATTTTTTTATTATGCTACGAAGAAACTTTGCGTCTAAAAAATAAATAAGTAATGTATGTAATTCCATTCAGCAGGTGAGAGGTGCATGCAGAATTTGTATTCAGTGGAAAGTACTACAGTTTCTCTAACAAATAATAATCAAAGAATATTATCATTTACATGTATATAAGCTTTATAGTATTTCTACCAATAATTATAATAAAATAATCATAATAAAAACTAAAATTTTGCATTTCTCCCTACAACATAGATATTGTTTCAAATATTTTATTATTTTATTATAATAGCACATGTAAAGCTCATGTCACTCTTAAGGTAGATTTGGCAATTGTGTGTATGTTTCAGATATTTATACATACCATCTAAACTAGTTTTCAAATACACCCTACAAATATATACAGCTATATATATTTTTTCTTTTTTTGGAGAGGTTTTTGCTATAGGGCGCCTGTGCTTGCCAGAAAGACAGAGAGAGAGAGAGAGACAGAAAGTGAGAAATCACCTCCCGGGGGGATGGCAATGCCACAATCCCTTCTCCTCCATTCTCCTCTCAGGATCTTTGGCATGCACGCACATGTGCCTGGCGTAAGTTTAAGCCACCGAGTCCGGGACGCAAACCATGGTCGACTACATGGGAGTCCAGCGACATAGCATTATGCTGTTAGTCCCTATACAGCTATATTTTAAAAATTTGTTCTGAAAGGGAGACAGTATCAGAACAATGAGATAATGATGTCAAAGTCATAGAGAAATGAGAGGAGGAAGATGAATTACAACTTTGGCTCCTGAGTTCTAAAAATTTAAAAGACAATTTGTAAAGCCTCTGTGAGAAGTACCAAGAGACATTTCTCTCTCTTGTATCCACATCACGAGACTGGGGAGAAACAGCACATGCATCAGAAAAAAACAAACAAGCAAACAAAAAAAAAACAAAAAACTCACTGGGAAAGAGAGAGGTTCATTATGCCACTGACTACACCCATAGCTGATACTCAGCAAGTTTGCCCAAAGGCTTCACAGGCCAAGGTCACGTGGCTCCTCTTTAAATTGCCCAGGTTTATGAATCAGAATAGCCAGCAGGACACTCTGCTTCAAGTATAGGTGCTAGCAACACCAAGTGGACATATCCTTTAAGATTCAGACTTCTTTTCCTAAGTAGCAACAGCGAGTAATTAAGGGCAGCATGTCTGGCTAAGTGAGATAAGACTATGTTACAACAGAGAAAATCCAAAGGAGGAAGAGTATGGGGACCAGGCGAAGAGAGAAGAGAAAGTTACCGTCAACATATGAGGAAATTACATGTTCTCTAAGAACAATTAGATTGGGAAAGCTGGACCTGCAGTTCTGGGTATGTGTTCTGCCCCTCACTGCTGAAGGAGTTATTGATCTCTCCTAATTGGAAGCTACTTTTCTCAAGACCTCCATTTCAGATCATGAGAGTTTTGCATGGTATTAAATAAGTTGTAGTGGCTTTTTTAATCACATAGAATCAGATTTTGACAATTCTGTGTCCCATTCAAGCTCGATTATCATCTCACCCCAATTTGGCCACTCTGGCTCAGGACAGAACTGTCATGTATAAACTTTCAGAGAGAGCTATAAGTTGCTTATAAGGGCACCACCAGCTCTGAGTAGCGCTGGTGCTCCAGTCCACATTGTCATGGTCAGCATTAAAGCCCCGTATGGAAATCCAGCTGCCTTAGCAGATGCCACTATTTAAGCCTTTCTATAACCTTCAATATTTTCTGGTCTATCTATTTGAAAAGAAGCCAGAAAAACATGCCAGAACAAAAAACCACTGCAGTGAAACAAATAATTCTTCATAGGAGTCTGCTGTTCTTATGGTTAAAATGAATGTTAGTAGAAGGTCACCATAAATTAAGAGGACTGGGAGAAAAATAAATGGTTACTATAATCCTTTTATACTCACCCCCTTTTATGAGCCTTGTCATCTTGTGGCTTTTTCAAACAGCCTCACAGTATAGCAGAAGTAGTTACATGATCTCACCAGAGAAGACAATTTACAGCATCTAGACTTACCTATATTTGCTTTGTTAGTTGGTGGCTAAAGTTGGTGTCGGGAGAAAGGGATTTTGCTGATGAATTCTGCAATGACCAAAGGAAAAAAAAAAGGCATGAAGGATACAAAGTTCGTTGCATTATTCAATTGCAAAATTTATTCATGTATTATTTCACCTCCACCTGAAGTGGACAGCCATGGAGTCTGATATCCTTGTGAGAGCCAGGTTGCAAGTTCATTTCTCAGTCCTCTTTCCAGTCAGTAGTGCAAAAAGAAATTTGAACAACTGTAAAATTCGCAGTGCTATCATGGGCTAAGCTTTCAAGTTTCATGGCATTTATACCCGACTGGTTATGATGTAACTATAGGGAAAATATCAGTCTATAGGAAAAATACATTAAAATGTCATGGTGCCAACACGCCAATATGAAGACATAGCTGAAAAGAGCCGTGCAAGTACAGCAATAGCCTGGCTTCAGTTATATGAAATTAAGAGGCATGGCGAGCTGAGTCTGAGCAAGTGCTTTGGTTTAAACAGCAACTCGTACTAATGCTGTCTAAAACCATAGTCTCAAAGCCATCGTTTTGATCACAGTCTGAAGCACAGTCAGTAATAACAGTTCCAAAGTACTGGAGAACTTTGACTAGGCCCTCCACCTGCTTGCACAGCTGGTAATCTAATAATCAACAGCATGATTCACCGACCAGTGATAAAGGCATTCTAAATGTGTGTCATAACCAGAGACCCATCTCAAATCTGAAGCAGAGAAAAATAATGAGAAAATGGAATAGTGACACTACCGCTCCTGTCAGTGATGCCAATAACTACTTTTTTTTTAGAGAAAAGTTCTGCTTTAACTGAAGATACTACTGTCACTTGTCAACAAAAATGTGTTTCTATTTTTATACTTTGGTTTTAATTTCACACATTCTATTATTTAACAAAAATTCATTTTGGGGGGGGGCAGTACATCCTAGGCGGAGTGGCTCCGTCTGTAATATGTGGGACTCAGTGTTGAAAGTCACACGGCCAACTGCGAGTTCAGATGCCCAGCTTAGTAGACCTGAAACACCCCTGTCATGTGTTCTCAAGATTCTGATAATCTGAAGGGCTGGAGGAAGGGGGTCTCAACATGATCAGACACTCCTGAGCTGCTGCTTCTCTCTCTCTCCCTCCCTGTGTATCTTTCTCTTTCATTTGTATGCACATGCTCTCTGTCATCAATAAAAATAAGTAAAATTACTTAAAAATACATCTTTTTTATGGCCAGCTGCTAGACATAAACAGTAGAGTGCTACTGCCTGATGCTGAAGCCATATGGGATGCCCTGGGTTCAGATCCTCAGTCTACCTGAACATACTGAGTACATTCAAGATATTGACTTGGGGTGGGGGAAAATTTCACCATGGTGAAAACCTGATGAGAGCATTTTTCTCTCTCCCATGAAATAACCTTTAAACAACTCATTTAGATTATTTTTCATATTTAATTGGAATGTAATTTAAATGAATTATTTTTAGGATAGATATGGAAGCAATCCCTTAATTCAATCTGCTAATATCCTTTGACCCTTAAATTATCAAGTTATTAAATGTTCTTCTCTTCCATACATGCTAGCCAAGGTATCATCTTAATGACAGTTTGTAAGTCAGAATTTAATGATAATCTGGTCAGTCTCTTTTAAATTGAAGTTTTTGATATTAACTTGAAATGTCAAATAATAGAACGGGAAATTAAAGCACATTAGTGTAGAGTAGCATATACCATCGCTGTATTACTATTAAGCAAATGTTATTATGGTTTTTAAGCATTTTGTCTGATTTACCTATGCCAGCACAATTTGTTACCTTTCTTTGTACATCTTTAGGAGCAAACTTCTGACAATAGCATTGGTTATTTCAATCAGTGAATTCATATATTCTTGCACAATCTTCTGTCAGTTTAACTTTCTCTCTGCAGATGCATTCCTTTTCTCATAAAGGAATATGCAGACCACTCCAGTTTAATCCTAGCAGAAAAAAAGCCCAGAAGTCCAAAGAGATCCTGATAAACTGCAATCCTTCCTGAGGATCCTGGGGACTGACCCTCAACAGGCTTTCCACACTGGCATGGGGCACACCTTTTGCAGACGAAGTGCTTCATCTGCCTTCGTCCCAATGAGGGCAATGTTGTCTATATGGCATTCAAATTAAATTCTAAACTTCAAGTATCCAAAAGAAGCATCAAAGTTATTAGGCTATGAGAATTTGCTGGGACTTCAATCATCAGCCTGAGGAGGACTCTACTTCCTCTCTTCCTGTCCTCTCTCACTGTCATGACCCCCACCAAAGTAAACATAAATATCTTCTAGCAACACGCGTGGGAGACAGAAATCCCAGGAAGGATCTGGTCAGGTGACCTGATGGCTAAAGCACTGGATCCCACATGGCCAACTGAGTGATTAAATTCTGATCCTGGTGGCTTGAAAAACATGCTGGGGATATGTGCATGCGTGCCCAAAATCCTGAGAAGAGAATGGCGGAGAAGGGATTATAGCATGGCCACTCCCACTCCCCAGGGAGGTGATTTATTCACTTTCTCTTTCTCTTTGCAAGCATACATGCCCTATAGCAAAAATTAAAATTAATAAATAAATAAAAATAAAGAAATCCCTGGAAGATCTGGTCAAACCCATGCCATGCCTGATCTCAATCCCACTTCTGGGTATCTACCCAAAGGATAGGAGAACACTCAGTTGAAAAAGTGCTTGCACATCAATGTTTATTGTAGTATTATTCATGATTGCCAAGACAGAGAACCAACCTAAATGTCCACAAATTGATGAATGGATTGGAAAAGGGTGGCATATATACTCTATGGAATACTACTCAGCCATAAAAAATAACAAGACCCTGGCATTTGATAAAAAATGGTCAGATATGGAGGATCTATTGCTGAGTGAAGTAAGCCAGGCTATGAAAAAAAGATATTGTATATATCCACTTAATATATACCGACTATCTGTACTCTATAGTAGAGAGCGAAATATTGGAGGACAGAAAAGCAGTGAAAATACATAATGAGAATAAGACAGTGTGGAATGTGGGGGTGAAGAGAAGAGGATAGAGAAAGATAGCAAGAGAACAAATAGAGAGGCATGACATTAGTGGGATATAGATATGGCTTATTACCTGTTGATGACATGTATAGTATTCTCAACTGGATTGGTCTGAGAAATAGTTCATGGTGGGTGAAGTCTTTTTACAAGGAAAATGAGAAATAGTGATTGCTTAAAAAAATAATTGGAATAATAATAATAATGATCGAGAAAAACAATGAAAAGATATTGAATGATAAAATGGGGAATTTAATGTCTCTTTGTTGACTGACATGCATGGCATTCCCTTTTGAAAAAGGAATGTAATACACTGTAAAGTTATATGCAATTCAATGTAATATAAACAAGATTATGATGATAATAAATTTAAAAAAAGACTTTCCTGCTGAACTAAACACACACACACACACACACACACACACATAGTATTTCTATTTTCTACAATTGCCACGTTATAAATAAAAATTTGAAAACACAGGAAATAAAACAAATGTGAACATTGAAAATTGCCCTCATATAAATCCTTTTCCACTTCTCCTGTTACCCTGTCAGCGTAATATGCATACAGACGGGAGCCCTAGGTTGTAACTCAGCTTCTCTCCTTTCATTCCCCTTCATGAATGTTTCAGTATTTACACTTCTGCTTAATATAGTAAGATGGATAGCACTGCCTCTTGACAGATACCAATATAAGTTCCCCAGCCGCTGAGATGTTTGCTCTCTCCTCTAATTTTTCTGTAATACCTAAAGTTCATTTTCCCTGCTCATATCCCTATGGTGTGCTCATTTTTCAAATAGCCATCTTCCAATATAATATGTCCGAGGTAACAGCATTTACCCAGAGGAGTTATTTGATTAGTGCACAGGAGGATGTCTTGACTGCCGCATGTACTCAGTGCTGTTTCCTTCAGCTTGCAGCCCGTCACCCTGACTCCACCGTCTATTCAGCAAAAGCTGAGAAAATGCAGAGAAGAGGGATAGAAATTAGAAATATTAAGGAAAAAAATGGAATCCCTTGGCATTATGAAAGACCTTTGAGGTTTCTGTCAGTCTCTTACTTCTCTAGCTTATAATTTCATTTTTATTAAAACAGTTCAGTTCAGAGAAGAAACTCACCTTCAATATGAACTTAAGTCTCAGCCCAGCCCAGCCACAAATAGTTTTCTTAGAATCTAACTCTGTGATCATTAAGCAACATCAGCAAAATCCACTAGCAATAAATCTCAAGCTAAATGAACCCATACTTTAGACAACCGATGTGTAGTTCAAGGCATTGGCAAATACAGAGGATTCATTGAAACACACAGTTTAAGGAGACAGAAGAGTGGAAGAGGTTCTTGGACTCAAGACTCCAGTTAGCACAGGCCTTTACCAATGGACCACCAGTGACAGAATATAACAGCAGCACACATTTATGGAGTACTTACAAAGCTGCATATAATATGCTAAGTGCTAGGTAATTGCTCTCTTAATCTTTTAAGAATAAATGAAGGGCCAGCTGGTAGTATGGTGGTTAAGGTGCTGGATTCCCACATGGCCAACTGCAGTTCAAGTCCCGAACCTGGTGGCATGCTTTCTCACTTTCCCTCTTTCTCTCTTCAAATTAAAATAAATAAACTAATTAATTAATTAATTAATTAAATTAAATAGATAGTTCTTAAAAACAAACAAACAAAAAAACAAAACAGAAAGAATAAATGGAGAGAGGAGGCTGATGCTTGGGGAGACTAAGGAGCTTGCCTAAGGTAAAAATAATGACAACAACAAAAATCAAGGAGTCTAAATTCAAAAGCAGATAATGTAACTGTATAAATGGAGCATATGCTATGTTTATAGCATAGAGTTACAAAACTTTTTGGGGGGACAAGTGTGGAGAAAGGAAGAGAGGAAGGGAGAAAGAACGATATACAGACACAGGGACAGAGACAGAGTGAGAACCATGGGAGGGAAACAGCATGAGAGAGAGGAACTAGTCAAACAGTGAAAGACACTGCTACTGTTACATTCTCTCTTTCTAGGAGGAAATAAGACCTGATGCTGTTGTCCCATTTTTAAAAGCACTTCACCAATACTCCTTACTTTATAAACACATCGCTGCTCTGGTTATCATTTCTAGAGTTTAAGAATATTAATTATCCATTCACTGTGGCCCCTAAGCACAAGGAAGACAATTCAAGATCCCTTAAAGAACTGGATACACCATTGCTCCTGCTCCTGGGAACCTGTGCCACGGTGGTCTGCCTATGCAATGATGTCTTGGTCTCTGTGGTGGTGCCTTTCAGAGCAGTTTTCAGGAGCAATTTTAAGTGGTTCCTCATAAACTGTCTTTAGAACTTAACATCTAGACTGAGACGCAGTCTGCTTTGTTTCTAAAATCTCACCTCTAGACTGAGACGCAGTCTGCTTTGTTTCTAAAATCTTTCTTCTCACTCTCACCAACCACAGGTCACCTCAGAGCTTTTATGTTTTTCATTATCTTTGCTAATAAAGGATGTATAACGGTGAGTAGTATAAGAAATTTAGGCTTTTTTTTTTTTGGGGGGGAGGTTTTTGCTATAGGGCGCGTGCGCTCGCCAGACAGAGAGACAGAAAGTGAGAAATCACCCCCCAGGGAGGATGGTCACGTCGCAATCCCTTCTCCTCCATTCTCCTCTCGGGATCTTGGGCACGCACGCACACGCGCCTGGCGTGAGTTTTAAGCCACCGGGTCCGGGACGCGAACCATGGTTGACTACGTGGGAGTCAGTGACATAGCCATTACGCTAACTGCTGGTTCTCAAGAAATTTAGGCTTTGAGAACAACCTTTCAATTAATCTAAAGAAACTAAAGGTGACTCTCAATGACAGGTGATTTTTTTTTTTTTTTTTTTTTTTTTTTACTATAGGGCGCGTGCACTCACCAGAAAGACAGAGAGAGACAGAAAGCGAGAAATCACCCCCCAAGATGATTGCCACACTGCAATCCCTTCTCCTCTCAGGATCTTGTGCACACACGCACCCGGCGTGAGTTTAAGCCACTGGGTCTGGGATTCAAACTGCGGTCAACTACATAGGAGTTCAGTGACGTAGACATTACACTAACTGCTGGTCCCAATGATAGGTGATTTTATTTAAGATATTTACAGTCTTTCTAAACGTTTTAATGACTCACCATTATTCTGTATCTTGTCCATGTGGATGTGTTTATTGGCAGACATACAAATAAATGAGAAATGTGTTACGCAGGCATTCAATAAGAAAGAGATAGAGCATCAGAGCGTGAGGTCAGGCACAGACATGGATGAACGTGAATATAGACAGATGGATATCAAATAATTGCTTGGCTTTGTTCTCTTTCTTTTTCTCACTTTCCTACCACCTAGGATAGTTTTTATTGTTATTGGTTTGGTTTGTTCTTTCTCTGGACATATGTTATAATGAAACACTTCAATAAGCATCCTCATCTCAGTGTCTGCTTCTTGATACCTATCTGAAAACAACCATTCTTTATTGCATGTTCTCTGTTTCTTATTTCATTTACTAATTCTCCTGAAGTTTTCTTTAATCTTCCCAATAGAGTCCGTGCACCAAAGTTCTTATCTAGGTATGCTTTGGGGTAACCCAACTAAGAAATATATAATAAATGTATGCAGATAACTAGCCTCAAGTTGATGGGCCATTTTGTATAATTCTTCAGTATTCATTATTACATTCTCCTGAACCCACATGCTCTAACAAGTTAGAAAGGAGTTTCAGACTTGCTGACTCAAGTCTGATAAGTATAAACATGGCAGAGACCCATGTTTACCTGGTGGGACTCAGTAAGCAACACTAGGGACATCTTTTTATTTTAATCTGGTTTCAGGCTACTTTATTTGTAGAAGATTTACTTTCATAATTAGATTTCATTCTAGATAATGTGAAATCAGTTCTTACTACTAAACATCCACATGTAGCTAAAAAGGTTGAAGTTTCACCAAAAACATATTGGGCAGCTGGGGGAACCAACCTGCCAATCATATATTGATGTACGGAAACAAGGTAAATCCAGCAGTCAAATCCTGAGAACCCACTGTGTGCCAAGAGTTGACCCCTTCCTGAGGGCACATCTCAGAATGGTCAGCACATACTGGGACTTTGGTCATGACACAGGGGCTCCTGTCTCTGGAGGCAGAAGCAGCTGTAACACTCTCTCTCTCTTTCATTCAACAGAGCTTTGTATTAATTTTTAACAGCCTGACAGTTATTTCTTTATTATTGCCACTATCATTTTATCAAATTATTTCAAGAATTTATTTTAAAATCCCTAATTGTTCTAGTTTTTTAACAACAACAATTAAAAACTCAGACATCGGAATTAGCAGATGGTCTAATGCCTACATTGCTGGACTCCCATGTAGTTGACCACAGTTCGAGTCCCGGACCTGGTGGCTTAAACTCACGCTGGGCACATGTGTGTGCGTGCCCAAGATCCCAAGAGGAGAATGGAGGAGAAGGGATTGCTGTGTGGCAATCACCCCCGGGGGGTGATTTCTCTCTGTCTCTGTCTTTCTGGTGAGCACATGCACCCTATAGCAAAAACCTCTCAAAAAAAAGAAAGATACTTCAGACATGTCCTCTTTCACATCTCTCTACTCCAGATTCCTCAGAGTTAGCTACTTCTGACTCAAGCTCTTTTATCATGTAACTAATAGAATTTCTTTTTCATATCATCCATATAGCTAATCTTCAGGAAAATAAGTGCTGTTCTGGGAGACACTGACCAAGGTAGACTGAACATTTTTCTCAGTTTGACTAAATTTTAGATAAGATTCTTTCTGACAATAGACCTTTGACTTCTCTTTTTAGAACACTTATTTTAGAAACTTGTATTGGTAAATTCTTTGTCTTCTCCTTTGAGATTTTTTTTTTTTTTTTTTTTTTAAGTTTTTGCCTTGAGTGCACTCACCAGAGAGAAACAGAGGGAGGGAAACTGAGAAATCACACTCCCCAGAGGCAATGGCCATGTACCAGTCATTGCTCTTCCATTCTCCTCTTACTATTTTAGGCATGAAGTCAAACCCACCCACCATGATTTTCAAGCGATTTGGTCCAGGGCTCGAACTATGGTCAACCACGTGTAAGTCCAGTCCCTTAATCATCCCACCACCTTCTGTGCCCCATCCCCTTTTTGTGATTTTAAATATTCTAACCTCTGTCAAATCTTACAATACAGGAATATCTTTCTTAAGAATGTGACAGCCATTCTTTTGAAATATAGTCACCAAGAAAGATAGGGCTTGGGACTTGCAGGTGGCATGGTGGTTAAGGCACTGGACTCCCACATGGCTGACCCTGATTTGAGTTCCAAACCTAGCAACTTGAAAATCACGCTAAGTACGTGTGCATGTGTGTCCCAAATCCTAAGAGGAGAAGAGAGGAGAAGGGATTGCAGCATGGCCATCCCCTCTAGGGGACAGGGAGGATGATTTCTCACTTTTTTTCTCCCTGTCTCTCTCCAGGGAGAAAGACACACACTGAATGATGAAAACTTAAAAAAAAAAAAAAAAAAAAAAAAAAAAGATAGGGCTCTACTTCCCACTCTGTAAGCAGCAAGAAACTAACTTTGGTAAGTAGGAATTAGCAAACACAGACAATCTGGACCAGCCTCTCTGAAGTCTTCCAGTGCCTTTCTACTGACTCACCCCAATGCATAAATACCCTCCTCCTGTTTATTTCAGTGGAGTTGAGTTCGGTCTCTTCCCCTACTGCAATCGTCATGAACAAAGTCTTCCTTGCCTATTTACGTAGTAGGATGCGTTTTATTTTCTTTGACAATGGCCAAACCACTTTCGTTGTGGTAACTTAGCCACTGAATGCAGAGGAAGAGAAGCTGTCAATGGTGCACAGGAGAGTGTTTGGAACAGACAAGCAGCGCTGAATCAGGTTTTTTTTCCCAGTGTATCGCTGGTGTCAGTGCTTCACAAGTGTTAAAGTAGACCCTGTACAGCCCTCAACCCTTGCTGCCGCCCTCACCCTCTGTATTCAGTCCCTCTCCACCTACCCACAACTTCATTTAAATATTTGTCATTTTATTTTTCTCAACCCACACAATTTTTCTCTCTCTCTTTTTTTATCCTAATCTTAACTTGGATTTTCACGTTAAGGAAATAATCACCAAGCATGATTGGGCCAAAAAGCTAGAGTGGACCTTTGGCATTGCTGTTTTACTTTGAACCCTGACTACCATTTTCATAAGGATGACCTTGGAGAAGTGATTTCATCTTTCTGAGCTTCAGGTATACATTTTCCAACATGAGAAGTGTGTTGCCCAGCTTGCACGACCACGGTGAGAGTAATGTAAGAGATATCAACCAAGTGAAACATACTGAACAAGCAAAGCAACTAAAACATAGGCATGAAACAAATATGTTTCCTTCTTCTATGACAAAACCAGATTGCTGAAAAGAAAGAAAAAGAAGCACTGAAAGGTCGCGGCAACTTTAGTTACCATAGCAGCGATCTTAGCCATTAGACTCTCGCCTCTCCGCTCCAGCTTGCCACTGTGAGAATCTTGATTTTTTGATTGCTGATTTACTTATGAAAACTTGATTGTGTATATTGATGGACATTAATAATCATTAATGGGCCTACTCTCAACAGACAGGAGAAGTTAATAATTTATGCCTGTGACAGGCCCTCTACTACAGAGTTCTTAAAGCTTTCAGATGAAAAGCAACAAACAACAGTTAAGGTTCCAGATTGTTTTCAAAAAGATAGGTACCTGTTGCCCTCAAGCTAAACTTGAAGAATATATTCTTTTTTTTGAATCACGAAAATTTAATATTTTACTAGAAGCTATTGATATGGATGTTGAGTGCATAGTCAAACTTTACTTCTCCCTTAAAGCATAATCAGATATATTAATCACACTTTCAGGGCTAAGGGTAATCACTACACCACTCCTGAACAACTGTGAGATCTTCATGCAAGGACGTAAATGATGGTCTCAGCAAACATTTATTCATTTAGAAATTCAAATATTTACTGTGGCCTCTAAGACTCCTCTAAGATCAAATTCTAGGAAATGACAATATTAAAAAAAACATAAATGTTTACTGTTAGTTTCTTTAAAAGACTTCATCTTAGAGGAGCATATAATAATACATTTTTTTTAAAAATAGGTGGGTTATTGGAGTAGATAAAGAACTGTTTCCAGCAGTACATGAGAGTGTTTTTCTCTTCATCTTAGACTTCCCTACTTTCTCTTTGCAGTGGAGTGTGTTCCATAGAGTCTGATGGGGTCATCTGCTCTCAGAGTCCATAATGTTCCTAAAATAGTATGACACACAATGCCTACTCTCAAATCACATATCAGTGACAGTCCTGTAGCTGCACTGTGAACAGGCACCCAGATAACAACTGTATTTGGACAAAAGCCCTGGATAAAAATGTTTGGTCTCTCCAAGAACTTTGAAGTTGAACCAAGAGTTCTTAGTAGTTGAAGGAAACTTGTCCTGTCTCCCGTCAGTAAATGAAAATTAATTAACTAATGATTCAGACAAGCTCATAAAATTGTGGCATGTTTTATATTTTTACATATTACAAATAATACTTTTATGTACACATACCAAAAATTATAATGTAATTGTCCTCTTCAAAATCTACTTTTAGAATTAATAAAAAATATTATTTTAACCTGCAGTAAAGGTATTTTAGTGATGGCATCCAGTTAAAGTTGAATAATGAACTCTTTTTTATCAGTTCAGTTAAGATATCACCACAATTTAATGTCTATTTTGGGTTGGATTTTAAAAATCTGATGCTCTTTTAGAGGCCACCCTGCTCCCATAATAAACTTTGGATATACTTAGTGACTCCTTAAAATCAGTTACCACTTCAAAGAACAATAATTCAACTCATCTCTGCACCCCCAACAATAGAATCTTAACTTTATACAGATGAATCGTCAACTTCTGGCTTTTCTACGTGAGTATTGATGTCATGTGCCAATTTTATGACACAAATTCATTATTACTGAAGCTGACCCAATAATCACACAAAAGCAAACTTTGTATTTTTAGAAGGCATAATCATAATATCTTAGTGGCCCTCCATGAAACTGATGTATATGAATCTTGACTCTTAATTCAGTGGAAGGGATGTTAAGCAAAAATAAGTAATTGCATATTCATGGTAAAATGACAAAGTTCATAATTACAATATGTTATTTATTTTAATATATTGACTAAGGTGTGAAGAGAATGATTATGGTTTATAATAAATAGTAAGTTCTAAAACTAGAAAACACAAATTCCCATCCCTAGAGCATGCTGCTTGACCTCTCTGGGTCACTGGATCATAAACACTGTATACTAGTAAAACATTCTTTGGATTTGTTTCAAGATTTATACATAAAGTGCCAGTAAAGTACACAGTATATAATTAACAAATAATGAAATTACAGCCAAATCATGATTACTCAGGGATTGACTAACAGTGTTTAAAATAACTACTAATAACAGATTTTGCATTTTTAGATCAATAAACAAATCATAAATTAAATAATTTCTACGTTACATGACAACTCTTTGAAACATGACAATATTCAGTCTAAGATAGGCAAATCATTATGTTAAGTTAGGCAGCCAGTATTATTCCTTAGACTATTAACTAAGCAAAAAATAATCTTCTGTTGTGATTGTGGCACTTTTCCATGTGAAATCTCTTTGTTGTTTATCTTAATTTGAATGAAATAAAATGTCCTGGTGTTGTGTTTGACCAATTGAACCTTCCAGTACATTATACAGAAAGCAGAAATAGGTTGCTTAGAAACTAAAGAATGCATACTAAATAGCTGATGAAATCTTAACTAAATGCATTTATACTTAACCAGTTTTGACCAGTATTTTGACAAGTTATGTTCTGACCAAGATTTCGATTTATCCATGATTTTCTACTCTGCTTTACTTCTTAAATAATTAACAGTAGCCTGTCTAATTATAGTTTCCTAGGATTGAAGTAACAAAGTGCCACAATCTAGGGTTTTATGAGAACAAAATTATTTTCAATCTCAGTTCTGGAGGCTAATGTGCAAAATCAAGGTGTTGGCAGGGTTGTGAACCAAAGGAAACTGCAGAGAAATCCATACTTGTTTGTCCTAGCCTTTGATGATCTACTGGCTATCTTGGGTGTCCATTGGCTTGAAGCTTCCTAAATCAGTCTCTGTATCCACCACCAAATGGTGTTCTCCCTGTGTCTTTTTTATTTTATTTTATTTTTTGTTCTTTGCCATAAGATGCATGAACTCACTCACTGGAGAGAGATACAGAGACACAGTGAGAAAGTAAGTGAGAAATCACTCCCCAGAGGGATGGCCATGCTGTAGTCCCCTCTCCTCCATTCTCCTCCTGGGACTCTGGGCATGTATATTCTTGCAGGGATACAAATCATATTGGATTAAGGATTCACTGTGCTCTAGTGTGATATTGTCTTAACCAATTACATGTGCAATTGTCCTGTGATTTAGGACCCCAGCTTATCTTTTCTGAGTGGACACAATTTAGCCTAAAATGATAAGTATTGTAAATAATTTCTTAAATATATAGTACCATTCTGGACATGTAGTATGCCCTTTACTCTACTTTATACCTACTTAATTCTTTCTCATATTTCAAAGCCCAATTCAAGAACTTCTTCCTTCATAAAGCATTTTTTAATGGTCTAATACATAGAATTATTATTTCCTTCTATCAAATTCTATCTCATTGAAAATCTAAGTCTTTTTTTTTTTAAGTTTTTGCCATAGTACACAAACACTCACTAGAGAGACAGAGAGAGACAGTGAGAGGGAAAGTGAGGCTAGCCATGCTTGCAATCGCTTCTCCTCCAATCTCCTCCTGGGATTTTGGGCATGTATGCACATGTGCCCTGGGTGAGTTTCAAGTCGCCAGGTCCGCGACTTGAAATAGTTGGCCATGTGGGAGTTCCATGCCTGTAAACATCATGCCACCTGCTGGTCACAAAAATCTGTCCTTAGCCTACCTTGCAATTGATTGGTCGCAATATCATGTCAGGATAAGAACAGAAAATTACAACCACTGCAAAACATTATTTATACACATGCACACACACATATAAGGGGACTTCAAAAGGTTCTTGGAAAAAAATAGAAGTGTGTTTATTCTGATTTAGGAATTTTGAAATCCATGTACAGTTTTTTTTTTCTTTTTATAATACACATTTTCCATGAATTTTCTGAAAACCCCTTTACATTTATGTGCACACACACATATGGTTTATGATTGAATATCAGCCTTAACTAATGGTGGAAACTGGTTAAACAGTCTGTGTGAGGTGGTTGTTTCTGTGTTAGGGATTAGAACCTGAAATCTATAGGGACTGATATGCAAAACTTGAACAAAATCAACAGGATAAATAGGACCTTGCATGGCTGATATGGTACCAGTAATGAATTGGGACCATGTCAATTTCTCATTGCCTCTATGTTCCCACCTCCTATAGCCCTGAAGTACAGAAGGAAAAGATGGTGCCTTTCACAATAAAACTCAACATACCCTCCCTAGGAACTAAAATGCCAAAGATAGAAATCCAACAGCAGCTGGAGAAGTTGTGGGTCTGCAGCCCTACACCAACCACGTCAGCCAACAGATAGCAGATGACATATAGGAGCTGCAAAAGCACCTTTGCACTGCTTCCCACCTCCTGACTGCAAACAAAAAAGGCTGTTCCTGGTTCTCCATATCTAGGGGAAAAATAATGTTCCTATAGCTCTGTGTACAACAAATATATGGGGAATTTTGGAAAACACAGTTCAATCCAAGATAAATTGATATAACACAAATAACACATCTAGGGGTCACTGGAAAAGTCATGATACCTTTTTTGCATGGAAAAATATATTATGATGTTTCTGACAGCCCAATATTATCTTTTGATGACTTATGGTACATCTGTTATACTTTCTTTCTTCTTTATTCTTTTTCCAAAAAACTCTTAGAGAACAGATGTGTTCACCAAAGAGAGACACACACATAAAGAGAGGGATAGTGAGAAAACATCCCTCATGGAGATGGTCACACCACAATACCTTCTTTAGTTCTCCTTTTAAGATTTTAGACATATATGCATATGCACTGGCATGTTTTTCAAGTTACTAATCCAGGATCAAACTTTACATTTGGCCATGTGTGATCCCAAATAACTTAAGTAACTACAAGTGTCCTAGGATGCTTTTTAAATGTTTTTTTTTTTTATTTTTTAAAATTTTATGAGAGACAGAGGGGGAGAAGAGAGAGAGAGTGATGGAGATAAAAAGATAAGATCCATCAACATATTCTCTTACCATAATCCCTCCACCCCTAAGCCTTGCCATCCAGTCAGGATCATCGGTACGTATGCTCAGTATACAAGTTGTTTAGGGAACTGAACCCACTATTTTTCACATGGATCAAGTATCTTTTGAGCAATGTATTGCCACTGCTCCAGCAAGCTGTTTATTTAAAGCCCATTTTATAAGTAATAAAAGTAAGACATAGAAAATTAACAAAATTTACCAGGATCACCATTATGTAAGAGGCAGGGCCATTGTTAAAACCCAGGTTCTGTTCATTCTGATGACTTTTACTTTTGCAGCCTTCATGACACCTCAGTTGGTTTGTGAACATGCAAAGATGGAAAGAAGATATTGGCAGTGGGAGCAGGACTAACTAACTAAACAGTGATATTTGGAGGGAATAGGAGAAGTCTGTGCATCTGTTGCATTGTCAGGGAAGTCATGATACAATTTTGCACAGAAAAACATAGAAAATTAAATCATGACTTTCCAGAAGTCATAGAATCAGAGTCAAGGAAGGACTAAGGGACTGGGAGAAAAGGAGGAACTGAGAGCAAAAAGGGAATCTGACACCAGGTTTTAATATCTTAAAATATTTCCCCCCAAATTTGATAGGCGATTGATAGGCATTGGCATATTTATGCTTGGATTGATAACTTAGTATCAGCTAATAAGTATTAAATACTTACTTTCTTGCTGTGGTTTCTTGTTTTTTATTTATTTTTGTTTTTATTTATTTTATTTTTTTTTAGTTTGCTATAGGGTACATGTGCTTACCACAAAGAGACACAGAGGGAAAAAGAGAGAGGGAAAGTGAGAAAACACTACTCAGGAGGAATGATGACGATTCCTTCATCTTTATTCTCTGTTTGGGATTTGATACACACATGCAGAGACACATACCTGGCCTGATGTTCAAGTCATCAGGTCTGGGACTCCAACTGTGCACTCTACCATGTCAGGAACCAGCAACCTCAACCACCATGCTACCGAGTTAGCTTAATATTTACTTGTTTTTTAACATATCCCCACCTCCACCCCCACCCCAGCTTCCTCTAAATCCTATTTATTTTTGAAAATAGGGTGCATGTGCTCACCAGAAAGAAAGAGGAAAGAAAGCACTCCTTATAGGAAATAATCATGCCACAATCCCTTCTCCATATCTCAGGTTTTTTGGGACTTTAGGCATCCATGCACAGGTGCTCAATATGTTTCTCAAGTCACTAGGTCTGGGATTTGAGTCATGCAGTTTGCCATGTGAGATCTGGCTGTCTTAACCACAAGGTGATAAAATCAACCCAATAATAATTATTAGTACCATCAATTCAAAGATGAGAAAACCAAGGTACAGAGAGAATAAGAAAATTGACTGTGGTCATACTGCAAGAAACCTACCTCATCAAGGTTTGAACTCAGATACTTGGTGACTGCAGGATCTAAGCTCTACTCTGAGTTTATAATGCTTCTTCTACCTTATTTTTATTTGTAAAGAGAAAATGAAGATCAGAGATTATACAGCCTGAGGGCAGGGTTGTCTTTGTCAATACATTCCTGGTTACTTAGCTTATAAGCATTGTTTCATTAGTGGGTTAACAGGCTTGTTATAAACTGCCTACTATAGACAGTTTTCTGTAGTTTTTTTTTTTTTTTTTTTTTTTTTTTTTTTTTTGATTAAGTTTATTCATTTATTTCTTTCATGATAGAGAGGGAAAGAGAGGCACCCCCAACAGGGTCTTCACATCTTGCTCAACCCCCAATCTGAGCCACCTCGGGTAACAGGCATGTGCAGGCACCCTGCATACAGAGGAGGTCCTGGAAGTGAACTTAGGACTTTTCCCATCTGTATCCAGTTGTGTTACCCCTGTGTCACAGCTATTTCTTTCTTTCTTTCTTTTTTTTTTTTGGAGAGGTTTTTGCTATAGGGTGCGTGCGCTCGCCAGACAGACAGAGAGAGACAGAGAGACAGAAAGTGAGAAATCACCCCCCAGGGGGGATGGCCACGCCGCAATCCCTTCTCCTCCACTCTCCTCTCGGGATCTTGGGCATGCACGCACACGCGCCCAGCGTGAGTTTTTTTTTTTTTTTTTTTTTTTTTTTTTTTCGCTTTAGGGCGCATGCACTCGCCACACAGACAGAGAGAGACATAGAGACAGAAAGCGAGAAATCATCCCCCAGGGGGGATGGTCACGCCGCAATCCCTTCTCCTCCATTCTCCTCTCGGGATCTTGGGCACGCACGCACACGCGCCCGGCGTGAGTTTTAAGCCACCGGGTCCGGGCGAACCATGGTCGACTACAGGGGAATCCAGCGACATAGCCATTATGTTAACTGTTGGTTCCCCCCAGCATGAGTTTTAATCCACCGGGTCCGGGACGCGAACCGCGGTCGACTATGTGGGAGTCCAGCGACATAGCCATTATGCTAACTGCTGGTCCCCATAGCTATTTCTTTTTGTTATAACTTTGAATTTGTGCAGTGGTGCCATACAAATCTGTACCAGAAATGTTTGTATCTAAGATAAGCTTACTCTCCCATTTTAGCTCAACCTGCAGCATGCCTGTCAAGAACCTCTACCGAGGTAGTGAAACCAACTTCTAATTTTCCAAGGATTTCTTCCTTTTTAGCATTGAAAGTCTTCCATCTTGTGAAATCCCTCAGCCCTGGGAAAACCTGGATGATTAAAATCATTCTTGCTTCTCAGAGTGAACAATTTCAGTGGTATTATTCTTTAAGAGAGCTTTTACCGAGATGATTTTAAATTTATGCTGAAGATCCTTGCCTTATGAAGAAAAGGGTGGCTTCTTAAGACTCAGAGGTAATCAGCTCTGTTTTGGAAAATTTCTGGACAACTTTGAGAGTTGTACATACTTTATCTGGGTCTCCAGAAACCTAGCCAAGGGAAGGGTGCCCTCTATCTATAGAGTCATGCTTATGCAAGCTGGAAAGCAAAACCAGACCTGTCCTAGCAGTTTTCCCTACTGTGAACATTTTCCTTGCATTATAGCTTCATTTACTTCTGTAATATAATTTGTACATACAAATTAGTATTTTCCCTGGAAACGTTATTGGTTCTCCAGCCCAGTGTAAATATAAAGAAAGTGTTAATGAGCCAAGACTTGAGTGTTTAAGAGAATTGTAATAAGAAGATTCAACTTAACATGACCAAAAACAAGTTCTTGCTCTCTTTAATATACTCATTTCAGCATGACTACCCATACTCTCACGCAAAGTTCTCCTATTTGTGGGTTCTTATGGAGGTCCTTGCAGATATCATCCAAAAAATGCTTTGTATAGGTACAACATCACAGTAAAAGGCATGGTGTTTGGGAAATAAAGGGAAAATTTAAATCTGGGAGTTTACAACTCAAGGTAAGGGTTATGACATATGATTGTGCACCTGGTTTTGAGGTTGGCAAAGCTAGGAATCCAAGCTGTGTTCCACTGACCAGCACAACTCACATGGGGTTACATCAATTCAAATAAAGTTGTTTTATGGCACAGTATAGATTAGACCTAGCCCTGGCATTTTGTAAAGTTTGCTATAGAGTTGTCAACTTGCAAAATATACATTAGAGCAACTAGTGTCAAATGAGGATAGTGAACAAACAGAAGTGTATTACTCAAAAAGGAAATTGATGAACAAACTGAGAACAGTTCCATAATAAACATGAGGAACAAGAGAATCAAGATACTCTCCTTAACTTCATTTCTCTTTCCTACATCAGAATAGCTTTCTCCACATGGCCCAAAATACAACTGCCTTAGCCCCCTAGTTTTGTGTCTCATAGATTTAGTCCCAGAAAGAGACTGATCACAAAGTAATTCCTGTTACCAAGTACAAAAATCCTAGTAAAGAGATTCATTGGCCAAGTTTAAATCAAGATTCAATCAATCTTGGCCATAAGAATGGGGCCTTATGAAAACATTTTATCTCTGGAAACCCAGAAGTAAAATTAGAGGTTAGAGGGATTGTTTTACTAGACAAGGAGAAATTCAAGTTCCCAAAGGTGATCTGAAGGTCAATCTGAACATTTAAGTGATATGATTTCTTCCATATCATATTCTTCACTGAATTTCCCCTTGTATTTATTTATAACAACTTGATTCACATATTACCTGCTTTAATCATACATTGATTTAATTGTTCATTAATTGGATTTTAGATTCCTTAAAACCTTCATAATGATTATGTGCACAGAACTATTAATTAGCAATCACCTAACTTCTCTTTCCAGCATGTTGAGCTACAGGTCTAGGGATGCTTCCTCTAAATGCATTTGGGAACAAATATTGGGAAGATGAGACTAAGCACTGCATATGTAAAGAAGATTAAATAGCCCCACAGCGGGCTTGCCAGATGAGTGCCCAAATAACCGAATATATTAGTCAAATTTCGCCAAAAAAACAAAACTAATAGGCTGTAGATAGGTAATTAGATAGAAAGATGATAGATGGTAAGAGGGGATTTATTATGAGAATCAATTCACTCAATTACAGAGGCCATGTCCCATAATAATCCATATTTAAGGTGATATGAATCAATCTGAGCCCAAAGACCCAAGAACCTGGGAAGGTACTGATATAAGTTCTGAGTGTGAAAATCCGAAAACTTGATGTCCAAGAGTGGGAGAAAGTAGATGTCTCAGTTCCAGAAGAAAGAGCAAATTCACTCTTTTTTTTGTCTTTCTATACTGGCTGGGCCCTCACTGGATTGGGTAGGGCCCACCCACATCAGTGAAATCAATGATTGACTCAAATGATAATCACTTTCAGAAAATCCATCACAAAAATAATGTTTTATTAGATATATCTGGGCATCCTATAACCCAGTCAAATTGACACCTAAAATGAACTATTATACCTTTTCCTTAGCATCACTGAAGAATATGCTAAGAAATGATCTACAGGCAGAAATAGATCAGATATAAGTGTTTGTAATACCAACGACAGGGCTTTGTTCCTCGTAATTACTGTAAATTAGCTAAGTAAAAAGACCATTATTCCCTCTCTTTGATTTTCTAACTTAAAGTTGCTCCATAGGGAAAGAAGAAGTTTAGAAAATTTACAGAAAGGTAGAACCAACAAATGGCATAATGGTTACACTGCTGGACTCCCACAATGGCCAACAGTTGGGTGAGTCCTGGACCTGGAGGGTACTCATGCCAGGTGCAGGTGTGTGTGTGTGCCCAAAATCCCAAGAGGAGAATGGAGGGGAAGGGATTGTGGAGTGACCATCCCCCGCCCAGGGGAAGATTTCTCACTTTCTGTCTCTCTCTGTCTCTGGCAAGTACATGTGCCCTATAGCAAAAATCTCTCAAACCAACAAACAAATGAAAGACAATTTACAGAAAGGATTTTTTTTTTTGTTATTTCTTAAAAGCACAGGAGTTTATGTTTCAACATGGATTTCTAGATGTAAATGTTGTCAAGGAAGACCATGAAGGTTGTCAAGTAAGATGATGCAAGAAATTAGAATACTAGCTCACTAATTTGAGACAAAGTGGCAATCAATTTGAATTGGTAGGAATACAAGACAATTTTGAGGCATATTTAAAAAGCACAATAACTAAAATCTGATTAACAAAATATTATAAGAAAATGTCTTACAAAGAGCACTTTCTTTAGTGAACTCTTTGACAACTTGCTATGAGCATATTTATTGTTAGAGTGCAATGTTACCAGAGTAGTGGAAAACAGCTTTCTCTCTGAAGTAAAATAAGGTACTATTTTATATTTGTTACATAATTTTTATTTAATTTAACCTTACAGTTCAAAGCATCTTCTCATTTAAACTTTATATGATCTATCTCATAATCAGAATTGTTAGTCTTCTACAAACAAACAAACAAAAAATAATGTGAGGCTTTAGAACATTTCATGATTTTCCCAAGATTGAAGACTGGTGAGTCATAGGATTAAATCAGAAAGCAATTGATGCAAATGCCTTAGGATAACACCACTCAAATACTGATCTAAGTTGCATAAGCTATAAGACACTAAGTTCTGAATGCATGACATTTTACTTTAGAGACACATGTTGAGATACTCATAAAACAAACAAACAAGTGATGATATTAGAAAAAAGAAAAATCCAACAAACACAAAACTATATTCCTTGATGAACTCAAATTTTTAGAGACAATATGTTTGAGACCTCACGAGCTGAAATTTAAAAAAAAAGTCCATCCATACATATTACGGCTAAATTCAGTTGTGTTTGAAATCTTATCAAATTTTTACTGACATTATAATTGGAAAATAATGATATTGTGATTCAAAACATATATATCTATATCTCTCTCTCTATATATATACACAAATATATGCATATATATAGTATATATATATATATATATATATATACACACACAAATATATGCATATATATTAGTGTATATATATATATATAGTAACATATAAATATGCACAGGACAAGACTCACCCAGTTTTAAGTTTAGAGGGGTTTATTTTCCTTTCCTTCTGTGATCAAGAGAGACACAGAAAGAGGAGAGAGAGAAAGAGAGAAGCACTCTTGACAGGATCTTGACACCACAATTCATTCCAGCTCTAGCCAACCAGGGATCATGGGCAATGGCACAGCTGACATGTTCATGGAGGTCTCTGATGTGAACCAGGAATCTTGCTACGGAGGTCAATTTCATAGAACTTTGAATTACCCCTGTGCCACCATCTGGCTCCTACATAATCAAGTATATAAATGTATGTGTGTGTGTATACTTATGTACATATAAATTTATATGAAAATTATATATAATTATTAAAAGCTAATGTAATATTTGTATCATACACATTTTTTATTTAAATAAAGTAATATTTCCCTTCTTTTTTGTCTAATGAGAAGCAGATAATTTGACTTAATTTATATTTTGAGGTTATATCCAATATCCTCTTTTTCTCACTGCCTGTACTCCTCCTGCACAGTTACGCTTACAGAGGAAATTGAATTTACTATTTGCATAAACCAATATATTTATCTGGTGACGGTGCAGGTCCAATTAATTCCTCTAACAATACAAGTGAAAAGAGATTATTGGATTATGTTGGTAGGCAATTAGAGCTGATTTGGTTGAATACACCACCTTGTAAACATATTAAAGTTAAGAAAATGTATATAGAAAACAGTATATGGGATGATGAGAAGACTTGGAGAAAATTTGAAGATTGATTCCTTTTTTTTAATATGAGAAATGCCACAAATGGACCCTCATTTATATTAAGAAACCCCGAGTTTATTATTTTTCATTTTAAATATATTTACATAACAAATAGAGTATGTATTAAAGGTATACATATAATGATTTTATATGTATTTACATTGCATAGTTGTTTACGCAAACTAATTAACAAATCTACTACCACCCCTATGATATCTTACATATCTAGAATTTGTTTATTTTATACCTACATGTTTGTACCTTTTGGTCAGTATCTCCAAATCTTCTCTTCCCCCAGTACCTATTCACTACTTTTCATCTCTCTTCTATGAGTTTTACTTTTTTTAGATTTCACATAAAAGAGATTATATAGTATTTGTCTTTCTATGTCTGGTTTATTTTCCTTAGCATAATATCCCCCACTTCATCTATGTTGTTACAAATGATGGGATTTCTTTCTCTTTTTATAGCTGAATAAAATTTTATTGTGTATGTGTGTGTGTGCAAGCAAATGTGTAAGTGTATCACATCTTTATTCCTTAATTTCTCAGTGTACACAGGTTGTTTCTATATGTTGGCTCCCTTGGATAATTCTGTAATGAACACGGGAATGTGGTATCCCCTTAAGATACTGATTTAATTTCCTTTGGATAGATACCCAGTGTGGGATATCTGTATCACATGATAGCTCTATTTTTAAACTTTGAGAAAATACCACATGGTTTTCTGTAATGGCTGCAGCAATTTATATTTCCATTAACACTGCATGAGACTTCTCTTTTCTCCATAGCTTTGTTAACACTGACTATACGTCGTCTTTTTGATAATAGCTATTCTAACAAGTACAAGGTGATTATTTCATTTTTGTTTTGATTTCGAGTCTCTGATGATTAATAATTTTGAATGTTCTTTATATACCTATTGGCCCTTTATGCTTTTTCTTTGGAAAAATATCTATCTATTTATTTATTTATTTTTTGGAGATGTTTTTGCTATAGGGTGCGTGCACTTGCCAGACAGACAGAGACAGAGAGACAGAAAGCTAGAAATCACCCCCCAGGGGGGATGGCCAGGCCGCAATCCTTTCTCCTCCATTCTCCTCTCAGGATCTTGGGCACGCATGCACACATGCCCAGCATGAGTGCCACCGGGTCTGGGACATGAACCGCAGTCGACTACATGAGAGTCCAGTGACATAGCCATTACACTAACTGCTGGTGCCAGAAAAATATCAATTCATGTCTTATTATGGTTTTAATATGTTTCCCCCAAATTCATGGGTTGAAACCTAGTAATCCACTGTAACAGTCTTCAACAAACAGTGTCTAGGCAGAAATTTTCTCAGGGGTGGAGCCCTCACAGACAGCCCTCACGAAGACGGTGCCAAGTTGTAAATATGTGGTAGGAGCTACTGCAGAGTGTTCCCGCCATTGCCATGTCCACTGGAGTTACACTAGGCCATGCTGGAAACATCAGAACTACAGAGTTACTAACATCCAAAGCTAACTTAGAAGAACTGCAGGAATGAGACTTTAAGCTAATAAAGATCTGAAGCATGGACTGAGCCCAGAAAAGCCACAGAAGCAAAGCTGCTCAATGCTTTGGGGTACTAGCCCCACATGGTGTATCTAGGAGGTGGCATGTGGTGTAAAAGATTATTCTGGAATTCTGAGGTTCAGAGTTTTTTTCTCTTGGATTTTAGACTCTTTGTTGTCTGTTATTCCTTTCTTCTTATGAAATGGGAATATCTACTCCATTCCTAACTGGCCATTATATTTCAAAAACATTTTTTTTTTTTTTTATTTCACATACTTACAGCTAGACTTGAACTCTGAGTTAGTGTTAGAATGAATTAAGACTTTAGGAGCATTGGGATGATTTTGTCCCTGAGAGAAATCATAAATATCAAGAGCCAGGAGTGGAACCCTGTGGTTTAAATGTGTTCCTTCCAAACTCCATGTGTTGAAATTTGGTAAACCATTGTAACATATTAAGAGAATGAACACTTAATCTAACTAGGGGATTAAAAGGTGGAGCCTATGGGAGGTGATTAGAATTATATAAGGTCATCAGGGTAGTTCCCAATGATACAGTACTTGTTGTATGAGGATAGTAAGAGAGACCAGAGGCATGAACACAGACATACAAAAAAACTCTCACTTTCACCATGTATTACCCTATGCTGTCTTGAAACTCTGCACAAAGTCCCCATCAGCAAGAAGACTTACTAGATATATCCTTGGGCGAAAGCTCTGAAATAAATAATTTTATGCATAATAAATTATCTACTGTGGTATTCGGTTATTAAGCAATAGAAAATAGACTAAAATGGGCCCTTTTTCCTCTTTTATTGGGTAACTAGGTTTTTGTTTGCTTGGTTATTTGGTTTTTTTGTAGGCTTTTTGTTTTCTGTTTTTATTATTTTTCTTTAGAGTTGTGTAAATTAATCCTTTTTTATTTAACATTAACCACTTACCACATGTTTGATTTGCAAACATCCCCTTCCATTCTATAGGATGCCTTTACATTTTGATGATTATTTCCTTTATGTTTAAAAGTTTTTCAGTTTGACATATTCTCACTTGTTTATTTTTACTTTTGATTTCTGTTCTTTTGGCATCATATCCAAAAAGTCATTATAAGGCCAATGTCACATAGTAAAGACAATATATGGCAAGTCCACAGTTAAAATCACAGTCAATGGTGAAAACCTGATAACTTTTTTTCTAATATCAAAAAAAATAAGATAAGGATGCTAATTTTAACAACTTCTATTCAACTTCTACTGGAATTCCTAGCTAGAGCACCTGGGCAAGAAAAAGAAGTATGAAGTATTCAACTTTGAAAGGAAGGATTTTAATTGTCTCTATAGACAGCACATTATTTATAGAAAACCCAAAAGCCTTTATTTTAAAAAAGTGTTAGAAATAATAAAGTCAGTAAATTTACAAGACACAAAGACAACATCCACACAGAAATCAGCTGTATCTCTTTAAATTAATAACGAAGTATTCATAAAAGAAAATAGAAATTATCCCATTTAGAATAGCATCAAAAAAGCAAAATATGTAGAATAAATTTAACCAAGAAGTGAAATATCTGTACACTGAAAAGTTGAATATAGTAATGAGATAAATTTAAAGGAATCACAAATGAATCAAAGATATTCCATGTAAATGGATTGAAAAAAAATTGATGTGAAAATGCCCGTACTACGTAAAATGACCTACATATTAATGCAATCCTTTTCAAAACTCTAATGACTTTTTCAAGGAAAATGAAAAAAAAAAGTGTTTGACTAAAACCACAAATACCTTGGTGCCAGTAGGTGGCATGGTGGTCAAGGGCATTGGACTCCCACATGGCCAACTGCAGTTCAAGTCTCAGACCTGGTGGCTTGCTTTCCCACTTTCCTCTATTTCTCTCTCTCTTTCTTCCTCTCTCTCTCTCTCTCTTACTCTGTCCCTCTCTGGTCAAATAAAAATAAATATATAAATAAAGTTAAACAAAAAATTCTTTAATTAAAAAAAAAAACACAAATACTTCAAATACTGAAACAATTATGAGATAGAAAAGCAAAGCTGGAGGCATATTTCTTGAGTCCCAGCTATAACAGAAAACTATAGTAATCAAAACATTATGGTACTGACATCAAAACAGAAACATAGAATAAAGAAATAGAACAGAGATCTCACCAATAAACCCAGTTATGTCGTCAACTAATTTTTGGCAAGTAACACATAATAGTGAAAGGAAACAGTTACATCAATAAATGGTGTTTAGAGGGCTGCACATCTATGTCCAAAGTAATGAAATTAGACCCTTGCCTTTCAGCATATATAAAAATTAACTTAAAATGGATTGAAGACTTAACTTAAATCTGAAGCTGAAAAACCCCTAGAAGAAAATTTAGGGTAAAATCTTAATAAGAAATATTTTCTTGGGACTAGCAGTTGGCATAATGGCTATGTTGCTGGACTCCCATGTAGTCGACCACGGTTCGAGTCCCTGACCCAAGTGGCTTAAACTCATGCTGGGTGTGTGTGCATGTGTGCCCAAGATCCTGAGAGGAGAATGGAGAAGGGATTGCAGCATGGCCATCCCCTCTGGGGACAATTTCTCACTTTTTTCCTCTCTGTCTTTCGCTGCCTTTCTGGCAAGCACATGCACCCTATAGCAAAAACCTCTGAAACATTTTTTTTTCTTTATTATTGTTGCTGTTGTTGAAAGAATCACAGAAATTTTGGACATAAAGAATCTTGATGGCATTTTGGTATTCATCACCAACTTTCTTACCACCAAATCAAGAAAGGTAGTGTCATTAATAGAACACAATATGGTAAAGATGAAGATACAGTTGGGGATTAATAAGAACATGTCTGAATGTGAGTTCTGTTTGGCATATTACAATCTCTGTAAACTTATCACTATCTGAAAAGTAGAAATAATAGTAATGTTACACAAAGATCAAAAAATTAAAAGACTTTATATGCTTTGCAGATCATAAATTATAAAATATAGAGTCAGAATAACCATGGATTTATCTAAAAATATTTTAAACTAAAATACAAAAAAAATTGCTTTACACAATATAATTAATTCCAGGAATGTGTTTCCAAGTAGAATTTTTGTTAATCAAACTTCACTTCAATTGTGCTAAAGAGATGTAATTAACCATATCCTCTGCTGATATAAATATTTTGTTGACATGGTCTTTTTTTTTTTTTTTTTTTTTTTTTTTTTTTTGAGAGGTTTTTGCTATAGGGTGAATGCACTAGCCAGAAAGACAGAAAAAGACAGAGAGACAAAAAACAAGAAATCACCTCGGAGGGTGCGTGGGTGGGGTGGCCACACTCCAATCCCTTCTCCTTTATTTTCCTCTGGGGATCTTGGGCACTCACACACACACACCCAGCGTGAGTTTAAGCCACTGGGTTCAGGACTCGAACTGTGGTGGACTTCATGGGAGTCCAGCAACATAGCCATTATGCTAACTGCTGGTCCCAAGATGGTCTTTTGTTAGGGAAAAAAAAGGTCACAGCGATTAGGTGGATCACCAACAGAAACACAGTGGAAGTTTTAAGAAGATGAAAGCCTCTTTCAAAGATCAAGTAAGTAAGTAAGTCTTACTGTAACAAGAAAACCAAATACCTCAGCTTTTGGTTTCCAATCACTTGTTTATACTAGCTTTAGCAGCAGCTCAGTCCTAATCTAATAATGGAAATAGAAAATCTTCCTAACAACACTTCTAGATTGTTACTATTATTCTCAGTTCTAAGTGAAGAAATTTGATGTCAAAAGAGATTGAATCAGTTGTCTAAGGTCACACTGCCAGTATAAAAGTATGTTAAAGAGATAGAATTTTTTTTTTTTTTGAGAGGTTTTTGCTATAGGGCGTTTGCGCTCGCCAGACAGACAGAGAGAGACATAGAGACAGAAAGTGAGAAATCACCCCCCAGAGGGGATGGTCACGCCGCAATCCCTTCTCCTCCATTCTCCTCTCAGGATCTTGGGCACGCACACCGCGCCCAGCGTGAGTTTTAAGCCACTGGGTCTGGGACTCGAACCACGGTCGAATACGTGGGAGTCCACAGACATAGCCATTACGCTAACTGCTGGTTCCCAAGAGATAGAATCTGAGGCAGATTCTACATGGGGGATAACAAACACATGCTTTTTTTTTTTTTTTTTTTTTTTTTTTTTTTTGAGAGGTTTTTGCTATAGGGCATGCACGCTCGCCAGACAGAGATACAGAGAGACAGAAAGCAAGAAATCACCCACGGGGGGGGATGGCCATGCCTCAATCCCTTCTCCTCCATTCTCCTCTCGGGATCTTGGGCACGCATGCACGCGCCCGGCGTGAGTTTCAAGCCATCTGGGACACGAACTGCGGTCCACTACGTGAGAGTCCAGCAACATAGCCATTACACTAACTGCTGGTCCCCAAACACATGCTCTTTTCATTCCCTTGTCCTGAAATAAGAAGTCAGTCATTCTTTCTATAAAATTGATATTGTGTTTACTTTTGTTAGTCGCCTATGCTTGACCAAACATTGATTTTATTATTTGCTCCTCAGTCACTTGCTCACTTCTAGATGGCCAGTCAACTTCTGCAAGCCATTATAAAACAGATGGACAGAAGAACACATGCAAGTCAAACTCCTTCAGTTCCCCAATGGCAGCAGCAGAAGGCATAACTGTTAAAGGAGGACCCCGAGCAGCTTACAGTGCATGTTGGAAACTGGAAGCTAGGTAAGGACACTTGGTGAACACAGTCTCTATGCCATTATCAACTTTATATACAAAAAGCAGTACACTTAGGCAAAGTCTTTGTTTGTTTCTCTCCATAGTTACAACTAACAATTAGACATTTACCAATTCACCCTCAAAAACTAGGAGCCATTTTATCCAAATGGATGTAAAACTTCCCTGTAAGCAGGACTAGGTATGAGGTTAAAGAGAGTCAAGTGACTCTAGTTGATGATACTTTTAGGAAGCTCTATAACAAAGTCGGAGACTGGGACCAGCAGTTAGCGTAATAGCTATGTTGCGGGACTCCCACGTAGTCGACCGCAGTTCGCATCCCGGACCCGGTGGCTTAAAACTCACACCAGACACGTGTGCGTGTGTGCCCAAGATCCCGAGAGGAGAATGGAGGAGAAGGGATTGTGGTGTGGCCATCCCCCCTAGGGGGTGATTTCTCGCTTTCTGTCTCTCTCTGTCTGGTGAGCGCACACGCCCTATAGCAAAAACCTCTTTAAAAAATAAAGTCGGAGACTTTTTGGCTGGACGTTCTCTTACTTGTGACATCTCTTTGACCATCAGTCTCATTAGTTCCTCTGTTGAGAGAAATTACAAGCTTATAGTCAGTATTATGAGGGCAAGCCTCATGTGGATCACCTAACTTTGATTTCTTGCTCAGAAACTATCTAGCTCCATCAAGGCTCACAGCATCACAATGACAGAGTGTGGATAAATTAAAACATACTCTTCTCCATTATTAGAAAAAAAAATCAATCCTTAGTTCTATTAGTAGTGAGCTAATAGAGTTCAAATAATTTGGGGGAAGTAAAAGCAGTTTATATTTTCTCCTCTATTTGAGAAAAAAATGTTTAAATCTTTAATTGTATGTGTTTAATAAATTACCTTTGTTCAAGTCTTAGTTTACAATATATGCCATTCTTTATTAAAAATCCCCCAAACTTGGTTCCACATCCACTAGACCTACAGGTATATAAGGACTGTTGGTCTCAACTGTGTCTACAGATCATCACAATCAGATGTATCCTTTCTAATCCTTCCTATACATCCCTGAGAAGGAAGCCAAATTTTCAATGTCTCATGTCTAAGAGGGAAAGTACTTTATAGACAACCCCTCACAGCTATGAAGCACTTCAGCTGTCTGAGTCTAGAGAAGGTACTGGTAACCTGTATAAAATGCTGAAGTATTTACTCTTGATATCAAATCTTGAGATAGGAACCAATATTCTCTTCATTTTCAGAGTAATTAATAGTTTTATCACCTAAACCAGTGAACTTTTGAGAATAAAGCCAACACTACAGTCATCCCAACAGAATCCAAAATCTGAATTTGCCTCTTAAAAGCTGTATTGCTTTTGAAAATTTTCTTATCCTTTGTGATTCTTACCATAAAATAATGATTTTATTTTGTCATTATAGTGAAAATTAAATGAAATAATGCATGTAAAGTACTCAGTATTAGACCTTCCTAAATACTTATTATTATTATTGATTTCTAAAATCTTTAGGACAGAATTCAGAGGACAGTAGGGCATTGTTTCAGCATAAGAGCAGAGAGAAAAATCCTGGCCTTTTTGAATGTTTGAATGAGAAGAACTGAAGGAAGTCTGGGGAGGAGAGTAACAAATTTAATTACTTTCACCTGTCTTCTTATAGCTCATCTTTAGAATTACCATGATCAAAATAAAACCATATAATTTATGAAGAATTAAAGTACACATGCATGGATGGGACACGCACGTGCACACGCACAAACACACACACAAATAGAATGCCAGTATAAATAATATCTTGAACAGTTTTTCTATACTGAACAAAGAGATCTCCATCTAACTTGATAAGAGCTCTGTAGCATTAAACTGGATGCAACTTCTTTCTTTCCTTCCTCCTCCATCATATCAGTTGATGGATAACTAAGGCACTTGAAAAGACCATGGATGACTCCCCCAGCCAGTGTCCCTCTCCCAGATGCAGTGCTAGCCAGGACAGAAAGCTGCTAGCCACCTCCAACTTTGCCTGTTTTTGGCCTCTGGGTTCAACTTCATGGTTGTGGAGTTTCTCCACACTAGTGTCCCTCTCTCAGACCCAGTGCTAGTCAGGTAGGATAGCTGCTTTGCTCCCTTGTGCTCTCCTCTGTCCCTTCTAACTTTTTTTCTCTTTTTTTAAAAACAGCTCTCTGCCCTCCTTGGGCCTTTCTCTTGTTAATCTCTGTCTTTTTTCTCACCTAGGATAGAAAGCTACTAGCCTCCTCCAACTTTGCTTGTTTGGGCACTGCGTGGTTTTCCAATTTCATCCCAATTTAATTTTTTGCAAAGTGATTATTTTTCCTTTTTCCTCTTTTTCTTCTAGTACTTTGCTTTTTTTTCTTTGCCTTCTCTCCCTATTTCTATTTGCTATTTTCTTTTTCTTTACCTTACTTTTCTCTTTTACTTCTCAGCCCTTAGCCTCTGCCTAGAGAAGTTTAGGTGCATAGCAGCTAACCATCTTACTATGATTCCCACATTTGAAGACTTAGTAGAAGGTAGAAAATAGCACCAAAATATTTCACAGTGGGGGAAACACATGAGTTCACAGTCACTGAATCTCTCTCCAACAAATTAAACAGAAGTGAATACCTTACCAAATGACTAAAAAAAATTGAGACGAGCCTCAAAGATGAGAGAATCACCTGACCTAGAAAAAATCATCAAGAAGATTGAGAAAACAAACATGAAAAATGAGGATAATATACAAGCAATACTGGATACCATCAAGTGCCCCAACATCTGGATAATTGGTATTCCAGAAGAGGAAGAAAATAATAAGGGTCTAGATAATTTATTCCATGAGATCCTGGAAGAAAAATTTCCAAACCTAGAAATGCATTCAAATATCTAGACCCAAGAAATACATAGGACCCCGAGTAGAATCAACCCAAGAAGATCCTCTCCAAGGTACATCTGGCCAGACTGGTGAAAACAACAGACAAAGACAAGATACTAAAGTTGGCAAGAGGAAAACGTCAAGTTACTTACAAAGGTCACCCCATCAGGCTAACATTGGATCTCTTGGTGGAAACAATGCAGGCAAGGAAAGAATGGGGAAACATAGTCAAAGTATTGAGTGAAAAACAATTTCAACCAATAATACTATACCCGGCAAAATTATCTTTCATATGAGGAAAAAAGATAAAAACATTCTCGAATAAACAAAATTCGAAGGAATTTACCAACTCCAGACCAGCTCTTCAAGAGGTTCTGAAGGGAGTACTATACCAGGAAAACTAAAAAGTCAAACAGACAGTTATAGAGAACATAAAACAACCAAGAAAATGGCTCACTTAATAATAGGATCAGGTACGGAAATATCGATAATTACATTGAATGTCAATGGATTAAATTCTCCAATTAAGAGACATAGACTGGCTGAATGGATAAAAAAAACAGAAACCCTCTATCTGTTGCCTACAAGAAACTCACCTTATGGATAAAGACATACATAGACTAAAAGTAAAGGGCTGGAAAAAGATATTCCATGAAAACGGAAATCAAAAAAGGGCTGGAGTAGTGATAGTGATCTCAGACAAAATAGATTTCAAGACAAAGACTATAAGAAGAGACAAAGAAGGGCATTATATCATAGTAAATGGGGTAATCCAGCAAGAAGACATAACCCTTATAAATATCTATGCACCCAACTCAGGTGCACCTAAATATGTGAAGGAAAGACTGCTGGAGCTAAAAGGAGAGATAGGGAGAAATACTATAATTGTTGGTGATTTCAATACCTCATTATCTACTTTAGACAGATCTAGCCAGAAAATAAACAGAGAGATACAGGACCTAAATGATACTATAAATCGAATGGGCTTGACAGATATCTATAGAACTTTCCACCCTACATCCACAACATATACATTTTTCTCACTCCGGCATGGAACCTTTTCAAAGATTGATCATATGTTAGGACATAAATCAAGCCTTTACAGATTCAAAGGCATAGAAACCGTATCCAGCATCTTCTCTGACCATGATGGAATTAAACTCAAGATTAATTTCAAGAAACAACCCCCAAAATACACAAACACATGGAAACTGAACAACCTACTTCTGAATGACTTCTTCACTACTGAAGAAATTAAGGCTGAAATCAAAAATTTTATGGAAACAAATGATAATGAGTACACAAGTGTCCATAATCTATGGGACACAGCAAAAGCAGTCATAAGAGGGAAATTCATAGCAATTAGTGCACATAAGAAAAGGATGGAAAGATGGAAAATAGATAACTTATCATCATGCCTCAGGGAATTGGATAAACAACAACAAACGAACCCCAAAAATGCCAGGCAAAAAGAAATAATAAAGGTTAGGGCAGAAATAAATGAAATAGAAGATAAACAAACCATACAGAAAATGAAAGCAAAGCTGGTTCCCAAGTCATTCTGTATATGTGGGGCAGGCGTGTGCTTTTGATTTTGATTAGAGGGGAGTAGATGAATAATATTGTGATACCATGTTGAACGTTTTTCTCTATCTCTTTCTTTTCTCCCTCTAGGGAGAGGCCTTTTGTTGGTTGCTCATATTTCTTGAGCCTCTGCAATTGTTCCTAGTCATCAGGTAATCTATATGTTGTTACCTAACTTATTAAAGATATCTCTGAGTGTTAAAAGTTGTACAGGATTAGAAAATTGATGATTTCTCTTATGGTTCGCCTACCTGTTGTTCATAATATACATTAACTATTACCACTAGTCCTGGATGGCCCAAAGTCCTCCCTATTTCTAAGGAGTGGTGAGCCTCCAACTGACCTACTAAACAACACCTCAAGAGCTAAGAATAACAAAACAATAAAAGAAATTGTGCAGCGCACAACCACGCTATTCCAATCACTAAAATTCAGAGAATCCAAAGGCAAGTAGGGAAGGACCAGAGGATGAGTGACAGGTCCAGGGCGGTCAGGCCTGCAGCCTCAGGCCGCCTGGTGTCCAGAACTTCTGAAAAATCTTTTGACACTTCTTTGTGCCAGATCTCTGTTAGGTACTTTTGATATTGTCTTATTAATAATCTAATTTATAAATTATTTAAAGCTATTAAAATTGTGGTGCCTTACGATAAAATAGAATGATGTGAACCTTATAGGCAAACAAAAACATTTTATTTACAATTCCTAACTCATCCCTCTCTCTCTCATTACATATTAGCATATGTAATATTTTATGACTTCGTAGGTTAATTTTGCCCATATGTACTTTGTATTTTATGCATTCATTTTACTGTAGAAGCGAATCTTACTTAAAATGCAACTCTACAGCCTAGCCTTGTTGATTTTGCAGAATCCTCTGCAGTACTCGGAGCCATGTGCAAGATCGACACACCATTGACTAGACTGATCAAGAAGAAGAAAGAAAGAAACCAGATTAATCAAGTATGCAATAAAACAGGCAATATTACAACAAACATAGCAGAAATACAAAATATCATTAGAGGATACTATGAGTGACTATATGCCAACAAACAAGATAACCTGGAGGAGATGGACAAATTCCTGGATGCATATAACCTACCAAGATTGAATCAGGAGGACATAGAGAACCTGAATAGTCCCATAACAAGCCAGGAGATTGAGTCAGTAATAAATAACCTCCCAACAGAGAAAAGCCCAGGTCCAGATGGCTTCACTTCTGAATTCTACAAAACTTTTAAGGAAGAGTTAACCCCTATCCTGCTAAAATTATTTCTAAAGATTCAAAAGGAAGGAAACCTTCCAAATTCATTTTATGGAGCCTCCATCATCCTCATTCCCAAAACAGATAATGACATGACAAAAAAAGGAAAACTACAGACCAATATCATTGATGAATATAGATGCAAAAATTCTCAACAAGATTACTCGCAAATCATATCCAACAACATATAACAAAAATTATTCATCACAACCAGGTAGGCTTTATCCCAGGGATGTAAGGGTGGTTCAACATATGCAACACCATAAATGTAATACACCACATTAACAGGACGAAAGATAAAAAGCATATGATCATTTCAATTGATGCAGAGAAAGCATTTGATAAAATACAACATCCTTTTATGATTAATACCCTCAGTAAGATTAGTATAGAAGGGTCATTTCTCAACACAATAAAAGCCATCTATGAAAATCCTACAGCCAACATTATACTGAATGGGGAAAAGGCTGAAAGCTTTTCCACTAAAAATGGGTACAAGGTAAGGCTGCCCACTTTCTCCACTGCTCTTTAATAAAGTACTGGAAGTCTTAGCTAATGCAATCAGAGAAGAAAACAATATAAAAGACATTCGAATAGGCAAAGAAGAGTTGAAAATATTTTTATTCGCAGATGACATGATGGTATACTTAGAAGACCCAAAAGTCTCCATGAAAAAACCACTTGAAGTAATAAGTGAATACAGCAAGGTGGCAGGATACAAAATCAATATCCAAAAATCTATAGCATTTCTATATATGAACAACAAGTTGAACTAAGTAGAGCTGAAGAAAGGAATCCCTTTCACTGTAGTCAAAAGATGTATAAGATACCTAGGGATAAACCTAACTAAGAAAGTCAAAGACCTTTATAAAGAAAACTATGAAAATCTTAAAAAAGATATTGAAAGTGACATAAAAAAGTGGAAGGACATCCCATGCACCTGGATTGGAAGAATTAACATAATCAAAATGGCAATTCTACCCAAATTAATCTACATGTTTAATGCAATTCCAGTCAAAATACCAGAAATATTCTTCACAGATCTAGAAAAGAAAATCATAGAATTTGTCTGGAATCATAAAAGACCTCATATTGCAAAAGCAATCCTGCTCAAGAAGAATGGAGTAGGAGGCATATCACTCCCTGATCCCAAGATATACTATAAAGCTGTGGTCATCAAAACAGCTTGGTATTGGCATAAAAACGGACATGTGGACCAGTGGAAGAGAATAGCGACCCCAGAAATAACCCCCAAAGCTACAGCCAACAGATTTTTGACAAAGGATATCAGTCAATCCATTGGGAAAAAGAAAACCTCTTTAGTAAATGGTGCTGGAAAAGCTGGGTATCCACCTGTAGAAAGATGAAATTGAACCCCCATCTTTCACCATTAACAAAAATCAACTCAAAATGGATCAAAGATCTGAACCTAAGACCTCAAACAATAAAACTACTGGTGGAAAATTCTGGGGAAACTCTGGGAGACATTAGAGTAGGCAAAGACTTCCTAAATAAGACTCCCAAAGCACAGGCAATAATCCATAAAATAGACAAGTGGGACTATATTAGACTAAGAAGTTTCTGCACAGCAAAGGACTCAGTAACAAGTATGAACAGACAACCCTCAGAATAGGAAAATATTTTTGTTAAATATGCCTCAGACAAGGGACTGATAACCAGAATACACAGGGAACTCAAGTGCCTTATGCCAAAAAAATGATTAACCCAATTAAAAGATGGGAAAATGAGCTGAACATAAATCTCTCTAAGGAAGACATATGAACAACCAAAAAAGCATGTGAGGAAATGCTCGACATCCCTCATCATAAGGGAGATGCAGATAAAAACCACAATGAGATACCACCTAACCCCTGTCAGAATGGCAAAGATGAAGAATATAAAAAAGTGATAAATGTTGGCGGGGATGTGGTGAAAAGGGAACCCTCCTACACTGTTGGTGGGAATGTAAACTTGTTCAACCACTGTGGAGAATAATATGGAGGTTCCTCAAAGATCTACAAATAGAACTACCATTTGATCCAGCAATCCCACTTCTGGGTATCTATCCAAAGGACAGGAGAACACTCAGTCAGAAAAGTGCTTGCACATCAATGTTTATTGCAGCATTATTCACAGTTGCCAAGACATGGAACCAACCTAAATGTCCACAAATTGATGTATGGATTGGAAAAGTGTGGTATATATACCCTATGGAATACTACTTAGCCATAAAAAATAACAAGGCCCTGGCATTTGATAGAAAGTGGTCAGATATGGAGGATTTATTGCTGAGGGAAGTAAGCTAGGCTATGAAAGAAAGATATTGTATGTATCCACTTAATATATCCCGACTATCTGCACTCTATGGTAGAGAGTGAAATATTGGAGGACGTGAAAGTACTTAACGAGAATAAGACAGTGTGGAATAGGGGTGGTGAAGAGAAGAGGATAGAGAAAGAACGCAAGTGAACAAATAGAGAGGCAGGACATTTGTGGAAAACAGGTATGGCTTATTACCTGTTGACGATGGCATGTATAGTATTCTCAACTGGATTGTTCTGAGAAGTATTTCATGATGGGTAAAGTCTTTTTACAAGCAAAATGAGAAATAGTGATTGACTGTTTAAAAAATATAATAATAATAATGATTGGGAAAAACATTGAAAAGATATTGAATGATGAAGTGGGGAGATTAATGTCTCTGTACTGACTAACATGCAGGTCATTCCCTTTTGTAAATGCAATGTAATACACTGTAAAGTTATATGCAATCCAATGTATTATAAACAAGATTATGATGATAATAAAAAATAAATTAAAAAATAAATACCTACAAAAATAGCAATGTAATATACTGTAAAGTTATATGCAATTCAATGTAATATAGACATGATTATGATGTTAATAAATAAAGAAAGAAAGAAAAAAAGATTTTTCAAATCTTAACTATAGATTTTGTCTTTGAGATTCACATTTTTATTGTCTTTTGTAAAGCATGGTCTTCATCATTTCAAAGTGGGCATCTTCTTTAGTTATAACAATAAATGTTATGCATCATGAACTTTGTCATTGGTCTCATAACCTTTAAAGTGGCATTGAATGGTGGCTGGAAGGAATGAAATTTTTCATATTAAGTCCTACAGTAAACATTAACTTAAATATATGTAGGTCTTCATTCCACTGTAGATCATGCTATTGTCATGATAATGGACAATTAACCTGATTTCCTTTTTCTTTTTTTGAGATTTTTTTTGTTATAGGGCATGTGTGCTCACCAGAGAGACATTGAGAACTTTGACCGAAAGCAAGAAATCATCACCCCCCTAAGGTGGGGGAATGGCAATGACGTAATCCCTTCTCCTTTATTCTCTCAAGATTTTGGGCAAACACACACACACACACATGCCCAGCAGGAGTTTCAAGCCACTGGTTCTGGGACTTGAACCACGGTCAACTATGTAGGAATCCAGCTCCTTAATTACTGCACCACCTGCTGGCCCTGCTCAGCATCTCTTTGTATGCTGGCTTCATTAGCTCCTGTTAGATGGGCTCTTTCCACCTCATGCTCTAAGGAAGTAAGCATGGTTATGATCTATCATAATGATGTACTCAAATTTGAACTTACACCTAACAGCATAGACGTCTCCTCTCTCTCTTAGGGAGAAAAGTGACTCCCCCGGCCCCATCAAGGACTGTGGGAAAAAATAGAGAAAAATTTGCTTATACTTTAAAAATTATCTTTATTAACTCTTGCAGTTTGGGGGCCAGTACCCAAACAACAGGTCATATTAAAGATTAAATTTAGGGGCCAGCAAGTGGTGTGGTGGTTGAGGGCACTGGACTCTCACTCACATGGCTGACTATGACCTGAGTCCTGAACCTGGCGGCTTACTTTCTTACTTTCCCTCTACTCACTCACTCTCTCTCTCATCAAATTTTAAAATAAATAAATAGAATTAAAATTTTTAAAAAGATTAAAATTAGTTTTGTGTTCTGGGTGATAGAGAAGTTTTGTTTTGTTTTGTTTTCCCTATTCCTGACCCCTACCTAAGATTACAATGAGTTTCCAAAGGACTAACTCCAACTGAGAGAAAAAGCACAGATTAAACATTCCCCTGAGGAGAAGGGGTCAGAGAGAAGCACATTCACTGTTTGCTGAATGTAAAGTTCTTTGTCAGGGATCCACTCAGCACAGCCCTGAGAAAGCTATGGAGCAGACATGTACTTCGGTGAGAAATAAGGAATGAGGGTAGATCAATTCATTTATACATCACTAGGATTTCAATTTGCATCCTTTTTAAGAAGTAAATTACCATCCAGATTAATACTTTAGAAATGACATCTTAAAATTAAAAATGTATAACACACCAAAGCTGCAGAAAAGTTATATTCATTCACATTATTTTATGAGGGAGGGAATTGAAGCCCAGTGTGGTTGTATGTTTGGCTCAAGTTTACATTTCTCCACATTTATCAGAATAAACACACAAAACGTAGATCTCGGTTGCTAATCTCTCTTACTGACTACTTGCTCATTTCTAACCTTAAATCATTTGATATTTCTTTAAATTCAAAGACAAATTTGATCTCATAATAAAATATCTACCTCCCTAATATAAATATACAAATGTAAATGTGTTTTTTAAAATCCATACATACCATAGATTTCCTAGATTTTATTCATCCAAAATATCTAGAGAATGTACTAGGGAACTAAAAGATCTGTTCTTTTATGGAATTAATGACAAACTGAACCCCCTCTTGTAGGTGAATGTAACATTGTAAAGAGAGAGAGATGTCCATTACAGATGATAAAACTGAAATCCTTAGTTTGTCAGAACCAGAAAGCTAAATAAAATTTTTCGTGGTAACTTTGCATGTAAATAATGAAGCTGAATTTAACTCTGTTTCTAAAATTCTTGTATTTTTCTCTCATCAAGTTAGCCCAAGGAAAGAGTTCTCTCATTCCATATAATGTTGCATTCTGTGATTCTCATTTAATGAAGATTTTGAGTAGACAGTGTCAACTATGATCACAAAAATGGAGAATTCGAGAGAAATGCTGTACCACAAACAGTGTTACTAATATAAAGAAAATACACATTTTTAATAATATTTTGTACACTTGGAAATAGACAGAGAAACCTAGTGATATAATAAAATTCACAACAGGAACTGGTGGTAGGACCAGCCTGTAAACCAGACATCCTGCCTCCAGAGCCAAAGCATTTTCTACAATATGCTACTGCTCAGAGGTGAGAACAGAGTGAGCCTTATTTATTTTGACATTCTTTCCTGTTAAATAACCTAAATTATCTCTTTCCCACAGCACAGTAGATCATGAAGATGGATGGTTTCTCTGTAGCCAAGTGCTGGGAACCACAGGAGCATTTCTCAGAGGAAGCATGGCTTCCTTTTACCTATACTCAGTCCCTTTGACCTAGAAAGGCTATAAAAGGAACACTAGTGAAAGAATTCTCACACTGGACAAGGGTCAGGACATGTTAATTTCCTGATAGGCCTCATATTGGGAGCTGGAACTTTGATTGCCTTGAGTTATTATTTTAAGGTGAATGGTAAAAGCAGAGAATATCATTGTGTATCATTTGAGCACTGATCTACTTACTAATCTATCTACTAATGCAAAATTATCCCCCCCCCCTTTTTTTCAGGTTTTTGACATAGGGTTTGTGCACTCACTAGAGAGAGATAGAGAGAGGGAGGTTGGCCATTCCATCTTCTCTAGTCTCCTGTTGGGATTTTGGGCATGCAGGCACACATGCCCTGTGTGATTTTCAAACTATGGGGTCTGGGACTTGAACTGTGGTCAGTCATGTGGGAATCCAGTGCCTGAAGCACAATGCCATCTGCCGATCCCCCAAATTAACCATTTCATAACCTCTGTACCTTGCAAATTACAAGGACAAAATGTTTAATTTTTCATATATATGAGACTAAATATTTGTACAGGATTTTATTAAGTTCTCCTATACTTATCATATTATTAAACCTTAAACACACATCAATGAGTTACTATCCTCATTTTTTATATGAAGAAACTATGAGTAACACATGTAGCTTCTGAGTAGTAAAGCCAAGACTTTAATTTTATCCTTCTGCTTTCAATGCTTCATTCCAATCTATTTCTTACAAAATTATCATAGTGTAACTATTTAGTAAGTGGTGGCAAAAATTCAAAGAAAACATTCAGAGACTTTAAATCTCAATATTTCATGTGCTCATATTAAGAATGGCTCTTGCTTTATAAGTGTATTTCGTTTTTTTTTTTTTTCTTTTTTGCACTCGAGATGGAGACATTTATAGTTGAAGGACCATATCACTAAAATATGTGCTTCACTTCTTACTGTAGATCAAGAGGAGTCAAGATTTGAACTGATACCCCATAAATAATGTTTTGTGCTCTTGACTGGTTACTTGTGATATGTTCTCTCTCCATTTGCTGTGGCAGTTGCCCACCTATAATGATCTTATTGCAAAAGTGTCCAATTACCCTCCTTTAGTCTTTTCAAAAAATCATCATGGTTTCATCCAATTAATTTCATCAGCTTTATTGAACAGTGTGGATATTCTGCTTTAGAAAGTATTTTGTGTATGTAAGAAGTACTAATAGGGCAGTGGAGAAAATGACAGAAACAAGAGACCTTGACTGTGTTAGTGTGTCCATTAATGTAGCAAGTTTTCCATGCAACTAAATGCAGCCTGTATATACCAGACAATTACACTGTGCTTTGTTTAATTACTTTCTCATTTCTATAATTCTAAAACTCATGGCTTTACTTGTTGACCTGCAATAAATTCATCCTAGCCTATTTCCTTACTGACAAGCAAAGGCCACTCCCACTCCATTGACTGAGTCAATTCATACTTCCAACTCAACGTTAGAGACTACATCAATACACACACACACGTATATTTCACACCCTTGTGAAGATCTCTTTAGAAATATCTTGCAATCTAGTACACTTAAAATAGAGGAAGAGAATTAGGGTAATGTCTTTTCCTCACTTTAGAACTGTCTAGCTGAATAACTTTGTAAAGATAACTTTCCCTATATGGGTACTATTTTAAAGAAAATAAATAGCAAAACAAGATGAAAAATCAGAAATCCATAGTTGAAATGGGCATTAGTAAAATATTAAGTCAAATCCTTTCCATTTTATAGATAAATAAATTATTATCCTAATGATACTTAATATTTTAGATCATGGATTCAATTGAGAATCTGATGGATCTACCAACATACCAAAAGAAAATGCATGTATTATTGATTTCAGGGGTCTTAAATGTCTATTAAAGCCCAATTCCCCTTAGATTAAAACCATTTTTTTTTTTTTTTTGGAGAAAATTTTTGCCATAGGGTGTGTGCACTCGCCAGAAAGACAGAGAGAGACAGAGAAACAGAAAGCAAGAAGTTATCCCCCAGGGGGGATAGCTACACCACAATCCCTTCTCCTCCTTTCTCCTCTTGAGATCTTGGGCATGCACGCACACGCACCTGGCATGAGTTTAAGCCACCAAGTCTGGGACTCGAATTGCAGTCTTCTACATGGGAGTCCAGCGACATAGCCATTACGTTAACTGCTGATCCCAAATTAAAATTTTTATATAGGAACATCTGCCCCAGTGATTGGCCAGGCCTCACGGTGAGCCATGAGCAACAGAAAGGCTGAGCTGCAGAGATGTAGCTCATTCCCACCCCTACACAGTTTTAGACTCTCAGGTGTTATTTGCTAATTGGAGAATCTCTTTCCCGACTCCCCACACCTCTGCGATATCCACCTCAGTAACGAGCCTGGCTGCACTGAGTGGCAGGAAGACTGAGCTGCAGAGAGACCATGGCTCCTCTCCTGCCACATGCCTTTGAATACTCAGACTTCTTTGTCATGCCATGTGACCCCCTCTCAATTGAAACACAGCAGCTCAGTCCCAGATGCACCTGTTCTCTAGAAACTGGGAGGACTTTGAATTATCCAGGTCCAGTGACAACAGTGCAGGTTGCTAGTTGAGAATCAGGGAGCCAGAGCAGCAGAGCGTCAATCACCTCCTCCCACACAACTCTGAATGCCCAGAATTAACTTGAAGAATTTAGGAAGTAGTGTATAATACACCAGATGAGCAGCAACCATTGCAGAGGCACAATATGAGAAACCACAAGAATATCTCTCTCCCAAGGGCAAACAGCAATTTCTCATCATTCACCAATAATACAATGGAACTCATGGAAATGTAAGACAATCAATTCAGAATATTTATAGTGACAAAGCTAAATAAGATGCAAAAGAAAAGAAACAATGAGCTGAAGGAGATAAGGAAGGCCTTCCATGACTTTAAAGAAGAAATAGATACCATAAAAAACAATCAATGGAATTGTTAGAGGTGAAGGCTATAATAAAGAAAATAAAAACCTCTCTCAAAAGTATTAAATGCAGGGACTAGCAGTTAGTGTAATGGCTATGTCACTGAACTCCCATGTAGCTGACCACAGTTCAAGTCCCAGACCTGATGGCTTAAACTCATGCTAGGAGCATGTGCGTATGTGCCCAAGATCCCGAGAGGAGAATGGAGGAGAAGGGATTGGCAATCCCCCCTGGGGGGTGATTTCTTGCTTTCTATCTCTCTGTCTCTTTCTGTCTTTCTGGCAAGCACACACACCCTATATCAAAAAAATATTAAAACAAATTATTTAAAAAATATTAAAAAACAAATTAGATCATGCAGAAGATAGAATATGGATGTAGAAGACAAAAACAGACCTAGAAAAAATTACCAAAATGACAGAGAAAATAACCAAGAAAAATGAGGACATTACACATAAGCAGCCAAATATTCCAGATAATAGGTATCCCAAAAGGTGAAGAAAATAATGAGGACATTGATAATCTTTTCCATGAAATTCTGGAAGAAAATTTTTCAAACCTGGAGAGGCATTCAAATATTCAGACACAAGAAATACAAAGGACCCTAAATAGAATCAACCCAAGAAGATCTTCTCCAAACTACATTATAGCCAGATTGACCAAAACCACAGACAAAGACAAGATATTGAAATTGGCAAGAGGGAAATGTCAAGTTACTTACAAAGGTTACCCTATCAGGCTCACATTGGACCTCTTGTTGGAAACAATGCAGGCAAGGAAAGAATGGGGAATACATTCAAAGTGCTAAATGAAAAACAATTTCAACCAAGATTACTATATCTGGGAAGATTATCCTTCACATGGGAAAAAAAATAAAAACATTCTCAGGTAAACAAAACCTGAAAGAATTTATCAACTCCAGACCAGCTCTTCAAGAAGTTCTGAAGAGAGTGCTATACCAGAAAAACTAAAGTCAGACAGAAATAAAGGAACAAAAAACAACGAAGGAAATGGCCAACATAATGATAGGAACAAGTTCAGAAATATAGATAGTAATGTTGAATATTAATGTATTAAATTCTCCAGTCAAGAGACACAGATTGGCTAAATGTATTTACAAAAACTTATAAAACACCAGAAACCCTCTCTCAGTTGCCTGCAAGAAATGCACTTCCCGGATAAAGATATACATAGGCTAAAAGAGAAGGGCTGGAAAAAGGCATTCCATGCAAACGGAAATCAAAAAAGGGCTAGAGTAACAATACTAATTTGACACAAAATATACTTTAAGACAATAACTGTGAGAGACAGAGAAGGGTATTAGATAGTAGTAAAAGAGCTAATTCATCACGAAGACATAACACTTATAAATATCTATGCAGTCAATTCAGGAGCACCCAGATATGTGAAGGAAAGACTCCTAGATCTAAATAGAGAGATAAGTTGCAACACTCTAATTGTTGGGGATCTCAACGCCCCATTATTTCCTTTAGACATATAATCCAGACAAAAAATAAGCAAAGAGATACAAGACCTAAACAATGCCATAAATCAAATGAACTTGACAGACTTCTATAGAATTTTCCACACAAAACCCACAAAATAATACAGTTCTCTCACTCTCACATGGAATTGTTTCAAAGATTGACCACATGATAGGGCAAAACTCAAGCCTCTACAGATTCAAAGACTCAGAAACTATATCCAGTATCATTTCTGACCATAATAGAATTGAAATTGATATTAATTTTAGAAAAAAATCCTGAAAATATACAAATACATGAAAACTAAACAACCTACTCCTGAATGACTTCTCAACTACCAAAGAAATTAAGTAAATCTGAAGAAGGACATTAAGAAAAAAATAGAGGCAAAGCATTTATGGGACAAAGAAAGGGACTACTATCTATTAAAAATAACTTTATAGTATTGTCTACTGGGCTGGTAAGAAATGTACACATGTTGGAATATTCACTTTACAAGCCAAGTAAGATATGATTGAATGCATAAAAGAAATTGAAATAAAAATAAATTTAAAAATTTTCAAAAGAAATTCAGACTAAAATTAAAAGATTTATAGAAACAAAGGATCATGAGTACATGAGTTTTTATAATCTATGGGATACCAAAAAAGCAATCATAAAAGGAAAGTTCATAACAATTTGTGTGCATAAGTGAAAGATGAAAAGGTGGAAAATGGACAACATAACTGGAAAAACAATGACAGAAAATCCTAAAAATGCCAGGAGGAAAGAAATAACGAAGATTTGAGCAGAAATACATGAAATAGAAAATAAATGAACTATACAGAAAATAAATCAAAAGTTGGTTCTTTGATGGTCCTGATGGCTTCACTTCTTAATTCCACAAGACTTTTAAAGAGTTAACCCCCATTCTACTCAAATAATTTCTAAGGATCCAAGTGGAAAGGATCCTCACAAATTCATTTTATGTAGCCTCCATCACCCTCATTATCAAAATAGATAAAGACATGACAAAAAAAAGGAAAATTACAGACCAACATCTCTGATGAATATAGATGCAAAACTTCTCAAGATACTAGCAAATCCTACCAAACAACACATGAAAAAGATTATTTATCACAACCAGGTAGGCTTTATTCCAGGGACAAACAACCTACTCTTGAATGACTAAACCAAAGGTCATTTAACATATGCAAAATCATAAGCGTAATACATTATATTAACAGAAAGAAAGACAAAAATCATATGATCATTTCAATCGATGCGGAAAAAGCATTCAACAAAATACAACATCCCTTCATGATTAAGACTCTTGATAAAATCAGCATAGAAGGGTCATTTCTCAACACAATAAAAGCCATACATGAAAAACCTATAGCTAATATTAAACTGAATGGAGAAAAATGAAGGCTTTTCAGCTAAAGAACTGGGAAAAGACAAAGCTGCCCAATTTCTCCACTCCTTTTCAATATAGTGATGGAAGTCCTATCCAATGCAATTAGAAAAGATACTAATACAAAAGGCATTAAACTAGGGAAAGAAGAGTTGAAAATATCTCTTCTTTGCAGATAACATGATAGTATACAAAAAGGACCCAAAGGTATCCATGAAAAAACTTTCAAAGTAATAAATGAACATAATAAAGTGGCTGAATACAAAATCAACATACAAAAATCTATGCATTTCTATATATGAACAATAAGCTGACTGAGGTAGAACTGAAGAAAATAATCCCTTTTATCATAGCCACACAATGTACAAAATATCTAGGTATAAACCTAACCAAGTAAGTCAAAGACCTGTACAAGGAAAACCATAGAAATCTTTAAAAATATATTTAAAAAGATTCAAAAAAAGTGGAAGGATATCCTGTGTCCCTGGCTTGGAAAAATTAATGTAATCAAAGTGGAAATTCTACAAATTAATCCATAAATTTAATGTAATTCCCAATCAAATCACATTCTTCGCAGATCTTGAAAGGACAACCATAGAATTTGTCTGGAATCATAAAAAAAAAAAATACCTGTATTGCCAAAGCAATCCTGCGTGAGAAGACTGGAGTGGACAGCATCTCACTCCCTAACCCCATAATATATTATAAAGTTATAATAATCAAAACAGCATGGTGTTGGCACAAAAATAGACAGGTAGACCAATGGAACAGAATAGAGATTTCAGAAAGAAAGCCTAAAACATACAGTCAACTGATTTTTGACAAAGGGTACTAGTCAATCCAGTGAGAAAAGAAAAACCTCTAGTACATGGTGATGGAAAAACTGGATATCCACCTGCAAAAAGATGAAACTGGACCCCCATCTTTCACCATCAACAAAAATTAACTCAAAATAGACTAAAGATCTAAACCTAAGATCAAAAATTATAAAATTACTGCTGGAAAACACTGAGGGAATTCTGAGACTTGGGGTAGGCAAAGACTTCTTAAATTAGTCCCCCAAAGCATAGGCTATAGTCACAAAAATAGACAAGTGGGATTACATCAGATTAAAAAGGTTTTGCAAAGTAAAAGACACAGTAATTAGTGTGAATAGACAACCCTCAGAACGGCAGAATATTTTTGTAAACCATGCCTCAGATTAGGGACTGGAAACCAGAATACACAGAGAACTCAAGTGGCTTATGCGGAAAAAAAAAAAAAAAAAAAAGATTAACCCAATTAAAAGATGGAAAAACTGAGCTGAACAAAAAATTTTCTAAGGAATACATAAAAACAGCCAAAAACAAATGAAAAAAATTACTCAACATCCCTCATCATAAGGGAGATGCAGATTAAAACCGCAATATGATACCACCTAACCCTAGTCAGAATGGTGACGATTAAAAAAGCAAAATATTTATAAGCACTAGTGGGGATGTGCTGAAAGGGGAAATCTCCAACACTGTTGATAGAAATGTAGATTGACCCAGACTCTATGGAAAACAATATGCAGGGTTCTTAAAGACCTTCAAATAGAACTCCCATATGATCCAGCAGTTCTACTCCTAATGAGCAACACAAAGGACAGGGGAATGCTCAGTTGGAAAAGTGCTTTCACATCTATGTTTTCTGTGGCATTATTTATGATTACTAAAACATGGAATTAACCAAATGTCCACGAACAGATGAATGGATTGAAAAAGTGTGACACATATATCCTATGGAATACTACTCAGCCATGAAAAACAACAAATATAGATATGATAGAAAGTGGATGAATATAGAAGTTTTATTCCTAAGTGAAGCAAACAAGGCAATGAAAGAGAGACATTGAATGTCTTCACTTAACGCATAACAACTGTCCACACTCTGTGGTTGAGACAGAAAGACTGGGGGACATAAATGCATGGCAAATATTTATGGGCACTAAAGACAGTGTGGAAGGAGGTTGAGAAAGGGCAAATCTATAGGGAAGATAATTAGGGAGAAAAATTGAAAGACTGGGCATTTGTAGGACAAAGAAACGGCTTATTACCTGGTGATGGTAACGTGTATAGGATCCTCAATTGAACTGGTGTATAGTGTATTTCATGTTGTGTAAATTCATTTTACAAACTAAGTGAGGTATAGTGATTGAATGTATAAAATAAATTTAAGACAAAAAAGAAAATACTAAAATTAAAAAAGAAAAAACCTTACATAAAGCAATGTAACCTAAGATTCAGTGCAATTGTTGTTCAGGCCTTTCAATTTGTATAGAATACAAATTAATTGTATTATATTTATTTTATTTAAAAAATATATCCAACCACCTTTTAAAAGTATATTTAAAAATCTACACAGAAATAAATCACTGGAAGAAAATGTAGCTGAATATAAGCCAAGAAACAAGTATTTAAATATTTATGGCTCTACAATGTAAGTTTATTTTATGAGTTTCTTTAAAAGGTTATATATTGCTAAGTAACTTGGTATTTTAAAATTTTAATATAAATATATTTGCCAATCAGAATAAAAGCTGCATTCAACATACATCCTAATAGTTAATATATATATGATTTTCTGTTATGTCACAGTGAAACAGGAAGACAAACTTTGTGAATCCAACTGCTCATACCAATATATCTGAAGGGGAAAGATGATCGGCTTATTCTCTATGTTAAGTAGATAAAGTACAACCTAGAAAAGAAAGTGCCATCTCCAGTGATGGATGACTATGAATGCAAAATGTTATTATAAATGTACTGAGTCATGAGGTATAGTTGTTATAATTAATCATGAGAATACAACATAAAATATCTACCTTCTGCTAAAGGTAGAGAGAGAAAAAAATAAGTCTCAGCAAAATCTCAAATTCAACAAAGTGGGGTTTAAAAAAAGACTTCAAACATATGTGTTTTCAGCAGGCTTAATATTCCACCATATATATGTGTGTGTGTGTGTGTGTGTGTGTATACACACACACACACACACACACACACACACACATACATATACATATATATATATATATATATATATATATATATATATTTAAATAAAATTTATAAAGTTCCCCAATAATGGTACATAATATGCTTCATCAAAGCTGGCAGACTTAGTCCAAGAATTCCAGGAAGTCTCTACAGGACAAATAAATGAATATATATCACCATGTCAGAAACCTATCGAACAAACCCATGAACTGTGTTTATCTTGTTATGTTCAACAAAAAGAGCCAGAAGATGCTGAGTATCCAGAGATTTATAGTGGTGGAGAATTCGTCTAATTAGCTCATGAGACAGAATGATTGTCTGAGTCCATTCCTAGCAGGACAGAGTGCAATTATGAAAACCCATGTACATGCCTGGATTCTCCTTAGAGGAATTGGCCGTGTGTGTGTGTGTGTGTGTGTATGTGTGTTTTAATTACTGAAGATACTGAGGATTTTATTAGAGAAAATTTAAGTAAAAGGTAAATTGTTCAAGATTAAAAGCAAAGTAGTAATATATAAGGAGATAAAATCAGAAAGCATATGTCATCATTTCAGGTTGGGATTTGAAGAAAGATCAATATACCTGATATAGCATCAATTTATGAATCACCTTGGGGAACTCAAAGATTTGGGGTTAGAAGGTGGATTATATATATTGTATTTATGATACTTCCTATTGTGAAGGAACTTCAACTCCAATGAGCTTATAGGGGAAAATGGGGGAGGACGTGTAATAGAGGCAGGAGGTTTAATAGATCATGAAATGCAAGTCAAAAACAAAACAATCATGAAAGTAGGTATCAGATGCAGTTGGAGCCTGAAGTTTGAATTTTCTTTCTTAGTTTCTCCCTTAATTGCTCAGAGAAAGTAATATTAGTCCATGCAAATGAAAAATTTAAAAAATCGATTTTCTACTTAGAAAGCTATGATCTCAAACATACCCCACAATCAAGTAGAATAAAGAAGAAAATGCATGGGCTGCATGAGTATGAAAATACCATATAGCTCTAAGACTCTATGACAATCTGTAAGTGTTGGAATACTCACAATGTTGGTTTATTTTTTTAGACATAAATTGACTTCATATTTTTAATTTAAATTAATTTTTTTCTTTAATTTAATCTTCACCATGTTAGGATTCCTTCTGCTTCAACCTCTGAACATCTGTAACCACAGATGTGTGGCACTATGCCTGGCTCCTTTAAACAGGATCTCATTCTGTTGCCCAGGCCACTCTCAAAATCATGATCCTTCTGCCTCAGCCTCTGAACATGGCATAGGAAGACTTATTTTTCTTTTAAACAACTGTATCCAGAGTCGAAATTGTGGTACAGTGGTAATGCTGCCATGCCCAGCCAGTGGATTGAGCTGGAAATCGAACCCAGACTTCCCGTGTGCTATCAATCGGAAGAGCATCAATGTCTTACCTGTGTGCACCAAATTGGCTGGGCCAATTGTTTCCATTTCTTAACAGTAATAGTATTATGTCAAGCTAGCTTTTTCAGTTTCTTTAAGTAAATATTTAATAGGCAGTAATAATATGTTGGATAATAACATAAGGTTTGACATCATAGTGTCCTGGGTTTAGATTCCATTGAACATTAACCAGTTGTAAAAACTTGTAGAATATAATTACTTTTCTGACTCTTATAATTCACAAAATGAGAATATTCATAGTTCTTACATTATAATTTTATTGAAGTTAAATGATATCATGAATATAAGGTGCCTACCACAGCACCTGTCATATAGAAGAAACTGATATACTACTACTACTATTATTACAAATATTGTTTCTGTTGCTGCTGCCGATACTACTACACTGTGACTTTTATTGCAATAATAATATTGACCACTCTTTACACACAATGTACCATTGCAGCAGACTGAATATATAGTAGCAGAAAATATTACATATTGCAATTACTATTACTAACATTTCCAAAAGCAACCTCTCCATCTTCCCTTGAATATTATTGTCTTTTCTCATTGATTAGGTTACAGTTCTATGCTTTTTACAATTAAATATACTTGGTCCTATTCTTTATTTTCTTTTTTTTTTTGGTCAACGGTATTTTAACTTATGCAAAGAAAGCAACATGGCATAGGTGGTAATGTAGCCAGACGCAAATGGAAAATGGTCCTCAGTTCACTTTCAGATATTTCCCTGAGAAGACATGATGAGCATGTGTGTGCCCATGATCCAGGCCAGTTGAGGCTAAGAGCAAATTTAAAATAAGACCATGCTGGGAGTGCTGCTCTCACTCTTTCTAGAAGTAAATAAAATTAATAAATGTAAAAAATTAAAATAAAATAACAATCAGGCTTCAAATATCAATTCCTGTCATGTCAATAGGAAAGATAACTAATATTTGCTTAGTACGTTGAATGTTTCCATTTGATCTCAGCCATAATCCTGGAAAATACTATGATTTACACCTCCAATTCATAAAACAAACAATTGACACTATCAACCGTTACTTGCCATTGAATCCTACGTAGTGGCAAAATCAAATGTTGACTATGGGTTTGGCCCACAAAACAGGTGTTTCCACCATACGATCCCATGTATAATCCTTTAATCTAGTTAACCAAATGTTAACCATATTTACAGTTGACCTCTTCTCAATTATTTAAAGATTTTGTCAGTATCCTCACTGAAGTTCTGACAATTCTCTTTTATCCCATAAGTAATTAAAAGCCAAAAATTTATGTCTCAGTTCTATTTCAAAGACGCTAGATATTATTGGAAAAATGAGAATTTTTTTCTGGTGATGAAAAGCCAAAGGAGACTTAAATTTTGGAGTCTTGGCTGAAAATTAGTAGAAAAAATAGGAGAATCAGGGAATTAGTAGAAAAAATAGAATCAGGGAATTTTACTTAGGTGAGCACACAAATAGTCTGGTGAATCCTTTGGTGATCTAGAATTGAAGATTAAACATTAATGCAAGAAACCAAATAGAGAAGAAATAGTAGCTATCCTCAATTCTGTAGCTTAAAATATGCAAATCAAACTCAAATGCAAAGAAGTATTTTGTGAATTCTTTCTAGTATGTATATATAGTTGGTTATAAGACTAGAATGAGTATTGGGGTTTGATCCCCTATTCTTTCATTATTGTGCTTTATTCATCCTTATTGATTCCTGAATGAGATAAAATATGTATTAGAGTTTAGCAAAATACAGGAAGAGGTGGTCTCAATACTGATCATGTCATGTAGATACTTCCACATTAAAAAGAGCATGAAATATTTTCCAGACTTAGAGAATGATGTTAGATTAAAAAAAAAAAAAACATAAAACAAACAAAACAAACAAACCAACAACCAAACAAACAAAAATTTCCTCTAGTTAGGTGTATTTGTAGAGGATCATTTGATTCTTTCAGGTAATATCTTTTATACATGGTTACTCTATGCAGCTGATGTCCTCAAACATGTAGCACAAAGACTTAATCCAACATCAAATGTCATCATTTACACATATTTTAAGTTTTACTAATGAACATGTGTATACTTGACCTTTTAAATTCAAGTAGCATGGGCCAGTTCTATCTGAAGCCCCCGTACATACAGGGAAATTGAGGCAGGTCCTTTCACTGGCCCCACCCACAGCTCCTTCTCCAGCCCCAGCCCAGCTCTCCCAACCTCGGAACCCCTCTCCTCCCTGCCAGAAAGGTAGGCTGCTCTTTCTTTCTTTTGCTAGTTCCTTACTTCTCCTTACCCCATAGGGCAGCCCCCCAGCTCTTCAGCAGAGCCCAGATCCACCTGACAAAATTACACACCATACTTTGCGTGATTTTTTCTTTTTTTCTCTTTGATGCTATTTTTTCTTCCCTCTTACATTGTTGTCTTCTTCTCATCTTCCACCCGCCCAGAGGGACTAGACATGTCTAGAATCATAGTTTTCAAATACCCTATTATTGTGAGGCTCTCTGGGATCCTTGCTTTTAATGAACCAACTGCAAAAAAGGAGAAACTGTTCTTCAGATACCTGAATAGAAGACTCCTCCTGTGGGAATATTGCTAAACACAGCAGAAGAGAGACTTTGGCACTATGAGAAGCTAAAAAAAGAAATTGAAAATGACACAAAAAAGTGGAAGGACATCCCATGTTCCTAAGTTGGAAGAATTAATATAATCAAAATGGCAATTCTACCCAAATTAATCTACATATAGTATGCAATCCCAATCAAAGTGCCAGAGACATTCTTCACAGTTCTAGAAAATGCAATAATAAAATTTGTGTAGAATTATAAATGATCTCGTATTGCCAAAACAATCCTGCACAAGAAGAGTGGAGTGATCACACTCTGACAACAAAATATACTATAAAGCTGTGATAATCAAAACAATATGATATTGGCACAGAAACAGACAGGTGGACCAATGAAACTGAATAGATACCCCAGAAATAAACTCCCAAATATACAGCAAACTGATTTTTGACAAAGGGGACCAGTCATTCCAGTGAGAAAAGGAAAACTTCTTCAGCAAATGGTGCTGGAAAAACTGGATATCACTTGAAGAAAGATGAATCTGAACCCCTACATCTCACCATTGACAAAAATCAATTCAAATTGGATCAAAGATCTAAACATAAGACCTCAAACTATAAAACTACTGCTAGAAAACACTGGGGAAATTCTGGGAGACATTGGGGTAGGTAAACACTTCTTAAATAAGATTCCCAAAGCACAGTCAATAATCCCAAATATATACAAGTGGGATTACCTCAGATTAAGAAGTTTCTGCATGGCAAAAAACACACGGTAATTAGTCTGAATAGACAGCCCTCAGAATGGGAAAACATTTTTGTAAACTATCTATGCATCAGATAAGGGACTGATAACCAGAATACACAGGGAACTCAAGCAGCTTTCCAGAAAAAAGATGGTAAACCCAATTAAAAGATGGGAGAATGAGTTTAAAAAAAACATTCTCTAAGGAAGACATACATACAAATAGCCAAAAGACATATGAAAAAAATGCTCAACAGCCTTCATTATAAGGGAGATGCTGATCAAAATCTCAGTGAAATATCACCTAACCCCAGTCAGAATGACTAAGATTAAAAAAACAAAATATGCTAAGTGCTGGCGGGGGTGTGGTGAAAGAGGAACTCTCCTACACTGCTGGTGGAAATGTAAATTGGTCCAACCACTGTGGAGAACAATATGGAGATTCCTCAAGGATCTACAAATAGAACTACCATATGATCCAGCAATCCCACTCCTTGGTATCTACCCAAAGGACAGAAGAATTCTTAGTTGGAAAAGTGCTTGCACATCGATGTTAATTGCAGCATTATTCACAATTGCTAAGACATGGAACCAACCTAAATGCCCACGAACAAATGAATGGATTGAAACAGTGGCACATACACTCTCTAGAATACTAATCAGCCATAAAAAAACAAGACCCTGACTTTTGACAGAAAGTGGATGAATATGGAAGATTTGTTCCTGAATGAAGCAAGCCAGGTTATGAAAGAGAGATACTGTATATCTCCACTAAATATATACCAAGTTTCCACACTCTATGACTGAAACTGACTGACTGGAAGATATAGAACATAGAAAATGTTATTAATATCTAATACAGTGTGGAAAGAGGGTGGGTAAAGGAGGAGAGTCTGAGGAAAGACATTAAGGAGAAAAATAGAGAGGTATGATATTTATGGTACAAAGAAAATGGTTATCTGTTGACAATGACGTGCATAGTATTCTCAACTGGACTGCTGAGAAATGTATACATATTGGAATATTCACTTTGCAAGCTAAGTGACATATGTGATTGAATATATAAAAGAAATAGAAATTAACAATATAAGAAAAAAAAAAAAGAAATTCAAGCAGTATGGATTTCAAGAGCCTGATCATCCTTTCAAAATGTTCAAGATACTTTTTTTTCTGTTATAAAGCCTGTCTTGGACCCTCTAATAAAATTGTTTTTATTGCCATAGGTGTCTTAGAAATTTTTTTTTTTTTTGAGAGGTTTTCGCTATAGGGTGGTGAGCTCGCCAGACAGACAGAGAGAGACATAGAGACAGAAAGTGAGAAATCACTCCCCCAGGGGGGATGGTCACGCCTCAATCCCTTCTCCTCCATTCTCCTCTCGGGATCTTGGGCACGCACGCACACGCGCCCGGCGTGAGTTTTAAGCCACCGGCTCTGGGACGTGAACTGCGGTCGACTACGTGGGAGTCCAGCGACATAGCCATTACGCTAACTGCTGGTTCCCAGTATCTTAGAAATTTTACAGCTTTAATCTATGCACAGTTTCCCCCCCCAAAGTCACATATGCTTTGTGTTTAAAAAAACAAACAAAACAACCAAAACAGAATTTCTATGAATCGGCCCTACAAATTGATGTGGACACTGAAGTAGCTTTCAAACTCCCTAATTTATGGTGGAAGTCTCCTCATATGGAAGGTGAAAGGGATGGGCTGATGGATTATATTCTCTACAAGGACAGGGAGGTGAACCACAGGCACTTCTGATGACAAGCCCTAGTGGCAAAGTGATGATGTAATGTTCCATAATGCTGAAGTCAAATAAGAAGACCACAGGTCTACATACCAAAATCACACTGGGAACATGTGTGCATGCCCATTATTCTGGCTGGCTGAGGGGGAAATTAATTGTAGTGTGATGATCTTAATACAGTTCCTCTATCTCTTTTGCCTGTCTGGATAAATAAACTAAAAACTATTCATCTAATAAGAGGCTAATATCCAAAATACATTAAGAAAATCAAATAACTCAGTAGCAAGAAAGCAAATAATTAGATTTAAAAATGGCAACAATACCTGAATAGACATTTCTCAAAAGAAAACTTACAAATGGTCAATAGGTGCATAAAAAAAAAAAGTGCTCTATGTCATTAATCTGTGAAGTACAAATCAAAACTATAATAAGACACCATTTTACTCTTACCAGAATGACCATTATCAAAAAGACAAAAGAATTAAGTACTGGCAAGGATGTGGAGAAAAAGAAACACTTGCATATTAGTGAGAGAGTAAGTAGTATAGCCATTATGGAAAACATTAAAAATAGAATTAGATCTAGCAATCTCACTACCACATATATATTCAAAGGAAATAAACATAGGACTGGTTACAGACACAGTAGTTAAGTGCTGTGTAGAGAAAGCTGTTTCCCACTTTGCTGAATAGGTTCAAGTCCTGACCCAAGAGATTTGCCCTTTCCCAGGATCTTGATATGACGAAATATTATAGAAAAAAGGATTTGCATGTGATGAGACTCCATGAGGAATGCTTTCTCTCTCTCTCCTCTCTCTCTCTCTCAAGTACATGCACTTTTTGTTATAAAAAAAGAAAATTAGGGAACCAGCAGTTAGCGTAATGGCTATGTCGCTGGACTCCCACGTAGTCGACCGTGGTTCGTGTCTCGGACCCGGTGGCTTACAACTCACGCCGGGCGCATGTGCGTGCGTGCCCAAGATCCCGAGAGGAGAATGGAGGAGAAGGGATTGCAGCGTGACCATCCCCCCTGGGGGGTGATTTCTCGCTTTCTGTCTCTATGTCTCTCTCTGTCTGTCTGGTGAGCGCACAAGTCCTATAGCGAAAAAAAACCTCTCCAAAAAAATAAATAAATAAAATTAGAAAGTAGGGTGGTAGGGTGCTTAGAGGTAGAAAATCAAAGAATACATATTTACAGTTCATTTATGTAGAAGGAAAAAATTCAAAAGTTTTATTGTATAGCATGGAAATTATAGTAAATGACCACATAATCAATAATTCTTGTTAAAAACTAAGAGATTGGATGTTAAAAGTTCTCACTACAAAAGTGATAATTATGTGAGGTAATGTTTGTTAATTAGGTGGTTTTAACCATATTTCAGTGCATATATACTTCCCAAAACATCCTGTTGTACATGATAAATACATAGATTTTTTTTAAAAAGACATCTTTCACTATAGGGCATGTGTGCTCACTGAAGAGACAGAAAGAGACAGAAGCAGAAAGGGAGGATTTTGAGCATCCACACTCACCCACCCAGTGTGAATTTTAAGCTGCTGGGTCTGTGACTCAAACCTCATTTGACCACGTGGGAGTCCAGCAACGTGACCATTAGGCCATCTGCTGGCTCCAAATTTGTAGAATTTCATAAGTGATTTTTTTTGAAATTAGAATAATAAATGATTGTCTCAGTTCCACAGTTATTTCTATCCAGAGCCTACCCAAATTCTCAGTGTGTTTTCTGCACTTTCCCCCTCAGAACTCTTGTACTTAATATAAATGTGTGCCTAATTGTTTCTATTTCTGGACTGTAAGCTCTTTTAGGGAAGAACACAGTACTGCACTCTTTTTCTTTCTTTCATCTTTCTTTTTTCCTTCCTTTCTTTCTTTTTTCCCTTCTTTTTCTCTTCTTTCTTTTTCTCTTTCTTTCTCTTCCTTTCTTTTTCTCTTTCTTTCTTCTTTCTTCTTTTTTCTTCCTTCCTTCTTCTTTCTTTCTCTTTCTCTTTCTCTTCTCTTTCTCTTTCTTCTTTCTACCCCCCCTCAGTTTTTATTTGTTTTTTTTTTTTTTTTTTTTTTTTTTTTTTTTTCTCCCCAGAGTGCATGTGCACTTAACCAGAGAGAGCTGGAAGGGGGTTGAGAGAACACTCATTTTAGAAATGGTCACATAGCATTTCTTCTCCTCCATCTTTCCCTGCTTTCAGGATTTGGGGCATCTACACACACATGCTCAGAATGATACTTACACTACTGGGTCCAGGACTTAAACTGCATGGTCAACTTAATGGAACCTAGCAAACTTAACCTCCTTTTCTCTGGCTGGCCCATGTTTTACATATTTTGAATCTTTGTATTAAGCACAGTTCTAAAAACATATTATCATAAGTACACATTGACTAATTTTTGACTGAAAAATGAATGTTTCTCAAATTCACTGCAATTTATTTTAATAATATTTTGCAGTTTTAAAATTTACATTTAATTGTTCTACATCTTTATAGCATAAAATCTGGTTTTATAAAGCATATGTGCAGTATCTGATAATCAAATCAAAGATATTACAATATATATAATTTTCAACAGAGTGCTTTACATTTTGTGTGTGTATTAAACATTTTTGTTTATGTTGTTGGTGGTGGTGTTTCCCCCCCACCCCGAGTCTCTCTGTCATGCCTCTACCCTGGCCCCCTCCTATACAGTCTATACTGTCTCTGGTATCCACACTTGCCCTTCCTCCTCATATCTTCAAATCTGCCATACGATGAAGACATTTAACATTTAGTATGTATTGAGTGGGGATATACAATATTTATCATTCATAGCTGACTTGTTTTGTTTAACATTAAATCTTCTGTAATCATTCACTTCATATTAAATGTCAGGGTCTCACTCTTCTCTATGACTAATTAGTATTCCATAGTTTATATGGGTCACATTTTTCAATCTCAGCATCAGTTCTTGGGCATTTGTGAATAACCTTAGCAATTGTGAATAATGCTGCAATAAACATGAATGTCCAAGTATCTTTCCGAACAGTGTTTTCCTGTCTTTTGGGTAAATACCATGGAGTAGGATCACCGAGTCACATGGTAGTTCAATTTGTAGGCTTTTGAAGAACCTCCATATTATTTTACACAGTGGTTGTACCCATTTACATTCCAATGAATAGTAGAGGAGGGTTCCCTTTCACTATATTTTTAACAGTAATTATTGTTTACTTTTGTGCTCATAGTCATTATGACCAGAATTAAGTGGTTATCTCATTGTGGTTTTGACTTGCATTTTCCTAATGACAAAAGATGTTAAACATTTTTCTTTCATAGAATTTTTGGCCACTCCCATGTCTTTCTTAGAGATTTGTTTGTTCAGTTCATTTGCCCAGTTTTAATTGGAATTTTGTGCTTTGTTTTGTTTTGCACGTGAGCTGCTTGAAGTTGTTATATATTCTGGTTCAAAGTCCCTTATCTGAAGCATAGTTTGCAAATCTTTTCTTCCATTCTGTGGGTTGTCACTTCACTTTATCTTTTTTTTTTTTCCTGTGCACAAGATTTTTAGCTTGATATGATCTCACTTGTCTATTTAGAATTGTTTTCTGTACTCTAGGAGTCTTACTTAAGAAATGTCTGCCTATTCCAAAATGTTTCTCCTATTTTTTTTTAAACCCGTCTTTTCATAGCTTGAAGCTTTACATTTAAATATTTGATCCGTTTTAAGTTGATTTTTGTTCATGGTAAGAGATAAAAGTCCAGTCTTATTTTTCTGCAGATGATTTTCCAGTTCTTCCAATACCATTTGCTTAAGAGACTTACTTTTTCTCACTGGATTTTTATGTGTCTTTTGTCAAATACCAGTTGTCTGCATGTTTTGGCAGTTATTTCTGGATTCTCTATTCTTTTTCATAGGTCTTTTTATTTGTCTCTGTTTTCGTGCAAGTACCACACTCTTTTGGCTATCACAGCTTTTGTAGTATATTATGAGGTTGGATAGTGCAATGCCTATTTTACACTTTTTGCACAATATTGCCTTAATGATATGAGGCCTTTTATCATTCCAGATAAATTTTATGATGTTTTTTTTCTATTTTTTGAAGAATGTCACCAGTAATTTGATTTAAATTGCACTTAATGTGTAAATTAATTTGGATAGAATTGACATTTTTATTATACTGATTTTTCCAATCTGTGAACATGAAATGTCTTTCTATTTTTTGTATCACACATATTTTTTCAGGTTTTCACAGTTTTCCTTGTACAGGTCTTTCACCTGTCTATTTAGGTTTATACCTAAGTATTTGGTATTTGTTGGTATGTGACTATTATGAATAAGATCTCTTTCTTCAATTCTACCTGATACCATTCATTGCTGATGCATGAAAACACTGTAGTTTTGTATATTGATTTTATATCCTGCCACTTTTCTGAATCCATTTATCACTTCTAGAAGAGTTTTATTGATTCTTTTGAATTTTATATGTACATAATTACATCATATATGTATAGGGACAATTTCCCTTCTTCTTTTCCTATTAGGATGCCTTTTATATACTCTCTTGTTTGATTACATTGGCTAGGACTTCCAATAATATGTTCCAAAGAGGTGAAGAAAGTGAGCAGTCTTACCTTGTTAATTTTTAATCAGAAACTTTCCAACTTTTCCACATTCAGTATGAAGTTAGTGGGTTTGTCACATATAGATTTTTAATGTGTTGTGAAATATATCTTGTATACCTATTGCTTCAAGTGTCTTTATTATGCAATGATGTACTCTATCAAATACTTTTTCTGTATCAGTTGGTATGATCACATTTTTAAAATTATTTTTTCTATTAATGTTTGCAATAACTTATTTTTTGTGTGTATGTTTAACTATTTTTGCATCGCTGGGATAAAGCCTATCTGGTGACAGTGTATTATTTCTTCTCAAGTTCTGTTGGATTTGATTTACTAGTATTTTGCTGAGGATTGTTGCAGCAATATTCATCAGGGATATTGGTCTGTAGATTTTTTTTTTTATGTCTTTGTCTACTTTGTTATCAAGATGATGGAAGTTTTATAGAATGAGTATTTCTGTTTCTTGTGAGCACTCATTGTTCTCTTATGACTGCTTTCACTATGTCCCAAAGATTGTGGAATAGACTGGGTTTTAACATTGGTTTCAATAAACCTTTTGATTTCAGTCTTAATGTCTTTAGTAGTTTTGAAGTAGTTCAAGAGATTTTTTAGTTTTCATGTTTTTGTGTATTTTCAAAGGCTCTTTCTGTTGTTAACTGTAAATTTAATTCCATTGTGGTGGAAAAGATACAGCATGTAATCTCTATACTTTTAGATTTGTAAAGGCTTGTTTTGTGCCCTGTTATGTGCTCAACCTTTGAAAATGTTCCCTGTGGGGATGAGAAAACGTGTATTTTGTAGCTGTTAGGTGATATGTTCAATGGATTTTTGTCAGTGTCGTTTGGTTTATTTTAGCATTTAGTTTCTGTGTTTATTTTTTTATTTATATGACCTGTCCAGTGGTTACAATGGAGTGTTGAAATCCCCAACAGTGTGCTGCAGTTTGTCTTTTTCTTTAGATCAAGTATTTTTTCTTTTATGTATTTGGGTACATTGGCTTTGGATGGATAAATATTTGTAATTACTAGGTCTCTGGATAAATTAGTCCTTTTGTACTATATAGTGCCCTTCTTTGTCTCTTTTTACATTGTCTTGAAGTCTGATATTCGTATCATGACTCAGACCATTTTTTTTTCTGTTTGTATGAAATTACTTTTACATTCACTTTCATTCTACATATGTCTTTATCAATGGAGTGCGTTTCTTGTAAGCAACATATAGAAGGTTCCTGGATTTGTTTTTCAAATCCATTTAGACAGTTTGTGATTTTTAACAGAATTCTTTCATTACCATTATCATCAATATTTGTGGACTTATAACTGCCATTTTATTAGACATTTTTTGTTAACTATTTTATGTTCTCTTATTTCTATTTGTCTCACTTATTTCCTGATCTAAAACTTCCTTAAGTATTTTTTGAAGAGCTTACTTAATTTTGGTAAATTCTTCCAGTTTTCTGGGAACGCTTTTATTTCTACTTCTTATTTGAAAAATAATCTTGTAAGGTATGGTATTCTTGCGTAAACTTTTTTTTTTTCTTTCATAGTTCTAAATGTCTTCCAATTCTTTCCTTGTCTGCACTGATTCCTGTGAGAGGACTGAGGTTAATCTAATAGTGGTAACATTTATAGGTAACTTGATATTTCTCTCATCATTTTTAAGATATTATCTTTGTCTTTGAAGTTTACTAAATTGGCTATGATGTGCTTGGAGAGGATCTTCTGTTGAATCTGTTTGGTGTTCTTTGTATTTCCTGGATCTAGATGTCTGTATGTTTCTATAGATTTGGAAAGTTTTCAAATAGTATTTCATGAAAGAAATTTTCTATGCCTTTACCCATTTCTTTGCCTTCTAGAATACCCTTCATATGGTTATGTGGCCACTGAATGGAATCTAGAATTTCCCATATGTGGAAATTCTCCTTGAGTGGGGGTTCTAGGTATGGAGAAGTCTTTCAGAGACTCACAGGCTTCTGGTGGTTGGCTCCTCTCTACTTCTTAAAATAGAAACCATGGAAACTAGAAATTCTTGCTGACTAACTCCTTAGCCCTCATTTTTTAAATTATATTTTCATCCTTTTTGGCAACTTGGACTAAATTGGAGGTTATTGTCCTCATCATCAGAGATTCTTTCTTCTGCATGTTCTAATGTATCATTAATACTTTTGCAAAAAATAGTCTGCTGTATTGTAATCTTCATCTCTAGAAGTTCTACTTGATTATTTTTAGGGCATTTATCTCTTTACGGAATTTTCTGTCATGTCACAGAATGATTTTCTCATCTCCTAGAATTGACTGTCCAACTTCTCTTCCATCTCATTGAATTTTGTTATGATAAATATTCTGAATTCTTTTTTTTTTGACATTTCTGTAATTTCTTGTGTTGCATCCATTGTTGGTGAAGAGTTATTGTGTTCCTTTGAAGGAGAGATATTTTCTTTTTTTTTTCATATTGCTTGTGTTTCTGGATTGGTTTTTGGCATCTGCTGAGGCACTCACATCTCTCTAATTTTTGTAGTAGATTCTATAGTTCCAGGGAGGGAAGAATAACTACATTCCAGTGTGTTGCTGGCAAAAAAGTTCAGAAGGCAGCAGTGACCAGCCAGGCCTTCTAGATCAGAACAGAGCTTGCATAGCCTTTACGTGAACCAGTTTGAGGAGGTACAGATGAGCTACGTTGTAGGTGTTGTCAGTGGCATCAGTCAGAAGAAGTATTCACTGCCCTGAACTTGAGTCTAATAGGAGGGAAAATGCAGACCTGTCAAATTCCTCATTCTCAGTTTTGGTGGGGGTGCTTACTTGAATATTCTGCTCTTTCTGAGCTGTGAGGACTTGATTATAAACAGAGCTCCACCTTCTGGCCAGCTTTCAGGACAGTCTGGCTCACTTTCTATTTTGGATTGGAGTGCTGTCAGAGGTCCAAATGTTTATCCCTCTGAACCTGTTCCCTCATGCACATTCCTATGATGTGTGTTATTGCTGTGTCTATTTCCTTGTTCTGTGGACGGTAGTGCCGGAATACACCATGGCAATTTGTGGTTTAGAGTTTTAGAAGATAGTTTATTTCTTTTTTCTCCTTGAGAAAAGGTGCTAGGTATGGAGAAGTCTTTCAGAACCTGACAGGCTTTTGGTGGTTGGCTCCTCTCTACTTCTGAAAATAGAAACCATGCAAACTAGAAATTCCTGCTGACTTACTCCTAACCCTCAATGATTCCACCTGATTCCTTTCTCTGTGGGGGCTGTTCATAGTAAGTGACTGTACCCTGGGTACCAGCAGGCGGCAGATGGGGCAGTGATCAGCCCTCCCTTCAGTCAATGGCCGTATTTCTGATTTATCCAACCTCTCTGGTCCTGATGTGGCCATAGGCTGAGCTGATGGTGCTGAGCAAGAGAGGTGAAGCATGAAGTAGTAGCTTTCATGCCTGGCAGGCAGCATATAGGCAGGACAGTTCCAGTCAGCTCCTAATACCTGATAGAATAATTTTTGCCAAAATATTATTTTAGACTATTAAATTCACTAAAACCCTATCACAATGAAAAAAATGAAAATTAGGTGTTTATCAAAAAGAAATCAAAATCCAACGGGAATTCAGACAGGAAATTTAGTAATCTGTTTCTCTAAATAGAGTAACACAGCACATATGTGTGGGGACCAATTATTTACTTGCAGATTAGAAGGAATTCAGCCAAATTCTCTGATGGAACCTTTCCCTTGGTATACCCCAGGGGCTATTCTGTCCTGAGAAATATCACTCGTGACAAGTGCAACTGCAATATGTTTATTTTTTTGAGGGGGAGAGGGTTTGTTGTTGTCTTTCTTCCTCCCTACCTATAGAGTTCCCTAGCCATATGTTTTTTCCAGCTCCTGGGTGAAGTTCTGCTGTTACTGTCAGTGAAGCCAACATATCCACCTAGACAGCCTCTTCAGTGATATTTCAGTAGAAATTGTACTTGAGTCCATAGCTCATGCTCATGATTTGAGGAAGCTGCTAAAGGAGTGGGTGTATAAATAAATATGCTGAAGCTCTTTGGGAATGTATCTGAAGCATCTTCCTTAACTTTGAATTGTCTAAAACATTGCTGTATAGAAAGTTCAAGGTGTTTCTCAACATCAGCACCTTAACCATATTGTTCACGAACTCCATGGCAAAGGTGAAATTCTTAGCAGACCATTTCCCATTGGTATCAACAATCATACAGTTCAAGAGTTCTCTGAAAACTGTGGTGAGCCAATCAATGCTGAGCAAACCACAACAGGAATCCAGGGCAGGGTGTGGGCTCTCACTGGAAATAAAAACCTCATTAAAATACAGTTGCTGCAAGAAAAGAAAATCAAATCATAATGTAAAGATAGTGTCATTTCATACAAAAAATGGATTTTTATTGCTTTGTAAAGGAAATATAATACTAATGGATGCTTTCATTGTTTTCAAAGAAGTAACTTAAGGAGCAAGAAGAGTTTGACCACTGCCAAGCTATGTGAGGGCCTGTGGAATGCAGCAGTCCCCCGGGTACATGACCTTGGCCTATGTCATGGCCTAGGAGAATTTATTTCACTCCTGACCACCCATCAGTTACAAACAGAAATTTGCAAGTTGTTTCCCTGGTCCATGACTTCTGATACATTAAGAAGAAACAGAAGCAATTATTTGAGTAAAAGATGTAAGAGAATAATTCATTTTTAAAATGTATTTATTTGTTTTAGAGATTTTTATTATAAAGCATGTACACTCGCCAGAGAGACAGAGGCAGAGAGAAAATGAGAAATCACCTCCTAGGAGGATGGCCATGCTGCAATCCCCTCTCCTCCACTCTCCTGTCAGGAATTTGGATATGCACATATACATGCCCAGTGTGAGTTTCAAACTGCCAGGGCCAAGACGCCGTCAATCATGTGGGAGTCCAATGTTTTAACCATTATGCTACCTACTGGCTCCAAGAATAAATTGTTTAAAATAGGAGGACAGACAGAACCAATCATTTTGGATCAAACAATAAAGAACAGCAACAAATGGCTAAAACCTATCTCATGATACTCTATTTTTACCAAGGTCTAGTAATATTCAGAAAGTGTATGATTTTGTACTGTGGTTAGCATGAGCTTGCTGCAGAACTCTAGAACTATCCACTTAGAGTCTCCATTTGAAGCTTGTCATATATTACATATGGCATCTCACCCATCCTAGACACCTCCACTAAGAGCTTCTGCTGGATCATATGGTGCAAGTGGCAGGGCTGCTTGACCTGTAGCTTAACTCAGCAGGTCTTCTGTGCTAGTCACTTCCCTCAAAGCAAGTAGTTTTTTGCCTCACCTGGTATATGATGGGTGCAATTTTCTCACGAGTCACATCGGCTGCCTCTAAAACTTGAAGAGCTCTATAAGGTGTTTTGCTTTTTTTCGTTTTATAAGGAGATTAGGGATGTAATAATGTGTTTTTTATTGAAGGGAATGTCCTAGCCTACACAAATAATGGAACATCTAAAAATGGTTTTGAAAATAAAATAAAAAATAGGGTCAGCAGGTGGAATGGTGGCTAAGGGTCCCAGACTTCCACATGGACAACAGCAGTTCGAATCCCTGGCCTGACTTGCTTTCTCACTTTCTCTCTCTCTCACTCTGTCCCTCTCTGGTCAAATTAAAAAAAAAAAAAAAAAAATGAGGGAGAGAGAGGTAGAAAGGAAGAAAGAAAGAAGAAAGAAAGAAAAAGAAAAGAGGAAGAAATAATAATTCTTTAAAAAAAAAAGGTTTTGATATGGAATGCACCTCAATATTCGTATGGTTTATCTGTCTTCTCCTGAAGCACATGTGTATTTCTAAGGTCTCTGATACATTGTCACTTCTTACACACTCAATATGATAGCTGGTATCAACAGAGTAAAAATGTAATGTTCTGGGGATGTCCAGAAGATGTGATTCTCTTTGGAGTATATTATGAAGGAAGGGAAAAAAGTTAAGACAGCCCTCAGAGAAGACTCTAAATAAGTCCTGGATGTTAAATTTCCAGGAATGAGAACAGTTTTTGAGTTTTTTTTCTGAGTAAGATGGAAAGAGGGAATCAGCAGTTAGCATAATGGCTATGTCGCTGGACTCTCACGTAGTCGACTGCGGTTCGCGTCCCAGACCCGGTGGCTTAAAACTCACGCTGGGCGCGTGTGCGTGCATGCACAAGATCCTGAGAGGAGAATGGAGGAGAAGGGATTGCGGCATGACCATCCCCCCCTGGGGGGTGATTTCTCGCTTTCTGTCTCTATGTCTCTCTCTGTCTGTCTGGCGAGTGCATGCGCCCTATAGCGAAAATCTCTCCAAAAAAAAAAAAAAAAAAAAAAAAAGATGGAAGGAAAGGGATGCATTCTACAGATTTATAGGTATCCTGAGTTCACACGAAACTACTCTAGCAAAGATACTTCATTATCACTGCAAATTAAATTAAGGCTAACTACTTGGTTGAATTTGTGTTTGTTCACTCATCTCTTTTGGTGGTAATCTGTCCAAGGGCTCACTGGAGAGTGACAGAGAAAGAGGGAAAATGAAAAGAAACCACCTCTGTGGGGTATGATAACACTGCTTTCTATTCTGTCTCATTTTGGGCATGCTTGCACGCACACCTGGCATGTTTTACAAGCCCTGGGTATGGGACTTGAACCATGCAGTCAGCCATGTGGGATCCAATTACCTTTACCACTAAGCTACCAACTGCTTCACTCTTTTTTTTTTTTTTCCAGAATTTATCTTGCTTTCATAATGATCAATTTTGTGAAAAAACTAGAGCTATAATGGGAAGTACCACTGCTGAATCATTTAGCTCTTTAAGGATAATTCTAATTCCTGCTACCCCACTGTCTTGCTTTCTTTGCATTTTCAATATTGAGGGGATGAGGATCAGTTTAAGAGGCTGTCGAAGAAGAATTTCTCACTATGAAAGTTCATAGCCCACAGTAAAAGGAACAAATGCAGATCTCAGACTGAATTCAATAGTTCTTTCTATGTTTGAATATTGCTACTTCCCTACTGTCTGGTTAATCAGGTGAATGACAGTACATCTCTTTAGGGTAGTTCTGAGGGTATCATTCGTTTGTATACTGCCCTGGTGTTGTGAAAACTGTTTTCCTCTAGGCCTGACCACTCTTTCATTTTAAGAGTTCAGGATCAAGAAACAAGTTTAAGTTTAGAGACTGGGAAAGCAATTATGACTTTTTATTGGAGCAGTTGTCCCAAGTCTAATTATCCATTCTTGTTTTATTTTATTTGAATAAAATAATCAACACTACTATTTGCAACCTTCCTTTCCCTAAAAATGCTAAGTTCTATTAACCATATTCATGATCTCTACAGGTCAGATTCCTCTTATTTCAACTCCAGTCTTATTGCTGATTATAATTCTGCCTTGTTTTTTTTTTTTTTTTTTTTCTGACACTAGAATGCCATCAGCTCCTCCTTTTTAAGGCGTTTACCACGCTGTTGCTACCAGCAAGGTCATGTCTACAGTAACAATTTCTAGTGCAGCTGATGTCCCTTTCTCCAGCCCATGAATCATTGCTTTGACAACATAGTGTCTTCCAAGCTCTACTGAGGAACACAGCCATCTGTGGTTTTCTCATCTTACTTATTATATCCACTCTAACATAAATCCTCCGCTAAATCTTTTCATCCACTCTTCTACCATCTGCCACTGAAATTCTGACATTTCTGCTTCACTTACTGCAGACCCTCACTTTCAAGTAGACCCAACCTAGCAGTATGTTAGTATCACTTATCCTGGTATTTTATAGGGTGTTAAATACAATAATCATATGAGTTTTAACAAATCATAAACTATGTTTTATCCAATTTTATTTTCCCATGCCTCATTCTCCTCCCTCCAGAATTCTCAGAATCCAGTAGCGTAAGTACTCTTCTGGGTCATGTTGGAGAGTAATGTCTAGTTCTGGAGTCCACCTCAGGACAGAACATCTTTTATTCTCTAAGAGGTCCAGCATCTCCCTGGCCAGAGTGTGCTGTGACTTGAGATGAGAAGATGGTAGAATCGTTACATTGCTGGATTCCCACGAGGTCCACCACCGTTCGAGTCCGGATCTGGTGGTTTAAAACTCATGCAAGGTGTGTGTGTGTGTGTGTGTGTGTGCCCAAAATCCCAAGGGGAGAATGGAAGAAAAAGGATTGCAATGCCGCTATCCCCCCAGGGGGCGTGATTTCTTGCTTTTTGTCTCTTTGTCTCTCCGGCAAGCACACATGCCCTATAGCAAAAATCTCTCTTAAAAGAAAAAAAAAAAAAGATTATGCTGTGACTTAATCCTAGTTATCCTACCAGATCAAGATTGAGGAGAAAAAAAGTAGGGTCAGGTTTTGAAAAGGATAATAAGATGCAGGTTTTCTTTTCTTTTCTTTACTTTTTTTTTTCCTTTTTTTTGGAGAGGTTTTTGCTATAGGGCACTTGTGCTCGCCAGACAGAGACAGAGAGACAGAAAGCGAGAAATCAGCCCCCAGGGGGATGGCCACACCACAATCCCTTCTCTTCCATTCTCCTCTTGGGATCTTGGGCACGCACACACACGTGCCCGGCGTGAGTTTAAGCCGCCGGGTCCGGGACTCGAACCACGGTTGACTACGTGGGAGTCCAGCGACATAGCCATTACGCCAACTGCTGGTCCCTAGATGTAGATTTTCTTGTAATTATGTGGCCTTTATACCATCTTCTAGCAAAGGTGGGAGAAAGGGGATATGAAGTGGTACTAGCCTTTGCTGGGACTAGCCTTTACTGGTAAGCCATGCTTACCAATCCAGAGAGTTCACTGTAACCAGAGAATTTAAGAGATTCACTTTCTTCTTTTTAAAAGAGTTATTTAATTTAATTTAATTTTAATTTGACCAGAGAGCCAGAGAGGGACAGAGTGAAAGAGAGAGAGAGAAATAAAGTGAGAGAGAGAAAGAGAGAGAAAGTGAGAGAGAGAGAGAGAGAGAAAGTGAGAGAGAGAGAGAGAGAGAAAGTGAGAAAGCAAGTCACCAGGTCCAGGACTCAAACTGTGATCGACCATGTGAGCGTTCAGAGCCCTTAACCACCATGCCACCTGCCAGAACCAAGATGCACTTTTATTAACTCTGATATTATCCCCTATCTTAGATTTTTTTTTCCTTTCATACATATTATAACCTTGATATGGAAGATCTAGCAAGTTTGAATTTTAAAATTTTCTGTAGATTTGCTTCTCTCAGTATTAAGAACTAGTCCTGCTTCTCCATTTTTTCTGCTCTCTAGCTACAGGAAATTATAGACTTTTAAAATGTCAAAGAAATTTTCTGGTGGACTAGTCACTATGGTTCAGTAGTAACACAAGTGCCCTTCAAGGTTGGAAGCCATATGGCAGCCATGGGTTCAGATCCCTGGGAAGGCGTGAAACGTGCCAGGCATACATATGGGCACCTAGGCTCCTGAGGAGCTGGAGGACTGGAGAAAGGGGATTGTGGTGTGACAAGACTATCTCTCTCTCTTGCATGAACCTGCCATCTATTACAACAAGAAAAAAGCCTTTTCACTCATGCCTACCTTTTAATTGCTTAATAATTAATTTCTACCTTTCATGTTCTTATTACAAATCACCAACTGCCCCTGCTTGATGTTACTTGCTGTTTCAAAAGCAACACTATTTTCTAGATTGCTTTCAACTGACCTAACTTAAAATACGCATATCCTTAAACATCTACTAAGATACGTTATCATTCTCAGAGCAAATACAACATTACTCCAGGTGTCAAAATGGGACAATATTAAAATGTGACTTTGTTCTTCTTATTAAATAGCTCCAGGTAATATGGAGCGACAGGATGGTCAGTTTCTTTTGTTTGTTTGTTTGTTTGCTTTACGGCACATGTGCTCATCAGAGAGAGAGAAGAAAAGTGAGAAATCACCCTCCCAGCTGATCTCTTCTCCACTTTCCTCTCAGGGTTTTAGGCATGCACCTATACAGACCTGGGGTGTGTTTCAAGCCTCCAGATCCAGAATTCCAACTGCTCAGTTGGCCATACGGGATCTAGCTGCCTTAGCCTCCATACCACCTGCTGGCCAAGGTGGTCGATTTCTTTGATAAAAAATGTCCTCCATGACTAGTTCTTAATAATAGCTTCAAACCTATCTGCTGAACTCATTCCCCCAATATATTCCATTCATACAGTATTGCTTACTTCCCAGTACTTCTTATCTCTAAATGATATGTACTCTCTTCTCACTCAAAGGCCTGAATTGTCCTTCTGTATTGTATGAGGGAACTTCTAAACACTCATGAAAAAAATGGAAATAAAGTACAAGTTTATTTTGGTGCAAAAATTTTTGAAATTCATTCAGTCTTTTCATAATATGCATTTTACCATGAACTTTTTAATATCGAGTATGTCAAATACTGAGATCATGTCTAAATCTATCCTATCATCCCCAAAGGAAACCAGAGTCTGGTCTCTCGAAAGTTCTTCAAGAGTTTATAAATGTCTATGATGTTAACAATTAGAAAGCATATAGATGAAAAACTTAGATATGTTTCTAGATATAAAGCAGAAAATAATATAAAGAAAATATGAAATTAGTCAAAACATTAGGTTTGAAATTTTAGGCGTGCGTTTTCATGCTGCATTTAAAAATATTTTTGAAATAGAGCAATTCATTTTCTGGGACGTCCTCCCTTCTTCTTGGGAGCTCTGATTTTCTTTCTCTCTCCTTCAATAAACTCTCCATTTTACTGTACCTACTTTCTGTATTTACATCTTTCATTTTCCCTGAGCATGGACAAGAACCCATGTCTCACTGTGGCCTGATCACCCTTGACCCCCTGCATTCCTGCATCGTATTTTGGTGTGTTGGCTAGGAAACATCTAAACTCCCCTTCTTAATGTCTGAATGGTAATTAAAGCAGATACTTGGGGTACTCTTGTCCCTAGAAACTAGCTCTATAGATGAAATGACTGGGCATAGGACAGTCCTGTGCATACCTTTAGGGTTACTGCCAGTCTACAATACGCCAATGTGAGGCTGGCTGGTAAACACTCAGTCAATCCCTCATCATCATCAAAATGTTGAGAATGTTGGCTGTTTTGTGACATGGTTTCCATTTCTGGAATCTTAACTGTTGTGAGGAAGGTAAATGCTCCTAGGGCAATGGATGGGGCATGCCAGGTTTACTTTCTGGTACCTCCTGAAGGCCCTGAGAATTTGAAGTCATCCCCCATTGACCAACTGAATGATGGACAGATTCCTTCTTTTCTTTCCTTCAGACTTTTTCTTTTATCCACTAGCAGAAAGAGTAATACATATCCAGGAACTTGCCATGATGCATTAAAGAAAGTTAAGCTGCTCTTCGTCTGCTTTGTGGGCCTCCAGGGTCCTGGGACTAAGGATTCCAGCTGTCCGATGGGAGAAACTGAATGTCTCTGATCAATTGAAAGCGTCTGCCCAGTGCCACTTTTTGAGGTGCTGAAAGGCTCTGAGGTTTAAAGTTCTCCTGCACTGCTCACCTGAGTGCCAGGAGTTCCCCTGCTCTCTTAACCTCAAGCCCACAGAGTCCTTCTTCTCTTCCTTCATATGGGTCTTGTCAAAAATGAGCAAGAGACCCTTTATCGCTAAGGGTGCTAAAAGTCTCTGCTGAACAATCCTCCTTCTTCCCACTCATACTGATTAATCAATACTTAGAAAGATCAAAATATGCCATTGGTAAAATAATCAGGACTCCCTCACCTTCAGTGAGCACATGTATAAATTAGATTGGCATTGTTGAGAGAATCACATAATATTGCCCTGGCAAGGTTAGTTGTCCTCTTTAGTGATCCAGACAGAAATAGAAAGTTGCTTATTGCCCTTTAAGAACACCTGCTTAACTGCCCTTTTCCTTGGTCTCCAGATACAGAACCATGCTGTTCTGTATCACCTATTAATTCTCACTTGGGGTGCATTCCAAGCATGTTCTAAGCTAACAAATCTCCCTTGGTTTACCCCTCAAATCATAGTATAGACAGGATAACAGGAATTAGGAAAAAAGTGAATATCTTGTTAATGGTAAATGCGGCCACCAGAAAAATAGACATCCTATTACGAGTTTGATGGTAATTATGGGCATCATCAACAGTTCTTGGGCCAAACGTGAATCTTAACCTGGAGGCCAAAAGACCCTCCGTGTTCTCTCTTTGGCTCTGACCTCTCTTATGAAAATGACAATCCTTTTTTTGCAAAAGAATTACAATTTCATTTACAGAAGCTTTGCAACTGGGTAGGAACATCCAATGGTCATATCTTAGTCCATTCCAAATAAAGAATACATAAAAAAATTGCCTCCATTTAAGAGAACTTAAGAATTTTTCTTTTCCAATTTGTCCCTCTCTTAGTTATCAAAAATCAATGGGTGGAACCTGGTCCTCAAGTCTCAGCTACTAATCTCCTTATCTATGCTAACAAGGCCACCTCCACTCTGAACTGAACTCTCAGGGCTCTCTGCAGCTGCTTTGAACCATTTGCACTTGAATTCTTTTCTGTTTCTCCACCTTGAGACAGTCTTGATAATGTTCACTTCCAATTTCAAGTAGTGGTTCAGGAAATATTTATGGGAGAAGCTAATTTGTGGAGACTAATCCCCTTCTTCTTTGGAGCATTTTTCTTCTTAGCCTTACTAAAATAGTCTTTATTTCTTAGAACAGATGGGACAATAGATGGGAACATTGGCCCCATATCCCCTAGCACACTGGAGAGACACTCATGGAGGATGTTGAAATCCCTTGCATTCAAATCTTTCGGGCTCTCTGTGACAATTTGGTTATATGCACTGAATGTCCAATAGATTGTTCCTCTCTAGTGTCCTTATTAATAGAAAGACATCCTCAATCTGCGCCTCCACCTTCTCCACCTGTGCCTCCACCTTCCTTCACCTGTGTCTCCACCTTCTCCATCTGTACTTCCACCTTCTCCACTGGTGCCTCCACCCTCTCCACTGGTGCCTCCACCCTCTCCACCTGTGCCTCCACCTTCTCCACCTGTGCCTCCACCTTCTCCACCTGTGCCTCCACCCTCTCTACCTGTGCCTCCACCCTCTCCACCTGTGCCTCCACCTTCTCCACCTATGTTGCCACATTCCTCTCCAGACTCGGCCTTACTTGAAACTGCTCCTGGTGCATAGACTTCAGGAATTTTCTCATCCTTGAACCATCTTAACTAACAGGCCCCTCATCTCTATTTCAAACAAGTCTCTGTCCACGGACATCATAACGACTTTGTGAAGGGGTTCTTTTTAAATTCTTTTCCCATGTCAGGGAACAATATAATCCTCTTGGTCTTCATGAAGATGTGCATAGACAATTTTTTCCTTGCTGTTTGTCTTATTGACTCTGCCTAATCATATCAAGGCTACTCCTCTCTCTCTCAGGCCAATTTGTACTAGGAACATAATGTTAGGTACACTTTTAGTGACTTGATCAGTTACAGAAAGGAAGTTATGATGTTACTTGGAGCCCTTTTTCATTATTCAGGTTGTGCTGCCCCACCCTTTTAAGGCCAAACATGAGAACCTTCCAAAAGGGCCCCTCTCCTTGCCTTTGGTGTATACTTACCCTTCCATTTGGTGGGTCCTCACACTATCAAATACTTCAGACCTTTATTGGAGCTTTTAATTGGGTCTATGGAGCTTATTTATTCCACCTTAAGTCACATTACTTGCCTACGTATGACCTACTCTAAGAGCCTCTCCCACATTTTCTTTGAAACTGGTGCTGATGCCACCATTAACCCATAACTGGCAGAGGCAGAAAGGGCCTATCTCAGGGCGATGTTAAGATTCTGGAGAGGCCTCACTACTCTTAGAGCTCTAAGCCTAGTGAGCATAGTTCAGATGACTCATTTTGCTGGTTCACAGGGAAAGAGTCAAAACACAAGGAGGGGACAACTACCCCAGCACAGGTAAACCCAGACAGTCCTGACGCCAGACCCTGGCTCTTGAGTTACATGCTGGGATGTAATTCACAGAGTTACCCAGTCCACATGAAAAGGACGCTTTCTGGACTCAGGGTGGGAAACACATTCCCAGTATTTTATTTCAAGAGGATTGGAAAAGATGTTTTCTAAGCCCTCTTTTTTGGCTCTGAATAGGAAACCACCCATTAGGCACCGGCACCCCTTTGCAATGCCTCTGGACACTGGGTCTTCTCTGACCCTCGGTGTCTAGAGAAACAGTGCCTCATCTTTTGCACCCAAGTTTGGTCAATGCAAGTTGGCAGTTAATACTATTCAGCAGTTAGAACTCTTTGTAAATGCCCAGGGAAATAAAGAAAATTCCAAACATACACTGGCTTTCAGTCTTCAAGGCTGGCTAGAGCTTGCCAGGCTCTTCAAACTGATGAGATGTAAAGACTCTGCCTTGCGAGTCCCTTGTAGACTGTCCCTTCCTATTCTTACTCAACATCGCAAACATTTTCTCCTAAAACTGATCTGCAAGATTGTTTTACTGACAATCCTGATATAGCTGGGTTTCATCATGTGTATTTGGCTTTTGAGCAGATGCAAAAGCAAAAGTTATCCAACACCTGCAATTATAGAGTTAAAGTATAAAATATTCTCAGCTCTATAAGAGTCCCCCTAATTGCTAAGAATATCCAAGTTTGTTTAAAAATGATTTGCCTTTTAGCAGAGAATGAAATAAGAGATAGGTACCTCAGGGTTAACTCTGCAGCTTCTTAATAGGAGGCAAAAGCAAAAAACATAAAGAACTTTTCAGAAGATTATGAAAACTCTTGTTTGCATGTGCATGTGTGTATTTATACATGTTATACATGCTGTATGTCTTTGCAGTAAAAGGCCTTAAGGAATTTCATTTGATTTGGTTTATAAAAAAGAGCCCTTATGCAAATTAAACATTTTTCAAGTTTATATGACTTCAGTAAATAAGCTGCCTTCAAATATGGTAAAAGAAAAAGGTTAATAAGTGAAGCTTTTCACGATTTTCAACATATATTTGGTCCTGGGTTTTAATAATCAGACAGCAGTATGTTTATTTTAATATGGGTGGTTTATGAAACAGCTGGTATTTATGTTATGTGTTATATTTTCCATGGTGGATATCTAACAGGGACAGGGATTCATGACTAGCTTTTTCTGGCTTTAGTTTTGTTGCCAACAGACACTGAGTTAACCTTTTTTTATCCCTAAAGTGCTTGGAACATTTAACTTGCATTTTCTGCTGACAGTTAAGTCATGTATTTCAGCTTTTCATCGTCTTTGACAAGATTTCCCCCAAAATCAAATTTTAAATTAAGTTCTTCAACCTCAAAATAACTTTTGGATGTTTATAGAGGCCCCTGAAACATCCAAAAGATAAATATTAAATCAATAAAGCTTATTTTCATTTGCTAATGATAAAAGAGAACATTGCCAAATTGAGTAATTTTAATTTCTTTGCATTATATTTGAATCATATGTACAAATGTGTTAGGTGTATATTCGTATTTATATTTGCATTATGCTCCAAAATGATTTGAGATTCACAGAAATCTATGGTAGAATATTTATCAGTCATTTGTAAGTTATTATGTTAAACTGGTATATATCACAAATATAGCCAAATTTCTTTGTCAGATATAATTCACATCAAATCTTTATGATTGGTTCAAGTCTTATTGTCCATGGGTAATTGCTTTGTTTGATGCCTTTCTAAAAGCTTTTTGTGAAGAGCTATAATCCTAACATATTATGTCTGTAAGGAAATTCACAAAGAGGTTAGAAAGAGGATGTACTTTTACAAGCATAGTTTTCTGATCATGTAATTTTTTTTTTCTTTTTTGGAGAGATTTTTGCTACAGGACGCATGCGCTTGCCAGACAGACAGAGACAGAGAGACATAAAGTGAGAAATCACCCCCCAGGCGGGATGGCCACGCCACAATCCCTTCTCCTCCATTCTCCTCTCTGGATCTTGGGCACACACGCACGTGCGCCCAGCGTGAGTTTTAAGCCACTGAGTCCAGAACTCGAACTGCGGTCGACTACATGGGAGTCCAGAGACACAGTCATTACACTAACTGCTGGTCCCTTGATCATGTAATTATTTAACTGGGTAAACATTTCTAGTTTCTATGGAAAGACAGTTTAGTTTTCTGAAACTTCTTCCCCTTTGGATTCTCACCTTGGCTACATTCTCAGAGACTGGGACAGATCTAGGCCTTACCCCAAGACAAGTTAGATGATTAGAAGGTTTAATTACAAAAATGGACGTTTGAATTATGATTGTATTCTCCAGTTAGTACTTTTGTATAGTCAGTGAGGCAGATTCTTTGTAACACCTGTAAACTGAGATCCACCCTCTGGTAGTGCTCAGCTGTTCCTTACGGGATCTTTTGGAGCTTAGGTTCTCTTCTCTGTGTAAGGTCTCTCACAGATCAGAACCAATCTAGGAAAATTCTCAGGTAACTCAAGAAAGTGTTATAACAAATTAGCAATTCACCTTAACCTTTGATTTAACTTTCACTTAGACAGCACCTAAAAGTCACTCTTGGTAATCCTGAAGGCTCAGAACTTCCCAAAGGCAGTATCTGGAAAACACCCAGATAAGAGCCTCTACCTTGGAAGAGAACCTGTTTGCAATGTGGGAAGCCTGGGCACTGGACAATGCTCATGACTGGCATCCTCATCTTACCCCATTGGGGCCTTGTTCCCATTGTGGAGTTGGTCACTAAAGACGGAAATGCCCTGAGCTCCAAAGGGAGTTCTGAACTTTTGAGTCCATTCTGGCCTCTGAAATTGAGGATTGATGGGGCCTGAGACCCACCAAGATCCAGGATCCTGAGAGGAGAATGGAGGAGAGGGAACAGCGGCGTGGCCATCCCCCCAACAGCTCTCCTTAGACATCTGGCAATCTCACTGGAGAAGCCTCAGGTAATCCTTAAAGTGACAAATAAAAATTAAGTTGTTTTTTTTTTAATATAATTTCTGTCTACATCAGAGGTTAAGGTTGTTTCCAAAATTACACTCATAAAAAAAGAAAAAAAAAAAAAAACAAGGGAAAAGAACAGTAAGCAAAAAAAGGTGACATAAAAGGAAGGTTACAGAGGTAAAGGCAGAGATTTAGTAAAAAGGTTAAAAGGAGAAGTTTTAACATAGAAAGTATTTTGTATGGTAAAGTTTTTGTCTTTAGGAAAATGACTAAGGTAAAGAAAAAAATGGACAAAAGAGTGTACAGCATGTTGTTCAAGGTTTGAGTTGTTCTGGAAGAGCCTAGGAGTTCAAAATTTGATGAAATTAAAGTTTTGTTAATAACTGTTCTAAAGCTGATTTATACTAATATGATGCTGTCAGTCACAATTCTGGATGTTAACTTTAAGTGCCATATGCAATAGAAATAGCTAAATTTCTTTGTCTATTACATCATTATTGTAATAAACTGCTCTTTAACTATGGTAGGTTCAAGTCTAGTAGACTTGAACAAATGGTGGTCCGGACAAAGTCTCCAGTGAATACTCATCATAACTTCACTGAAGAGGGCCCTTTGACCTTAGACATGTAAATCTTGGTCTTGAATAATTCATGGTCCAAAACTTTCAGGCAAAGAATCTCCTCACTTTTCATACTCACTCCAAAATTATGAGAATAATTGGACCCATCCAGCATGTGCCCCTCCCACCATGAGAGAAACTCATGCACAAGCCTATCCAGAACAAACCTGGACAAATCCTTGACCAAAATAAAAACCCCCTCACCTCAGTTCTTCCTTGGCAACCCATTTTCTGGGACCTCTCTCTTCTTCAGAGCTGTTTTTTCCTTCCGTCTCCTTCAATAAACTCCACGCTTTGCTATATCAAAAAATAGTGAATCATGGAGAGAGTGCTTTAAGACCAGGGATTAAAAAAAATAATAATAAAAAGGGACCAGCAGTTAGCATAGTGGCTATGTTGCTGGACTCCCATGTAGTCAACCACGGTTTGAGTCCCGGACCTGGTGGCTTAAACTAATGCTGGGCACATGTGCGTGCATGTCCAAGATCCTGAGAGGAGAGGGAATAGTGACGTGGGCCATCCCCCCTGGGGGTTGATTTCTCGCGTTCTATCTCTGTCTCTCTCTATCTTTCTGGCCAGTGAGTGCATGCACCCTATAACAAAAACCTCTCCCTCACAAAAATAAATAAATAAATAAATAAGAAGAAATAAATAAACCCACATTAATTAATTATTTTTGCAGAGTTGGTTATTTCTGTCAACAAAGTCATGTAAATGTTTTTGTGATATTACTTTAATACTATTTATAAGCAATACTCTATATACCTACTTTCAGAAATGATGAGTATTGGGACCAGCAGTTAGTGTAATGGCTATGTCGCTGGACTCCCACGTAGTCGACGGCGGTTCACGTCCCAGACCCAGTGGCTTAAAACTCACGCCCAGCGCGTGTGCGTGCGTGCCCAAGATCCCGAGAGGAGAATGGAGGAGAAGGGATTGCGGCGTGGCCATCCCCCCTGGGGGGTGATTTCTCGCTTTCTGTCTCTCTGTCTCTCTCTGTCTGTCTGGCGAGCGCACGCATCCTTTAGCAAAAACCTCTCAAAAAAAAAAAAAAAAATGAAAAAGAAATGGTGAGTATTAAGAAAATGGTGTTTGCAAGTTTCCTGCTTCTTGGGTCTGAAATCCCTAACTGCATCTCAACAAACTATTTTTCCCTACCTCAGACAAAAGCAGAATAGCATCCTTTCATGTTAATGTAAACCTGATTCCTAACTGCTTAAGGCAGCCCCTTCCAATGGTTGACCTGCGGACACATAGGTCCTTAGCTTCTGCAAAGCTAAAGGAAAGGTGGCTGAGTTCTCAAGGAGAACACATTGATTAGTTCATTACTTGGGATCTGTAGGTTTGGGGTTAAGAGTTGACTTTGTCACCAACAAACCACATGATAATGATCAAACTGAAAGTCTCTCTGACTCTTGTTTTTCCATTTTTAAAACAGATTTAATGAAGCAACAATCCTATATCTCCATCTCTTCCTTTTTCTAAGGAAGAAAATGAAAAGATAACCCTTTAAAACTAGAGATCACATGGAGTAAGTGGTCAAAAGATATGATACATTGATATAAACAAAACTTCAGTTAAGAAATGCCAAAAAAGAATATTTTACTAGCCACAATTTTACCTTTCTTTTTAAAAAAGGAATCAATTTGTTTTATCAAATGTATTTTGTACAAATTAAAATTACAAGTATATTTTACCTCTTACAAGGCTAGTTGCATATTTATAATTACAAAAGGAGACACTGTTCCTCTATAAAAAGATTTCAAAATAATAACTGTCATGTAAAACAATAACTTTGTTCATTTAATTTAGAATGGTTATGCATTTTATTTGGTTATTTTATGCTTTTTTACAAATAATGTGCTTAAAAAAAAGAATAATGTGTGTCAAGAAGCCACATACAGAGTTGAGGAAACAGAGATTTTCAGATGTTCTGTAATTGGTCCATTCTTGAACTATAAAGAAAAAGTATTTTAACCAAGGTTTATCTCTCAAGACTGGGCTTTTAACTCCTTTCTTATACTGCCTTGAAGACAAAACAGTTTTTATATATTAGCTAATTGTTAGGAACTTATTCTAGGATGAGATACTTGGTGCAGAGGAAAAGCATGAGATCTGGAGTCATAAATGCAAATTTGAATACCAGCTACACACTGTTTTGAGACTTCAAAAAACTGTAAAATTGTGAAATCAGAATAAAAACACCACCCTTGAGAGTTTGCATATAGACTATAAACTAGAATACAAACATACAATACATAGTAAATATTCAGTGACTGGAAATGGAACTCTTTGCTGTTATTGAGAACAGTATTTTATTTACTATAAGAATAAATAATAAAATTGCCATGGCTGTATCCCACACAGTTTGGTACATGATGCTTGCACTGATGTATCTCTCCATCTTTACGTTTCTGCAGCATAGTGCTGTGAAAATACCGTGCAGAAGGGAAAGGATAATTCAGGTATTACTACTAATAGCAGTAACAGTCTACATATACAGCACTTACTACTTGCCTTCGTTGTACTAAAGGATTTATAAGCATTTACACCACACCAACTCTACAAGGTAGGCACTGTTATTCTATCATTCATGTCACAGGTGAGAAATTGCTGTAAAGAAATATTAAATAAACCATCTGAAGCCACATAGCCAGGAGGGATGGAGCCATGACTTGAGCATCATGTGGCTCTGGATTTTGGGTTCTCAGCCATCATTAATTGCTGTGAAGAAGATACCAGGAGCTACTACAGAGAAAGTACAAGAAAGGAAAGGTAATGACATCGTGGCCGTTTTGCAAAAAAATTAACTTTTGTTCTCGTAAGTAAAACAAAATAAAAACTAGACATCAAACCAATAAAGAACCAATGTAGCATTAGTCTGGCTCTATATTAAAATGCTGCACTCTTTCTATCTGAAGTACATGAATGTGTGTGTGTGCATGTGCATGCATATGTGTGTTGGTAGTCAAGGTTGTAGTGGTGGGAAATATAAAACCAAACATATTTGGTCCTAGAAGATTTTTCCTTAGTGAAAAGTAATTAAGGGTGCGAGACCAGCAGTTAGTGTAATGGCTATGTCGCTGGACTCCCACGTAGTCGACCGCGGTTCGAGTCCCGGACCCAGTGGCTTAAAACTCATGCCGGGCGCATGTGCGTACATGCCCAAGATCCTGAGAGGAGAATGGAGGAGAAGGGATTGCGGAGTGACCATCCCCCCTGGGGCGTGATTTCTGTCTCTCTGTCTGTCTGGAGAGCGCACGCGCCCTTTAGCAAAAACCTCTCAAAAAAAAAAAAAGTAATTAATGGTGCAACTATGTAACTAGTTCACATTTACATACCACACTGCAATATTCAAAGTGGCCTTGTCCAGGTCTAATCCTCACACTATGTCTTTTTAAATGGTGACAGTTATTCTCAAATAAGGAAGCCAAATCTGTTAACTTTGACTTATAAGTCAACCATCTCCTGACTCTAAGCTTTAAGCTTTTTCTTTTATAAGCTGTAATGTGTATGTTCTGCTATTAGGTACCAGACTGCACTGAGTACTGTGCAGATGAAGAAAATAAGACACACAGGTAGAAGAGAAAGATCATACAAACAATATAATTCTCCAATTTAAGAAATTAAAAAACAAAAATTGCCAGAAGGCATATACACTCAACAGAGTGACAGACAAAGAGGGAAAATTAGAAAGTTTCCCCTTCCCCCCTCCTGCATGAAGGAATGGTTATAGCCCAACCCAGTTTCTTCCATTTTTCCTTCTCCTTTTGGGATTTTGGGCACAAATGCATATCTTTCAAGCTGCTGATTCTGGGTCTTGAGCCATTCAGTTGGCCATGTGGGATCCTAACCCCCTTATCATAGATTGGCCCACAGTTTTCTAATTGTTAAAAGTGCTATGGAAGAAAAGAGGTGGAATAAGGGTAAGAAAGTGAAGGGTCAAATACGTTCTGAATAAGAAAGTGACTATATGGCCAGCTACAGTGGCACAGTAGTAATACAATTTTCTACAAGGCTGTGGTCATAGAGAAAAGTTTCTGTGTCCCCAGGTCTCCCTGTACAAGCTGGGTTGGAGCCCATGATCCTGGCTGGCTGGGGCAGGGAGAAGGGTGATGTTGTGAAGACTAGTTGAATGTGCTTATCTGCCACTTTCTCTATTTTCCTTTCTCATGGGAAAAACAGATAAATAAACTTAAAAGAAAGTGATGATTGTATTCAGAGGACTCAGCCACACTTTCACCTGGCCATCTTTGAGCATCTTTGGTTGTGACAGCTTTCTATTGAACAGCTAACTTCACCCCTCAGCATCCGAGTACACAGATCACATGTGGCTTTATAATACCCTTTCTTGGCATATGAACCCTAAATCAATGTTGCTTGAATAAACCCAGTGCCCTTGTACATACTCTACCTTTGGAAGGTAGTGCTCTGTAGACAAAAAGTATGTGAAATATGAAGGGATATTAAGTTTTCTATTTTAATACCTTCATTATTTACCTGAATTCTAATCACAAAGTAACAATTTTTTTTGTTTTTTGTTTGTTTTGTTTGTTTTTTCTGAAGCCTGTTGAATTGACAAAAAGATGTTTCCCTGTATCTTGACCAAAATTCATGAATTGTTTCTAATGTCAACACAAGGCAATCAGCTTCTACTTCTGACAAATGTGGTGCTGTTTGTCATGGACTACCAACCACTCAATGCCCATCACTTCTACCTATGGCCTAGCAACTACACAGTAGAACTTTTCCCCATGGAGTACAAGTAATAAAACTTAAGCGTCGAGTCTGAGAAAGCAACATAGTGAGCTCAAAAATCTACTGGAAAATGTGTAATGTGTTTAGCCCTAACTAACCTGTACAAATGAAAGAGAGAAGGACAGCCTGGACAATGAAAGTCACATGGATTCTAAATACTTAAATGTGGGCATGTAACACACACACACACACACACACACACACACGTGCACACACACTCTCCCCCGAGTTACCAGTGGTTGGAAATTGATTGTACTTATCTTTTATTTCTTCTTCCAGTTCCTGATTACCTTATTTGTGGATGACTTTAGCATTCAATAAGTGGTTAATAATAGACCATTAAGAGAGAAGAAGGATAAAGGAAAGATACTTAATCCTGCAACAGGGTAATCAATTCTTTAAAACTGAGTCAAGTCTGCACATAGTGCTGCTACAGGGACGCCCAAAGTGTAGACTATTCCAACCACCTTTGGAACCTTATACACCTAGGTTTAAATCCTACCTAAATTACTTGTACAAATTCCGTATATTTCAGCTAATTTCTCTGCAAAATGCAGTGTAAGGTTGCTGGGAACTTTTGCCTCAGGCCATGGATATGAAAGCCGTAGTTTAATATTTCCCACTGCATCAGTGAAAGGAACTCAATACACAGTATTTTTCTATTTTCTGCTCCTGTTTTTCTCTATCCAGTTCTTCAAACTGCAGTGGGGATCATCTATCTTGAACTATTCCCTCTTTCAACCCATGTACCAGAACAATAAACAGATGGCTAAATGGTATATCAGATTCAGAATTTTTATCTCAAAGTTAGATTACCCACTGCATACTTTGTCATGTGATTGTGCTTTATGTAAAGACTCCCAACATTTTAATGGTTTAGAATATGGAGAAATGGGAGCTGGAAGGTGGCATGGTGGTTAAAGATGCTGGACTCCCACATGGTCAACCGCGGTTCGAGTCGCAGATCCGGTGGCTCACTTTCTCACTTTCCTTCTCTCTTTCTCTGTCTCTCTCTGATCAAACTGGAAAATAATAATAATGAATAAAGTTAAATAAAATAATTCTTTAAAAAAGAATTATTAAAAAAAAAGAATACAGAGACATGCGTTGAACTTTTGAATCACTAAGACAAAAGTCAAATGTGAACATTTAATGAGCACTAAAGGGGTCCGACTCAGTTTTGGATCCTGACAAAATGTTTACAGAAATGCTCCAAAGTCATTGGAAAAACCCAACAGCACAGGCCACATCTGCTTAATTAGTAGTGAAAAGAATCTTTAGATGACCATGGAGGAATTAAATGCTACTGATAAGTGACTCACAATGGCTTAATGATGCTCTACCAAACAGAGAAGAAAAGAACAGGAGCAAGTAACATGACTCCACGTAGAAATGCAGGTTAATGACCTTGTATGTTACAATTTAAGGCACACATAGCACCAGACTGGAAGCAGATGAATGATAGAACATAAATGCCTATGTTGTCATTTTGTAAATATATTATTTGAACACTAATTGAAAATAAATAGCCTTTCTTTAATATGATCCTGTAATTACATGGTACCTTGTTCAGCACCTGGTCCTTTTTTAAACAGGCAGCAAATGAAAGTATAGTATTTATCTTAACCTAAATGCTCATGATTATACTCCCATATTTTTCTTTCATTAAGGTACTAGCTGATGGACATACTAACTCTACAGAAATTTTTTTTTCACTATTGCTTTTTTTTTTTTTTGTCCAAACACAAGAGAAATATAGTAGTAATCAGCTAGAATGACAAATCTGAGCTTCTGTTATACTATACAAAACACCATCAGTGGGGACCAGCAGGTGGCATGGTGGTTAAGGTGCTGGACACTCCCACATGGCTGACCACGGTTCGAGTCCCAGACCTGGCGGCTTGCTTTCTCACTTTCTCTCTCTCTCTCTCTCTCTGGTAAAATAAAAATAAAGTGAGTGAATAAATAAAATTAAAAAAAACCATCAGTTCTGACTTGGTCTTCTAGCAGTAATTCGTCTTCGATAAAATGTTTTATTTAAAAGATTTATTTTATCTAACTTAAAAAAAAATAACTTTTTTGATTTGACCAGAGAGGAACAGAGAAAGAGAGTGAAAGTGAGAAAGCAAGCCGTCAGGTCTGGGACTTGAACCATGGTCAGCCATGTGGGAGTACGGTTCTCTCAACCACCACGCCACCTGCCAGCCCCTGATAAAACTTTTTAGTCATTTAGTTTTGCTTTCATCTTTTCTTTAGCATTATATTCATATCTATCTATTTAAAAAATGCCACATCTGGGGACCAGCAGTTGGCGTAATGGCTATGTCACTGAACTCCCACGTAGTTGATCGCGGTACGAGTCCCAGACCCTGTGGCTTAAATTCACGTTGGGCATGTGTGTGTGTGTGTGCGTGTGTGTGTGTGTATGCCCAAGATCCCGAGAGGAAAATGGAGGGGAAGGGATTGTAGCATGGCCATACCCCCGGGGGTGATTTCTCACTTTCTGTCTCTCTGTCTCTCTCTTTCTGGTGAGTGCACATGCTCTATAGCAAAATCTTGAAAATAAATAAATAAATAAATAAATAAATAAATAAATAAATGCCACATCTGCTAGTTTGTCTGTGTCTTGGTATAAATCTCCCCAGGTGTATTTGGGCACATGTCCCCTTCAGATTCCAAGGCTGCCTATGTGTACTATCTCATATCACTATTTTCTATATATCTGTTTATCAGCCTGTTTACATGAGTCCTCCTCTGGGAGCTCCATGTGAGAGCTGTGCTTATGCCCTGCACCACTACAGCTGTGCCAGATGTTGCTTTCTCGAACCATCAGTGACCATGCTGAGGAGCTTAGAGATAGAAAGACCTGGTGAATAGCACTGCCCATCTGGGTGCCTGGACGGCAAGCACCTCAAGTTTTTATTGTGGCATTCAAAACCTTTCTGTCCTGCCTTGTCAGTCAGTGCCATTTACTTGATTCCTCCCACCTTCCCCTTTCACTTTATGCCCACTCTCACATCTATGCTATTTTTCTCACTGTGCCCCCTTCATCTGGGAGCTCCCAGAGGAGGATTGTGGCATGGCGAGACTCTGACAAGGGTATCTATCTCTCTCTTTCTCATGAAAGAAACAAATGTTTAAAAGGAAGAAAATAAAAATAAAATATGAAAGAAAGAAGAAAGCAATATCTGCAGAGGATTAAGATCCAGATTGCATCTACCTCCCTATGCTAAAGAGCCCAGTTAGGCCTTTGAGAGGCTCTGTGCTAGTCAGAAAAAGGCACTCTTTCCAGATGTGCACATAGCTCATTAAGCAGATGGTATCTTTGTACTAGTTACAGAAAGAAAGTCCCTAGGTAGATACAGCTCCAGATGCTCAGCTGAGCTGTAGAAGAAAGGAGAAATTTTTGCATCCACTTACCCCTCACCAGGCCTTTTATTAGTGCCTGATTTACCCAAAATTGTATACAGCAGACCTGAGCATGATACAAATATTCTTTACTTTTTTAGCTTTTGAAATATGTACTTAGTTACAAAGTTTGTTCCTATATGTGTATATATTCAAAGCTGATAAAAAAAAAAAAAAAAAAAAAAAAAAAAAAAAACTCTTTCTCTGTGTTTAGAGGAATGGGGAAGGAGGAGCTCTAATGCTTATTGATTTATGTATTTTAATGCCAAAGGTTGTGTGTGTATATGAGCCAGAGAAAGAAAGAGAGAGAGAGAGATCCCTCCCATAGGGCCTAGTCTCACCACAGTACCACCATCTTCTTATTTTCATCCCTTTTTTCATGTCAGGATCCTGGCCATGCACACATATGCACATGGAAAGTTTTTTAACCTGCCAGGTCCAGGATTCAAACCATATTTCATCATGTGGAATCTGGTTCCCTACACTCAGCACTTAATCACAGTGGTCTGGAATTGGCCAAGTAGATCTAATGCTTAGTAAAACAATTACATATTATAAAATAATTCCTAACCCAGTGATTCTATTCATAAAAATACATTCTCAGAAGTAAGATATATATATATATATATATATATATATATATATATATATATATCTTACGAAAGTTATATACAAAGATGCTCACCACAGTGCAATTTATTTCTTTATTTTTAAGGTTTTAGCCATAGGGTGTATGAGCTTGCTGGGAAGGAGAAAGACAGCGAGAGGGAAAGTAAGAAATTAGTCCTGAGAGGATAGCGACGCTGTAATCCCTTCTCTTCCATTCTCCTCTGGGGATTTTTGGCATGTATGTACACGTGTTCAACATGATTTTCAAGTCATCAGGTCCAGGACTCGAACATCTTTTGGCCTTGTGGGAGTTCAGTGCGTAAACCGCCACTCCACCTACTGGCCCCTATTTGTTTTCTTAAAGTTTATTTTTTTATTTCTTCATGAGAGAGACAGAGAGCTAAAGAAACAGAGATGGAGACCCCAGTAGGGCCTTTATACACCATAATCTTCCCGAGCCTCAGTCAGCCATGGATCTCAGGCATGCATGTGCCTGGCATACCCAAAAAGGATTCTGCATATAAATCTAGAAGCTTCCCATGTGGATCATCCTCATGGGGTTTCACGTTTTACCACTGTGCCATCATTTGGCACCCCACAGTGAAATTTATATTAAAATAATATTGGAAACTATAAATTAATTATTTTTGCATACAGGTAGTGAATTTTAATTCTGCCATTAAAAATTAGATCATCAGAAAAGTCATGACGTATTTTTACATAGAAAAACAGAAAAATACACCCTGACTTTTCCAACAACCTGATAGTTACATTTTATATTTGTAATTTTATTGGGAAAATGGTTATTCACTTCAGTATGTACACAATGTGTCAGGCTTTGCAATGAAATTTAGGCTATAGAAAGCAAAAGTATGACATAATTACTATTTTGAAGGAACTTACAATTTAGTGAAAGAAAAGACCTAAAACTATGACTTACGACAGGAAAAATCACTGGCAATAGAGAGGTAAGTAATAAAACAGGTGGGATAAATATAAAAACTAGGTATTTGGTTGGCAAAAGAAAGAGGCAAGCTCCACTGAGGTGGCAACTCCTTTCCCCTGGGCCCTCGAAGAAGAGCATTCTGCTCTTCCACAATGCGCTCTGTAGTCAGAGAAGCAGTGAGTACTCCTGAGTGGCTCGTAGATGACACTCACAGTCACATCCTCTGACATAAGAAATTAAGTCAATAAAGGCAGAAAACATGATCTTGCTTGAAGCACAAAAGGGTTTGTCTACGTTAGAAAATAAGTAAATATATAAATAAGGAGCCTGAGAATCATTGACAAAAGAGTAATTCTTGAAAAGATTTGGTAGATGGAGGGAGAATTGACAAAAGAGTAGTTCCCACCCTATCAGAAAATCAGAAAAAGAGGCCAGTTTTCCCCCAGGTCACTGTAAATCTCAAACAAAAACCTTATAGGATGAAGTTCAACAGTTACTACTACAACCAGATTGAATAACACAGAGGAAGACAGATTGGAGAAACATACGGAAATATCAGTAGACTGTTCTTTTCTCAAGAAATTTGGGGCAGTTGATAAATCTATATTTTTCATATTTGTTAGCCAACTCAACTTTGAAGATTCTGGGCAGTTGATCTGGGGACCATACTTTTAGAAATACTGTACCATCTCCTGCTGCCTGTTTGTATTCCCTGACTTAGGATTCGGCTTACATTCTAGTTCCTGAAGTAATAGTATGCTTATGAGATGGAAAAAAATCTGTTGTCTTTGATCTTAAGAAAGTCTCCTGAGGGGCCAGCAGTTAGTATGGTTGGGGCACTGGACTCCCACATGGCTGACTGCACTTAGAGTCTTAGACCTGGTGGCTTAAAAATCATGCTGGGCACATATGCCCAAAATCTCAGGAGGAGAATGGAGGAGAAGGGATTGCAGCATGGTTAGTCTCACCAGGGAGTGGTTTTTCACTTTCCTTCTCACTGTCTCTCTCTCTACCTCTTCCCTCCTCAGCAAATGCATGTTCCCTATGGGGGAAAAAAAATAAAAACTTAAGAAAGGGGATGAATATGGAAGATTTAATGCTAAGTGAAGCAAGCCAGTCTATGAAAGAGAGGCATTGTATGCCCCCACTTAATGTATATCAAATGCCTGTACTTTATAGCAGAAATTGAAAAGTTAGAAGGTATAAAAGCTGCCAGAGCAACTGAGAATACTAGAAACAGTGTGAGAGGAGGGTGACAATGGAGGGTGGGAAGGAGGGAATCAAAAAGAAAAACAAATCAAAATGTTTAATGAATGCAAAAATATAAAATTATCTATTGATGATAACATGTATGGTAATATCTTTGAGTGGACTAATATGTAGTACATTTATGCATGGAAAGTCCATATTTGTATGTTGTGAAGATGTACAGTAATTTAATGTAAAAAAATGAAAGAAAAGAAAGTCTCATGAGCACACTCAGTGTACCAAGTGCATGGTGACTCCTTGCTATAGGTTGAATTGTGTACCTCCAAAAGGTATATTGAGGTTCTAACCCTTGGCTGCTCAGAATCTGATGTTATATGGAATTAGGATGTCATTAAGTTGAGGTTATTAGAGTGGGCCCTACTTCAATCTCACTGGTATCCTTATAAAAGATGACATCTAGACACAAGGGCAGATAGGAGAAACAGAACAGGATGCAAAGACACAAGGACAAAGCCAGGCGAAGACAAAGGCAAAGGCTGAAGAAATACATCTACAATGTGAGGAATGCTAAGGACTGTCAGACACGGGGAGAGATACAGGAAACAGGTTCTTCTTTAGAAATCTCCAAGAAAGTTAAGCCTGCCTATTCACTGATTACTGACTTAGAGCCTCTAGAATTGTGAAAAAATAAATGTATGCTGTGTTAAACCACCCAGCTTGTGACATTTTATTAGGCAGTCCTAGGAATCTGATATACTCCTCTAGTGACTGAAAATAACTTTGTTAAATAATTCTCTGAATTAAAGTTCTTAAGAATACCTCGCAGAATTCCACTGATAGGCTTCAAGAGAGTTCTCTACCTCAGTTTAGATGGCGTTGAGGGCTTTGGGACCTCTATATAAGCCTTGTTCTAGGTTACTTACTAAATGCTACTTAAGGGGCCCAACAGTGGTGTGGCAGAAGCACAAATGGACCACATGGAGTTTGTGTCCCAAGGCCTCCCTGAACACACCAGCTGCACATGTATGCCTTTGCTTCCTGAGTTGGTTGAGGCTGGGTGTAGATCATGGCAGGAAGACACAGTTTGAGGGTGTTTGTCTTCCTCTCTCTTTCTTTCTCTTTCTCTCATGAAAAAAGAAAGAAATTTTAAAAAATCCTCTGAAGAAAATACATTTTAAATGTATTTTAATTTAAAAAAAAAGCAATGCCACTTAAGAGTTAACACATTGCTTTTCTTAAGATTTCCAGGTAATTTTTCAAATAGAGACCCAACTCCAGCTAAATAAACTCAACTGCTTTTATTTCAGGCACAGCTATACACGTTAATTTTGTCGGAGGATGGAGGATGTGGCTTGCAGCAAGGAGCCACAGGCTCTTGGGGCTGCCCAGTTTCCCCTTTACAGAGGTTTTACGGAGTCTGTTTTCTTGATTCGTTGTACTTCTCGTGTCAGTGTCTGGCTGCTTTGACTAATGGAGGCATCTGGTTTCCAATGGGCCACGGTAGTTCATGCCTGAGTGTACATCTTATTTGTCAGTGTGATCCCCCACCCCGCCTCCTGCCCTGGCCATAGGAAATTAGCTTGCCCCCAGATGAAATCAATAGCTATTTCAGGCATCACCATTTTAGTTAACAAGATATTTCATTAAATTAGAGTGGTAGATAGTGGGGAATTTCTCAGTTCTTATCAATTATGCATGGCATCTATTTCAAGAAAACAACATGTGCCCTCTGAAGTTAGAGATCAGTCAGCCAGGCAGCAGTGTCTGCAGGACAGGAGTCCTGAATTAGCAGACAATCAGATCTAGCCTTCTTGATCTGTGTGCCAATTCAATTAATAATTCTTCATGCTCTGCCTGGCTGATTGAGGAGGGCAGATCCTGGCCCTCAGGAAGGCCCAGGAGGAAACTCCCCTTCATCTCAACATCCTGGGAGAAATCAAATATGGTAAGGGTACAGAACTGTCTAAAATGTGGACATTAACTGGGAGTTCTGGATGGATAAAGACTTAAATCAATTTAACTCAACAACGGTGGAATGACAATAGCTGCAAATGAGAGATTTCTCTGGCCCAGGTCCTAGGATGAATTCATATTTCACCTCATCCCCATCAAGGCTTCATAAAGTGGACATTATAACCGTCTCTACATTCCTTAGACTGGGTTTGAAGAAACTATCAGTTGGTAAAGTGATTTCCCAAAGGCTAAGTTGCTATTTATTTTCAGTGCTAGAATTTAAGCCCAGATTTGTTTGATACAGAGGTTCATGGTCTTATCAACTATGGTCTAGTACACCAGTACTTAGTCTAGCCTAACACCTCAGGTTAAGGAGGTATAGAGAACTTGTGTCAGAGGACCTTAGTTCCTTTTGAGAGAACAGAATTAGCAGAAGCAGCAGCAGGTTTTTTTTTGTTTTGTTTTGTTTTTATCTGATAAAGACGTATACAAAGGTACACATGAAGATTGAGTAAGGTGGGGAACCAGCAGTTAGCGTAATGGCTATGTCGCTGGACTCCCATGTAGTCGACTGTGGTTTGAGTCTCAGACCCGGTGGCTTAAAACTCACGCCGGGCGCGTGTGCGTGCGTGCCCAAGATCCCAAGAGGAGAATGGAGGAGAAGGGATTGCGGCGTGACCATCCCCCCTGGGGGTTGATTTCTCGCTTTCTGTCTCTAATGTCTCTCTCTGTCTGTCTGGCGAGCGCATGCGCCCTATAGCAAAAATCTCTCCAAAAAAAAAGATTGAGTAAGGTGCAAAATGGCTGACCGGACCAACAGATAAGGCAAATAATATATTAAAAGAATAAATCCAGAATTCATGGTAGTTGATGAGGCTCAAAAACAATAGTTTATACTTATTTTGTTTCCTAGAAAAAAAAAATGTGTGGTTCAATTCCCAAACACAGAGGCTTGACAAATAATCCAGGTTCATGTGTGTGTGCATGCCGAAAATCTCAAGAGGAGAATGGAGAAGAAGAGACTGCAACATAGTCATCCCCCCTGGGGAATGGTTTCTCACTTTCTATTTCTGTGTCTGATTTTTTTTTTCTTTTTTTGGTGAATGCATGTGCTCTATAGCAAAAACAAAACAAAACAACCCCCAAAAAAGAAGACTAAAGAAAAAAGATAGTAATTCTCATTTCCAGTTGATTACAAAAAACTCTAACCTATATATCTATATTTATATCTATATATAGATATAGATATTTAGTCTTTGAAAATCCTTTCTTAACATAAGTCAAAGAAAACAATATATTTGAGAACTTGGCTCATGTTTCAAACTAGGCTAGTTAAGCAAAACACTAGTTCTGGTTCCTGCACATAAGAAGTTTATACTAGGGGCCGGCAGGTGGCGTGGTGGTTAAGAGCACTGGATACCCATGTGGCTGACCATGGTTCGAGTCCTGGACCTGGAGGCTTGCTTTCTCGCTTTCCCTTTCTCTCTCTCTGGTCAAAATTTAGGATGATAATAACAACAAATGGAAATAAATAAATAAATATATATAAAAAAGAAGCTTATACTGTAGAAAAGGGGAAAGTCTTAGAAGTCTGTAACAACTGGAGCTACTGGCAGGTCATTTGCCAGGAAATGCAATCAAAATTCTATAGTAAGGGTCTGTCATTTGCCACTAACAAGTATATTATAGTGTGTGAGCATCCGGGCTCCATAGTCAGCTGCAAGTGGATTTGCATTCAATCGGGCCACTAACGTGCTGTTCTCCCTTGTGTATATTACTTAGCTCTCTGAAAGGTAATTTCATCATCTGTAAAATAAGGTAATTATAATTTATTAACACATAGGACTTTTTCTAGAATGACCTTAGGCAATGCAGGTCATTTTTAGGTTGGATAATTTATGTCCAAGTATAATTCTTTTAATATTGCAACTTAGGCACATAATAAGAAAGTTGTAATTAATACAGATTTTCTCCAGAAATTATTTAAAAACTCATAGGAACATTTGGGCGGAAAAAAAAAAAAAAAAAAAAAAAAAAGGAAGTCAAAGATTTTCAGTTAAAGGAAAAAAAAAAATCAATGCAATCCAGAGTGTTGTCAATTCAAACAATTAAATCTCAATAGGCATAAGAGAAAATGGTTTGCACTTACTCTTATGGCTCATTTTTAATGTGATGCCTGGCAATATATCACCCTAACTACTGAATCAGAAGCAGATTGACATGGAACTATAATCCATCCTTGTCTTCCAAATGATCGGCTAACAAACGAGGAACAGCTGATGTATCTATATAGCAGAGTGCATATTCAAAATTGCATTTAAAAAGCCCTTCCTAATTTCATGTACATGGAGAGGAAAGTCTGCTGACAAATTTATGTGTTTCAACCTGTTAAATACTCCTCTGTTGAATTATTTTTTTTTCCACTCGTTTCCCTTAGAACACAGTTAATCTTCAGGCTTGTCAGATGCTCTTTCCCCAGGTTCTGATGGACATTAAATCTGTCAGGGAGAAACATTAAATTTGACTCAGTGTTCAAACAGTGGCAGCCTGAAGCTGTGAGTCACCGTGGTACAGAAGGTGGCATATGATCCCTCCTGTGGCATTTACACTAGAGGCTCTCATAGCCACACGGTCTCCACTCTCCCAATTAGAAATGGGTGAGATGACACTTGCAGTTCCTTCTACGCAAGGGGTCTGTCTTCTAAAATACCTGAGTGACACAAACCTCAGGGCACATTGACAATGGCTCAGGCAAACTGTGTTCCTTTTCACCTCACTTTTCTTTGGGGATGGAAATAAAATAACTCAGAATCAGGCGATTGCGTATCACCAGGGCAAGAAGACTATCATTCAGATAGGAAGAGAGTGCCTTGAGAAATTGCTGCAAATTGGTGTAAAAATGATCATCCAAGACACCAGGTGGAGATATATTTGTTTCTGGCTGCTTTTATCTGTGATTGCTGAAGAGTACTCAAGTGGTCAAACTCAGAATGTCTTTTCTCTAACAAATTCTGTTGTGTGATTAAGGTCATTCACACTCCTTGAATGATAATTCTTTTAGCAATTAAACTGAGTCATCAAGAGTTTGTTTCCCACCCATCTGCCTACCCAAAATAGTATTTAGATAGAAAACCCTGATCAAGGCAAAGGATTGTGCTTTTTGTGAAATTTTGGGTGGTCAGAAAAGTCATGACACACTTTTGCTTAGAAAAAAATTGGCTTTTCTGACAAAGCAAGATATTTAGATGAAAGTCTCTAGCATGGTCCTTGATACTTAATTGATACTTTATGAAAGGAACTCCCTTTGTGAACCCTGTCTCTCTCCTTTCTGCAATGTCTCTACTAAGTATAATGAAAGATGAGTAGTAATTATGTCCAAAGAGAGCTGGATGTGAAGACCCTTTGAGTAACTAATAGGAACAAGATTTCTCAGCAGATGTCAAGGTTCAGAAAATTCCTTTTCCCCAGTTAACTTTATATTTACCTTATACAGCACTTCTAGCTGACCATCACTCAACAGTGGTCTCCACCAATGTACTCCTCACTAGAGTGCAAAGTAGGTGGAACGGATCACGCTGCCCCATTTACTAGCTCTATCTCATAGAGCAAAGTAGTTAGCTTCTCTCAGCAGCAATAGTTTTGTTTTTGTTTTTGTTTTTGTATTTTTAAAGTGAAGTATTAACCAACATGCTTGAAAAAACTAAGTTGAAAAATAAATGCTGGTATGTAGCAAACACATAATAAATCATAACTGTTAATAAGTTGGCTTAAAATATTATGATAACTGATCGAACTATGGTTGCTCAAGTGGTAGAGTGTTGCTGTGATGTTGATCTGACCTCAAACTTGGACTCAGATTACAACTCATGCCATCCACTCTCCTGCTTCTCAGATGTTCAGGGTATGAAGAGAACTATACAATCAAGTTACCTTCTCCTGGACTTCTTAGCAACAAAATTACATAAGCCAATTCAAATTCATCTCCTCCTTTTGGTTGTGTTTCCTCGGAGAACCCTAATACAAACATTATTTAACATTCATTTATTTTTCCTTTCTCCAAAGTCTTACTCTTAAATTCAAACACCCCTGAGCATATGCTATAATAAATTATCAACTGATCATTGTAAATACTATATATAATAGATCTCTTTGTGAAATGAGAGTCTAGGTTGACCATTGAGGATAGGGCACAGAAAGGGACAACACACAACACTGAAATTTCCTATGACAAACTTTGCTCAATTTTGCAAAATTCCTCAAATTTTAATTTTTTCTATTTCTTTTCTTTTTTCTTTTTCTTATTCTTTTTGGAGAGGTTTTTGCAACAGGGCGTGTGTGCTCGCCAGACAGACAAAGAGAGAGAGAGATAGAAAGCAAGAAATCACTCCCCAGAGGGGATGGCCACATCGCAATTCCTTCTCCTCCATTCTCCTCTCAGGATCTTGGGCACACACGCACATGCGCCCAGCATGAGTTTAAGCCATCAGGTCTGGAACTTGAACCGTGGTCGACTATGTGGGAGTCCAGCGACATAGCCATTACACTAACTTCTGGTCCCAATTTTTTCTATTTTTTAAGGGAAAAAAATTGTAATGACTACTATTTTATTATAAATTTGTGCTAAGTTAAAAATATTTTCAGCCTATGGTATATTAATATGAAAAGCAAGTTCAACATTATAAACTCAAAAGCAAAAAAACAAAACCACACATGGAACATTTTAGGCATGATTATTCAAAGAAAAATATAAGAGAAACAAGGAAAAAACAAATGAAAACTAGTCAACTCTCTAGCTTGGGGTTTGAATGTGTTGAGTATGCAAATAGCTCATTAAAAAACAACAAAGTTGAGGCACGATGATGGTGTAACAGTAAAATGCAATGCTCTGGAAGGCAGTCCAATTTGGGAAGGTTCCTGATTCAAGTCCTGAGACCTACCTAAGTATGCCAAGCACATTCATGCCCATGATCAAGATCTAAATGAAGGTTATGGGTGGATTGCAGTGTCAGAATCCTAGAGGGGAGTGTGGTCTCTTTCTTTCCTCTACTGTTTGTCTCCCTTGCTTATAGAAGGAATATTGGGGTGCCAGAAAAGTCATGATGCATTTTTGCATAGAAAATAAGTCATGACTTTTTTGACAACCCAATAAATAAGCTTAACAAATAGTAAAACAGGACAAAACAAGATTTTTCAAAAGAAAAATTATACTAACAAAACAAATTTTTTAAAAAGAAAAAGTATACTAATGGTAACATTTTCTGGACTTGAATTTCAAGAGATTTTAGTTGGATGGGAGTCAGCCTAATGTCTAAGAGTAAATCCTCAAAGTGAATTGCCTGGTTTTGAATGCCTGATTAAGAACTGCCTAGGTGTGTGACTCTAGGTAAAGCCTTTTTACATTTCACAGATTACAAATACTTCCTTGTCTTTGAGATGTGGAAAAACAAATAGCACTAACCTTGGGATTACATAAAAAGTAAAAATAAACTTATTCTGCCAAATTTTGATGTGATAAGTACTCAATAAATAATAGCAACCTTGTCATCTAATCTATCAAACAGGAAATAGACTGACAGGCAGGGCCTTATGTTAGAGACTGTTCACAAAACCAGTAAATGCACCAACCAGATTCTAGTTAAATTAACCTGCAGCCAAACATTGGGCAAGCAAGCTTGGACACTCAAGTGTCAACAACTGCCCCAGACTTAGCTCCACCTAAGAGGAAGCAGAAAGACACAAAAAGCCAGAGTAGCAATGGACACAGGCGGCTTGAGTCTAAGTAGCCCAAGCAACTTGTGCCACCCAGACAAACGGGACGCCTTTACTTATAGGGCAAAGCAACACTAAATATGTATATTTCATGACATTCCATAAATAAGTTCACATATTACAGACAAGAAGAAGGCAACAAATCTATAAGGGCTTAGACATACTGACCTAGGTGTATCTCTTGGCTACCTCCATATCAAAGAGAAATCCCAATAAACTTCTTATCTAGTGGAGGTGTGGGGAGGATACTTTGTTGCAAACATCAAAGGGATGTCGATAAGGCTAAAGAATCTTAAAGAGGCAGAGCAGGGGTTGGACTTTGCTAATTAGGGTCAGGGTATTTCCTGAATTCTATCAGATGTATCTGTTGGAAGACCCCTAGAAAATTCCACCCTTTGCTTGCAGTAAGGGTCACGGAAAGGACAAGCTGCAAGGTCCTGTCATATCCAAAAGGGACAGGTGATCTTTGCTCAGAGCAAGTCTCTACATCCTCAGGGCCTCTCTCCAAATATGTCCCTACACTCAAGAAAATACTAAGTGTTCTCAGAAGCACTGAAAGACTCTGAAAATAGAAACAAAGAAAAAAAATAAGACAGAAACAAAGATCTCCCAGAGAGATCTTTGCCCCTGTATAAGCCCTCTCAAGGAGCCAAAGAATATCCAGGGAAAAATTAAACTCTCCAGTAACGGAAAACTTTTAGAGTTTCTGAACCCAAAAGTCTATGTAGGCACTTAGCACTTTCTCCTCAGCAGGAGAGATAAATGCTTCATGAATATGAAAATCCGACCCAGTAGAGCAAGCAGGGAGTTGCATTCTTTCATGAGCATTGATTTTGCTCATGTAAGCAAAAACATACACACAGAAACTAGGAGTATACGCAGTGTCTATTAGTATTCAAATATGTGCTTGAATAAGTGCTTTGAATCCTCAAATTATGCAGAATGCTATAAAATGCTAACTCCTTCTAATAGTCACCTAATATGTCATTTCACTGAAGTTTTCCTTTAGATATTTTGTATTCTATATTGTCATGTTGTTAATTCTATTTACATAATGAACAAGGAAATATTAAGTTCAAATTAAGTAAAAAACTTTAGAATATAAAGTGAAGGATTTTTTTATTCTTCTGTATTTTTAAGCAGTTTCCAAATGTGACTTATTAAGAAACAATGCCTTTTTTCTTTTCTTTTTTTTTTTTGTTGGAGAGGTTTTTGCTATATGGCACGTGCACTTGCCAGAAAGAATGAGAGAGACAGAGAGACAGAAAGCAAGAAATCACCCCCCAGGGGTGATGGCCACGCTGCAATCCCTTCTCTTCCTTTCTCCTCTTGGGATCTTGGGCATGCACGCACACGCGCCTGGCATGAGTTTAAGCCACGGGGTTTAGACTCAAACTGCGGTCGACTACATGGGAGTCCAGTGATACAGCCATTACGCCAACTGCTGGTCCCAAGAAACAATGCCTTTTAATTCTTTTGACCAATAATTTATTGCAACTTCCCAGACTGTATCACAAGATATTTTTCAGCTGGTGCCATGTTTTTTTGAAATGATTCTTCTATACTCTATAGGTAAGAGGAAAAAATACCCTGGGAATTCCGTGCTCCAGGGAAGCTAAGGTGGTCACAAGAGACGCTGTGTGGAGAAAGAGAGATAGACAAGTAGCCAACAACTGTTCCACCCTTTACAAATGAGGTGCCAGCTCAGTGAGCGAACAATCTAGTCTTTTATCTCAGTAGTCCTCAGATAACTCCAACTGTAGCTGACATGGGTTGAATGAATCTACAACCCCTGGTTATGAACTGCCCTGCTGCTCCTAAGCAAAACACAGTCGATGATTTATATAACATCTCCTGCCTAAGTTTCCTATTCTCTAAATGGAGATAATAGTAGTAACTACTTTTAGATGTCTTTGGACAAAAATTTGTTATTAAAAATAAATACTGGGACCAGCAGAAGGCACAATAGGTACACTGCTGGACTCCCACACTGTGGTTAGAGTCCCAGACCTTGTAACTTCAAACTCACACCAGGTACATGTGCATGTGTGCTCAAAATTCTTGGAGGAGAATGGAGAAGAGATTGTAACACCACCATCCTACCGGGAGGGGTGGGGGGTGATTTCTTACTTTCCCTCTCACTGTCTCTGTTTCTCTCTCTGGCAAGCGCATGCACCCTAAAGCAAAATCCTCTACAAATACATAAATAAACACAACCTTTGTAAAGAAATAAGAAAGGAAGAAAATATTTAAAAGATTTTTTTTTGTCTTAATATATAAAATATTCTAAAACCCCCTCTTTATTCATTTATTCCTAAAACAAGTAGGAATAAATTCTTCTGATTAAGGACTTTACTAAAGCAAACTCTCTGAACTTCATTGGAACGATCATAAACAAAAATTTGTCAAATTTGAAGAAAGTAAATAACCTCCTTCCAGATCTATGCCACAGAGTCTATCAGGTAAGTGAAAATCTATTTTTTTTAGTTGTTTATGTCTTTGCATGTGTGTGTATGCATGTGCATATGTATGTTCATGTGTATGTTTGAAGAAAACTCATTTTCCTAGAGAGGGATATACAGGGGGTACTAGAGCTCATTCTCCCCTGAAAATAGAATCTGAAATGAAATGGTTGGGTCTGTGCCAGGCAATTAAAGGTATAATTATGGAAGGGGTAGTAGGGAGGAGTGTGATTATAGCAACTAGAACAGTGAATGCTAAAGGACTGTCATTAGTCAGTGTGACTGCTCATTGCCTCAGCTCTATACTGGGAAACACTTAAACCCCAGATTAGTATGCTGTTATCGTCTCTCACTGGCCTTAGGTAATTGTTTTGAAAGGTAGCTCCTCTCATTATTTGGGGGTTAGTGTAATATTATGGGATATCCACACTATATTTCCACATCTGTGATTCTCATAACCCCCAAACAGTAAAAATGTTTCTCTCCAACCATGGTATGAGAGCGTCATAGTACATGCACCAGAATACGTAGGCAGCTGTAAAATTTATTATTTAGATCAGGATACTTTTGAAAATAAAATAAGATATTTTAAAGCAATGTCTTCAGAATAAAAACCTGAATTGTTCTCTGCAAATAGGATTGCATGGCTACCTTAACGGAAAGACATTCAGTTAAAGCAACAAATGAATGTGATTAGAGCTGCTTCTTATAGGAACCCATTTAAGAAAGAAACAAGTATGTCCTTTCCATTGGTTAAACATCTTGTATAATATTTAAAAAGAGAATATAAATATATTACTCAATATGTCACCACCAGATAGTAGAAATATCTGACAGAAAAATCATTCTAATAATCCCTCAATACATAAAAGAATTCAATTCACATGATACAGAAAGAAAACTAACGTGAAACAAAATATTCTTTTAATCACAGGAGAGATAAGTTCCAATTCCCAAACACTCCAGGTCCTTCCAACATGGCACTTTCTAGTCTAATATGACTCCAGTCTCCCATCAGGATTACTTGGGTGAAAGAGATGGTAGGTCTTTATGCAACAGGGTTAGTAATATGGAGGTAGATGAAGAAATATTGAAGAAACTTCCTCTGTCACAAATCTCTCTTATGATTTTACTGTGGAGTCTGTAATTTCTACTTTCAGCTGCTGATATTTAGAAAAATCCTTTTAAAATTCAGTAGTGTTGCTTGGAAGATAGGTGTAGTGGAATGAACACTTGGTGAGAAGTCAGGAGATGGATCCTAGCCCCATGTTGTAATAACAATTTAATTGTCACTTAAAGTTTTGAGGCTCAGTTCTCTGTCTTCTTTTTAAAAGAATTATTTATTTAATTTTATTTATAATAATAATTATTATTTTATATGCTATAGGGCACATGTGCTCACCAGAGACAGAGAGAGAAAGAGAATGAAAGTAAGAAAGCTAGCCTCCAGGTCTAAGACTCGAACCATGGCTTCTGAGAGGCCAGTACAGTAACCACCACACCACCTACTGGCCCCCTTTGTCTTCTTTAGAATTTTGGATGAAGATATATGAGTGGAAATGTTTGGAGAAAACAAACAAACGAATCAAACAAAAACTGAAGTTATTAAACATAAGATATGCCTAGAATAATACCCATATTTTCCAATAAGTATTTATGTCCTTTGTTTAAATAAGTACCCAAAAGGAAATGGGTCACATTTATCTGACTTTGGCAGTTATGTGGCCTTCCTATGATTCAATGTCTATATTGTTAAAAAGGCGCTAATAACTGTCTCTTTGATGTGTTTGAATTATGAAGCAGCCTATATAGCTTAGCGTGTCATTTAGCTCATCAAAATCATTCAACACATGACAAAAAAAATTTTTTTTGAAGGAAAAAGTTTTCATAAAGAAAAGAGGTTTGTGGGAGAGTAGGCATGCTCCATTGCCTGGTCATGGTCCAGTTGGGACTGGAAATGGACCTCTAGAAACCTAACAATGGCGTGGTGGCAAATCAGAGAGGAAATGGGCAGGAAAGCTGTTTCCCTGAGCAAGCCAGCCCTGTCAGCCTCAGCTTTCTCAAAGTCTTAAAGTCATGCTAAGTAGTATGTGAGCTTTACAAGAAGCCACAGAGCTACATGGTGGTTGATGACTGGGCTTGAATGCTCTAATACGACCATGCTGTATAACCATGGAAAGTTACTCAGCCTTTTTGAACCTGTTTCTTTATCTGCTAAAGGAGAAAGGGACTCTATTGCTATCTTGTATGTATCTCCCACAAGGTGTGTTCCCAGGAATAAGTACTTAACAAAGGGTAACTGCTATTGTTATAATTATTTCCTGTCCTTAGGGAGTTCATATTATACAAGAAGAGACAAGGCTAACCCATTTAAAATGAAGAGCCAAGAATAGAAGAAAAGAATCAAAGTCCAAAATTATATATTCATCCCTTTAATAAATATTTACTAAGCACATACTCTATGTCAGGCAATGTGCTAACAGCTGGAGGCATTATGATGAATTAACTATGCTGTCTATCACACAGAATATACATTAGGTGATGATGACTTGAAGGTTCCTGTCCTTGTCAGAGCTGCAACTTGTAATTCCCACACCATATACGCACACACACATACACATTTCTCTATGAATTAGTTCATCTGTCTATGTATCAAAATAAAGGTGGAGGAGTAGCTGAAAATCATGTATTTTCTTTAAAATAATCCATATCTTGGGAACCAGCAGTTAGCGTAATGGCTATGTCGCTGGACTCCCACGTAGTCGACCGCGGTTAGCGTCTCAGACCCGGTGGCTTACAACTCACGCCGGGCGCGTGTGCGTGCGTGCCCAAGATCCCGAGAGGAGAATGGAGGAGAAGGGATTGCGGTGTGACCATCCCCCCTGGGGGGTGATTTCTCGCTTTCTGTCTCTATGTCTCTCTCTGTCTGTCTGGCGAGCGCACGCGCCCTATAGCGAAAAACCTCTCAAAAAAAAAAAATAATCCATATCTCAAATAAAAAGAAAGATGTCTCCAGGTGATTATAAGCTGTTGTTCATTTTCTTTCTAGTTAATAGTCCTGGAAACTTGCAGAATTTGCAGTTAAAATCCAGAGTTAAAAATCTCAAGGCTGTAGTCTGCTATCTACGGCTCACATTAGCCTGCATGGATATGCAATAGCGTGAGGGACAGGCCTGAAGTCTCACCTTTATGATAGATGTCAGACGAGGTGGATGTCCTTGGGTCTACTCTCTCTGAACCATGTGCCATACATATGATATGGTCCTGGGGACTTAAAAGGAAGGGGAAATAGATCAACTCTCCTACATACTTCTGTTTGCTTGTGTTTTTGGTTGTGTAAGTATTAGAAGAGATACTTTTCTTTTCTAATATTAGAGTATTAGATATTGTCTAATACCTAGTATTAGAGAAGTATCTTTTCTAATACTCACAGTCCTATTTAAGAATTGGTGAAAGTTGATACTGGCTTTGCAATTACTCCCACCCTTGAACAATGGTGAGAAAATTACTTAACAATATGAAATGTTTTTATTAATACTCAACTGAGAACCAAATCCAATAACAATGAAATACATATTTTTTAAGCCCACAACCAAATAACTATTTTTTTCAGAGAGTCAAGAGAGACGGAAGTTAATATTCAATATTATCAGAGAAGTCCTATTATTTTAAAGACATTTATTATATAGTTAAGATATCTTTTAAATAAAGCAAACATATCTGCCACTCTTTTGAGACTGGAAAAAAGATACTCCTAAATTGAGCCAAGCCATGAGAAAAGTCCACCAGTCAATACTGAGATCTATTATCATGACATTAACATTTCCATCCTTATCTTCAGTTGGTTAAATCACTGTATCGCAGCATTGGATCTATCTTAAATTCTATTAATGGAGAGTAGGTCAGCTCTACTAAAGTTCATACTTCTCTTGGAGAAGGAAACAGGCCTCTCAAATATTAACACCTGATTTTTCAGCTCAGGCTGAACTAGCCTCTAAGTAAGCTTTATCTCCACTGTGGGGAAGAATACTCTTGCGGCAGCCGGCCCTCTGAGAGCTGAGGCCTGAGCTGCTGAGGGCTGCAGGGAGAGATCAGCCCTAAAAGCTATGGTGAGACAAATATCCCTACTCTGAACTAGTCCTATGCAATAGGCAATTGCTTTTAAAAAATTACATTATTTAAAGAGACATTACATTTTAGTAAATAAGAGGACTATCATGGTTGTCAAACCTGTGAGGAAAAACCTGAATCCCATCTAGATTTTGAAAGGAGAGAAGAACACTCAGTTTCTCTTTCAGACCACAAGGTTTGTTGGAGCAGAAGCTATGTTTTACGTGTGAGGCTCTTTTTATCAAACTAACAAAAAGCCTTGCACATAATCAACGCTCATGAATGTTTGTGGTGACTATCACAAACTTCCTGCTGCTCTGGACGGAATTCCATGCTCTTTGCTCTAAGGAAGTGCAACAGCAACTCTTTTTATGGTAATATCCTGTGACCACTTCTGTTGATTTCTGACTGGTTCTTACTCCCTATGGGTCTTTCAAAGCACTCGTGGTCTCCTTAAAAGTTGGACAGTTTCATTTGATTTTCTCCCCTTTTAAAGTAGATCACAGGAGGACTGGATGATACTTCTGTAATGGGTATGGTGCTCTATAGTTCTGATAGCAGCTGGGGTGGATGCTTTGTGTTATAAGTGTTGAAAAACTCATATCAAATTGACTTATGTGAAAAATGGGAATGTACTGAATTCCATGTAAGATCATTTCAGGAGTAGCATTCGAGCTTCAAGAATGATACACAAGCTCAAAAGATGTCACTGGGTTCTTCATGTACATTCTCTCACTTCTGCTTCCTGTGGCATCTCCCCACAGCACAGCCTGAGATGCGGAAACCTTAGGACCTTCTCGGAGTTCAGCAGAAAGGAGAAGGCTTATGTTTATTACAGGTCCAAAATGCACCAAGTGGATCAAGTATCATTTCTGAACAATCATGATGGCCAGAAAGATGAAAAAATGAAACAAAACAAAACAAAACAAATACAACTGATCCAAATCACAATGGCAAAACAGTGAAAAGATGATTTTCTAAAAAGAGAATCAGGCCTCTATTACCAGATACAGGATGGTATTGTGAAAGATAAAACTAGAAATCATTACAGTTGACAAATATATTTCTCTGGGTAAAGAGTCCATAGTTTTCATCAGATTTTCAATGCTTTCCAGTACTTTTAAATGTTTAAAAACTGACATGAATCAATGGTCCTATATGAAGTCTTTATATATAGATGCAAAATGGTAGGAAGTGGGAATAAAAATTCTTAGGTTCTTTCCGTAACAGATTTTAATCTTTATATCTATTAAAATTGAAAGATTAACATCTGATTTGTCAGAGTATCTATGGCACTTTCTTTCTCAAGGAACTTATGCTCTGTATTGTATTTTTTTAATTAAATATTTGCCTCATAAAAGCTCCATAAGGGCAGAGACCATGTCTCTCTTATCAAGTGCTTAGTCTTTTTCTGAGAAAATGCAATAAATTCTAGTATGTAAGATATTACGTAACAGGAACAGAAACAAAAAAATAAAATAAAAACTTATATTTATCATTATGACTTGGCCTTTAACTAATGGAAAAGGAAACCATATGCAGAATAGTTTGAAGCTCTAGAATATAATTCTGTCTGTTCCAAATAACTACAAACTTTACAGAATCTCAGTTTTCTCTTCTGTAAGACATAGACCATGATGAATAATGCTTAGTTTTTTTCCAGTACTAAAACTGATGAGCTATATATGTGTTGGACCAAAGTATCAGTACAATAATTTTACATCAAGTTTTATATGTAAAATAATTGCTCTAAAGTTGTTGAACATGCACCTGAAGACCAAATCTTGGGACAATCCATTTCATTCTGTCCGTATTCTACTTCCCCCTTTCTTTCATGAACTCAGAGTTATTGGGCATTTGTTCTGTATGTGCCATCCCTGAATGTTCTAAAATCTCCTTGTGTTTCACTACATTCTGCCTAGATTCAGTCATTCTACTTCAACCCAATAGTGCCTATTTTCCCATATCATTTAATGAGTAGCTGTCAATAAACTACCATGAATTTACTGCATAGAATAGCAAGGAGCACTTCTGTTCTGACCTTAAACATGCTTTTCATGATGTGTTGTAAGTGGTAGGAAATTAATTCATCATATAGCTTTATCCTAAGACTAGACTTTGGTGACACACACACACTGTAGAGAAGTATTGCAATATACTCACCATTGGTGACAAGCAGCAACATAATTTATTGATTGCACAAAATGTAGCATTTGAAAAAATGATTTCTTTTAAAAATATTGATTACATAGGACAATTGTTTATGTGCTTTATACAATAATATCTTAATTGTGCAACACCTGAAAAGATAATTCTAACCTTATGGATTGATTTCAAATTTAGCAGCTGCTATTTTATAGTGCTAAAATATTGGAGAAAGTTCAGTTTCCTCATCGGAATAAAATGAAGTGAAAATAATACCTATTACCTGGGGTCATGGTAAAGATAATATGTAATAAGACTTTCAGTACATTTAGACATGGGCTGAACACATAACCATTTGTCAGTAAGTGAAAATGTGAATATTTTTTTCTTGTCCTATCTTTTGTACTTGAATTTTGTTACTCTGTATTTAAAGAAATATCTTTGGATCCCCAAGCTCCAGGCGATGGACTGGTGGCCTGTTCCCCATAACCTCTGCCACGCAGTGAGGGGTAGGGAAAGTGGGCAGCAGGGAAGCAAGGCTTAGCCTTGTCTGCGTTTGTAGCCACTCCACATTGATTGCATTGCCGCTTTGGTTTTACCTTCTGTGGGGTCAGCGGCAGTATTGGATTCTTGTGGGAGCACCAGCCCTACTGTTGTGTGGTTGGCTCATTGCGTGTTACAATGTGGTAGTGGAGGAGATAGGGTACATGGTGAATGTGGTGCGGTTGGGTCATCCAGGAGCCATCCTCCCTTCCTTGTCCCCCCAACTGTAGATGACAGTGGATGGATTTTCTTCCATGATGCCAGTCCCTCGTACCAGGAAGGCTGAGGACCACTAGTGTACAATATTGTCTATGGTAACCAAATCAAAAGTACAAAGGATTCTATATATTTTCTTTTAAGAAAATAAGATCTGGAACTCATTACATATAGAAAAATTGCCTCAACACTAATCATAGGTCTAAGTTTTTAGAAGGACACCTAAAACAAAATATTTGCAACCTCCTATCAGACAAATACTTCCTACATGTTACGTTAAAACTATTATCAATAGTAGAATAAATTCACAATTTGGGCTTCATCAAAATAAGAGTTCCCACTCTTTAAAATACACTGTGAACCAGCCTCATAGCAGTGTTAAGCACTGCACATAAAGAACCTATTCTTACAAGGCTAACCATGGTTTGAATTCAAGCCCTAGCACCTTGAAAAACATGCCAGGCATGTGTGCATGCATGTCCCAAATCTTATAGGATAAAGAATTGGGAGCAAAGGATTGTTATGTGATTCCACCCCATTAGGAATGTGTGCACATACCCTCTCTCAAATTAAAAAAGAAAAAAGAAAAAAGAAAAATATTGTCAATAAAATACAAAGAAAAACCACAGACTTGGATAAAATATTTACAAAGTATATATCCAATAAGGGCTCATTTTTAGAATATATAAAGCATTCTAAAAATTGAATAATAAAGAAAACAAAATGACAATAAATTGAATGTACCTTTAAGGATGGTCAATAAACTCATTAAAAAATGTTCACATGATACAAACCCACACCATATGTAAAAATTGATTATAGATCTAAAACTTTAGAAAACTTCAAAAAAATATTCATTACCTAGTCCACGGATATTTTTTAGAGGATGTAAATGTATTAAATATATGAACAATTAAAAATATTACATTATTCACAATAGAAAAAAGGTATTATCTATTATAGAAGAGAATGAATTTATCATTTGATAGAGAAACAAAAGTTACATGCACATAATACGCTATCACACTATACTAGTGAAAATTAATAAGAATCACCATGACACATGTTGTCAAGAAATTGGAGCAGCTGAAATTCTCACACACATCTGGTTTGAATGAAAAAAATGGTAAAACCATTCATGAAAACAGTTTGACACTCTTATAAAAAGTAAGCACATTCTAATCATATATATATATGGATTTACCCAATGACAACAGGTGTTTATGCAAAGACTTGTACAGAATGTTTATGAAAACCTCAACTATGGTAGCCAAAACAGGAAAAAATCAAAATGTTCACTATTAGGAGAAATAATAAACAAGTTGTTTATTTATTTATTTATTTATTTTATTGGGGAGTTTTTTGCTATAGGGCACTTGTGCTCGCCAGACAGACAGAGAGAGACATAGAGACAGAAAGCAAGAAATCACCCCCCAGGGGGGATGGTCACGCTGCAATCCCTTCTCCTCCATTCTCCTCTCGGGATCTTGGGCACGCACGCACACACGCCCGGCATGAGTTTTAAGCCACCGGATCCAGGAACCGTGGTCGACTACGGAGTCCAACGACATAGCCATTACGCTAACTGCTGGTTCCCAATAAACAAGTTTTAATATATCTTTATAATAGAAACATAAGATACTACTTGGCAATACACAAAAATAACTACTTAAATATTCAACTAAATATATAAATCTCAAAATAATTATGCTGAGTTAACCTGGAAAAAAGAGTACATAATTTATAACTCCTTATATATAAAATTCTGAAAAATGTAAACTAATCAACAGTGACATAAAGCAGGTCAAGGTTGCCTGCAGGAGGTTCAGAGGAGCAGCAGGGAGTTATTTTAAAGGGAAGCATTGACACTTTGAGGGATGATGGATATGTTTCCTATATTGCTCAAAGTGATGATTTCCAGGTTTGTATACATATAAAAACATGCTCAATTGCATACCATAATTATATGTATATGAGATATGTCACTTATATTTCAATAAAGCTGAGGAGCAAAGATAAAGAACTTTTTAAAAAATCTAAATGTTGAAAGAATCAACAGCAGGATCATACCACAATAAGTATAGCACAACAAACCTAATCTAGACAGAGCAAAGATTCTATGATATTTGGAATTCTCATTGATATTGTGAGTTTTTTCTCACAGAGAAAAAGAAGAACTTATAAAAAGGCATCATAATGGACCAGAAGATGGTGTAATGATTATGTCACTGGACTCCCACATAGTCGACCATGGTTCAAGTCCCAGACCCTGTGGCTTAGAACTCACTCCAGGCACATGTGCATACATACCCAAAATCCTGAGAGGAGAATGGAGAAGGGATTGTATCATGGCCATCCCCCCTGGAGGGGGGTGTGATTTCTTGCTTTCTGTCTCTGTCTCTCCAGTGAGCACATGTGCCCTATAGCACATACACAAACATACACAAAGCATCTCAGGGGTCTGATGGTGGCACAGTGATAATGTGACTGGATCCAGATGAGAAAGGTCCTTGGTTCATATCCCAGGACCTTTCTGAGCATATTGGATGCCCAACCAATTATCCAGACTGGCTGAAAATTGGAGTAGACCACTATATAAGACTCTGTTGAAGGTACCAGTCTTTCTTCTTTCTCACTCTTTCTGTCTCAATTATAAAATTATGTATATATATATATATATATATATATATATATATAGAGAGAGAGAGAGAGAGAGAGAGAGAGAGAGAATGGAAAAAAATTAAAATAAAAAAGCGAGCCCCATAAGCTAAGTTTTATAGATATCGTCCTCCTACTCTTGTTTTATTATTTTTTGTATTTGCTATTGAGTGTTTCTACTTGCTGGGGAGAGGCAGAGAGAGAGAAAGAGAGAGACAGACAGACAGAGGGAAAATGAGAAAATATCTTGGGGGATGGTCACACTGCTATCTCTTGTCCTCCATTTCTCCCACTTTTCTGGGATTTGAGCATGTACGTTCATGCACTTGGCATGTTTTTCACTGGGTCCAGGACTTAAACTGTGGAGTCAGCCATGAGGAATCCAACTGCCGTTTTTTTTTTTTTTTTTTTTTTGGAGAGGTTTTTTTCTATAGGGCACTTGTGCTCGCCAGACAGACAGAGAGATAGAAAGCGAGAAATCACCCCCAGGGGAGATGGCCATGCCGCAATCTCTTCTCCTCTGTTCTCCTCTCAGGATCTTGGGCACGCACGCACACGCACCCGGTGTGAGTTTTAAGCCACCGGGTCTGGGATGCAAACCGCGGTCGACAATGTGGGAGTCCGGCGACATAGCCATTATGCTAACTGCTGGTCCCAAGGAATCCAACTGCCTTTAACCAACACACTACCCGCTCACCTGCCATCATCTTACTCTTGCTAAATTAGCCTTGAAATGAAAAGACATCTTAGGAAAATTCAACATCTTTTATTTATTTAATGATGACACATAGGCTTAACTTAAAAGCAAACTGAGATGTCACCATCATGGCCCAAAGGCAATGTGAAGAAGCCTTGCTTGGATCTGAGAAAAACGGCAGATTTGAAGGGCTTACACTTGCAGATAGCTAGCATTCCACCATGTTTCCAAATATACGTGGTGAACTGAAAAGTTCCGTACCTCTTCTGATCAATAACTAGTTCAGAAGTCCCAGCAGAATTCCAGAAGGAAGGTATTTCTCTAAGGAACTCTCGCCCATAGCTGACCATACAAGGATAAAATTAGTTTTGCAGGAAACGTTGATGGCAAGATCAAGATAGAAAGTCAGTGATTTTACCAAGCAGGGCAAGATTCAGAAACTCAGTCTGAGGGGACCAGCAGGTGGCATGGTGCTTAAAATGCTGGACACTCCTACATGGTCAACAACGGTTCGAGTCCCAGACCTGGTTGCTTACTTTCTCACTTTTCCTCTCTCTGGTCAAATAAAAATAAATGAATGAATAAATTAAATTAAAATAATTTTTAAAAAAAGAAAGAAAAGAAACTTAGTCTGGGAACTTAAATCTAGTACAAAGAAGCCAAGAGAGAAATGTCCAGCCCCATTCAGGAAGAAGATGGGAGAAGGCAGTCATCTTGTGGATGTTTATATCCAGACCACATGCTAGACACAGGGCATGCCAGGTTAAGAGACATCATCTACCCTGTGCATTATTGGCTGGAAGTGCTACTTAAATTCTAGCTGTTCAGAAATGTCTCTAATATTAGTCAGAGACAGGTAGAGACAAAAAATGTCAAGAATTCCAGTCGAAAGAAGATAAAAGAAGTAAAAGTTGATTCAATGTTCTTTTTGACCACATGGCTCAGGCTAAGTACCTACTGTGAATGAGGCATGTGGTTCTGTGATTTCGTGCTCCTGCTGACTCTCAGCTAGATATATTTTCATGATCAGTATTGTTTAAGAAAACTGAAGTATAGAGAAGTAATCTATCCAAGTTTACACAGCTGAGATAGTGACAAAACCATGACTCAAAGCAGAACTACCAAAATCTAGAGTCTGCACATTTAGCCACTTTGTTACAGACACCTCTACTTATTGGGGCACTTTTGGTTGGGAACAAGGAAACACAACTCATGAGCCCTAAAGGCATAGTCTCTCCTACAACTACTCGCTAATTTTCAAAACAGGACTAGTCTTTTCTTTAGAAACTCAAGAGAGTCCTTACAGTTTGATAGATTTTTCAGTGCTGTCTTTTCCTTTGTACACCAGCGTGTGTTTAACTGATAAACCTGAGGTAATGATTCCTTAGGTACTGAAGTTCTGTTAGAACTAAAGGAAACTATAACCTATGTCTTCAGCCCATGAGATTATTTTCTCTCATTCCATACAGAAAATAAAGCATGAGATGGGGGGGAGGGGAAGAGGGAAGAAATAAAAAATGCTGAATGCCAGCCATTTTGAAATCAAGAGTAATTTATAAAATCACACCCTATTGAATTCATCATGTCTGTTTTGAAATGCACCACCAACCTCTTAAGTATTGAAGTCAGCATAATAATATTGTGACATTGTGATGAGCCATACGTTTTATTTAATGCACCCTTCACAGGTACAGAAATTTTTGTTTAATTTTATTATGGGTTGTTGTTTATTATATTTCAAACAAATCTGAGTTTGATAAATTATTGAGTGAAAGCTAGATATGAATTCAGAACCCCTGCATGCAAAGTAAATTTGATTCAAGTAAATGTGTTTTTGACAAATGACTTATGCCTTACTGATTTATAAATGCAACGTGAAATGGCCCTATAACAGCATGGTATCAAGTATGTTTTGCATTTGCTTCTTCTATGGCAGACGGAGAGAACAGTGGCAGGACACATAATTCATTTCCATGAGGAAGGTAAGGAAAAATTGGGTCTGTGTTAAATTGACAGTGTGTGGCTCAAATAATGGAGAATAAAGCCAAAGCAATAAAAAATATAAAATTTGCTTGAATCTGCAATCATGGAAATTACCTTTGATCACTGAAGAAAGAAGATGCATCATTTTAGCTAACTGAGCTTATTAAAGCATAAAACAAAGCACTTTCTTACATGATAAACTCAAAGAGGACACAGTCAGCTTAGGGATACAAGGCGTTACAAATACCCTCACATAAGAACTACCGTAGCTAGAGAGTTTGCAGTTACTTACCTGGGCAAGGCCATCAAGGCATACTGATGATCATGAGAAATTGATTATGGAAAAGGTGTAGGGAGGAAAGGGACAGAGGTGTCAAAGATGGTTTCTAAGTTTGTTCAGTGTAACAGATATTAGGTTGTGGAAAAAGTCATGGTATATTTTTTTCTATGCAAAAATGCATCGACTTTTCCCACAACCTAACATTTAGAACAACTAATCTGCAATGCTGAGAACAAACCAGGTTGTGGTAGTATTGACCAATATTACATGTAGTTTTGAACTTGTTGCAAGTGAGGGTCTTTTTTTAAATATATATATATATATAAAACATTCAATTTGATAGGTTGACTAGGAAGTAGAATGGACCAACCCAGATTCCATAAATAATCTGTGTAGTAAGTGGGAAACAGAAACCTAAGTGGGGTCCTCTAAACTTGAGATCACTTTAGTGTGTATGAGTACACACACACAAACACACACACACATAAAAGTCTTTAAAAAGTTCACAGATAATTCATATTATGAAAAAGTATCCATGGATTTCAAGCTTTTCTTGATCCCAAAATAAATTTGTACTTTCATTTCATTAGTCTAAGCATTTTTTGAAGTCTCAGAATGCACTTATACATGCATTTGCATAAAAACATATATATTCAAATTTTTGCAGAGATACAGAGTAAAAACTTCAATTACTTATTTATTGATTTATTTTTAAATTTTTACTATAGGGCACATATGCTCACCAGAGAGACAGAGAAGAAAAGAGAGACAGCGAGAAATCACCCCTCAGGGGGGATGGCCATACTGCAATCCCTTCCTCTCTATTCTCCTTTGGAGATTTGGGGCACAGATGCATATGCACCTAGCGTGAGTTTTAAGCTACTGGATCCAGGACTCAAACCATGGTTGATTATGTGGGAGTCCAGTGATGTAACCATTATGTAATCTGCTGGTCCTAAACTTCGATCTTTTAAAGAACATATAGAAAACAAAAAACTGTGTGAAAAAAGGGAGAATAGGAACTGCCAGTATGGTAGATGAGAGATCTAGAGAGAGAGAAATAAAGGGACTTAGAAGTCTCAAGAAGAATAGAATTAGAGTACCAGGAAGAATTATGACAAGTGTTATTTAAATGTCAGATACAAATAGAGCTTACATGTGTGCATTACATTTAGTGTTAAGGTTGACCTGAAAGAAAATTGTTTTATATCATCAAAATAGGTATAAACCTTGTTCTACTGTACTTTAAGTAAGGTATTGGAAAGATGAAGAAAATATTTCTTTTACAAGGCTGAAAGGAGGTTTGGTAGCAGAAGGAGAATATAAAATGCAATTTACCATATTTATTTTGTTTGCTTATTTTACAGATCAAAGCATTTTTTAATGTTTATTTTGATAAGAACACTTAAAATGAGTCTGTCCTCTTAGATGATTATGTGCTCAATACAGAGAATTGTTAATTCAAAGGGACAATATTGTATAGAAGATAAATGGAACTTTTTCGTTTTGTATAATTTAGTCTTTATGCTATTGATTAGCAACTCACCATTTCTCTTTCCATTAGTTCTTAGCAGTGACCAATCAATTGTATTCTGATTCTCATTGTTTGAGTGTTTTACTTCATGTAAGTAGAATCAGACTGCATTTGTCTTTTGGTGGCTCACTTATTTCACTTTGTATAAAGTATTCAAGTTTCATTCACTTTGTTACATGTTGTAGAACTTTTATCTTTTTTAAAGATATATAATATTCCACAGGTGCAGCCTGGTGATACAATTGGTACCAAACTGAACTTGAGTTATGGAAACCTTGTGGCTAACCATGGCTCAGTCCCCTGAGTTGGCTTCAAACTTGGCTGGGCACATGCCACCAAGCTCCTTAAGGGCTGAACGGCTGGAGAAAATAAATTATAGTGTGATGAGACCCTGTCAAAGGGTGTCTTTTTCTTTCTCTCTCTTTCATGTACACACACAGCCCCTATTATGACTGAAATAAAATTTAAATAATAATAAGTATTTTCCACAGTGTGTATTTGCCACATTTGCTTTATCCATTCATCCATCTAAGATCTTGTAGGTTGTTTCCACATCATGACTGCTCTGAACAATGTTCCAATGAATACTGAATCTTTGACATCCTGATTTCAATTATTTTCAATAAACACCTTAAGGTGGGATAGTTGAGTGTATCATCATTCTAGTTTTAATTTTGAGGAAATTCCACATTTGCATGCTTTGCATAAGAGCAGTACTACTTTACATTCTTATCGACAGTGTCTAAAGATCCCCCTTTCTTCCCTGGGGGATGAGTTTTCACTCTCTGTCTCTCTGTCTTTCTGGTGAACACATGCACCCTATACAGAAACCTTTCCAAAAAAAAAAAAAATATCCCTTTCTCCACTTGCTCACAAGATTCCCCTTTCTCTACTTGCTCACAAACACTTCCTATCTGATATCACTTTTAAAGTATTTATTTCTTTCTTTCTCCCATGAGAGAGGGAGACAGAGTGACAGAGAGAACAATATTTGTCAGAAATATACTTCAAGTTCGTCCCCATAATATTAGAAAAAGTATATTTTCCATTTTGTTTCAAGTTTTCCCACTTGATGAATAATTAAATGGTCCTTGGGAATCTAACAGAGTAAGATCTTAGTGTTAATGAGGAGTGCCCTGTGAGGTTGGTCCTGACTAGTCCATCTAACTACAAAGCCAAACCTACTACCTACCTGTTCATCTTCCCTTTTGTTATCTTATTTCATTTTTCTTTACTATATTTAATTGTCTTAAATGTTATCAGTTACGTATCTACACAGTTACTGGTTTCTTGCCTGCTTTCATGACTGAAATATAAACTTTGATAGAACATAGATGATTATTTTCTCAGCTACCACTTGCTACCCAGTGCATGAGCACTACTCCATAAAGGTTTATTGAATGAATGAAGGGAAGGAGTGCTGAGGGTTGAAAGATGTGAAGCACAGAGGGGAAAAGGCCAGTGGCAGGGACAGTAAGTGGGTGTCCAAGTTGTCTTCTTCTCCCTTGCTGCTGTCAGTTTTGCAGAAGCAGCCTTCCCTCCCTGAGTAGGGATGAGAAATCAGGCATGGGGGGGGGGGCAGCAGTTAGAGTAATGGCTATGTTGCTGGACTCCCAGGGAGTTGACCGTGGTTCTTATCCTGGATCCAGTGGCTTAAACTCACGCCAGGTGTGTGTGCGTGTGTGCCCAAGATCCTGAGAGGAGAATGGAGGAGAAGGGATTGCGGTGTGGCCATCTCCCCAGGGGAGTGATTTCTCACTTTCTGTCTCTCTGTCTCTGTCTGTATTTCTGGCAAGTGCATGTGCCCTATAGCAAAAACCTCTCAAAAAAAAAAAAAAAAAAAAAAAAAAAAGAAAGAAAGAAAAAGAAATCAGGCAGGGGTGGGAGTAAACTCTGTGGCAGCAGCAGGAGGGAGGGCCATCATAAAAGCATGCGGGCAGAAAGGAAATTGTTTTGGCAATTTTTTGGCAGTCATATTTAGAGCTGTAGGTCCAGTGAACATCGATGTCAAGCTTTCACTCTGTATAGATAGTTTCCTTTGAATGCTATGAAGGTGGGGGGATGTGGTAGCCCTGCACATGCAGACAGAAAAAATAAGCGTGTAAAACAGATACTACCAAGGAACAAAACCCACACATAAATGATTTTTGGAAAAATAAAGGATCAGTCCATTTATTTTACCAATAGAGCCTACAATGTCATGGCAAAATTGAGTAGGGACATAGACCAAGAGCCCCAAACAGTCACTTCACCGTCAGAGAGCTGCCAGGTCATGTGGTGAGGAGACACAAAAGCTGGAATTAATGGGCCCAGGTAACTGATCCCTCACTCCTTAGCCAGGCTGCTTCAGCTGCTGAGTCCCCCCACAGCCTTCAGTAATTTACCATTCCCTCTCAGATTAGCTTTGGGCAACCAGCTTCTCCGTAAAGATACCTTTGGGGAAGGAGTATCCACACTCACCCCCTGCCCCTTTTTATACAAAGAAGGATCAAAATGTAAAACTTGATCTGAAAGAACCTAAAATTATTTCAGCTATACCCAAAAAAATAAACCAACCAACTAACCCAAATAAACCCAAACAGCAAACAAATAACCATCCTAAAAGTTAATGGCAAAAAATGCCAGCTCTCTCTTCTAAATACAATTTGGGTGATAAGATTCATGCTATACGTTGAAGGTAGTCATGAGACCTTTTCCTGTAAGCAAGACTGTATGTGCTTTTAAGCCACAGTAATATATGTTCTCTCATGAACTTGAGGGAGTCATCACTGCAGTCTGCAATCTGTTCTCACATTTATTACTTGTGAAGAGAACTGGCCAAGTCTATATTAGGGAAAGAAACTGAAGAGGAGCCATGTACTATGCCTGATATGTGTCTTCTTATTGCTATTAGGCTGACCTGGTTTAATAGTAAATGTTATGGCACTAATTCCAGACTCCCACCAATTGCTAGACTGACAAGCTGTGACTGCAAAATAAGGCAAATGAATAGCTAGTAACTATTTTTTCAGCTCCTTTATAAGGCTTTTAAGACTAATTTTTTAAAAGCGTATTTGCAGTTGTAGGCATCATGGACTGTGAAAGACATCCTTCCCTTAGTCACTCGCTATTTGTCATAAGAATGCTCTTAAGATTGACGTATGATGGGCATTATTAAAAAGTAGTTCATATTAATATTCTTTTTCCTGTCATATGTAAAGATGGTTATTGGTGTTTTTGTTTTATTAACATATAATTGTACATATTTGTGGAAGTACAATGTGATTTTTTTCCATACAAGAATATGATTCACGATGCCTGAATCAGGGTGATTAATATGCCTGTATTCTCAACTACTCATCATTATTTGTGTTGGAAATAGTCAAAATTCTTTTAGTCATTCTCAGAAATATGCAGTATGTTATAGTTAACTATATTCTCCCCACTATATTTTATAACACTAGAAATTTTTCCCCTTATCCATCTTAGACTTTGTTTCTGATGATCAACATCTCTTTATCCCCTCCCTCCCATCCTTCCCAGTCTCGAGTAATCGTTCATCTCTCTATTTCTGTGAGGTCATTTTTTCCTCCCAATGTCTACATGTAAAGGAGAACCTGTGTATTTCTCTCTTTGTGCCTGTCTTATTTCATTACATAAAATATCCTGCAAGCTCTCCCATTTAACCTCAAATGACAGGAGTATGTCTATTTTATTGTTTTTTCTTTTAGTTTGCCAGAGGGCTCATGCATTCAACAAGAAAAGTCACAGAGAAAGGGAAAGTAAGAAAGCACCCTCATGGAGGATGTTCACACTATAATTCATCCTCTTTCATGTCTCCCTCTTTTCAGGATTTTGGGCACTCATGAACATATGCCCAATGTGTTTCTCAGTCGGCTGGTCTGGGACTTGATCAGCACAGTCAGCTGACTTAGCTGGCTTAGCCTCCATGATACAGGCCGACCCAAGTCTGTCCTTTTTAATGGCTAAGTAGTATTCCAGTGTGTGTGTGTGTGTGTGTGTGTGTGTGTGTGTGTGTGTGTTAGCAATGCAATAGTGAACTTAGAGAAACCATAGGAAAATAATTGCAAGGTAAGAGTTTGTTGTGTTGGGACCAGCAGTTAGTGTAATGGCTATGTTGCTGGACTCCCATGTAGTCGACCACGATTTGAGTCCCGGACCCAGTGCCTTAAACTCACACCCAGCGCGTGTGCGTGCTTGTGTGTGCCCAAGATCCTGAGAGGAGAATGGAGAAGGCATTGCAGTATGGCCATCGCCCCAAGGGGTGATCTCTTGCTTTCTGTCTCTCTCTGTCTTTCTGGCGAGCACATATGCCCTATAGCAAAAAACCTCTACCAAAAAAAAAAAAAAAAAAAAAAAAAAAAGTTTGTTGTGTTTCCTACATATAGATTAATCTGAAATATTATGACTCAACAACCAAAAATATTAGCATAAAGATTTTCCCTTTTTTTGCCCCTTTCTTGACTAGAATGGTATTACTACTCAATTTATTGGTTTTGCCCAAATACAGAAGTTCTTTATGAAAAATTCTTTTTTTCTAATAACACTCTTATCTGGCTTGGTTTTATTAAATATGAATACATTTTTCTTAAGGAAAAATAATTTTATTTCCTTGAAAATTTCATGAAAGTAGAAAGTCAAACTGAAGGGGTTCAGATTGTTTCTTTGAGGGATTCTCATCAACCTTTATCACATTCTGGGGTGAATTTTTATTACATAAAAGCTTTCTTTCATTTAGCAAACAATACAGAGAATGTAAGCAATCCAAGAACAAAGGAAAAAGAATAAACACTAGTCTTTCTCTAATTTATGCTGTGTGATCAGAGAAATCTTTATACGCAGATTGTTTCATTTTTAATTTCAAATGTCTTAGGATAATTGTCTCATAATTGGGCACAATGTTAAAGGGACATCTCTATTACAGTGTACTAAATCTTTATTTGCAGGTACATTTCCTTTATCCTATAATTTTATGTGGACACTTTCAAGGACTGGATACTGTAACAGAGAAATGGGAGACACAGAAAAGAAAATGAGATCAATTAAAAGTCTAGATCACTAATGAAGTAGTTTAAATTTATTGGAATCTGTGAAAAATAACTTCAAGTAAAATGAGAATTTGTCTTGATGAGTATCAGGAAAACAAAACAAGACAAACAAACTAAAATAAAACAAAAACAAGCTATGAGATCTGAAGTGTTTTGTGTGTGATACGGGTGCCCACTTGAGAGGAGATATGAGCAACTCAGAGTTCAGTAACTGAAACTGGGATTTGAAGGGATTTGGTATCCAGCTTCCTTAGGCATGTTGCACAAAGTACATTTGTTTGGATTACAGAGTGGTAGGAAATGGGGGAATATATGTGGATGAATAATCTCAGGAAACCCTTTCTGGAAGATTCCAGAAATATTAATATTCATACTTGATAAACTCTCTGGAGATATTTTTTTCAAATCCTGAGTGTGGTAATATCTAGTTCTCCCTACTCCCATCACCTGCAACTGTGCAACTTCCTCCTGCATTTTCATATGCTTTCTTCATCCTGTTGAAAGAGTGTTCCTTTCTCCAAGATGCATTCAGGAGACCCAGGAGCCAGCCACCCACCATCATCTAACAGATGAGACACGTAGCAACCACGGGGAAGAAAACTCAAGGGTTGTTGTCTCTCAGGAGGAGTCAGCTACCTCTTCTCTTCTACTAGAGACCCACCCACCTGTTCGTGCATTCTCCTGCCGTGTTCACAATCCAGGAGTCTGTTAATGCCTCCCTATATATTTGAAGTTTGTCTTAACACTTTCTCTCTGCATAGGGAACTGTAACCTAACTTGATGTATAAATAGACTGCAATCTATCCTTAAACAAGGAGCAGAGTCTCAGCCAGTGACAGGAGGTGGAGGTCAACTTCTTAGACTCTCTACACATAAGGAAGATGCCAGCACACTGGAACCAAGCCAGCTCTTCCTGTACTTCACTGCCACTTCCTGTACTTTGCTTTCCTTTTCCTGACCATAAATTATATCATCATGCAGCCCAGGAGTTTCTCTAGGTATGCTCTTATTTTGAGAGCAAGAAATTGTGCTTTCTTCAATTAAACTCTGTTAAATTAAAGTTGTCTAACATTTTCCTTTTAATGGGCCTTAACCTTCTGGGAGTCCTTTGCCTGGCTTGGGCCCTGGATTCACAGGCTGTCACATATTGCCATTTGCTTTCTGGAGCAATTGGTTCTGTATCTGTGGTCCAGGGGCCAGGTCCTGGAGCAAGCACACCTGTGGTGGGCATCACTAGAAAAAGACTGATGGTGGTTCTCGAGAGCACTATATGTCCTCTGCCATTATTTTACTTCAGGTTGAAAACAAGAACAATATTCCTGTAAGTTTTGAAAAAATCCATATTTATACCTTGCAGAAAGTGATCATTTTAAACATTTAAATGAAATTGAACTTTTTAACTGTATGGATGCAAGTGATTCCAAGCATTAAAGAACAGATGGATCTTATGTCATTGATGAAAGGAGAATCTGGCCAGTCGCTATCAAAAAGTTAAGAAAAGAAAGAGCAAAGCTTAATTGGCTTAGTGTGGACTTCAATTTCGGAAGACTCGGAAGATGGAGCGATGAAACGTGTCTAATTTTGACCATTGGTATGAGATGAGAACATGGGCAGCGATGAGGATGTCGATTTATCAAAAGTGTATGAATAGGTGATGATTCATAGAGAAAGACTATGAAAAATAGTTTAGTTACCGAGTAAGGACTATTGGTGCATGGATTTTGAGAGCAAAAAAGTAATTTTTCTGTGAGAGTTTATAAACTGAGAGAATTTCTGAGTCAATAGCTGTAAGGGTCAATGTTCTATTTCTCTCCTTTGACCTGCTTGTTTTATAAAGGGCTACCGTAAGGTTGCTATAGACCATCGTATGGGACAATTTTAAGTCAAATCAGGCAATAACCTTATACATAAACATTTCTCAGATTTCTAAGAAGCTTAACTGATACAACAGTTGTAATAAATAAAAATATTTTTTCTAAAACTCCTCTACTTTCTAACATAGTCGTTGACATGTTGGGAGCTCTCAGCTTTGGGAAGAATACGTAAATTTTACATTTTAGAACGTGGCTTGAAGTGGTTGAAATAAATAGCCTGACACCTTAAATAGTCAACCTGCTGTTCCTTTGGGATATTCTTCAGGCTTGTTCCACTAACATTTTGTTTTCATTTTAAATTTCTTTAACTTTATATAAGTGGTCACTTGTCAGTGTCCCATATATCTTTGCTAAAACTGATGAATGTCTTGGGACCAACAGATGGTGTAATGGCTATGTCGCTGGACTCCCATGTAGTCGATCGTGGTTTGAGTCCCAGATCTGGTGGCTTAACCTCATTGCCAGGTGCGTGTGTGTGTGTGCCCAAGAGATTCTGAGAGGAGAATGGAGGAGAAGGGCATGGCCATCCCCCCCAGGGGGTGATTTCTCACTTTCTCTCTTTCTCTGTTTTTTTTGTTTTGTTTTGTTTTGTTTTGTTTTTTCCTGGGGAGTGCACACACCCTATAGCAAAAACCTCTCCAAAAAAATAAAAATAAAAAACAATTGATGAGTGTCCTAACTTAGATGGTTTTAAAGTCTGTACTCAATGTGTCTGAATGTCTTCATTCTGTGGCAGAAATGGAAAGATCTGAAGATGTGATAGTAGAAAGGTAAATGTAGATACCACAGATTGTAAGAGTGGAGAGTGGGTGGTGGAGAGGGGGTGGAAAGGGCAATGAGAAGAAACATTTAATAGACAAAAGACTGCAAAGTTGCCTGTTGAAAAAAAAATCTATAATTTTTGTTTTATTCCCAAAATAAATAAATAAAATCTTTACTTTTGGTATGGTTTGACTCTTAAGCTTTTACAACTTTTAGTATAGAGAAAAAAAGACTATACATTTTTTCTTAAGTCTGTGCATTTAGACCAAATTTTCTTGCACTATTAATATGGAAAAAGGAGAAAAGATTACTAATACACTATTGGATTTTTTTAATATCTTCCTTTTTAAAATTCAGCTTATATCAATTTGTATCCATTATGGTGGGGATTTTTATTAAGGTCTACATTCTTGATATTAAACTGTTGGAAGGCTTTTTAAAAAGTAGTAAACAGTGTTAGAATACCCTTACACACTTCCTCTACCAATACATACACACTTAGATATATCAGTAAAATTACATAAAACCTTCCCTGTGGGTACATCAATTTATCATTTGTCAAAATAATAAAATATTGCTTTCTGCTCAGCAAATCCTTCGATTCCTAGTAGTCAAATGTAGAGTGCCAAAATTCAGCCCACCAGACAATTCTGTTACTGAATCATCTGTTGATTTTCTGCTCTTCATCACTGAGCTTATTCTAACAGACATACAATTATACCTGTGTCTCTAAATTTTAAATCTGACCTTGTGAAAGGGGGAGAATTCAATGCAATCTTAGAAAGCACTTGTTCTTTCTTCCTAGTCAACAGGCGGTACCTTTATTTCTATTCTTAGTTTTCCCACTTGAATATTTTCTTCATTGTTACAGCTAACATGAGACAGATACATTTTCAGAAACTATGATGGTGATTTTCATTTTCAGTTTTTTGATTTCTCACTTGATCTGTTTTTTTTTTTTCTAATTTCTCTTATTGTTTACAATAAGAACTTCTGCTTTCTACCAGAGTCTAGTTCTTCCAATGGAGCAATCATTTTGTTTTTTTTTTTAGGGCCCAAATCTGTGAACATATTTATATAAATCAGATTGTTCTAAATATATCAGCTACTGCTCTAGTAAGAGTCTTAGTTTCTTCTCTTAGAGCTGGTTAAGTCCAACTCAACTGACATAAAGGTGTCTCTAAGAAAACTCAATCCTTTGCAGTATATATTTAAAAAAAAAATACCTTCTGACACTTTATAGATTTCTTTAAGAAAAATAACATATGGTGAAGTTAATGGAAGGTAAAGCTAGGAAAAACTATGTGTTAATATATCATTTTTGAAGTTTATTTATATTTCTATTGACAGTTCTAAAGTGTTATACATTTATACTGGAGTCTGTTATTTGTAAGAAAGTAAGTGATGGAGATATGAAATCCACAGGTCTATCCCAGCATCTCCCCAAGACTCCCTTGTCTGAATACATATATGTAGTTCAAAGAATGATTAATAATATAAGTACATAAATTATGACTCAGACATTGACTAAAAATCATCTTACAATGTGAAAATTAGTCTTTGTCTACTGCTTTTAGGTAAAGGTGATATAACTGTTCAGGGACTTCTAGGGCACCCAAAATCCATTTTGGGATCCACAAGGTCAAACAGATTCTCATAATATTACTAAGACCTTATTTGCCTTATTAACTCTCATTATATCAGAACTAACATGGGATTTTCTGGAGGCTACAAGAAATGTGATGTAAAAACAAAGCAAGTACAAAATAGTTAATCCAGGTATCTCCTATTGTGCTCAAAGTTAAGAGGTTTACAAAAATGTAAAGCAAGCCCTTGTTTGTTTTTAAAGAAAATTTTAAAATCTTCCACTCACGATAGGACACATAGGCATGAACATGAGAATGACAGAGTATTCTCTGTAGGGACCGGAGCACAGCACACTCTTCTTTCCATCTATCAGTTCTTGGACACTTGCACAAGTGCCCAATGTGCTTCAGCCTAGCCAGGCTGGGGATCTGAATTGCAGCATGTGGGATCCAGCCTCGTATGAGCAGACCATTACCTCTGTGTCATGGAGTCAGCTCTATTTTGTTATTCATTTTTTTAAATATTTATTTTTGACAATCAATATATGGTTATATTGCTATATTAAAATGTTTATTTTTTCTGTTTTAATGTCTAATTTGTTGTAATATATAGAGAAAATATATGTTGCTATATATTTAGTAGCAATATATATTGATATATATTTAACAGCAGTAGGTATATAAGCCACGTGAACAAGAGTTTGCTGGGGTCTTCAATGATATTAAAGAATAAAATGTTATCCAAGTTAAAAATATGTATAAACAACTGTGTCAAATGAGAGTTCACTGCTGACATCATCTGGGCAGGAGGAAGCCACTGGACCTCAAACCGTCTGTGGCTGAGAAAACCATTTGTTCCATGAAACTTCAGTTTTCTAATGTGCGTGACTAGAATAATAATGCGGTTGTAATGCTGAGTAAATAGAATTACCATATAGTTTTTGCAGCTCCTGACACATATGTAGATACTGACCCTTGTTTGTGATTATTATTATGCTATCCATGATAATTTAATAAATAACTACTTCCTGATTAGTTATTTGTTTGGTCATTTGGATAAAAACAAAAACATGTGATTACTCTATGAGTCAAATTAGAACAACACACACACACACACACACACACACACACACACTCATACACAATGAGATTATGGGCACTTGAGCACAAAAGAGTTTGTAAGTATTCTAGGTGTTCACAGAAACCTGCACAAGAACAGCTTGAAACAGGTAGAATAGTTTTTATGGTATCTTAGAGATTTCCAAACTTCTCACAAGATGGTTAGACCTTAAATTCAGAAGATAGGTTATTTCAGGTAAGGTCACAGCAGAAGTGAAGGCAGTGCAAAGCAGAGATGGCTGTTAGGCAAGAGTAGGGAGATGTCATATAAGGGTAAGAAAGCCAAATGAAAGAAATGCATGGAAATGTAGGGAGGGGAGATTCAATTTGAAGTGTGTTAAAGATTATGCGGGATCTTGCACAAGAGAAAGTATATTATGAAGGTTGTAGAATATTATTTTTATGGGAGTGTCTACTTAGAACTATCAATACATATATTGCAAAATGATTCACATATAATAACGTGTTTAACCTCATGACAACGTCATGAAGTGTTGTAGTGAACATTTTGAGGTTTTCTCCAAATTTATTCCAGTGCTCTGCATTGATAAGCCAGCATGTGGTTGAATGCTATTGATCCCCAGTTTTTCTCTACCCCAACAGTGGCCCATGATTGCTCTGAGGTGATTTGTTTGAAGGCTGTTGGGAATTATAGATATTTTCCATGTAGTTGAATGATGACAGTTGTAGAACTAGTGTTAGAACAGTCATCTTGCTGTAATTAGGGGGTTCAGCCCATGGACAACAGAGACGCAAGAAATATGATAAAGCTAGGAAAAATGCAGAGCCATAGTCCTTAAAAATCACCTGATGCCTATATTTGCATTTATAAACTAATACATTCCTTTAGTAATTTAATCTGAGTCATATTTCTCTGTAATATGCAACAAAAGAAAACTTGTCTGAAAAAAAATAGGCATATTTACTGATTTTAAAATTGGTAAAATGAAAGCTTGGAGAGTTTCTGTTGATTGCCCAAGATGTCTACGCTAGCAAATATCAGTGCGACACATTGAATTTGATAAGATACAACACACAAAAAACTGTTTAAGAATGTTCCTCTTAAAACAGCAGCACAAAACTTTTCCCCTGGAAAATCAGTTGTGCCATAAGAAAATAACTAAACAGTTAAATATAATGAACAAATATCAAATATTAGGCAAGAAAAATGATGGTATGGATATTTGTTTTTCCTAGATAGTCTAACAAGACTGAATAGATAAAGAGCAATGCTCCCAGATTTCCCAAAGGGAGAAAGCATGGGAAGTAAAAATTTTCCTGGGGATCCTCTGATAATTCATGATGGCCACCTGCCCTAGTCTCATCTGCTGAAGAATGTCAAGAAGCAGAAGAATCAGCAGAAGCATCCTCAGTGCACTTCAGGCTGAGGCGGTAGTGAGCACTTGAAGACTGCGTCACGTGTCAGCACAGCTGGTGCTCACAGGGGAAAGAGAGGAGACATATCCAAAGTACTTTCTCTCGTCCTCACTTTTAGACCTTAAACTTGTTGAGCAAACGATTTTCTCTTTATTTTCTGTTTCCCCTCTTATACCGAGATGTCTCTCTCCAATGGTAGCAGATGTCATGTTGAAAGCAATATCTTAATAAGTATGCAACACATTTTTTTTTTTTGTAGAGGTTTTTGCTATAGGGCGTGTGCACTCTCCAGACAGACAGAGACAGAGAGATAGAAAGCGAGAAATCACCCCCAAGAGGGGATGGCCACACCGCAATCCCTTCTCCTCCATTCTCCTCTCGGGATCTTGGGCACGCACGCACACGCGTCCGGCGTGAGTTTAAGCCACCAGGTTCGAGACTCGAACCGCAGTCGACTACGTGGGAGTCCAGCGACATAGCCATTATGCTAACTGCTGGTCCCAACACATTTTTAATTTAAAATAGTAATCATGATGATAATTACAGTTTTGGGAAAGAAACGGAAATAGAAAAATAGTCTTACTCATAGTCCTACTTCAGAGAAACCAGGATCATATTCTATTTACTTTGTAACTCTGTGGTAGTGCATGCATATGGTTTATAATTATAGTGGTGACAAAAAATTCTTTATGTATTTCTTTTTATGTAAAACTACAACATAAATATTTTTTGTCTTAAATATATTTGAAAACCATTCTGAGTATAGTGTGATATTTTATACAATATATTATTTCGCTAATTTTTTTACTCATTACTCAATATATGAATAATTAATCCCTGTGTTTGGAAATAACAAAAGTCTATACTTGTGCATGATAGTTTTTCTTATATTTAAGTTTATATTTCTACATGAACAAATATAAGTTCAACTTCTTAAAGGTGTTTGTTTTGATGTTGCTGGACTCCCATGTAGTCGACTATGGTTCGCGTCCTGGACCTGGTGGCTTAAAATTCACGCCAGGCACATGTGTGCGCGTGCCCAAGATCCCAAGAGGAGACTGGAGGAGAAGGGATTGCACATGGCCATCCCCCCTGGGGGGTGATTTCTCGCTTTGTGTCTCTCTGTCTGTCTCTGTCTTTCTGGCAAGCGCACGCGCCCTAAAGCAAAAACCTCTCCAAAAAAAAAAAAAAAAAAAAAAAGTGTTTTTTTTTTTTTTTTTGTACAATGAATTACCAGATTGAATTCTAGGAAATTTGGGCCAGTATAAAGCTATGTTAGAAGTGTATTTTATTTCACTTTGCCAATATGGACACTTGTCATTATTTTCCTTAAATGCTTATCTCCTTGGGGGAAAAAAAAAAGCGAAACACAACCAGTCATTAATACGTTAGTTTTACTTACTTAAAATATGTGTAGTCGAATATTTTGTTTCCATTAGTGTCATTTATATTATCTGTAAACCACACATTTTCCTCTGTCCCTTAATCAATAGGCACCTTACATTTTTACTTACATAAATGTCTTCAGATAGTAATCATATCATTGTTTGGTTTAATTATGTTTTCTGGTTTGCTGTTGGCCTTTAATTTGTTTATGCATTTAAGTAAGAAGCATTTCTAAAATCTAGTATTAAATTGGTGAAATCATATTACCTTTCTATTTTTTTATATATTTAGGTTTTTTTCAAACTCACAAAAAATAGTCATTAATAACTATTTGAGATATTTAAGGAGGTGCTTTTTATTTGGTTTGGTTTGCATCTGTTACCCATGTTAAATGTTTAAAAAAACTATATATATTTTTTTCTGTATTCATGATATACCACTTGTGCCTGTGTAAGAGAGAAAGACAGAGTATGAGAAGAAACCCTACACAGGGTCTGATCATGCCATGATCCCTTTCTTCTAGTTCTCTAGTCCACTGGACCTTGGGCGTTTACATCCATGCTTGGCATTTTTCAAGTCAAGTTAGGATTTGAATCAGGGTCATCAGGTGGCTTCCAGCACTGCAACCTGGCATGCTAAGGCCTGTGCTATCATGGTTAGGCTTTCCAGGTAGAATTTAAACTAGTGTTTTGCAGAAGATAATCCACTTTTTAATCATCTTTTCCTTAATCTTTTGAAGGGCACAGAACCCAATTGATGAAGATATTGGTAAAGCTTTTTAGAAAGGAGGATAATTATCTCATTGTCTTCCTTCCATTTTTCTAACCAATATTAGTCAATATTATCTGTATATGTATGAATTCCTGTATTTAAGGAACATGTACTGTGGTAGGAGATAGTTTACATAACTGACTATAGTGAAAACCGAGTAACTAAAAAAATAGAATAGAGAATTAAATGCTATAGTGTAATGAACAGGAGAGATTAAGAGAGAGTGAGAGAGAAAGAAGAAGGGAAAGGAGGAGTGAGAAAAGAGAGAGCGAGAATACTATTGTATCTGGCACAAAATGTTTCATATATAATATAGGGTATCCTCTGATTTGGCCATGGAGGAAAGAGAGAGAGAGAGAGAGAGAGAGAGAGAGAGAGAGAGAGAAGAGGGGAGGGGAGGGGAGGGGAGGGGAGGGGAGGGGAGGAGAGGAGAGGAGAGGAGAGGAGAGGAGAGGAGAGGAGAGGAGAGGAGAGAGAAAATAGGTAGTTATAGGCAAGGTCTAACTAGGCTCAAAGATATAATTAATAAGAACTTATGGAACATATTTTAAGAATTGTAAGTAGTCTAGGTCAACTATAATGAGGTAAAATAGTGTATAATAGGGACATTTGATGTTAGAGTTAAATAAGTAGTGTCTTTATTTAATCCCAGGTCAAATAATTCATTTCATCTATATGCAATTATTGAATAGTTATAAAAAGTTTTGGTTCAAGGAAGTGTATGAAGTGGTCTCTAATTGTTATGAAAATTATCCCACAGAGAAATACAGTTTTCTAGAGTGAGAGGACTAAAGGTGAAGAGACTAGTATAGATCAGTAGTATTGGTTTTTTGAGTTAGGATGAGTTCAGTGGACCTTCAAATGAAAGAAAATTGCGAAGACAAAAATGTATAGAACTTAAAAATCGACACGAGGAATAGATAGCAGATGACTTAGAGATGAGCCTAACTTTGTCATCTGGAGTATTGATTAGGCACTGGTTTAAAGTATCTAATATGTTCTTGAATAGTGTGAGGTCATATGGTTTGAACACAGTATGGTGTTGAGCAAGTGATGGGATGGCAGGTGAGACTGACCAGCATGAGAGTCAAATGATGAAAAATTTGATATGGCATAATAAAAATTTAGTCAAGAAGAAAAAATGGATTAATCGAAGAATTCTAAACAAGTGACAACATGATCCATTTAATTTCAGAAAGCTTACTCTGTTACATGGTAGACAGAGGACTGGGGAATGTAATGATGATGACATGGACACAAGCCCCAAGGTCATTGCAATAGTCCAGGTGAAATGTGATGACAGGAAACTAAGTGGCCACTGGAATAACAGGGAAGAAAGGCTATGGATATGAGAACTATCAAATACGAATGTGTGATTCTGCCGATAAAGTAGGGTGAGACGGGAGGAGTTAAGGATCATTCCATTGGAAAATTGTAATGCTATTCACTGAAAATAGTAAAAGAGGCATGAGGAACAGGTTTGGGAGTATGGGAACAGATGTATCAGTTGGACAGAAGTTGGAAAAGTTGAAGGAGTCCTGTAAATGATTCTAGGTAGGAGATATGCTCATAATTCTAAGTAGGAGATATGCTCATAGGATCTAGACTGAGTAAATAAAATAAAACAAAATAAGTTCAGTGGAGCTAGAGATCAAGGTGGCTACACAAAAATAGATGTAGTAGATTTCAGAAAATGGAGAATGTGAAAGGCAAATTTTAGATCCTATTTTCTTCTTAATATACTAATATTTTCTACATTGTCTTTTTTTTTCATCTTCTTTTTTTACTTGCCAGTTGATGCACGTGTTCACCTTAGAGAGACAGATGGAATGGGGGAAAGCCAGAAAACACACTGCACTCTCCCATGAAGCACGGTCATGCCATAATCTCTTCTTCACTATTTCTCCCTCCTTTAGGGGTTTTGGGCACACACACGTGTCCAACATGTTTTTCAAGCCCCTGAGTCCAGGACTAGAACTGTGTTATTGGTAATGTGAGATGTAACCACCTTAACCACCAGATCATGGGCTAGCCCCCTAGATAGCCCATTTTTATCCTTGGCTTTTATGACCATCAATTACTACAAATCATATACCCCCCCAATTCTAGACCTCTTGTAAAGGTCTGAACATTTTCCTTAATTCTTCATCTCAATTTTTAATAGACATAAAAAAACTGAAATCATTTCTCAAACTGATTTTATATTTTTTAAAGAATGGTTTTCAAAATATTTACACTCAGTATGGTACAGGCTCAAATTCATCATTGCATCTTTCAGATTCTAGAATTTATACCAGATGTTCCCTGGATTTTCAGACTTTTCTCCTCAGATAATGAGATACATCATTAGCTTCTCTACCTCTAAGGTCTTAGGACTCGGATGAATCCATCCTACCAGCATCTCAGGATCTCCAGGATCTCTTCTAGACAGCATTGTGGGACATCTCGGCTGCCATAATGGTGTGAGATGATTTTCTCAGTAAGTTTTCTCTTATATGTCTATACATATCTTATTGGTTGTGTCACCCAAAAAAACTCTAAATAATAAAATAAAGATAGCTATGGTGAATGAGTGGTAAACAATACTTACAGTTGAAAAGGCAGAATGTGAGTTCAGGGCATTCCTATGAATACATTTTCTATGGCCTGAAGGATAACAGCTAAAGAGAGAAGTTGGTAAGAACACTGTGATCCAAATGTTGAAATCATACAAGGAGGTGGGAAAGAATCTATAGAAGTAGTGGTTGGAGAAAGACTAGTTTCACCATAATGAACAGGTATATTGACCATACTCAAGGATTCAAGCTTCTGAGTTTCATGGTTTTTTTTTTTTTTTTTTTTGGATAGGTTTTTTGCTATAGGACACTTGCGCTCACCAGAAGTACAGAGAGAGACAGAGAGACAGAAAGCAAGAAGTCACCCCCCCGGGGGGGGATGGCCACGCTGCAATCCCTTCTCCATTCTCCTTGGGCACGCATGCACATGTGCCTGGCGTGAGTTTAAGCCAACAGGTCTGGGACTCGAACCACGGTTGACTACATGGGAGTCCAATGACATAGCCATTACGCTAACTGCTGGTCCCATGTTTTAAGAGAAATATAAGCTTCATCATTTTGCATGTAGAGAGACTGTCTCTTCTCATTTCTCTTTTCTACTGCTATGTAGCAAGCCGTGTTAAACAAATCCTATTGCTCTCTGAGAAACAATAGAAAATTCTTCTTCTAGTGAAGTAATAATAATACAAAAATTTCTCTACCTGAACTCATTGGAGTAAATTTAAAAAAAAAAAAAAAAAGAGTATAAAGTAATTTGAAACAGGAACTGTTAGAGAGTAGGATTGAAAGCCAGTCCTTATTCTGACACCACCTTTGTGACATTGGGTACATTATTTTGCTTTCTTGCTTCCTCATTTAAAAAATAGAATAAATAGGGGACCAGCAGTTAGCGTAATGGCTATGTCGCTGGACTCCCACGTAGTCGACCGTGGTTCGCATCCCAGACCCGGTGGCTTAAAACTCACGCCGGGCGCATGTGTGTGCGTGCCCAAGATCCCGAGAGAATGGAGGAGAAGGGATTGCAGTGTGACCATCCCCCCGGGGGGTGATTTCTCGCTTTCTGTCTCTCTGTCTCTCTCTGTCTGTCTGGTGAGCGCATGTGCCCTATAGCGAAAAACCTCTCCAAAAAAAAAAAAAAAGTAGAATAAATATAATTGATTTATTGAGATGTTATGAAAATTGAACACATAATAAAAACTGGCACATAGCTACTATAAGAATGTTGGTGAATAGGATGATATTTATGCATTTAGCTAGAGATGGAAAGACTGTCTCAGGAGGTCATAACCACATACTGCCTGCTTTCATTGCTGGCAGTTTTGGATGAACAAGACAACTTTTGAGAAGGTAAGAAGCATCAAACATCCCAAACTTAAAGCTCACATACAACTCTATTCTGCTCTTTTTAGGGACTGCTCAAGAATGTGTACGTTTCCAAAAATTTAAGCTCTAGAAATAAAAGCCTTGTTATTATCCTTCATGAAGTCTCAAAGATCAAATTAAGAAACAAAAAGCATTTCCCATTAAATGTTTAATCCCAGTATTCTCTTCCCTTCTTCATCAAGAAGGTATTTGGTATTTGGGATAATGTGAGGTCCCTCTGTACCTTGTCTTATGCTGTTTGTCAGTATCGAGAACAATTATCTGAGGAAAACTCAGTGTTGGAAAACTTACCTGAGGAAATACACATTTTGAATAAACTCTGGTATCACTGGAATAATTCATTCATGCCCAATTTTTATGTTGAGAACTTTGAGTCAATCTACTTTTACTTACTTCATTCTCACAGTTTATAAATATTCTTTACAGAAGGGTTTTATATATCCTGCTCAGAAAGTGCTCTATATATTAACGAACATGTCTGAAAAGTCACCACTGTAACCTTAGATCACTAATCTGGTTGCAGGTCCCTAAAATAATAAAATAATAGGTCAAATTATTTGGCAGTGGCTTCATCCCTAATGCTCTGGTAAGTCCCTTCGCCCTCAATTTCTCTTTTTTTTATTTTTATTTTTATTATCACCATAATCTTCTTTATATTACATTGGATAAGATATAATTTTACAGTGTATTACACTGCTTTTTCAAAAGGGAATGCCATGCATGTCAGTCAATACAGAGACATTAATGTACCCACTTCATCATTCAATATCTTTTCTATGTTTTTCCCAATCATTATTATTATTATTCTAATTATTTTTTAAAACAGTCAATCACTATTTCTCATTTTGCTTGTAAAAAGACTTTACCCATCATGAAATATTTCTCAGATCAATCCAGTTGAGAATACTATACATGTCATCATCAAGAGGTAATAAGCCATATCTGTTTCTCACTAACGTCTTGCCTCTCTATTGTTCTCTTGCTATCTTTCTCTATCCTCTTCTCCTCACCCCCCCCATTCCACACTGTCCTATTCTCATTAAGTACTTTCACTGCTTTTATGTCCTCCAATTTTTTGCTATCTACCATAGAGTGCTGGTAGTCGGTATATATTGAGTGGATACATTCAATATCTTTCTTTCATAGCCTGGCTTACTTCACTCAGCAATATATCCTCCGTATATGACCACTTTCTATCAAATTCCAGGGTCTTGTTATTTTTTATGGCTAAGTAGAATTCCATAGAGTATATATACCACAGTTTTCCAATCCATTCATCAGTTTGTGGATATTTAGGTTGGTTCCATGTCTTGGCAATTGTGAATAATGTTGCAATAAACATTGATGTGCAAGCACTTTTCTGACTGAGTGTTCTCCTGTCTTTCGGGTAAATACCCAGAAGCGGGATTGCTGGGTCAAACGGTAGTTCTATTTGCAGATCTTTGAGGAACCTCCATATTGTTCTCCACAGTGGTTGAACTAGTTTACATTCCCACCAACAGTGTAGGAGGGTTCCCTTTTCACCACATCCCCGCCAACACTTATCACTTTTTATATTCTTCATCTTTGCCATTCTGACAGGGGTTAGGTGGTATCTCATTGTGGTTTTTATCTGCATCTCCCTTATGATGAGGGATGTTGAGCATTTCCTCATATGCTTTTTGGCTGTTTGTATGTCTTACTTAGAGAGATTTTTGTTCAGCTCATTTTCCCATCTTTTAATTGGGTTCATCATTTTTTTTTTTCGCATAAGGCCCTTGAGTTCCCTGTGTATTCTGGTTATCAGTCTCTTCTATGAGGCATATTTAACAAAGATATTTTCCCATTCTGAGGATTGTCGGTTTACACTTGATACTGTGTCTTTTGCTGTGCAGAAACTTCTTAGTCTAATATAGTCCCACTTGTCTATTTTAGGGATTATTGCCTGTGCTTTGGGGGTCTTATTTAAGAAGTCTTTGCTTACTCCAATGTCTCTCAGAGTTTCCCCAGCATTTTCCACCAGTGGTTTTACTGTTTGAGGTCTTAGGTTCAGATCTTTGATCCATTTTGAGCTGATTGTTGTTAATGGTGAAAGATGGGGATTCAGTTTCATTATTCTGCAGGTGGATACCCAGTTTTTCCAGCACCATTTACTAAAGAGGTTTTCCTTTTCCCAATGGATTGACTGATATCCTTTGTCAAAGATCAGTTGGCTGTAAGCTTTGGGGGTTATTTCTGGGGTCTCTATTCTCTTCCATTGGTCCACATGTCTGTTTTTATGCCAATACCATCCTGTTTTGATGGTCACAGCTTTACAGTATATCTTGGGATCAGGGAGTGATATGCCTCCAACTCCATTCTTCTTGTGCAGGATTGCTTTTGCAATACAAGGTCTTTTATGATTCCAGACAAATTCTATGATTTTCTTTTCTAGATCTGTGAAGAATTTTTCTGGTATTTTGATTGGAATTACATTAAACATGTAGATTAATTTGGGTAGAATTGCCATCTTTATTATGTTAATTCTTCCAATCCAGGAGCATGGGATGTCCTTCCACTTTTTAATGTCACTTTCAATATCTTTTTTAAGATTTTCATAGTTTTCTTTATAAAGGTCTTTGACTTTCTTAGTTAGGTTTATCCCTAGGTATCTTATACATCTTGTGGCTACGGTGAAAGGGATTCCTTCCTTCAGCTCGGCTTCGTTCAACTTGTTGTTCATAAATAGAAATGCTATAGATTTTTGGATATTGACTTTGTATCCTGCCACCTTACTGTATTCATTTATTACTTCAAGAAGCTTTTTCATGGATACCTTTGGGTCTTCTAAGTATACCATCATGTCATCTGCAAATAGAGATATTTTCAACTCTTCTTTGCCAATTCGAATGCCTTTAATATTGTTCTCTTCTCTCATTGCAATAGCTAAGACTTCCAGTACTATATTAAACAGCACTGGAGAAAGTGGGCAGCCTTGCCTAGTACCTGTTTTCAGAGGAAAAGCTTTCAGCTTTTCCCCATTCAGTATAATATTAGCTGTAGGTTTTTCATAGATTGCTTTTATTGTGTTCAGAAATGACCCTTCTATACCAATCTTACTGAGAGTCTTAATCATAAAAGGATGTTTTATTTTGTCAAATGCTTTCTCCGCATCAATTGAGATGATCATATGGTTTTTATCTTTCTTTCTGTTAATGTGGTGTATTACATTTACGGTCTTGCATATATTGAACCACCCTTGCATCCCTGGTATAAAGCCTACCTGGTCATGATGAATGATCTTTTATATGTTGTTGGATACGATTTGTGAGTATCTTGTTGAGAAATTTTGCATCTATATTCATCAATGATATTGGTCTATAGTTTTCCTTTTTTGTCATGTCCTTATCTGTTTTGGGGATGAGGATGATGGAGTCTTCATAAAATGAATTTGGAAGGTTTCCTTCCTTTTGAATCTTTAGAAATAATTTTAGTAGGATAGGGGTTAACTCTTCCTTAAAAGTTTTGTAGAATTCAGAAGTGAAGCTATCTGGACCTGGGCTTTTCTTTGTTGGGAGGTTATTTATTACTGATTCAATCTCCTGGCTTGTTATGTGTCTATTCAGGTTCTCTATGTCCTCCTGATCCAATTATGGTATATTATATGCATCCAGGAATTTGTCCATCTCCTCCAAGTTATCTTGTTTGTTGGCATATAGTCGCTCATAGTATCCTCTAATAATATTCTGTATTTCTACTATATCTGTAGTAATATTGCCTGTTTCTTCACATATTTGATTAATCTGGTTTCTTTCTTTCTTCTTCTTGATAAGTCTAGCCAATGTCGATCTTGTTAATCTTTTCAAAGAACCAGCTTTTGCTTTCATTTATTTTCTGTATGGTTCATTTATTTTCTATTTCATTTATTTCTGCCCTAACCTTTATTATTTCTTTTCGCCTGACATTTTTTGGGTTCGTTTGTTGTTGTTTTTCCAATTCTCTGAGGCATGATGATAAGTTATCTATTTGCCATCTTTCCATCCTTTTCTTATGTGTGCTAATTGCTATGAATTTCCCTCTTATGACTGCTTTAGCTGTATCCCATATATTCTGGACACTTGTGTACTCATTATCATTTGTTTCCATAAATTGCTTTATTTCAGCTTTAATTACTTCAGTAGTGAAGAAGTCATTCAGAAGTAGGTTGTTCAGTTTCCATGTGTTCGTGTATTTTCGGGGTTGTTTCTTGAAATTTATCTTGAGTTTAATTCCATCATGGTCAGAGAAGATGCTGGATACAGTTTCTATGCCTTTGAATCTGTAAAGGCTTGATTTGTGTCCTAACATATGATCAATCTTTGAAAAGGTACCATGTTGGGGTGAGAAAAATGTGTATGTTGTGGATGTAGGGTGGAAAGTTCTATAGATATATGTCAAGCCCATTCGACTTATAGTATCATTTAAGTCCTGTATCTCTCTATTTATTTTCTGTTTAGAAGATCTGTCTAAAGGAGATAATGGGGTGTTGAGATCTCCAACAATTATAGTATTTCTCCCTATCTCTCCTTTTAGCACTAGCAGTCTTTCCTTCACAGATTTAGGTGCATCTGAGTTGGGTGCATAGATATTTATAAGGGTTATATCTTCTTGTTGAATTACTCCATTTACTATTATATAATGCCCTTCTTTGTCTCTTCTTACAGTCTTTGTCTTGAAATCTATTTTGTCTGAGATCAATATCACTACTCCAACCCTTTTTTGATTTCCATTTTCATGGAATATCTTTTTCCAGCCCTTTACTTTTAGTCTATGTCTATCTTTATTCATAAGGTGAGTTTCTTGTAGGCAACAGATAGAGGGTTTCTGTTTTCTTATCCATTCAGCCAGTCTATGTCTTTTAACTGGAGAATTTAATCCATTGACATTCAATGTAATTATCGATATTTCCATACCTGATCCTATCATTAAGTGAGCCATTTTCTTTGTTGCTTTTTGTTCTCGTATAACTGTCTGTCTGATTTCTTAGTTTGCCTGGTATAGTACTCCCTTCAGAACCTCTTGAAGAGCTGGTCTGGAGTTGGTAAATTTCTTCAAATTTTGTTTATCTGAGAATGTTTTTATCTTTTTTTCCCATATGAAAGATAATTTTGCCGAGTATAGTATTCTTGGTTGAAATTGTTTTTCATTCAACACTTTGACTATGCTTCCCCATTCTTTCCTTGCCTGCATTGTTTCTGCTGAGAGATCCAATGTAAGCCTGATAGGGAGACCTTTGTAAGTAAGTTGACGTTTCCCTCTTGCCAACTTTAGTATCTTGTCTTTGTCTGTTGTTTTCACCAGTCTGGCTATGATGTGCCTTGGAGAGGATCTTCTTGGGTTGATTCTACCTGGGGTCCTATGTATTTCTTGGGTCTGGATATTTGAATGCCTTTCTAGGTTTGGAAAGATTTCTTCCAGGATTTCGTGGAATAAATTATCTAGGTCCTTATTATTTTCTTCTTCTTCTGGAATACCAATTATCCGGATATTGGGGAGCTTGATGGTATCAAGTATTCCTCGTATATTGTCCTCATTTTTAATGGTTGTTTTCTCAGTCTTCTTGATACTTTTTTCTAGGTCAGATGTTTTGTCTTCTACATTAGAGATTCGATCTTCTGCCTGGTCTAACCTACTTTTAATACTTTCAAGGGAGGTTTTGATTTCCTGTATCACATTCTTCAATCCTGGAAGTTCCATCTGGTTCTTGTTTAAGGTATCCATTTCTTCTTTCAAGTTATTAAAGGACTTCCTCATCTCCTGAAGCTCCTTGTCTCTTTTCTCTTCCATCTCAGTTAGTTTGTTCACTACAAATATTCTGAATTCCTTATCAGACATGTCCACGACGTCCATTGTATTGACTGTGGGTGACAAAGGCTTGATGATTTCCCTTGAGGGAGAGGCCTTTTGTTTGTTGCTCATATTTCTTGAGCCTCTGTGATTGTTTCTGGTCATCAGGTACTCTATATGTTGCTTCCTAACTTATTTAAGGTATCTCTGAGTGTTAAAAGTTGTACAGGAATAGAAATTTGATGATTTCTCTTATGGTTGGCCTATCTGTTCCTCACAATTACCGTTAACTGTTGCAACTAGTCCTGGATGGCCCAAGATCCTCCCTGTTTCTAAGGAGTGGTGAGTCTCCAACTGACCTAATAAACACCACCTCAAAAGCAAAGAATAATGAAAAAAGGAAATCGCGGGCTGCGCGCTATTCAAATAACCAATATTCAGTGAGTCCAAAGGCTAGTAGGAAAGGGCCAGAGGCTGAGTGACAGGACCAGGTTTGTAGGGCCTGCAGCCTCAGTCCGCTTGGTGTCCAGAACTGCTGGCCGACTCGGTCCGGTTCGCAGGTGGGATGTGGGGGGAGTTTGTCTTAAAGTCCCAGACAACCAACCTGGGGTCCAAGGAAGAGGAACGGTGGGGATGCGCAGAGGTTCGGAGGGGTTGGGCCTGCAGCCTCAGTCCGCCTCTCAATTTCTAACTCTTGTAAAAGAAATTCTGGAAGTCTCAAGGCGGATGTTAAATGCATTCTCATAGATGAGCCAGCTTGCATTGGACCCTGCTTCTGCTCCTTTCCCCTGTGTCCCCTCCAGGCACCCTTTAATCCCCACTATGTCAGACATGACACTACTCTGCTAGATGTTTACTGGAAGTTACCATGTCTTCTGACTTCTGCTGCAATGACGGCAAGGGGGCTGTAGAGACTAAAATTACAAGATAAATTATAGTGTGAATCAGAAGAATTTCTGTCTGCCCTTCTGATAGAGGTGAGTAAAGAATTGAAGAATGTTCTCCAGCAAATTAGAGCTATGTTAGTATAATTAATAGTACTTCCTGTTTTTACTCTTGTTTCAATTCAACATAGAATGAAATCTCTTGGGGATTGGATAAAAATGACTGACAAATTGCACCTGTGTTTAAGACCATCCCACATTCGGGAACCAGCAGTTAGCGTAATGGCTATGTCGCTGGACTCCCACGTAGTCGACTGCGGTTCGTGTCCCGGACCCGGTGGCTTAAAATTCATGCCGGGCGCGTGTGCGTGTGTACCCAAGATCCCGAGAGGAGAATGGAGGAGAAGGGATTGCCGCATGACCATCCGCCCCTGGGGGGTGATTTCTTGCTTTCTGTCTCTATGTCGCTCTCTGTCTGTCTGGCGAACGCACAGGCCCTATAGCAAAATCCTCTCCAAAAAAAAAAAAAAAAAAAAAAAAAAAAAAGACCATCCCACATTGAAGGTTCTGTTACTGAGTCATTTCCCCCTTAGAATACATCTCTCCTGGAAGTCACTACAGCCCATGAAAATAAATTTCTAGCAGACTCATGTGACAAATTGGGAAGGAATGTTGGAATCTCTATAAGGCTTCATCTGCTTATTTCCTATGTTTCTTTTCTTTTTTTTTTTTTTTTGGGAGGGGGAGAGGTTTTTGCTATAGGGCGCGTGCGCTCGCCAGACAGACAGAGAGAGACAGAAAGCGAGAAATCACCCCCGGGGGGATGGTCACGCTGCAATCCCTTCTCCTCCATTCTCCTCTTGGGATCTTGGGCATGCATGCACATGTGCCTGGAGTGAGTTTTAAGCCACTGGGTATGGGACACGAACTGCGGTCAACTACATGGGAGTCCAGTGACATAGCTATTACGCTAACTGCTGGTCCCTGTTTCCCATGTTTCTATGTTACACTATCCTCTAACACTCCCGTCTCCCTGCTTGAGAGTACAACAACTACTGTATTATCCTAGCTTTTATTTCATCCCATTCATCTCATTACTGGTCTCTTAAATGTGGGACTAGTCAGATCAGTAGCTAGAGAAAGGTACCAAAGAAACAAATAGTTTGTGGTTATTATCAAATGGTTAAACTCCATTTAAAAATGACCCCCAAGCCTAGGCCTTCAACTAATTCAGCTGCCATATTAGACTGACCAGCTCATCAAAATAGAAGCCAGAGAAAAACAATGACTCCTTAGTAAGTTTCAACAATGCAGGATCTCTTGATAAAAGACAAATGAATTTGCTTTTTATATCATATCTGCTATGTGGCAGCTTTCAATTATCTAGGAAGACAATTCTTCACCCCTGAGGACAATACAAGCAAACATTTGGGTAGGAATGAATCAAGTACTCAAGTAGTTAGAATAAATTTTCATTCTCCAGGACTGTGCTAGAAGTTGGAGTAATTATGGAAGATTTATAATGCAGGAGAAAATAGAGCAGGGTTTTAAAGTGTGTATCAAATTCAGATAGACAATATTAAAGGTTATGTACTCCAAAGGAGGAAAATGACAATTTAATGCTCCATAATTATTCATTGATTCTATTTTCTTTGGTTGACATTAATTATTGGTAAAATCTCATAATAGAGATAGATTAAAATGGCAGCCCATGACAACCAAGGGGATTTCTCAAGTGAAATAATTTTTAAGCTACTTTCCTTTAAGATCCATGGTCTATAAAATAAAAATCCTTTCAATATCATTTGAACGTTAATGATTTCTTCATGCTTTTTGTTCCAACTCTGGACATGATTTCTCTCTATCACAAAACTATTACAAACAAGTAATAATTATGTGCGAAGATCTTAAAGTATAAATCAAAGCTTTCTAATTTTAAACCCACTTAACATTTCTTTAAGGTAACTTGAGCCTATTATTTTTTATTTAACATTTTTAATGTAAGTACCTTACTTAATAGCCTTGTTACTTTGGCATAACTAATGAAAAATTACTTTAATAAATTATTGATTCAGCAACACAATAAGCTCATTAATAAACTGCAAAAAGATGTTATCATTGGACTGAAATCAACATTATAATTAGCCTGGCTTACCCAGGGATTTTTAATCACAGAGTGATCACTTTATAAACTAGGATGTAGTGTAACACTTTAACAATCAACACAGTTTCCACAGAGCAATGAAACTTTCTTAATGAAATTTACATTGACAATTGTTATTTTTACAGGAAAGAAAAAAAAACAGTGATTGCTAATAGACAGTTGTACCTATGTGACTATGAATAAAATTATGGAAATATTTTGTCCCACCTATTAATAATTCCAGTAAATAATCTCAGTTTTGCTTTATTGTGCTGATTGCAGCAATATAAAGCACTGATAATTTAATAGTTTCCTATAATTATTTTAAGTTTACTTTTACCATAGGATGCTTGTCAGAGAGAAGTAGAGAGAGAAAGTGATGGAATGGCCATGTGGTGAACCCTTTTCTTCCATTTTCCTCTGGGTATTTTGGATGCACACATGTGTGGCCAATGTGACTGTCAAGCTGCCAGGCCAAGAACTTGAATGTGGTGGATCATGTGGGTATCTAGCACCTTAAGCACTATACCACCTGCTGAACCCAGTGTCGTGAAATTTTAAGAAATTAGTTTACGTTTACTTTATTCATGAGGTTCATGAAATTTGGTAAGAGCCAAAGGTACTGATATGCTACTCTTGGACACTGATACAAGTGAGTTCATGGTGGCAGCGGCAGCCTGAAGGGAACTCAGCAGCGTAAACAGAAGGCCCAGTGAGCATGGCACAGAAGACCCTGTGCTACAAGAGTAACCAGAGCTGAGAAAAGTCATCAGGTACTAGTGGGTGCAGAGCCATCTGTATGACATAATATAGACAGGCCTCCAAACTGGTTGTCAGTTACTATATTATTAATAAAGGAATTTCCACTTCTAATCTTTCATCTTAAACAACATCAAAAATTGAACAGAGGTCTTCAGAAACTAAACAGACCATTCAGCATTTTGATTTCTGAGTGAAATAAAACATCAGATTAGTTTTAGCATTTTATAGTTTACTTCCTGGAGTCAGTTTCCAATCTATAGTGCAGGAAAAGGGAATCCCAGATAGGGTCATACAGAGTTTCTTCATTCAGAAGACAAAAATTCAAGCAGGTGAAAGGAGTTAGAATATTTGACGCAGGGGATTTCTTAGTAAGTTCTGGAGATCTGACATTTCTCCTTGAATCCCTTGGTAAGTATTGAGTTGCAGAAGTGCAAAAGAAAATCTCTACAACAGAGTGAACTGAACTAGTCTTAGTGCTCGGATCAGATTGGAAATAGCTTGTGTGTTAATCAACTAGCATAATAGACCTCATGATACACAGGCATAAGTTAAAGTCATCAGAGAAGGATTGATTTTATTGTGGGGAAAAGTCAGCTTTAAATTAAAAGCAATCTTAAAAAATTAAAAGCAAATCTTGGAAGAGCCAAAATATTTCCAAGTAGCTTAACTACAGATCACAACAAAAGTTAACTTCATTTAATGGAATGCAACAAAACCAGTATACATAGTATAAAAAATTTAAATGCCCAACCATCCAGTTAAAATTACTTGTCATGGAACCAGCAGATGGTGTAATGGCTACATTGCTGGACTCCCATGTGGTCAACTGCAGTTTGAGTCCCAAACCCAGTGGCTTAAAACTCATGCCAGGCATGTGTGCATGTGTCCCCCAAATCCTGAGACAGGAAGGGGAGAGAAGGGATTGCAGCATGGCCATGCCCTCTGGTGGGGGCATAATTTCTCATTTTCTCTCTCTCTCTGAATCTCCAGCAAGTGTATAGACCCTGTAGCAAAAATCTCTCTCAAAAAAAAAAAAAAAAAAAGTTGCTAGTGACAGAAAAAATTGGGCCTATGTAATCTATTATTAAAAAAAAAATTCAATAACAATGGATTTATAAATGATAAAGATAATGTAGTTATGTGACAAAAATGATAAAACAGCTATTATAAATGTGCTCTAAGAGATCAGAGGGATCATGATTATGATAGTGTGAGGCTTTGTTTTGTGTGTGTGTGTGTGTGTGTGTGTTATTTTTAAGGTTTTTGACACAGGACATGTGTACTCACAAGGGGAGAGAGAGAGAGACAGACAGACAGACAGAGGGAAAATGAGAAATCATTCTCTGGGGGAATGGCAATGCCACAGTCCCTTCTCCATTCTCCTCTTGGGATTTTGGACATGTATGCACATGTGCCCAGCATGATTTCCAACCGCCAGATCCAGGACTGGAAAAATAGTTGGCCAAGTGACAGCCCAGTGCCTTAACCATCAGGCTACCTGCTGGACCTTAGGGGAGAAAAATGAAGAGATCAAAAAATAAAAATCTTTGTGGCAAAAAGTAAATAACTGACATTAAAGATATATTAATTGGGCCCAGCCATTGTACCACAGCAGTAATGCAAGTTTCCTGAAAGGCAGGAAGCCATAGGCAACCCCAAATTTAGAGCCCCAGTTTGGCCTAAGAGCAGTCTAGTCATACATGCAGATGCTTAGAATCTTTAGGAACTAGAGAGCTAGGGAAAGGGGTCACAGGGTGATGAGATCCTGCTGAGTGTGCTTCTCTCTCTCTGCCTTGAACATGTCTGCCAACTCTACCATAAATATATATATATATATATATATATATATATATATATATATATATGATATATGTGTGTGTGTATATATATGTATATATATGTATATGTATATATATGTATATGTATATATATGTATATGTATATATATATGTATATGTATATATATGTATATGTATATATATAAAACAGAAACAGAAGATAGACATTATAAAGAAAAGATTATGGAAAAAGTCAAGACATAGCAAAAGAAATAGCGAATTTAACACACACAGAAAAATAAAATAACAGGAAGTAAACAAAGCACCAGTAAGTGCTGAGACAAGAGCATGTGAACTAATGTACATGAAGTTGAAAGACCAGAAAATTAGGGGAACCAGCACAAACATTTGCAGAAAAAGATGGCCATTTGTGATGATTGAGGTAAAACACGGTTTGGTAAACTACAGGTCAAATCCAAAATGCAGTATGCTGTGTAGGGCTCCTTAGCTATACATTGATTTTACATTGTAACAAGGTTGAAAAAACTATATGACAGAGATTTTATGTGGCTATAAAATCTAAAATAGGTTTTATTAGTCTTTCACAAAGAGTTTACTAATCATTATGATTAACATCCAAGGCAAAGACCAAATGAACCACAATCAAAATTAAGAAAAAAATGCAGAGAAAATCTATAATATAATTGTTAAAACTCAATATAGGACCCAGTAGCTGACATGGTGTTTGGAGCACTAGATTCCCACATTGCCAACTGTAGTTCTAGTCCTGGACCTCGTGGCTTGCTTTCTCTCTCTATCTTTCTCCTCTGGTGAGTGCATGTACCCTATAGCAAATTTAAAAAAATAATAATAATAAATAAAATTAAATAAATCTTTTTTAAAATAAAAATACAAAAGACAAAATGCAAAATACAAAAGAGAAACTCTTGGTTATGTCACTGGACTCCCATGTAGTTGACTGTGGTTTGAGTTCCAGACCCAGTGTCTTAAAACTCACACCGGACACATGTGCATACATGTCCAAGATCCTGAAAGGAGAATGAGGAGAAGGGATTGAAGGAGGAGAAGGGATTGCAGCAGGGCCATCCCCCTTGGAGGGTGATTTCTCTCTTTCTGTCTCTCTGTCTCTCTTTTTCTCTGGCAAGAGCACATGCCCTATAGCGAAAAAAAAAAAATAGAAAAAGAAAGAAAGAGAAAAAACTCTCTTAAAAAAGTCTTCATACAGCCTGATAAAAAGGAAGCATTATGTGCCGTAGAATTCTTTCAAAAAATTATTTAAGGCAAAACTTGAGAATTTTTTTTTGCAATAGATTGTGTGCAATTGCCAGACACACAGAGAGAGACAGAGAGAGAAAGTGAGAAATCACTCTAAAGGGGAATGGCTACCCCCCCACTGCTTCCCTCCATTCTCCTCTTGGGATTCTGGGCACAACCACATATGCACGTGGCATGATTTTCAAACCATCAGGTCCAGGACTCAAACCTTGGTCAGCTATGTGGGAATCCAGAGCCTTAACCACAATGTCACTGGCTGGCCCCTGACACATTTGTAATATACTAAGGAAATTACAAAACAAAACAAAAGTTTTCAACCTAGTATTCTATATCCAGGGTAAATTTACTATCTTTTAAAGATAAAGTAAAACATGTGAGAATTTATTGCTACAGATATATAATATAAGAAATGTTATGCGGTTATTAACTCAGAAGATAAGTAATAACATACAATTTAGATCCACACAAATAACACTAGAAATACTAAATGCATGAGTAAATATAATATTTCTCCCACTATACTATCAACCTCTTAAAAGACAAGTCTATTAAATAAAAGTGTTAATTAACAATGTGCTATAAAATTTGTAATATATACATACTATATGAGATAATATTACAAAGTATTGAAACCATAAATGTAAATGTTCTGTTATTATTTGTTTCTTACATTTGAAGGAAGATGCATAATTTTTTGGTTGTGATTTTTGTATTTTTGCTATAGGACACTTGTGTTTTTCTGGGAGAGACAGAGAAAGAAGGAAAGTGAGAAAGTACCTCCCCCCAACCCCAAAAGGGGATAGACATGCCACAGTCCCTTCTCCTCTATTCTCCTCTTAGGATTGTAGGCACATAGGCACATGCACCCAGCACATTTCTCAAGCCACAAGGTCTGGAACTTGAATTGCACAGTCTGTCATTTGGGATCCAGCTGCCCCAACCTCCAGACCTCCTATTGTCCCCTGTATAGAGTTTCTGACCATAAACTATGACTGTAAAAATAAACTGTAAAAATTGTATGGTGTAACACTATACTCTAGAGTCACTATTAATGTACGTGTACGTATGTGTGTGTGTGTGTGTGTGTGTGTACGTCTGTGGGTGAATGTGTTTATAAATATAATATAGCTAAGGAACCAAATTGGGAAGATAAAATAAAATAAAGTAAAAACAAAACAATTATTAATGAAGGAAAAAAACAAGAATAGAGGGGAAAAAAGTAAAGACTACATGGGTCCAATGTTAAAATGTGGATGTAACCCATACATATTGATTAAAAATAAATTAAATGTAGGGACCAGCAGTTAGCGTAATGTCTATGTCGCTGGACTCCCACATAGTCGACCGCGGTTCGCGTCCCGGACCCGGTGGCTTAAAACTCACGCCGGGCACGTGTGCGTGCGTGCCCAAGATCCCAAGAGGAGAATGGAGGAGAAGGGATTGTGGCATGGCCATCCCCTCTGGGGGGTGATTTCTCGCTTTCTGTCTCTCTGTCTGTCTCTGTCTGTCTGGCGAGCGCACGCGCCCTATAGCAAAAACCTCTCCCAAAAAAAGAAAAAAAAAAATTAAATGTAAACATCATGAAAGAGAGAAAGACAAGTTATCACTATGGATTCTATAAATACTACCAGGATAATGAAGAAATATTACAAGCAAACTTATACCTGTAAGTATGCCAAATTACATAATGTGTCAAATTAATGACAAGCCTCAAATTACTAAATTTTCTCTTAGAAATTATTGAAAATATGAGTAGTACTATATTTGTATGTATGAGAGTAAGATATTGAATAAATATATTTGAATTTAAAGTTAAAAACTTTCCAAAAAAGACAACTTCAAGCCTAGATTGCCTTTTTATACAAATTCAAATCCTAAACAAACTCTCACTGGAAATGGAAGAAGAGAAAAAAAATTGTCTAATTTAATCTAAATTATTTGATGAGACTAGCTCCCTCCCAACACCAAACTAGACAAAGATATTACAAGAAAAGGAAACACACACTAATGCCCCTCATAAACATAGAAGCAAAAATCCTCAATGAAATGGTAATAAATTTAATCCAGAAATATATTAAAAATTCTAAAAAAATATACAAAAATGTATAATAAATTATGAACCAGTAGTGTTTATCCAGAAAATACAAGGTTGGTTTAACATCTAATAAGAAACAAGATAATTCACCATGCTGACCTAAAAAAATAATTATCTAAAAGGATGATATAAAACATTTGAAAATGTAATGTCCAATGTCATGGCAAGATGTCTCAGCAAAGTAATAATAGCAGGATACTACCTCCAACTGATAACGAACATCTCCAGAATATCTACACCATATTTAGTTGTTAAAGACTTAATTTTCCCCCCTTAAGTTTAAGAGCAAGGAAAAGATACACTTCCTATTCAACATCATTTCAGAAGGGTCTATCATCTCAATAATGCATGAAATCTATGACTTAGCCAGGTTTGGGTCTATAGTTGGACTGAAAAGATACTGGTCAAGTGAGCAGGTACCCAAGATGCTGAGGAATTGCAGGGTAGTGAAAGAAAACAATGTAATGAGACCCTGTTGAACTCTCGTTCTCTTTCACCCCACATGCACAAGTATCCCCTATCATTTAAAAAAAAAAAAAATCATGAATGCGCTAACTTGTGGAATGGTGGTTAAGACAGATGGATCCCACATGGTTTATTATATGATTAGAATTCTGAATCTGGTGGCTTGAAAAGCACACTTGTATGTGCCAAAATCCTGAAAGGAAAAATGGAGGAGAAAGAATTGTGGTGTGACCATCTCCCATGGGAAGTGATTTCTCTCTCTCTCTCTCTCTCTCTCTCTCTCTCTGGCAAAGTAATATGCACTCTAATGAATTTTTAAAATTAATTAAAAGCATCAAAAATAAATAAAATGTCAATAGATTAATAAGGGAAAAGATATTTCTTTTAGGATAACATGATGATCTAGAGAATTCCAAATACTACACAAATGCTTATCGTGCATCATAGGAGGCATATGTGGCTATAAAATTAATGATAACCCACTCAGCCATCTCCCATGTCCTTAACTGTATTACTTCACAATATGATGCAGCTTATTCTGGAAGTTTCCAGCCTTGGCAAGGGGATTACAGTGATTCTACAAAATGGGACCTAAAAATCCTGTTTCTCTAGAGATGAGGTCACCCCCGCACAAAGCAACTTTCACAAATATTAATAAAAACTTTACCCTTATAAGAATGGCTTGAACTCCCTTTATGAAAGAAACCTATACTGAATATAGGTAAAAGGGAAGAGTATCCTGGACTCTGAGAATGGCATCTGGATTGGGATCCTACTCATTTGGTGGTTATCTGACCCCTGACTATATCTGGTTCATACTACTGGCCTACTGCTACTATCCATCCTGTGAGCATTCTTCCAGAATACACTCCTTTAACATCATTATCAATGTACATTAGGCTGAAGTGTTTTGTAAGACCACCTAAGAATCCTGAACACATTAGACTTAGCAAGTTAGTTTAGCAAAGTCAAAGGGTACATAATCAATAGAAACAAATCTATTATTTTCCATATACTATAATAGCAATAACAATTGGAAACAGAAAGTTATGAAGTATCATTTATGATATTACCAAAACTAGTAAATACGCAGGTGCATATCTAACCAAACATATTCAAGGTTTGCTAAAAACAAGACACTGATTTAAAAAGTGAAATAAAACCTATATAAATTAATCTAATTTCTATGCTCATGATTTGTGAAACTCAATATTGTTTAGATAGTAACTCTACCAAAACTGATCTATATAAATCTACTGCATTCAAGTCCAAAAGTCTTTCCAAACTTCATGTTAAAGACAAAATATCTAGAATAAACAAAATAATTTTGTGATAAAGAACAGTTAGTGAACTCAATTTATAGACTTACAATCTATATGATTTCTTTCTTTTAACTTTTTAAATTTCATTTTCTCTTTTCCATTCAATCACATTATTTAGCTTACAAACTGAATATTTCAACATGTAAACATTTCTCCCTAGTCCAGTTGATAAAACAATAAAAGTATCTTCAACAGATAATACCACATTCCTTTGTCCCATTAATGCTTTGCCTCTCTATTTTTCTTCTAAATGTACTTCCTTGGACTCTACTCTTTCACACACACTATATCTGGTATTTACATATATTTACTGTGTTTCTACATCCTTTAGTAAATCAGTTTCAGTCATAGAGTGTGGACACTCGGTATATATGATTTCTAACATAGATAAAAATGGTATCAGCAGTGAGACCCCAGAGGGTTAAAGCTAGAATGAAAGCACTGGGGCACCAGAAAAACACAGGTAAACACTGAAATTATCTAGGAGCCTGGCAAATGCACACAATTTAAGATCAACAACGGACAGCTAGTAAATCAGGCCCTTCAATCTATGTAGCTCAGTCCTACCACACATCTCTCTCTTTCCCTTTTCCTGTCTTTGTTTTTCTTTTCTTCCTTCTTTTTCTTTCTTTCTTTCTCTCTTTCTTTCCTTTACCTTGCCATTTAAAAAAAATCAGAATTTCTCAAAAGCAAAAGATAGGGTTATTTATTGCTGCCATTTTAGCACATAGTATAAGGTCCAACACTAGTGACATTCATTAAGACATAATAATTATCACATTTAATAATACCCAAATATGTACATATTCTGCCAATTACTTTACATGCATTTTTGTTTTTTTTATATCATGTACTTTTAAGATAAAACCAAATTATTTTACATATAATTCTAACAAATAAGGCCAACCATGGCCCAAAGTTGGCATTCATTAGATACTGATATATTAGGCAAAAGAGGATAAGATACAGTTTAGAAATAGCAACTGCAAACAGATATACTACTATTAGTAATTATTTGATATTACAACATAGAGATGAGCATCAGCTTTCATAGCTATGTGGGAAGAGGTGATAGATCAAGGTAGGTCTGTTTTTCTTTTTTTTCTCTCCACTTAAAACAAGCTTTCCTACCCTCTAACTTTACCATTCCCTCTAGCTTTGAGTAAGGCCCTGTGACTAAACTCAGTTGATTAGCTTCAGTGGTGTGAAGCTATGAAATCCATGGCACAAAAGGAGAGACCAATTGTAAGAGGTGCCTATTGTGCCTATCTGTCACAGAACTGGATTTCTATATACCTTATTAGCAAATAATGGGGCATTTGTTGTTCTCTAATTTCTCTGTACTAATGACCTATTTCAGGCACAATTTAGACAATTAAAAAGATCCACAACATGGGACCAGCAGACATCATAATGGTTACATCTCTGGGCTCCCACATAGTTGACCACAGTTCGAATCCTGGGTCTGGTGGCTTAAAACTCATGCCAGGTACTTGAGCATGCCCAAGATCCTGAGAGGAGAATGGAGGAAAAGGGATTGTGGCATGGTCATTTCCCCTGGGGAGTAATTTCTCACTTTCTGTCTCTCTGTCTTTCTCCTTCTCTCCTGTGAGTGCACATGCCCTATAGCAAAAATCTCTCTTTAAAAAATGATAAATAAAAGATCCATAATGTAAAATATCCTCATTCCTCAACAGTTTTTGTATTATCAGGAAAATTTAGCTTCATCATTAGAAAAAGGCAAGATTAATACAACAATACCAAAGGATCTTGAAAAAATGTGTTTATATGTAGATGTGTGTGTGTGTGTGTCATTTATAATTTTTTGTCATCTTAGTATCTGATTAATATAAAAAAACATTCTCAGGCCACCAAGTGTCATAAAATATTTATAAACTTGAAGAATAAAACTGCCCCATTTTTTTGGTAAGTACTACAATATAGGGCATGCACTTACTGGAGACAGAGACACACATACACACACACACACACACACACACACACACACACTGAGAGAGAGAGAGAGAGAGAGAAATTACCCCCCTGCAGGGGGGATGGTCATGTCACAATCCCTTTTTCTTCATTCTCCTCTTGAGATTTTGCGCATATATGCACACGCGCCCATGTGCTTTTCAAGCCATCAGGTCCAGGACTCAGACTGTACAGATAGCCATGCTGGATCCAGCTGTCTAACCTCCATGTCACCTGCTGATCCAAAACCCCAAATATTTTAGTGCAACTCCCCAATTTGCCCAAAAAACATTTTGCTTTTTAATACTAGATAATTCTCCTACAGAATAAGAAACACTGAAATACTGTTTTTTACTTGTTTGATTGTTTTAGGATGGTCTATAGTAGGAGAAAAACACCTTTCTTCCAAGCAACATCTGTCAGTTTATCCATTTTGCATCATTTATTATGCTGAATAGCATTGCCATGGATCTCGACAGAAGTACAATTTATTAATAGAAAAACAATGTGGGTAAAAAGCATTGATTCCAGTCATTAGAAGGCATCGTTGGCTCTTACCTAAGAAATAGTAACGTATGTTATTTTAAACTTATACAGTAAAACTCAAGTTGTTAGCACAATGTATCAATAAATTACCATATTTGCTAATTTCTATTAACTTTAATTTTTTCTATCACTTCAAGCTCTCCATAAGCATAGTCATCTATATTCTCTTTCTTTCTTTCTTTCTTTTTTCTTGAGAGGATTTTGCTATAGGGTGTGTACACTTGCCAGAAAGACAGAGAGAGACAGAAAGCAAGAAATCACCCCCCTGGGGGGGATGGCCATGCTGCATTCCCTTCCCCTCCATTCTCTTCTCAGGATCTTGGGCACACACACACACATGCCCGGCATGAGTTTAAGCCACCGGGTCTAGGACTTGAACCACGGTCAACTACATGGGAGTTCAGCGACACAGCCATTACACTAACTGCTGGTCCCATAATCTTCTATATTCTGATTTACTGCAGTTTATCCCACCTGTAGAGATCAATTCTGACTTCACATTTGGCCTTGGATTAATGAAAAAAACTAGTTTTATACTTGTATTATGTTGTAGGCACCCTTAAAGATTTTCAAACACTAAGACAGTATGAAGAGTTCCTTTAAAGAGTTCACAACATGATTGTAAAACCAGACACATGCACATTAAACAATACATAGATAATTTACAAAGCAACTGTCAACAAACCAAAATAAGGCACTCCAAATTGAATGCGTAAGTGTGCCAATTAATTATGTCTTTATGCTACTCTTGTACTTTATTTTCTTCCATCATGTTATTCTGTTCAGAGTAAAATATTTTCAAGTAGAGAGGATAATGATAACCTGCAGAGACACATGTGACTTATCTTAATGTAATTGTTTCATTCTTTCATTTTATTTGTGCAATAAGTGATTTTAAAAATAAATCCTTAATAAGTTAAAACCCAGGATAATTCTTCTCAGGGCTCATCTCACGTACAACTCTGGAGATTCATGAATAGTGATGGGGCTAGAGTTTTTGCCATGCTTAGTGATTCCTTGGCTAGGGGATGTTCTCTTAATATAAAACTCACTATAAAAAAATTGAAAAAAAACCCTTGAGTATCAACAGAAATTCACAGAAACATAGACACAGGTAATGAAGGAAAGGACTTTAGCCACAATGTATATTCTGTATTAGGGTTTAATTATTAAGGCAGGAAATGGGGCTCTAATGATTTTTTTTTAATGGAGGGTACGATGCTTTCCTTACATAGCATTTTTTATTTTTAAAAACTCATTAGCCACAACATTCTACAGTATAAAAGCTCATCCAAGTGATATACAGTTTAGAGATATGCAAACTACATTTTCAATAAAAGTCGATATTTGAATTTGCTACATTTTCTCTTAATACTATCTTTCTTACCAAATAGTGCCTGGTACCAGTTTGCCCTGTCCTAATTGTGCAGTAGCGCACATCCCTCAGTGCCTCCCAAAAGAGAGGAGGAGTCTGTACCACTGTTCTTGGAACTGGGACTGATTTTGTTAACAACTCTGAGAGGTTAAGTTAAAGTGAAAAAAAAAAAATGAATCTGAGTATAGTACTTCAAAGACCTAGAGAATTTATTAGTTTGCTGACAATCTCTAAGTCTTTGGTATTTGACATGATGAACCATGGCAAAATGATCTAATGTATTCTAAAATAAGAGTTGGTTTCAACATCCAGGTCTATAGGAGATATACATACGTGTGTGTGAGATATTAATTTATTATATATTATATAATATGTTATATATTATATAATAAATATATGTATTGTATATAATATATTAGATATATAACATTTATTATATATATTAGATATATAACATTTTAGAAACACTTTCTGATTTTGTTTAAAAAGTGATATTATATTAGGTCATCAGAAAAGTCACAATGTATTTATTTTTCTATGCAAAAATGCATGATGACTTTTCTGACTACTATATATATATATATATATATATATATATATATGCTATGTAAGCTGAAACATGTGTTACTATTAAAACAAAAATAAATACAGAAAAATGAGGAGAAGAAGGAGAAAAAGGAGGTGAAGGAAGAGTAAAAGGAGAAAAAATATTTATAGCAGCACATAGTAATTATGAAGTCTTGGTTTAAGTACTGTTCAGGATCTTTGCTGCATGAGCTCTGCTCTTACTCATTCTTCAGATGAAAATTATAGGAAATACTAGATTTTAGAATTTCAATAAAAAATGACTACTATTCTATTTCATTCATTCTTTCATTGATGCCATTAAAGTTATCACACACATCAAAAAGAATGCATATTTCTACTTTTATAACTATTTTAATGTTTCCTAAACATAGACTTTGAAGATTTGATTGTAAGACATGAGTAAGTTCCGTCTGGAAAAATTTTCCTCTAAATGAAGTAAAAGGGAGTGGTATATTTATACTTGTGGAAATGTCCAGTATATCTTAAATACCCGAGAGGTATAATTTCATGATTCTGTATGAGAAGGAGTTATTAGAAATAATTATTTTTTAAATATTAAATCACTAAATCTTAACTGAAAATGGATTGAGAATTTATCTGGACATTTTACGTTTAAATGGCCACCTTCAAAGCCATTATAAAATGACGTTTAGAGACTCAATACAATTGGATTTCATTCAACCAGTCCATTTCCATCATAATGGGATTTTTTTAATCAAGTAGGGGGGAGAAGGGACCTTGATCCAGCACTAGTCTATTATCAGTGCAGAATTATTCTCTACAGTAATGTCTGAAGTATTTAATGAGACTGGTTTAAAATGGATATGTGAGGAGGCACGATTTTCTCAGTCCTTTCCTCGATCCAGTCTTATATTTAGTTTATTTTCTCTTGGCAGTAATGACCATTCTGCCTACCCATTCTTGTTCCACTAACGAGTAAAAAGCAGGGTTTGTTGAGTGACTAGGCAAATAATAGACTTGACTTGTAGCTTGCAAGCAATATTAAAAAAGGTACATAATTGTTTTTGTGCTTTACTTTAGATGGGAAATAGGCATTATCCCAAAGAGAGGTTGGCAAAATAAAGTGCAGTTTAAGGAAATCAGAAAATAGGTTGTATGGGCAGATTCAGTTTGATTTATACAGACCACTTCTCTTTCTCATGGACGTACAAATACGTTCATGTATTTTTTTGAGATTCCACCATAACATTTTGTTGTTGTTGTTTATGTTTTTATTGTTTTGCCACAGGGTGCATGTGCTCATCAGAGAGAAAGACAGAGAGGGAGAGGGAGAAATCACCCCCCCATGAGGATGGCCACCCTGCCATTCCTTCTCCTCTTGGGATTTGGGGTGTGAACACACATGTTCCTGGTGTTTCAAGCTGTAGATCCATAACTTGAACTGCAGTTGGCTTTAACCACCACACCATCTGTTGGCCCCAACTACCATAGCTTCGATGCCACATCATTCAAAACTGAGGTTCACTGTCTCTAATCAAATTGTAATTACCTAGCTAACTCCATTTATAATTAATACATGGGGAAAGACAAAATTCTAAATAATACTATTTTAAAAATATCTTCTATAAAGATTTCTTAAATATTAGCCATGACCGAGATAAATTCTATCACTGCTTTTTGTTTAATTTCTGCTTTCTCTCAACACTAATTTACATATACTCTGTACATGTACATGAGACATTGCTACCCACTATGATGTTATAACAGACACATAAGGAAGGGAGAATAAAGTGGGAAGGAGAAAGACAGAAGTAATAGCAGAAGAATTTTGCACATTCCTCATGATAAACATTTTAGATTGCATTCATCATGGGCAGTACTTCCTATTTACCATTATTTTCTGATATTCTGTGTGTAAATGCTTTTGGTGAAATTAAATACTCTTTGAATTAGCACCTAATTTAGTGAATAGAATATCTGGAATTACCTGGAAGTTATTTTTAATGTGTGTTATTGATAATTTTCCAGAAAAACAACTGAGACACATTTCTGTATAAGAGAGGTTTACTTTGTCGCAAGAATGTATGGGTGCTGCAGTCATATGAATTCAACAATAAAATATTAATAGAATCTCATGTGTCCCCAAAACTCTTTTCAGGGACTATTTTTGTCATTACTGCATCACAACAGCACCAAAGTTAACAAATTAGACAAATTTTATTCCTCAATAATGCCTCTGTATTGAACTAATGACATATATTTCTATTATTCTAGAATATCAAGTATCTTATTTCACTTCAATAATATTTTATAAATAATATACATAATAAATATCTCCATTTAAACTGTCTTCCTTTTCTCCTATATATACTTATTGGTATAAAAATGACTTATTCCATAATAGCCCTTGAATTCAGCCAATAAAATTACATCAGATTTGAATTTACATTATTAGAAACAAATTCAACCAGTAACCCTGGATACATGTCTGAAAGGGCAATTATGCAGCCCTTGGTTACTAACATGTGTTTAGAAATAATAAAATGAGTAGAAAAAGTTTCTTAAGGAGAGGACTCTATGGTTACAAGAATTATTCAGAGAAACTACGTCAGGTAAGACCTGACATTTCTAAGAGGCAAACACCAATAAGTACAACAGATGTTCATCAAATTGTCTTTGATGTCAGGTGGATCTGGATGATAGGACACTGAGTTATTTTAGAGCATACAGACTTTGGTAGGGCTGAACTACTCAAGACAACAAAGAACTGTCTAATCCAGGCCTCAGTTCTATATCTAAGCCTTACCCCATCCATCCTTTGGACATTATCCAATATATTTTTTAAAGTATTGGATGAATATATTTAAGATCTTGGTCAAAAGGAGTTGACAAATTACTGGTTCACATATGTGTTTGATTGTTCCAAGAGTATGTAGCATATAAGTTTTACCTAGATGAGCTGGGTCTAAACAAATTAGTGGCCAATGGTCACAAATTTTAACAGATGTATGGAGAACAAATGATGCAGTGAGGACTTGTCCTGTGAGTTCCTATTTGAAACTGTAACAAGTATAGCTATCTTCTCATGCAGGCCTGCTTCATACTACCCTTCTTTCAAGTGCAGAACTAAATCACAGTAGCTCTTATTCCTCTCTGCTCCTGCTCCTGGGGAGGGGGGGGGGGAACGTAGAAGTTTGCTTAATTCAATTTTCGTTCTTAATCATCCTTTTCCCTGGCAACAGTCAAAAGAAAAGGATAATTTGAATTAGGGTAAAAGTTAGTGGCTGATATTTTATACTTAAGAGTGGCAGATGGAGGAGATCGCATCAAAGCAGTAGGGAAGAATACATCTATAAATAAAAATAGTTATTTGAAACTGTGATGTAGAAGATGCTACTGAGTCACAAAAGAATTCAGTTATTTTTAAAAACAGTGAAGTATGGCCAAGGGAAATGAATCATTCAGATAATAAAATGGCAGCTGTACCTTGTTAAAAGTGAGTTAAAGAGAGTTTAAAAAGTTTATCTAATGTTAATTAGCATTGGCTACTTATTCATAAATACTTAAAGCACTTTGTTCTTCTAAATCCACTAAAGGACAAGGAGAAGTGAGAGTCAAAACATTTCACAGACAGAGTGGCTTGAACACTGACTACTCAAAAAAGATGTGAGCCCAGGGGCCAGCAGGCAGTATGGTGGTTAAGGCACTGGACTCCCCGTAGCTGAACATGGTTCAATTCTGGACCTGGGGGTTGAACATCATGTAGGATACTTGTGTATGAATGTCCCAAATCCTGAGAGAATGGAGGAGATGAGATTGTGTCATGGCCATCCCCCCTGGAGGGTGATTTCTTATTTCCTCTCTTTCTGTATCTGTCTGCAAAAGCATGCAACTTACGGCAAAAACCTAGAAAGACAAAAAAGAAGAGAGAGAGATGTGAGTCCATTGTACTGGAATGATATGCTGGGTCCTGTAGGCACTGGACCATGCAGAGATCTGGAAACTTTTGGGGCTAAGAAAGCGTGGCAACTGGCTGGTGTAGATAGAAGAGCAGGGTAGAAGAGTGGTGGAGCTGGCTTATGTTCTTGGCTATTTGTAAAGTAATGTGACTATATTTTAGTATTTCAAATAATGTATACTTTGGTTGAATACCAGCCCCCTGAGATCATAATACACATGTTAATTTAACAGAGAAAAAAATGGGTTCAGAAAGTCTTGTTAGGCATTTTATAGTAAAGAAAATTCTTACTTGGGACCAGTAGTTAGCGTAATGGCTATGTCGCTGGACTCCCATGTAGTCGACCGCGGTTCGAGTCCCGGAGCTGGTGGCTTAAACTCACGCCGGGCACATGTGCATGCATGCCCAAGATCCCAGGTGGAGAATGGAGGAGAAGGGATTGCGGCGTGGCCATCCCCCCCGGAGGGCGTGATTTTTCGCTTTCTGTCTCTCTGTCTCTCTCTGTCTCTCTGGCGAGCGCACGTGCCCTATAGCAAAAACCTCTCCAAAAAAAAAAAAAAAAAAAAAAAAAAAATTCTTACTCGTCAGAGTAAGATTTTACATTGTATTTCATGGATAAAAAGAATTAAATTGAAGATTGACTCAAATATAAATGTGTGTAGCCTATAAACTTGAAAAAATGAAGTCGTTAACTGAACAAGTTTGCAGGGGGTCGGTTTGCATGGGCAAATGTAGAATGGCAATAATTTATTGTTTGACATATTACATTTCAGATGTCCAACAGACCTTTAACTGAATTTTATAAGTGGAATATTAGGTACAAAATGGAGGTATATGAAAAAGAAGTGTCTTAAGGAAGGACATTTAGAAGAAAAATAGAGAGGCAAAGCATTGATGGTATAAAGAAATGTAGTATTATCTATTGAAGATATTTTATAATTTTATCAACTGGACTAGGGAGAAATGTTCACCTGTTGAAATATTCACTTTGTAAGCTAAATAATATGATTGAATGTATAAAAAAAAAACGAAGTAAAAACATGAAAAAATATTTATGTGCCAAAAAAAAAAAAATAAATAAAAGACAGAAAACATTCTGGATCAGCCCACAGTGTAGTAGTTAAGGCACTGGAGTCCCACATGGCCAACCATAGTTTGAGTGTCAAGACCCAGTGCTTGGAATCATACTGGGTGCATGAGTGTGCATGCTCGGAATCCCAAGAGGAGACTGGAGGACAAGGGATTACGGCATGACCATCACTCCTGCAAGGAGAGTGACTTCTCACTTTCTCTCTCTCAGTCTCTCCCCAGTGAATGGACACACGCTATGGCAAAAACAACAACAACAACGACAAAAAAAAACGGAAAAAAATGTAAAAGAAAAAAAAAGGTTTGGATTAAAGGTAGAAGATTTAAGTGAAATTATTTAAGGTAAAGAGACATATAGAAAAAGAGGAGTTTAAATTACTAAGTCCTAGGTATTTTTATTTTATTTTATTTCTTTCATGAGTGAGAAAGGAAAAGACAGACAGATAGAGAAAACACCCCCAATCAAGTCCTTATGCTGCTATCCACCTCCATCTCCAGCCAGCCCTGAACCATGGATACATATGTACCTGTCATACTTAGAGAGGCCTCTGTATAAGAATCCAGAACTTTTTCATGTGGACCAACCTTGCAAAGCATTGCCTTACTATTGTACTACCTTTAGACTCATAGTGTATTTAAATCCATGGAGATTATGTGAAATACAATCAACAAAGGATAAAATAAGTCAGGAAGGGAAAAAGAAGAAACAAGACACCTGGTGACTTAAAACCCAAGTGTACAAAGTGCTTCATGAAAGAGTGACTTGATTATATATTATTGATAGTTAGAAGGACCTTATAATTAATTATTCAAATCCAGATGCATTGAAAGGCGAAAAGGGGTGCTATAAATATTAGAACAATATAATACAAGGAGACTTCAAGAAATTAATGAAAAAATAGAATTAAAGTATGAATTATTTTGGTGCAAAAAGATTTTTAAATGCATGCATAGTTTTTTTCATAAACAACAGGGTAAAGACACAACCTACAGAAAGGGAGAAAATATTTCCTTACTATTCATCTGATAAAGGATTAATAAGCAGAATGTACAAGGAACTCAGAAAACTCAATAGCAACAAAATAAATAAGCAAACCAAAACAAAACAAACTCAGTTTTAAAAATGGGAAAATAATCTAACAAACTGTTATCAAAAGAAGATAGCAAACATAAGAAAAAATGCTAAAAGTGACTAATCATTAGGGAAATGAAGATTAAAACCTAAAGATATCATTTTACAACAAAATGTCCACTATTATTATTTTGGTTTTTGCTATAGGGTGGGTGTGCTTGCTATAGAGAGAACAATTCAAAAAGAAACAGAGAGAGAGAAAGTGATAAATCACCCTAACCCCTCCCCCCCAGAGGGCATAGCCATCACTCAATCCCTTTTCTTCCATTCCCTTCTGAGACTCAAACCATAGTCCACCACGTGGAAATTTAGCTCTTTAAACACCACATCACCTGCTGGCTCCTAGAATGGCTATTATTAAAAAGAATAAATATACTCTATGGAATACTACTTGGTAATAATTTTAAAAAAAGAGAGATCCTGGTATTTGGCAGAAAGTGGAAGGATATGGAAGATTTACTGCTGAATGAAGCAAACCAGGCTATGAAAGAGAGATATTGTATGTCTTCACTTAATATACACCAACTGTCCATACTCTCTGGAGGAAACTGAAAGATGAGATACAGAAGCATAGAAAATGGTTATGGATTCTGGAGACAGGGTGGGAAAAGTGTGGGAGAAGGTGGAGAGGGTGAGGAAAGGAATCAAGGAGAAAAATAGAGGCAAGACATTTATGAGAAACAGAAATGGATGATTATCTGATGGTAATGTATGTATTATCTTCATCTAGACTAACATGAAGTGTATTTATCTTGGGTAAATTCATTTAACAAGCTGTATCAAAGTATAGTGATTGATTGTATAAAAAAATTTAAATAATTTAAATAAAGAAAATGATGGCATAAAAAAGACTAAATATAACAAGTGCTGGTGAGGATATGATGAAAGGGGCACTCCATTATATTGTTCTGTATATTAGTACAGATATAAACAAAACAGTATGGAGGTTCCTCAATAAACTAAAAATAGAACTTCCTTATGGTTCAGCAATCTCACTGTTAGAAATATATTTAAAGAAAAGTAAATCAGTATGTTGGAAAGATATCTGCACCAAATGTTTATTGAAGAACTATTTACTGTAGCCAAGATACAGAAGCAAAGTATATATCACTAACAAATAGATTAAGAACTATGATATATATATATATATATATATATATATACACACAAATACATGTTTGTATATGTAAACATATACATATATATACCCACACGCATACACACACACACACACACAATATGTACATTTTCCATAAATGTTTTGAAGACTCCTCATAGGCAAAAGTCAGTATTGTCACCGGAAATATAGAATGTATATTCATAGATCAATTCAGATGGGTTAAGAATTGATAATTAGGTTTAGCAAAGTAGAATTCAGGATAGAAAAACTGTGGCACATATACTCAATGGAATACTATTCAGCCATAAAAACAACAACAACAACAACAAAACCCTTGCTTTTGACAGGAAGTGGATGAATATGGAAGATTTACTGGTGAGTGAAGCAAGCCAGGCTACGAAGGAGAGGCATTGTATGTCCCCACTTAATTTATACTAAGTGTCTGCACTCTATGACTGAAACTGACTAAAGGATATAGAAACACAGTATATAGATGTAAATACCAGATATAGTATGTGTGAAAGAGGAGGGTCTGAGGAAGGACATTTAGAAGAAAAATAGGGAGTCAAAGCACTAATGGCACAAAGAAATGTGGTATTGTCTGTTGATATTTTGTAGTTTCCTCAACTGTACTAGGGAGAAATGTCACCTGTTGAAATATCCATTTTGTAAGATAAATAATAATGTGATTGAATGTATAAAAGAAAATTAAAAAATTAAAAAAAAATAAAAAGTAACCATGATCAGAACAACTTCTGAGACTTTGCAGTTCAGAATTACTCAAGAATGCTCAGGAAAAAATGGAAGAAGGTTAAGAATAAAAGGAGGTGAAAGTGGGAGGAAAGTGAGTACAGACAATTCTCTCAGTACATCAGGGGAAGGAGAGAGAATACTAATAGATGGGGAAAGGGCTGGCAGGTGGCATGGCGGGTGGGGCACTGGACTTACACATGGCTGACCATGGTTCAAGTCCTGGACTTGGCAGCTTGCTTTCTCACTTTTTCAATCTCTCTGTCTCTGTCCCTGTTCAAATTAAAAAAATAATAATAATAATTATAAGTAAATTAAGTAATTCTTTAAAATATAGGTGAGGAAGTAGAGACAAAAAAGGAGTACTTTTTTTAGTGTGCACATGTATATGTTCTTTTGTGAGTCTTTTTCTAATGGGAGAAATAATAAGCTATTACTCTCAACTTCCAAGTGGGCATGCAGTGCAACCATGCCATAAAGCAATCTGTGTCTAAGACAGGGAGCATCCAAATGAAAAACTTTCATTGGCTTCAAAAGGCTGGTAGACCATATTTTACACATGGATGCTTTAATGCTGTGAGCCTGTGTGGTGGCATTTGGAATATTTTGTTGCTTACCTCTAGAAGTAGAATTTAGCACCTTGATAATATTAAAGTTCCCATCTCTTCAGGGCCTAAGATGCTATTTGTCTGACATGAGAGCTTACTCTAATAACAGTAAAACTTACCAGGAAGACTAACTGAATAAATCAGGAAAGGCTGGTCAGTCAATATCCCCTAAATTGTAGACACCAGAGTATTAGACATGCAAAAGGAGGCAGAACAGTCAGCAACAAGTTTCAAAAAGGCTTGAATTCTGTCTCTAACATCAGTTAGCTTTGCAACCTTAGTGTTTCCAGATCTCTGATTCTATTTTCTATACTATAAAATAAAAATATAACAAAACAACAGTATCTACCTGTATTTGTTGTGAAAAAAGAAGAAGTTTAATACTTGTAAAGTGCTTGGAACAATGTCTAGCACATAACAAATTTTTAATGATGACCTACACTCAATATAGGACTTTGAGTAATGGATTCAGAAAGGGATCTTGCTATTTGTTATCAAAAAGCAAATAGATTCTAATTTCTACATTCATTTCAAAAATTTGTTAGACAACATCAATAAAATAAGATACACAGTGGAATCAGAGAGCCTGCAGCATATCTTGGCTCACATTGTACTAGTTGTGGGACTTTGCATAAGATACTTAACTATTCTAAACTTTGATTTTTGTGTGGTGTAATATGAGATAATAGTATAAACTCTGTAGTTCTGCCAGTAAGATGACATAAGAACTTTATGTATAGGGATAGAATTTTTTTATATTAAGTTATAGCTTCTTGATTTCCGTTCTATTATCATTTTTTACTTCGCTTCTCCCCTCTACCTCCTTGCTCATTGAACAGTTAGTGAAGCCATGTGATATATACCACCTTCAGGGCAGCGATAAAGCACAAAGAATCAGGATTCAGATCATGACTTCTAAACCGCTAAGGACATTTCGATAAATTTATAATCACAGTTTAAAAACATTTTTTAAAGTTTATTTTTTCCATGAAGTTGAGGAGAGGGAGAAAGAGAAAGAGAAGGACGCTCAATAAGGCATTATACCACAATTCTCCTCCCATCTTTCCTAGACAGCCAGGATGACAGGCATCTGCTCATGCACAGTTACCCCAGGAACTGAATCCTGATCTTCCATTTGGCTTCAAGTTTTGCAGAGCAAAGCACATCTGGGATTGGCTTGGTTTTTGTTTTCCTTTTTAATTTGAAGAGTCACTGGGGACCAGCAGATGGCGTAGTGATTAAGGCTCTGGACACTCCCACATGGCCGACTGTGGTTCAAGTCCTGGACCTGGCAGCTTGCTTTCTCATTCTCTCTCTCTCTCTCTTTCTCTCTCTCTTTCTCTGTGTGTCTCTCTCTGGTTGAATTAAAATGAATGAATAAATAAAATAATTTTTAAAAACTTTATAGAACACATTTTAAGAGTCATATATTTAAGAACAACAACAACAGATTGTTTTCCAATTATGTTTATGTGTTTTAATTTCAAAATTTTGTTTAAATATTAAAAAGTCGAGGCTGGCCTGTGGCCTATTGGTTCAGAGAACCAGATCCTACAGGGCTAACTATGTGGTTTGAATCTCATTTCTGGTGGCTTACAAAACACAACTGGCATGTCTGTGTGCATAACCCAAACCTAAGAGGATAAAGAAATGGAGAAGTGATTGGAGCATGGTCACACCCCATTGGGGGATGCTTTCTTTCTCTATCTCTCTGTCTCTATCTCTCTGTTTCTCTCTGGCTGATATACACTCTATTTCAAAATAAGGAAAGAACAGGAAGAGAAGATGGGAGGGAAGGAGGAAAAAAGGGAGGATCAAAGATTTGAAAACATAGAGTTTGAACATATATTTGAAATGACTACTTCATGGGAAATAAAAGACATAATGATTTAACAATTCATTTCTGACTCAAAGGTGGTAATTTTGAGCACTCAGGGAAATAAAGAATAAGAAAAAGGTGACTTAGGAATTAGAAATTGGTAAGTCCTGGGAACCAGCTGTTAGCGTAATGGCTATGTCGCTGGACTCCCACGTAGTTGACCGCGGTTCACGTCCCGGACCCGGTGGCTTAGAACTCACGCCGGGCGCATGTGCGTGCGTGCCCAAGATCCCAAGAGGAGAATGGAGGAGAAGGGATTGCGGCGTGATCATCCCCCCTGGGGGGTAATTTCTCGCTTTCTGTCTCTCTGTCTCTCTGTCTGTCTGGCGAGCGCACGTGCCCTATAGCGAAAAACTTCTCCAAAAAAAAAAAAAAAAAAATTGGTAAGTCCTAAACAATGGATGGCTAATATTTACATGGTATTCTCATCTGGACACTTTTTGAGATGACAGAAACCAAACAGAAATATTATTTTATGTTTAGGGTATGACAACACATCTTTATGTTTGGGGTATGATAAAGGTGAATCACAAGAAATAGCCCCGTTTAGAGAAACCTAATTGTCTGAGTAGCAGAATGTCAAAGCTTGGAAGAGCTACACAGGCATGAGGATATGGAGCTTCCCATATAGGCCCTTTCTAATTTTGCATTCTTCAGCAGGCACACAAATGTATTGAGCAGGGGGTAGGGAGGGTTGAGTTTACCAACTAACGTTAATAAGAACAGGGCTCATAGTCTTAGGAGAGATTTTTAGAAATTGAAGAACCTTCTTAAAACTCTTATTTTGTAGTTAAAACCCATAATTCTCCATCTTTAAAAGAATAACAATATCAATTGTATTTAGAGGGTTGTATAATGATAAAATATGATAATATATTGAAAATATATAGCATAATACCAGATGTATATTAAATGCTTGAAATGTTATGCATTGGATCCTTGAGGTGAGGTGGTAGTTAAGGCCCTGGACTCCCACATGACTTGAACCATGGTTCAAGTTCCAGACCTGAAGGCTTGAAAATCATGCTGGGTGCATGTGCATGCATGCTCAAAATCCTGAGAGGAGAATGGAGAAGGATTTGTGGCATGGCATTCCCCCTTGAGGGCGATTTCTCTCTATCCCTCTTTTTGGTGAGCACATGCACTGTATGGCAAAAACCTAAAAACAAAAACAAAAACACACAAACAAAAAAAGTTATAGTAGTTACTCTTAAGAGAAAATGAGTAAATATTCTGCTTATAATTTTCTTTTGTTTGTCTGTTTTCCTGCTTATACTTTTCTTGGGTAAAACACAAAGAGAACAGGCTTTCCATAGCATTGGCCTTGATCTTCAGCCAGTGATACATTAGTTTAAATTGAATTGCACTTAACACCAATTTCTGAAAATACTTTGTAAAGGGACCAGATTGAATTTGTGGATTAAGGAGTGAAAAGAAATTTTAAATAAATCTCTGTGCTGTTTCTTTAGTCACGACCTTTATTGCCATCTGTATTTAGGTCTCTTTTGGATGAGTTTTTCTGGTTTATTCCAAGGACATATTGATTAGTTTATGATAGTACAACACTGGTGACATTCTTCAAATATCTGACAATGCTTCTTTTTTTCTTTCCTTTTTCTTTTTCTTTCCTTTTTCTTTCTTTTCTTTTCTTTTCTTTCTTTTTTTTTTTTTTTGAGGGGGGAGTACATTTTTCCTGTACAAGCATGCTTATGTTTTCATACTTAAAATACATTATCACTTTTCCAAAGTAAATTCTAGTTATACTTGATTATTGGAGAAGAGGAGTTTAATTGAATTTATAGGTTATTTTGGGAACCCGAGTCTCAGAGATGCCCACATAAAAGCTATCTGTGAGGTCACCCCACTTACTCAGAAGGCAGGTGGTTAGTGATCATAGTTAAAGGATAGACTTCAGTGTTAGGAATATATTTCTAGACATCTAGTGACATCTTTGTGGTCCAGTCATGCTGTCTTTGGAATCATGGCTATGAGTCATACTACAGAGAGTGTTATTTGTTAGTACTGGGCTACAGTGAACAGTGTGACTAACCACAACTAATTTAAATTGTTTGTACAATAAATACAGTATTTATACTTTAACTGACAGTTGTTGTGGTCCTACTATGCACTATTCCAAGCACTTATTATTTACTTATTTATTCATTTATTTCATTAATTTTTTAAGAGAGCTATTTGTTATAGGACATGTGCGCTCACTGGAGAGACAGAGAGAGACAGAGAGACAGAATGCGAGAAATCACTCCCGGGGGGATGGCCACATTTCATCCCTTTTCTTCCATTCTCTTCTTGGGACCTTGGGCAAACACACACACACGTGCCCAGAATGAGTTTAAGCTGCTGGTTCTGGAATCTGAACCATATTCGATCATGTGGGAATGCAGTGAGATAACCATTATATCATCTGCTGGTCTCTCCAGGCACTTTTTAAATAGTAAAGAACCAAAAATAACACAATTTTCTTTTTCCCCTTAGGATAGAGAGACAGGTCAATGTGAGAGAACATGACATTCTTTGAATTCCAGATCCTTCCTAAAATCTAAAGAATTTGAAAAATCTATGAGCTCTCTCACTAGAAAACATATTTGCACTAGAATCCTAAAAACATCAAAAAATTTCTTACTAAGAACACATAACCAGGGCCAGCAGATAGTGTAATGGCTATGTCGCTGGACTCCCATGTAGTTGACCACAATTTGATTCCTGGACCAGGTGGCTTAAACTCACGCCAGGCGTTTGTACATGCATGCCCAAGATCCTGAGAGGAGAATGGAGGAGAAGGGATTGTGGTAGAGCCATCCCCCCTTAGGGGGACAATTTCTTACTTTCTGCCTCTCTGTCTCTTTCTGTCTTTCTGGTGAGTACATGCGCCCTATAGCAAAAACCTCTCAAAACAACAGTAACAAAAAAGAATACATAACAAATAATTAAGTTGTATAGATAGTACCTCTTTTTCTTTTTTTTTTTTTTGGAGAGGTTTTTCGCTATAGGGCGCGTGCGCTCGCCAGACAGAGAGAGAGAGACACATAGAGACAGAAAGCGAGAAATCACCCCCCAGGGGGGATGGTCACGCCACAATCCCTTCTCCTCCATTCTCCTCTCGGGATCTTGGGCACGCACGCACACGCGCCCGGCGTGAGTTGTAAGCCACCGGGTCCAGGACGCGAACCGCGGTCGACTACGTGGGAGTCCAGCGACATAGCCATTACGCTAACTGCTGGTTCCCTATAGTACCTCTTTTTCTTCAATATTTAATTTTTTTTATTTTTTTTGGTCTCGTAAATAATCAAGCCTAGAGTCGGGCAGTGTTGTGGTGGTTAAGGTGACTAGATCCCAAACAACCAACTGTACAGTTTGAGTTCCAGACCTGGTCACTTGAAAATCATGTGTGTGCATGCCCAAAATCCTGAAAGGAGAAATGGAGAAGTGATGAAGTGATTATGGCATGGCCATCCCCTGTTGGGGTTATTTTCTCAAACCATGCAGTTGGCCACGTGGGATCCACATCATGTAACCACCAAGTCATGGCTGACCCACCCACAGTCTTTTTTGAGGCAGCCACTTAGCAATAGGTTATTTTCAGTGTTATTTTGTTGAATTCAGAAGCTGGTCCCTTAAATAGTAGATTAATAAATCCATCATAAAGTGATTCTAAATGAAAACCACATCAATGATTACTGGAAGACTTTATTTTACATAATAAATGCATGACAGTCTTAAAATTTACACATAAATTGATTTTTTAAATATACTACATTTTCAATGGACTCAAATTATGGCACATCCTTTGGGAAAAATAAATGATCTCTTTCTAGTTTATAACATTTCTAAATTAGTTTAATAGAAGACTCTTTTTTTAAAAAAATGAAGCCACCTATCAGAATCATTTGGTCAAGAGACTAGAATGTCATGTACCCACAGATTCTCATTTATAGTGGCAAGAAGACTGAACTTGTGTCTATAAAGTAAGTTACTGGAAAGGTTTTAACTGATCTCATTTTTACAATAGTAATTTTCTGTTTACCCTCCTCAATACCCCACAACAGGATTTCTTGAAGCTACACCATTAAAATAACTCCTACATGCTAAGTAGTAGTTCCTCTATAATATATGTCGGGTCCAGACCTTAAATAATATTCTTTCTTCTGTCATTATATAATGAATTGTAAAAAAAAAAAAAAAAAAAAAAAAAAAAAAAAAATGGTAATTGGAATGTATCCAGAGAATGTGACAAAGTTGGCAAGGAAAATGATCTCTTATATGGAATAGTTAATAAAATAAAAAGTTATTTAGCTTAGAGAACAGAAGGTTCAGTATGGACATAATAGCTCTTTACAAATATGGAAAGGATTGCTCTGTAGGAAAGCTAATAAGTCTAGTTTAACCCTCCAGGAACTTGGGCCTCCATGTAGGAGTTAGAAAAATGAAAGATCAGAACGCCAAAAACATTAATCACTAGAATTGCTCTAAGTGAGATTAAACTGCTTATTGAAGTAGTAGTCACTAGGAGCATTTAAATAAATAAATAAATGAATAAAAACTGGAAAGCCATCTCTCCAGGACCTTTGTATGTGATAAATCTTTAAGAACCCTTGATAAAGTCCAGTTCAAAGGGTCTATGTATGTAATAGATTATAACAATGGACATCACACTTTACAGCTGCTTCTGTCAATGCATGAAGTTTAGCTCCCATTAAACACTAACTTTGTTCTTATTCATATGACTTTATGTAGCCATTAGAATATTAGTAAGTAGGTGCTTGAAAAGGCCTTGAGTCCATCTTGTTGCTTTTGGAACTCTTTAATGTGTGAACAAGCTCATACTTTCCCTGTTAGATAACAAAATGACTACACAGAAGAAATAAGCCCTTTCAGCAGAAAATCTCCACTACCAACCCAAGAGACCATCCTCCAGCTGAACAAACATCTGGGCAAAGACATGATTGACCTTAAAATACCAACAACTTCACAGATAAGGCTGGACCAATATTCCCATCTACAGAATTGAGAACTTGGGGCCAGCATGTGGCATAGTGGTTAAGGCGCTAGACTCTCATGTGGCCAACTGTGGTTTGAGTCCTGGACCCGGCAGTTTGAAACTCATGCCAGGCATGTGTGCATGTGTGTCCTAAATCCCTCACACTGGGCACATGTGTGTGCTTGTCCAAGATCCTGAGAGGAGAAGGGATTGCAGCCTGGCCATCCCTCCTGGAAGGTGATTTCTCGCTTTCTGTATCTCTATTTCTGTCTTTCTGGTGAGCACATGTTCTCTATAGCAAAAAAACTAAAACAAACAAACAAAAAGTTTAAAAAAAAGGAAAACAGTTTATAAAATCAAAAGAGACTGAATAAAGAGTTTTCTAAAAGGGTAGTGTAGTAACTGGACAACTACGAAGTTCTAAGAAAGAAGGCCTAGAGGATATTGTAAGAAGACCACCAATGGTATACGTCAGCTCTGACCTGTTTTTCTGAAATTGGTCCTTGTTTGTTCAAGATTCAAATTCCTGAGATAGAAATCTGACTTGCCTAAGAAGGTTGTTCATTCAACCCTTGACTAGGGGAGGATGTGAACCTCAAATGACAATGTTGAGAGAAGCAGGTACAAAATAGAGGTGGCTCCAAAGGAAATCTAAGAGTTCGTTACCAGAGGGAGAAGGAGAGATAATTGAAAGGCAATTCTACTGTGCATACCCCACACAATAAACTACAGATTAATAACAATTAAGTCATAGAATAATGAATAACATATGCCCACTGTTTTTTATGTTTTCAAAGTATTAACTCAACCTTAGGAGGAATGGTACTAATGTCAACCTCATTTTACAAATATGGAAATGTAGGTTAAGTGACTTATCTGAAGCCACAGAACTGTCAAGCAGCAGAGTTGGGATATAAATCTAGGCTTCCTAACTCCAGAATCTACTCACATAAATCTTAATTCTATGCTGGCTCTCAGGTGTAAAAAGATTATTTAAGAAAGTGAGGTAGACCAGCCAATTTGGGGGAAAGATAAATGAGAACAGACAAAAACGCAAAAATCTATTCCATCATATCAGTTCAGTTTGTGGAAGAGGTTTTCCAAATTGTTACTTTATAAATCAGAAGCAAATCAACAATTAGTTCACAAAATCCTGGAAGACTAAACATACACACACACGGACATATGCACACACACACAACCCACATGTAATTGGGAGTTCCATGTTTGATCTACTGTAAGTCCACTATCGTCTCCTTCCAAGTTCAGGGAATTTACTGCTTATATATTATCCAAATAGTTCCATTCATGTTTATTCAAAAATTAAGATTTCTATAAAGCAGGTGAGGTTACTAAAACCATGTCATTTTATGAATCTCATCGCAATATCAAATAGAATAACAAAATTGGAAGCTTAGTGAATATAGCGAGTAGTAAGCAGGTGATATTATAATCAATCAAATACCACTGTATATTTTTATTTGCTAATTCAGGCCATTTCACAGTGTATAATTAGAATTAGTCCATCTAAGATGTATGCTAAAAGATGTAAGAAGAATGTTTTAGGGACCAGCAGTTAGCGTAATGGCTATATCGCTGGATTCCCATGTAGTCAACTGCGGTTCGTGTCCTGGACCTGGTGGCTTAAAACTCACGCCGGGTGCATGTGCATGCATGCCCAAGATCCCGAGAGGAGAATGGAGGAGAAGGGATTGTGGCGTGGCCATTCCCCCTGGGGGTGATTTCTCACTTTCTGTCTCTGTCTCTCTCTGTCTGGCGAGCACACATGCCCTATAGCAAAAACCTCTCCAAAAAAAAAAAGGGTTTTATCAAGTAAGAGATTTTTATTATATTGAACTCCAAAACTGACACATTCAATAGAAAGTAGATGGAGACATTGTTTTTCTACTAATCATCAAACAGATCAATGATTCAATCTATTATCTCAGTCTTGCTAGCAATGAACTTTCATAATTACTTGTGACCTATATTTTGGACATTCTACTGCCAAAGTCTTACTTGAATAAAATAGTTACTTTTCACATAGGCAACAGTAGTATGTTTGTTCCTAACAGGAAAGCATATCACATCAAAGTAACTTTGTCCTTTAATGCAAAGACTATTTCAATTTTCTCAATATCTTTACATAATGAATAACTATATTCAGCTTATTTTATAATGCTTTTGTAGCCAAAAACCTAAGTAGAGATTTGGATGATCTTTAAATCTTCACACTTAAGATGAAATATCATAAAGCTTTTTGTGGCAAAAAACAGTCTCAAAGTTATTTCCATAGCAGTGCAAATCTTTCCATTCCCTTCCTCTTCCACCCACAGCTAACACCACGAGCAAAATCAGCAGGAGTCCACTAAGAAAAACTACTAGAGGACTTGGAGAACGTGGGGTTGGGATAGTTCACAGATTATGTTAATTTTTTATTACAAGGTTATAAAAAGTTTATTTGTAAAAATAAATGTGGAGAATCGTTAAATACAAGCCTAATGATCACTTTCCTTTCTCTACTAGTATTTTCTTCTCATTACCAACTTCTTCAGGGTGGGAAAAAAATACCAAGTCTTGTGAATAAAGGAGAAAGAGAATATAAAAAGAAAATATTCAACCAGGCAGCTGATGTCAATAAGATGATCCAATCTAGGTATATTTTCTATGCTTATAAGAGAAAGTACTCATACATAATTTTTACTCTGCAACCTTAAGCTAAAATTTCTATCCTGTTATTAAAATTTGTTACAAAGAATAGTATAAAATATTAATTTGAACTGAAACTTGGACTTGACAAGGCTGAGAAAGAGAAGAACAAAGTTTTAAATAAATTTTACCAGAAAACCAGACATTAGTAAAAAGAAAACAATTTAAAAGGAAGTCAAGAGGCAGATGGAGAAGAGAAGTAAGATAATGCTAGAAATAAAATCTCCGAGACTTTTGGATAAACACATGTCGAACTGTCTGTACAAAGGTTCATAAGGGGCTGGCAGGTGGTATGGTGGTTAAGGCACTGGACTCCCACATAGCCAACCACAGTTTGAGTCCCAGACCTGGCAGCTTGCTTTCTAACTTCCCCCCCTCTCTCTCTGGTTGAATTTAAAAATGATATAATAGACAAAACTAAGTAAAAATAATTCTTAATAAAAAGGTCCATAAAACCACTGAGCTTATTAAGATATAGTAGAGAGTTTAAAAAGTTCCAGTTTTGAAATCAACGAGTCTCTATGAGTTCTTCTGGAAATCAGAGGAAAAGAGAGAGAGAAAGATTAATCATTTACAGTATAACAAATTCCTACACAAGAGACATACTTGGGCATTTATTTTAACTAATAAAATATTTAATAAAAACTACCCATATATTATACATATAGTATAGTGAGTATGGAAAATTCAAAAGAAAAATCCTAAATATAGCATTGTTGATAGTAGCAAAACATGTATTGAATTAGAGCTTCGGAAAACAAAAACAATAAAAAATCAAACTTAAGATACAAGTACAGATAATGAAACACAATCAAATAAACCAGGCATGAAAGGACCAATACCACATGTTATTACTTATATATGGAGGATAACAATACAAGTTACTCTTACAGAATCATAGTGAACTGGTGGGACCAGAAGGTAGAAGGGGAGAAGCAGGTAAATAGACTGGGGTTGGTCAGTGAGTGGAAAATAGCAGGTGGGATGACTCAGTGCTAGAGCACAGGAGGACAACGACTGTCAGAAATAACTTAGTGAGTATTTCAAAAGAGCTAGAAGAGAGGATTTTGAACATTCTGAACACTCAAAAAATACTTATTTAGGATGATGAATATGCTAATTACCGAATGTGATCATTACACAGTATGTGTATGTCAAATAAAATATGGTAACCCTTAAATAGGTATAATTATTACATGGCAACTAAAATTTGGTAGAAAAGAAAACAAAATCAGGCAGAACTTGGAAGGATATGGTCTTTGTAGGGGAAAAGAAGTCTGACCGTACTGGCCCTGGTGGGGTGGTGGCCCAGGGTTGATGTTCATATATGCATTGATTTCACAACGTAATGGACAAAACATAAATTTGAAATTGTGGGTGAGAAAGTGGAATCTCTCAGACCTTAGAAATTCAGTTAAAACCAATCAGAAAAGAGGCTAGTTCATATAAGTTTAAAGTAAACAACAATGGAATACAGTTTATTAAATCCATGGAAAACCAGAGATAAAAAGAATATTGTAAAAACAACTCAAAGGAAAAAAATGCCCATTGTGTGCAAGAAAAAACAAGAATGTGGATTGAATTCTCACAGGAAGCAACAGAAGCTTAAATGAAAATAGAAGAACTTTTTAAAGAACTTTAGGGGTTATCAAACTAAAATATTATGTCCAACCAAAAAAAAATCTGTACATATAAAATAAAAAATAAAAATATTTATGATAAAACATCAGACAATCATTCCCAGACTATGTACACTAACTATATAAGACATGCTAAAGCAAATTTTTAGGCTGAAGGAATATAATATTTAAAGGGAATTTTTATCTACAAGAGTGAATAAAGTGGGGCCAGCAGATGGTGTAGTGGTTATATCCCCACATGACTGACCCCAGTTTGAGTCTTAGATCCTGTGGCTTGAAACTCACGCCTGGCATGGAGGTGTGCATGCCCAAGATCCCAGAATAAATATGGAGGAGAAGGGATTGTGGTTTGGCCATCCCCCTGTGGGGGGCGGGGGGCGCACAGGTTAATTCTCTTTCCCTGTCACTGTCTCTGTCTCTCCAGTGAGTGCATGCACTATAAGAAAAAACCTCTTAAAAAAAAAACCGAATGAGTAAAGTTAACTGGAAATGATAAATACATGATTAAATAAAACATTTACTACTTACTCTATCCTTAAAGTTTTAAAAATACAATTGACTCCTTGAAACAAAACTTAAAAGTATATATTTGGGGATTTATAACATATGCTATAGTAAAATGTGCAGCAAATGCTACAAAATATAAGGAGACTTTAAATGGAATTAAACTGTTTTGATATTCTTTTATAATATATGAAGTGATATCATGTTAATTTAAGATAGTTGGGTCAATTAAAAACATGTGCAACCAGTAAAGCAACAATAACATCATGTGAAGTGGCATAGGTTACGTATTAATAACATAGATAAAATTAAGTATCACTCCCACTAATAATAATAATTAATCCATGGGATCAGCAGTTGCTGTGATGGCTATGCCACTGGACTTCCAAGTAGTCAAATGTGGTTCAAGTCTCAGACCCAGTGGCTTAAACTCACACTGGGTGCGTGTGTGTCTGTGCCCAAGATCCTGAGAGGAGAAGGGACTGCAGCATGGCCATCTCCCTTGGGGGTGATTTCTTGCTTTCTGTCTCTCTGTTTCTCTCTGTCTTTCTGGTGAGCTCACATGCCCTATAGCAAAAACCTCTCCAAAATAATAATATTAATAATTAATGCAAAAAGAAGGAAATATGAAAACAGCAAGAACAAAGAAAAACAGAAATAAAATAAGAAGATAGTGTGTTAAACCTAAACATATTAGTGATTATATTAAGTATAAATGGAGTATTTACTGAATTAAAGGGATCTTATGAATGAATTGAAGAAAGAAAAACACCCAATTATATGTTGTATATAATAAACACACTTTTCAGGACCAGCAGCTGGTGTAATGGCTATGTTGCTGGACTCCCGTATAGTTGACCGTGGTCCGAGTCCCAGAGCTGGTGACTTAAACTAATGTCATGCTGGGCGCATGTGTGCATGCCCAAGATCCTAAGAGGAGAATAGAGGAGAAGGGAACTTTGACATCTACACTGGCTGATATTTTTTTTATCACTTTCCTTCTGAATTTATATTTTGTCATTATTTTAGCAATATACCATTTCATATTGTGTTATTATATATTATAAAAATGTTCAATTATGGGGGTAAAGGGGTACTCTCTTTTTTCAAGAATAATAGTTCAGGCTATGAACCCTTCTAAGAGTTTGGTGGGAAATGATCTAGATTCTAGATGGAGGCAGTCAACCATAGAACAGAGATGGGAGAAACTATGGAATGATACAAACACTGAAGTTGAATCTATGTGCTGCATTAGCAGTTAGAGTCATTGTAAAAAATGTAACTTAAAATGAAAGTAAAATGCTGCTTCTCTGCTTAAAACCTTCAAAGACTGTTTATTGGAGTGAAGTCAATGTCCTTACATTTCCTGGCCTGTTCTCTCACCTCAGCCAACACGTAACTTTTAGATCACTCAGTGTACCCACGTGCCTTCATCACCATTCCAGGTCATCTCCTTTGCCTAGACATTTTTTTTCCTGCATATATCTTCATGGTTTAATTCTTTGCCTATTTAAAATCTTTCTCAAACATTACCTTTAATAAAACCTAAACTTATCACATCATTTGAAAGGACAATAACTTTACAATTATGCAATCCTTTCTACCATAGTCTACTATTTTTATTATTAATTATATCATTTTTTTAGAAACAGAATCATCTAAATACAGCACATTTTATCCATTTTATTTTTTAAATGTACATATTTATTTATTTATTTAATTTGACCAGAGAGTGACAGAGAGAGAGAGAGCAAGCCACCAGATTCAGGACTTGAACATGTTCAGCAGGGAGTCCAGTACCCTTAACCACCATGCCACCTGCCTACCAACCCTAAAATTTAGTTTTAAACGTGTTCAATGACTTAATTTTACTCCACTTTTCCTTTGCCCTCTTTCCCAAGCTATTGATACTTAGCTCATTTACTGGAGGAGAGAATTCTGGTTTCTCCATTTAATACACAGAAGCTCCAGAATCAAGAAACAAAACCTTCCGCAAACTATGGAGTTTCTGTAGTAGAGCAGAAATCTCAGATGTAGGCTGACATGAAATACAAACAACATAGGATGAAGAGGGGCCTACAGTGTATTTCTGAATGAGAAGCAAAGGAGTAGACAGAACAAAGGGCCCCTGAAATATAGACGCATTCCCCTGCTTTATGCTCAATAGACATGCTGAATAGCAATTTGTGGAAACAAAGGCACACATAAGAGTTCAACTCAAAAACAAAACACGAGTCAACTGCCCCAACTCCCCTGAATGGAAACTGCAGTGGGACGAGAAGGCAGAGAGGCTGTCTGATGTGCGTTGTAAGCACAGGCTTCTTCAAAGATCAACACAGATCCTTTGCAGCTCCACAGAACAGAGGAAGAATCCTGTTCTCTGTGAAGCATCAGAACTTGGGTAAACCAAAACAAAGGGGAACAAAAAAAGAAGAAAACAAGTTGAAACCAAGTTTCAGTTTCAATCAAAAGAGTGATGCTAACTCCAAAATTTACAAAATTTAATAAGCCCCTATTAAATACCAGACACTGTTTGAAATCATGTATATTTGTACATATATGTATATGTATTTATAATCTCATTTAATTCTCAAACAGACCTATAGGAATAGAATTGTTACCTACTTTATGGGGATTAGGAATTTGAGGCTTATTTTAAGAAGAATGAGGGTTAAGGTCTCCCAGCTATTTAATTTAAACAAAGGATTCAATCTCGAATTATCATTATTTTCAAAGTGCCTTATTTTTATTACTGAGCTATCTTTTTAGGAAACTATTTTTACAATTCTTGTGGATTATTGCCTAGGCTCTCCTAGCGGTGGACATACTTCCCAATCTGAAAAAGAATACTCCTTTTTGGCATTCTCAGCAATTTGCTGTTCACGACCACATAATGTTTAGCCATGGCCTATTAAATACATTTCATATCCATATGTGCCAGAATGAGAATCCGTTTAAACAAGCAATTGAGTTTTATTGTCATTTTATATCTGTCTTATGCCCCCACACCAACTTCTCTAAAGCCAGAAGGCAAATATCACATTAGTTGCCTTCAGCGTATACGAAAATATCTGGATTGTCCAGTGGGGAACACCCATGTCGATAAATTCTGTTAGGAAGTTTTCTTCTCTTGTTACCCAAATCTTTTCCTGGAGTAACTGGCATACATTTGGTTTGAGATTTGAATTTGTAAGGGAGGATAAAAACCATGCTGGTTTTATGTACAGCAACCATAACGTATGCATTCAACTGAGACATCTTGGAGAGTGAACCAGACAGGGTATTGAGTAAAACATGTACATCAGAATTATTCCTGGTAAACTGAGACAATTTTCCTACTTAAATGTTGCTAAGATGTGTGAAGTGTTCAGAATATCATTTACCACTCTTGACGCTTTGCTGTCCAGCCAAGGACTTTTCTTGTCATTACCATCTACTTACCGCAGCCCAGTGATACACTAGAGTCCTCCAAAGGAGAGAATCATTTCCTCAAAATGAGAAGAAAACCAGTGCTAGGTTGTTAGGTTCCTGTCTGATAGGAAGCTGGGTGTGTCTTTTCAGATGACTCTTGTCATTCTTTCCTTGCATAAGTGAAAAACAATCAGGAAAGTTCTTTCCTCTGCTTATAGCTGGTTTGAACTGCCAGATGGTGCAGTTTGCAAAATCTCAAAGCCAGAAATATCTTCTCCTTTTCCTCCGACTCACCCAAGGACACGAGTTTTATGTTCTTTCTCTCTGAAACCTGGCACTTTAATACAGTGCAAAAGTCATTAGCTTCCGAGTCCGAGGCTTTCGTTTATGGACTTCCATTCTTACTTGTCTGCCTTGTATTTAGATTTCTTGGCCGTACATACAATGCTCATTTTTTTATCCCAAATGGGGAAAAAATCACTTAAGCCCTGTATTTCCTTAAGTCAGAGAACTCCTTATAATCAAAAGAACTTATTTTATCAATAATGTATGTATCCCCAATATGGATATTAAACATGTATCAATGCATATTCTTAAATGAATAAGTTAGTCATTTCTTGAAGATTAGTGGTTGAAATTGAGAGTGGCTTGACGTATCTAATAACAAACATTTTCAGCAAAGGTACCCTGAGGCAAATCCACACTCAGAATCTTTTCATCTCCACTCCACTATCTCCCAAATTCTTTTAAGTGGGGGGAAAAATTCATATTTGAAGTGACTAAACTATAGCGTGCTGATTAAAAACTCAACCATATTGACCCATGATATTTCCCGAGACCCAGATGGGTGGATCAATTCATTTTATGGAAAGCCATGAACAGCTGTTGGCAATAATGTCTAATGACTTCATTTGATTCGGACACATTATGTCCTGACCCCTTCATCTGGGCCCATCTGTGAGAATGGCATGGAGCCCATAGGCAAGGTAGCAAGCCACAGGCTGTGGGCGGCCTTCCATAGGTAGTAAGAGAAGGTAGGTAGAGTGAGCTGGCAGGACACCGTTGCTACCAAGCCAAGTCTTTTCATGGAGGCAGCCGGACCACCTCTCAGATCTGCCTTTATTTGCTTTCATTCATGGCCATTATCAGCCAGAGACAACTGAAACTGTATAAAATAATACTGAGTGAAATCTATGCTATAAAAGCAACTATAAGTGCCGTAAAGATAGATTGGGTTGGAATAAGGAATTGAAAATAAAAACACATTTTGAAAAATAATTATCATAGACAAAGAGTGCTAGGGCTAAGCCATAACTTAGAGTAAAAAAAAAAAAAAAAATCTAATTCTGTAAGTGACAAAACTGAGATTTAGAGAGAAGTGATCTATTTATTTATTGTTCACAAAATCCACAATAACCTCCATCTCTTCTTTTTTTTTTCTTTTTCTTTTTTTATTTTTTTTAAGGTTTTTGCCCTAGGGCACACCTATTTACCAGAGAAAGACAGAAAGGGAGAAAATGAGAAATAACTCCCAGTTCATATGGACATGTCACAATCCCTTCTCTTCTGTTCTCCTCCGGGGATTTGGGGCATGCACACACATGCACCTGTCATGCTTTTCAAGCCAGTGGGTCCAGAATTTGAGTTGGCCATGTGGGAATTTAGTGCCTTATCCCCCACACCACCTGCTGGCCTCAAAACCTGTCTCTTTACTTTTACTATTTAGTGAGCGCCAAGAAGTAGAGGCTATTAGTTTTATGCAAAGAAGCATCCTAGCACCTAGAATAATGCCTGAAACATAGCAGCCATTTATTAAATATGGGTAAATACATCTCAAGGATCTCTGTTGTCTAAGAACTTAAAGTCAAATGGACATGATTCTTAAAATTCATTACCACTAACTAGCAGCTCTGGGCTAGTTCAGAATTTCGCTTGGATGGATAAAGGGCAAAGCTCTGGATGTATAAAGTCAATCCACGGTTTGTCAGCTCTTTCAAGGAAGAGAGGGAGGAGGGAAAGGTGGAAGGAAGAAGGAATGAAGGACAAACTTATAAGGAAATAGGGAAGGGGGAAAGAAATGGGAGAGTTATGGGGAGAGGGAAAGAAAAAATGGAGGGAGGGAGAGTGGAAAGGTGAAAGTAAAGGGGAGGAAAACAGGAAGAGAGAGGACAGGAAAGACAGGGAAAACAAAGAGGATGAGAGAAAGAAAAATAAAAAGTAACATGAGAAAGAAGAAGCCATGAAACCTATAAAAATATGCTCAACATGAGTAGCTATTATTGAAATGCAAATTAAAACCACAGAGAAATAACATTTCATACTCATGACTATAGCTATTATAAAACAAACAAAAAAGAAGTATACAAAGTATCAAGTGTCTGGTAAAGAAGGGAAGAAATTAGAACTTTTGTGAACTGTGGGTGGGAATTTAAACCGCAGCAGCCCTATGGAAAAGAGCTGTAGTTCCCCAAAACGCAAAATAGAATCATCACAGGATCTAGTGATTTCCCTAAGAATATATGCAAAAGAATTCACAAGAGGGGCTTAAATGGATACTTGTGTACAAATGCATGTAGCAGTATTATTCACAGCAGCCAAAGGATGTAAACAACAAGATGTTCATTGAGAGATGACTGTTAAAGGAGATGTGGTATACAGATACAATGGGGGTTTATTCAACCCCACAGAGGAAGGCATTCTGATCCATGCCACATGGTTGAACCCTGAGAACATTATGCCAGGTAAAATGAATTAGGCATTAAAGAAGAAAACATTCTATGGTACCACGTAATACTCCTAGAGCAATGGAATTCATAAGGACAGAAAGTAGAACAAGGGTTAGCAGAGTTTAATGGGAGAAGGGAATGGGGAGATTTTGTTTAATGGGTGTAGTTTCTATTTGAGAGGATGAAAACATTCTGGACAAAGAAAACAACAGGTGTACAACATTGTTAATGTATTTAATGCTACTAAATTACACACTTAAATATTGTTCAAATGGTCAGTTTTATGTTATATATATATATATATATTTTTATTAATTACTTTATTTATTTTTGTATATACTTTCAATCATATTGTTTGGCTTACAGTGAGACCATTTCGATATGTGAACATTTCTCCCCAGACCCGTTGATCGAAATATCTTCAACAGATAACACCACACCTCCCCATCCTGTCAATGCTCTACCTCTGTATCCCTTCTCCAAATGTCTTTCATTGGGCCCCACTCCTCCACATACACCTCATCTGACATTCACACCCATCTCTTGTGTTTGTTCAACTGTTAGTCAATCAGTTTCAGACATAGAATGCAGACAAACGGTATATGTTAAGTGGGGACATACAATGTCTCTCCTTCATAGCCTGGCTTGCCTCACTCAGCAGTACATCTTCCATATTCTTCCACTTTCTGTCAAAAGCCAGGGCTCTGTTGGTTTTTATGGCTGAGTAGTATTCCATAGAGTATATGTGCCACAGTTTTTCAATCCATTCCTCCATACGGGGGCATCTGGGTTGGTTCCATGACTTAGCAATTGTGAATAGTGCCGCAATAAACATCGATGTGCAAGCACTTTTCCAATGAAGGATTCTTCTGTCCTTTGGGTAGATACCGAGGAGTGGGATCTCTGGATCATATGGCAGATCTATCTGTAGATTTTTGAGGAATCTCCAAATTATTCTCCACAGTGGTTGGACCAATCTACATTCCCACCAGCAGTGTAAAAGAGTTCCCCTTTCACCACACCCCCGCCAACACTTATCATTTTTTGTTTTTTTAATATTAGACAATCTGACTGGGGTTAGGTGATACCTCATTGTTGTTTTTATCTGCATTTCCCTTACGATGAGGGAGGTTGAACATTTTTTCATATGCCTTTTGGCCATTCGTATGTCATCTTTAGAGAGTGTTTTCTTCATCTCCTTCTCCTATCTTTTAATAGGGTTGCTCATCTTTTTTCCAAACACCTTTTTTAGTTCCTTGTGTATTCTGGTTATCAGTCCCTTATCTGATGCAACATTTACAAAAATATTTTCCCATTCTGAGGGCTGTCGATTCACACTAACTACTGTGTCTTTGGCCATGCAGAAACTTCTTAGTCTGATGTAATCCCACTTGTCTATTTTGTGGACGATGGACTCTGCTTTGAGGGTCTTCTTTAGGAAGTCTTTCCCTACACCAATGTCTCCCAGAGTTTCCCCAGCATTCTCCAGGAGCAGCTTTATAGTTACAGGAGAAAGGAAATAATAAAGATCCGAGCAGAAATAAATGAAATAGAAAATAAACGTACTATACAGAAAGTAAGTGAAAGCAAAAGCTGGTTCTTTGAAAGGATAAACAAAATTGATACCCCACTAGCGAGACTTATTAAGAAGAAGAGAGAAAGGAACCAGGTGAATCAAATCTGCAATGAGGCTGGTAACATAACAACAGACATTGTAGAAATTCAAAACATCATTAGAGGATACTTTGAACATCTATACGCTAAGAAACAAGATAATCTGGATGAGATGGACAAATTCCTGGACAAATATAATCTACCAAGAATGAACCAGGAAGAAATAGAAAGTCTGAATAGGCCCATAACAAGCCAGGAGATTGAATCAGTAATAAGTAACCTCCCAACAAAGAAAAGCCCTGGCCCCGATGGATTCACCTCTGAATTCTACAACACTTTCAAAGAAGAGTTAACTCCCATTCTGCTCAAATTATTTCTAAAGATCCAAAAGGGTGAATCTCTCCCTAATTCATTCTATGAAGCCTCTGTCACCCTCATCCTCAAAACAGATAAGGACAGGACAAGGAAGGAAAACTATAGACCAATATCTCTGATGAACATAGACTCAAAGATTCTCAACAAGATACTAGCAAATCGTATTCAACAACTTATACAGAAGATCATACACCATGATCAGGTAGGCTTTATTCCAGGAATGCAAGGTTGGTTCAACATACGCAAAACCATAAATGTAATACACCATATTAATAGGAAGAAAGACAAAAACCATATGGTCATATCGATTGACGCAGAAAAAGCATTTGATAAGATACAACATCCCTTCATGATCAAGACTCTTAGCAAAATCGGCATAGAAGGGCCATTCCTCAATACAATAAAAGCCATCTATGAAAAACCCATAGCGAACATCATCCTGAATGGAGAAAAGCTGAAAGCTTTCCCACTAAACACAGGAACAAGACAAGGATGCCCACTTTCTCCTCTCCTTTTCAATATAGTACTGGAAGTCCTCGCCAACGCAATCAGAAAAGAGGAAAAAATAAAGGGCATTCGAATAGGAAAAGAAGAGGTGAAACTCTCTCTATTTGCAGATGACATGATTGTATACATAGAAGACCCAATGGTCTCCATGGAAAAACTACTGGAAGTAATACATGAATTCAGTAAAGTTGCAGGATATAAAATCAATATACAGAAATCGATAGCATTTCTATATACGAATAACAGGCAGACTGAGATAGAACTGAAAAAACTTATTCCGTTTACCATAGCCACTAAAAGTATAAGATATTTAGGAATAAATCTAACCAAAGAAGTTAAAGACCTCCACAAGGAAAACTACGAGAAGGTAAAAAAAGAAATTGAAAATGACACAAAAAAATGGAAGGACATCCCATGTTCATGGATTGGAAGAGTTAATATAATCAAAATGGCAATTCTACCCAAATTACTCTACCTATTTAATGCAATGCCAATCAAAGTACCAGACACATTCTTCACAGATCTAGAAAAGACAATCTTAAAATTTGTCTGGAATCATAAAAGACCCCGTATTGCCAAAGCACTTCTACACAAGAAGAATGGAGTGGGTGGCATCTCAATCCCCGATCCAAAAATATATTACAAAGCTGTGGTAATAAAGACAGCATGGTATTGGCACAGAAACAGACATGTGGACCAATGGAACAGAATAGAGTACCCAGAAATAAGTGCCCAAACATACAGTCAACTGATCTTTGACAAGGGGTACCAGTCAATTCAGTGGGAAAATGAAAGCCTCTTCAGCAAGTGGTGCTGGAGAAACTGGACTTCCACTTGCAGAAAGATGAATCTGAACCCCTACCTCTCTCCTTTGACAAGAATCAAGTCAAGTTTTATGTTATATATATTTTTTAACACAATAAATAGCTGAATTAATAAGAAAATGTAGTAGTTGGCCATGTGGGACAGACACAGTGGCTTGAGAAATAGTCTGGGTACATGCAATGCATGACCAAAATCTTCACAGGATGGAGAAATGAAGAGGGTATTGTGGAGCAACCATTTCCCATGAAAAGAAAACACAGTTAATATAAAAGACCAGTGAAAAATGGAAAAAAATTAAAAATAATTGTAATGGACAGTGCTTTTTTTGCCTACCCAGTCTCTAATCTCTCACTTTTCTTCTATCTCTCAAATTTTCCACTGGGTGATAGTTAAAGATAATTAGACAATTTCATTCAAATTGTTGTGATGATAATTTATTATTATATTTTTACATTTAATCACTGCATATCATTTCAGCTTACAAAATGAGTTTTCCCAGCATAAGTACACAGTATATTAGTCCAATGTTATTACCATACGCATTATCAGCAGACAGTTTTCTATTTTTGTGTCCCTTAAATGTTTTACTTCTTTTCCTGCCCTTTTCCCACCCTCTTACTGTCCTCCATTTCCCGCCCTCCTCCCACGAGACCTCTAGTATCCACAGTTGCTCTTCATGTTTTTATCTGGACTCCTATTTCTCGCTATGATGATAGAGAGATTGGTAATGAAGGAATAAGCCAATGAGATCATTGGATTGTTCTGACCCTGTTTTCTTTTTTTTCTCTAATTATGTTAAAATTTAGAAAATGTTGTTGATATTTATAAAAAGCAGATCCATACTGCTCCTTAGGGATGAGTAAGAAAGAACTATTTCAATCTCTGCTAGCAGGAACTTTGCAACCAAAAGGAAGTATCCTGCGAATGAATTTCATGCATGGACTAGGGTACAACTTGTGGGGATATGTCAGAATAACATGGAGCTGACCTTTTGTTTTGTTTTGTTTCTTAAAATTTGCTATAAGGCATATGTATTCACCAGAAAGAGACAGAAAGAGAGATGTAAGAAAGAACCTCCTCACACACACATAGCAGGTGGCCATGCCCTCCTCCATTGATCCTCTTGGGATTTGGGGCAGGTACACAAATATGTCAGGTGTGGATTTCAAGCTGCTGGATCTAGGACTCGAACCACACAGTAAAACATGGGATCTAGCCATCTTAACCACAGTGTCACCGGCTGGCCTTGGAGCTGGCATCCTGATTGATGAATCCTATATTACATCTGGCATTGTTAAAAAAATTGGGAAATGCTTTTCTATTATTTTCAACAAAAATAACCACAGTTGTAAACCAGAAAACAAAATGAGGCTTTAGACTTTCCATCCTCATTAATGAAATTTAAAAATGTTTACAAAGTAAAAGTAAGTCTTCATGAAGATAGCCCCCAGCACTACAAATTCATAATCCCATGCGCTATCATCTAGGGCCTAAATTATTTTCTTGGTCTCAGAGAATTTTTATATCCTTACATAAAGAGACAAAATAATTTAAGATATAGGACTGGTTAATCATAAAATTACTTAATAGCAACTCCGTGATGATCTTCTGAATGTTTTCATTAGAAGAGTAGATTATTTTATTTTGAAATTAAAAAGTCTTTTTTTTTTTTTTTTTTTCCCTATTCTACCTAAGGATCAACTTAGATTGATCCCCTATAGTTTCAACGATGGAACAAATGGTAGAATATCCTTGACTTTCTTGGAAATTCCAATTAAAATAGTGCCTGGATAGTCCTGTTACAACACACACACCCAGCTGCCTTCCTTAATAACAAAGTGACAGAGTGAAATAACAAAGCTTGTAAGCTGCTTTCTTATGCATGAGCTTCCTTCACATAAATAATCAATTCAGCTTCTAATCAATATATATTTTTATTTCCCAGCTTACAATACCTGAACAATAATGACCTAGTACATGCATACTGCATGCATGTATACATACATACACACACATATAAATGCATATGTCACATTCAGACATTTTAAAATAAACCTTAGCTTTTCTAGATTTATCTGAGAATAGAAATTTAGGCAAGAGCTCAGATGGAACAAAACCCTAGATGAACATTGTGCAACTTGTTCATTGGGAGGATCCTTAGGGGACACTAAATTGTTTCCAAAGAAGACACAGCCTCCTTTACCCCCCAAATGCCTCACTATTTTTCTATCATAATAAAAACAAGTTGTTATTTTTCTAAGCAAAATAAGGTATTTTTTCACTTTTGTCCACTTGAAAAGTACAGAACTGTTCTGGTAATCCTAAAGTTTTTATTTTGTTTTGTTTTGTTTTTTAATATTTTCCCAGAAGGTACATGTACTTGCTGAAGCTGGTGGGGAGTAGGAAAGTATCCTGCCCAGGGGATACACACACTGCAATCCAATTTTCTCCATTTCTCCCTCCTTTGGGGATTTTGGGCATGTATACACATGTGCCTGGTGTGGTTTTCAAGCTGCTGGGCGTGGGACTTGTATTGCATGGTCTGTGTGTCGAGTCTCTTCTTCTCAATAATCAAGCTACAAACTGGCTCCAAAAGTACTTTCTTAATTGCCAACTTACTGCATCAAATATTCAGAGGATACAAAACTTCAACTACCAGTAAAATCAAACCTTTAAAATAGAAGCAAACCCTAGACCAAATGTGGTAATGTGTACTGGTAGATGCTACATCATAGCAGGCTGGGGACACATGGAAGACCCAGGTTCACTTCTGGTCCACTCTAAAACCCTTGTATGATGGTTCATGTCAGTAGTCTCAACTACTTAGGAAGCTGAGATAGAGAATCTTCGTATTTTAAGGCCCAGCCTAAAAGATAAACAGATCCCTTTACATTTTTACTAAATGCTCGGAGCCAGAAAACTTCTGGAGAGTGTGTTTCCATTTTAAGGGGCTTAGTGAAAAAGACCATTGCACAGAGACAAAAAATATGGCCTTTGTCAGACAACCCTAAACCAGGACCTGATATTTGTCCCTTTGAGTTTATGACTTTGGAGTCATTTAATTTTCCTGAGCCCTTACATTGTTATTAGGATGGGATAAAATATAGAAGACCTAGCAAACTCCAAGCCATCCAATAGTCAATAGTTATTTGGAGAAAGCAGCAAGACTTTAGCACCTAAAGGGAAGAAAAACAATGGAACTGGGTAAAGAGGAGCACAGAGGAAAAGGACTGGAAACACAAAATCAGGTCTATTTATTTCCCATCATTGCCAAGGCCACTTCTGAAGAAACCTCAGAACCAATCACAGGCCTGCAAGCTCTTTCCAGTCCTACAGTCTTCAGCTAAAGGAAAGTCTCTTACTCTGTTTTACTATCACACTCCAATAGTGACCTTCATTTCCTAAACCATTTCATTTTTATTAGGTTGTCAATATTGAGGATTTGCCATGGCAGGTATCGTTAGAGGGAAATGACATTAAAAGACAGAAATGGGCCCATGAGTTTCTATTGATAAACAAAAGAAGTGTAAAACATCAACTTCTATGACATGGAATGTAAGTTGTTTACCAAGAGTTGATCAAATATGCCAATGGCTAAATATAGAATGGAAAGCACATGCTCTAATCCATTATGAATTCAGAGTAATTGATAGCCAATACTCACTAGGCTCCTCTTAAAAAAAAATAAGAAGAATTAAACCAAAAAACCAACCACAATAAGAACAATGGGTTGTACAAATCCTATTTGGACATATTAGATAATAGCTCCCCTATGAAGAGTTTGGATGAGTAGAGACCACGCAGTGGCTCAGTAGTAAAATGTGATGCTTTGTGAGGCAATCTCTACCTGGGAAGGTTCCCAGTTCAGATCTGGAGACTTCCCCGTACATGCCAGACATACTGAGGCTAGAGGTGGATTGGACAGTCAAGACCCTGTTAGGGGTGCTGTCTCTCTTGCTCAGGAAATAAATAGATATAGAAATAATCTTTTAAAAGTGAGTTTGGATGTTGTGATTAAGTAAATATAAGTCAAAATAAAACATCCACCACCTGCTATATTTCTAATCTAAAGAAAGTTGCTAAATCTCTCTCTCTCTCTAATGCTCAACAAAATATGCAAAATGAAGGCAATTGGAGTTCTAATCACATAGGATCATCGTGGAAATCAAGTGAAAAAATGCAGGCAAATAATATAACTGATCGACTGACTCATATTGAGTGCTCACTGACTGCCAGTTGTTGATAATCTCCCTTGCCTATCAGTGGTGAATACTAAAGATAGGTATAAATGTAAAGAAACTTACTAAACACAGGCCAGGAACAGAAACAAACCACTATTCTTCTATGTCTGGGTCATCTAACAGCATCTGTCTATGAAAACTTAATCTATTCACATATGTTGTCATTCTTAAAACTTCATACTAACTTTGAGAAATGAAATGTTCTCCCAGAGTTTACATTTTATTTATAAAAACACACAAAGGAAATGTGTTTAAAATTAACATTCTAAGACCTAATTTTCTGTTGCTGAATAGCATGACAATTGCCATTGTTTCTGAGAAGCATGATTACTCTCAAGTGGTTCTTACAGTTTAAACAGATAACATTGCCATAAAATCAGAGAACATCCTCCATCAAGAGTATAAAGATAAAAGATTTCTCCTGGGAGGAGTGATTACAGAGCGGAGTTCCTAACTGCATAATAGTATGCTTCAACTTTAAGAAGATGATTCCCCAAACTAAGAAACTCCAGGGGTGCCTTTACATAGAAAGATTTAAAACAAACACCTGGAGGGAAAAAAAAAAAAAAAAAAGCTCTTCTGTCCAGGATTGTCAGAGATTACATATGGAGTGAGAAATGCAAAGGCTAGGTGGAGTATTAAATGGAAAGCAGTACGGATGACAAAACACACCAAGTCAGAATGGCAGTCTTGTTTTCAATAATATTATTTTGTTATTTAAAAAATGCTAAATGATTATTGTGAATACTTGAAAAATTCAAAAAAAGTTTAAAAGCAAGTTAAAGAAATCAGCACGACCTTACCAAAAATATTTGGATACTCTAACACTCTGAACATTATTCCAACAATTCTCCCAACAGTGCTCAATGTCTACATATACTTTTTTTTTTTTTTTTTTTTTTTTGGAGAGGTTTTTCACTATAGGGCGCGTGCGCTCGCCAGACAGACAGAGAGAGACATAGAGACAGAAAGCGAGAAATCACCCCCCAGGGGGGATGGTCACGCCGCAATCCCTTCTCCTCCATTCTCCTCTCGGGATCTTGGGCACGCATGCACACGCGCCCGGCGTGAGTTGTAAGCCACCGGGTCCGAGACGCGAACCGCGGTCGACTACGTGGGAGTCCAGCGACATAGCCATTACGCTAACTGCTGGTTCCCTCCACATATACTTTTAAAAACAGAGGACCACATCAAATATGATGTTTTACTATCAGGTTCTTCTAAAACTAATATTCATTATTTAAATACACACACACACACACACACACACACACATAAATGAATAGTTTTATAATTTTAAGTGATGAGATTACATTCCATTTTATTTATATCCTCTAACTTATTTTAGTGATTTCCTACTATGGAAAAATGGTTCATTTTAAATTTTTTAATATTAGAAACTATGCTAATCAAATATGTGTACACTCCTTGAACTTGTGCAAATATTTCTTTGAGTCAAATAATGGTAATCACTTTCTAGAAAAAAGAGAGTCATTGTAGGAAAAACAGGTTATCAGGATTCTCATCTCAAATTGAGTTTCAGTCATTCTCCATGTACCTGTTTCAGTGTGCATATTGGTAAAATGAAAAAGTTGAAAGTTATCTCTAAGATCTCTGAGTATCTGAACAGAGAAAGTGCTGCAACAGTAATGATGTGAAAGTCGCCAGTAAGTAACACGAGATGTGAAAACACAAGTTCGCCTTTCACAGTCATCCAGAGGCATCAAGAAACTATCATCTCCTTTCATATAACATTTCAACACAACATAGTATCAAATCTTATAACCATTATTTAAATTTTGAAACCAAGGCCCGGAAATGGAGAGCCTTTCCCCTAAATTATGTATGTAGCCAGTCTCATGGCCTTTGGTTAAAGCCATATTCGAATTTTCTGATTTGTGCCTCTAGGTACCAGAAAAGTCGCTGATTAAATGCGAGACATAAAGATATGAACTGCATTACAGTTCAAAGAGGCATGGACAAGCAATTTAGAGTATTATTATACTAAGTGAAAAAAGCACAGGTACAGAAATATTAATAATGCATGATCTTACTTACAGGTGAAATCTAAAATGGCAAACTAATAAAGAGAGTAGAGTGATGGCTTTTAGGTTCAGGGTTGAAGGATTTAGGTAAGTTAGGAAAGTTGGTCAAAGGGTGGAAAATATTAATTAGAGAATATTTTTTTCCAATTTATTTATACCTAGGTGATGATAGTCACTGATAATTTATTATTATATTTCAAAATAGCTAATAGAGTAAATTTCAAGTGTCTCACCACAAAAAAAGGTTAAGCGAGATTGATGGATATGTTGATCACTTTGATTTAATCATTTTACATTGTAAACATATATGAAAGCATCAACTTTTATCCCATAATTATTTATGTTTTAAGTTTTTGCTATAGGGAGCGTGTGCTCATGCACATACGAGAGAGAGAGAGAGAGAGAGAGAGAGAGAGAGAAAGTACAAAATCACCCCCCTCCCCCAGGGAAGATGGTCATGCCACAATCTCTTCTCTTCCATTCTCCTCTCAGGATTTTGGATAATCATGCACATGAATCTAGCATGATTTTCAAACTAGTGGGTCTCGAACTTGAACCAGAGTCAGTCACATAGGATCCAGCCACTTAAACCTCCACATCACTGGCTAGCCCTGTACCCTCTTATTGTTTGTCAATTAAAAATAGTATCGCAGGACCTGCAGATAGTGTAATGGTTACATCACTGGACTCCCAGGTAGTCATCCATGGTTTGAGTCCCAGAACCAGTGGTTTAAATTGCATGCCAGGGCACATATGTGTGTGTGTGTGTGTGTGTGTGTATGTATGTGCCCAAAATCCAGAAAGGAAAATGGAGGTGAAGGGATTGTGTCATGGCTATCCCCCTGGGCAGGGGAATATTTCTCACTTTCTGTCTTTCTGTCTCTCTGGCCAGCACACACACCCTATAGCAAAAATCTCTCTCTCAAAAAAAAATATATATATTAGGGGGTCAGATGGTGGTGCAATGTCAACACAATATTCTGTGAGGTTGGTCCATGTGAGAAGATTCCAGGCTTGCATAAAAAGAATTCACTGAACAAGGCAGGCACACACATGCCCATAATCCTAGGCTGGGTGAGGCTGGCATTGGCTTGTCTCTGTTTTTCTTGCTCTCTTCCTCTCTGTCCTTCTCACTCATGGAAGAAATTAATCAAAATGAACAAAAACAGTAAATAGATTTAAAGTAATACTAATAATAAAAAAGAAATTATAAAATGTAAATGGAAAACATAAATAATAATCAAAGAAAGAATAGTTACAGAACTCAAGTGTGTGCATGTGTGTGTGTGTGTGTGTGCGTGTATGATGTAATCAAAGAAAATCAGTACTAAATAGTACTTCTGGTCTATAAGATTTTCAAATTTACATTATTTAAAAAATACATACATGGCATCTTGGTCATTGGGCAAGATTAGTTGACAATACATTACAAATGACTAAACATGTTTATGCCTTTCACTCAATATTGCCAGCCTCAGACATTATTTTAAAGAAGTATTCATAAGTACATGTAAATGTTTATAAGCTGTGGTCATAATAAAAAATGAAAAATAATCAAAACTCATATAAAACATCATTGACTAAATAAAAGGTAGATGGCCAATTAACATGTCTTATTAAAGCTCAGGACTACAAAATATTTAACAATATTAGTTGCTATTTGGTAGTGAGAAAGAGATTTTAAACATTATAGAGGTTAGATGACTCTAATTTGACAAAAGATAGCTATACTCAAATCAACTAAACATATTTGAGCACAGAAAAGATATATATATATATATATAAAAATATATATATATGTATACGTATTTAAAAATCTTCCTTTTGTTACTATTTTCTTCAGTTTTCAAGTATGCAATGAATATATTTATGTAGGTATATTTGGAATAATAGCTTATAATCAGTATTTTCTCAGGAGTAAAGATAAGGTAGCAAAATCATTTCTGTAATGCAGCCACTCTGAACTAGCTTTAACACAGTCACTTCATCTTAGTTAACAAATCTGAACTTAAATGTTTTCAAATCTGAGTCAGGATCAAAGAAGTTGCCAATCTTGGTCTATTCCTCTCTACAGATACTGACTATTTCAAAGGATGTTCTCTTTCTGATGTATTTCTGTGTAGCAATGACATCAAATAGAATTGTTTAATGGAAAGAAGATGCCCAAATCTCCTACATGTTCCTTCTGATGAGACCCTATAAAGCTCATGGTAGATAAAAGAGGTGTGCCACACCCCATAAGTTCTCTCCCCCACTGAGTATAAAATGTATAATCGTTCCTGGCTGATCTCATCCTTTTCCTGATACATGAATACCCTACCAAAGTTGCCCCCAAGACTCTCACTCAAGATGCAACTGAGCAGTTTTGAATTGTAGCTCCCATTTATCACCAAGAGTAGTAGGTACAGTGGAAAGAGTAGAAAGATGTACCAATTTAAAAAATGTAGGGCTCTTGGTGATGGGGTGATTAGGGCAGCTGGATCCCACATGGCCAACTGCATTTTTGAGTGCCAGACCTGGTGGCTTGAAAAATACATTGGGCATGTATGTTTATGTGTCCAAAATCCCAAGAGAAGAATGGAGGAGATGGGACTGTGGTGTGCCCATCTCCCTGGGGGGGGGGGGGGGGGGACTTTTTCACTTTCTCTCTTTCTGTCTTGAGCTCTGTCTCTCTCTGACAAGCACATGAACTTTATAACAAAAACAAACAAACAAAGTACTTATTTCTTCTATAAGGAAGAGAGAGAGAGATAAGGAGAAGGTAAACACTCCCAACAGGGTCTCCACACTGTGATCCACCCCAACCTCTTTCTGCCAGGATCATGGGCACACATGCCATGTGTCATACAGGGAGACCTTAGGATATGAATCTGGATCCTTCCTATGAGGCATCAACATTGCAGAGCATTGCATTCCCACCGCATAACCATGGCTGGTCACAGTTAATCAGAATCCAAATACATTGCTGACTCTTGCTGAAGCCTTGGTTCACTGCAGTCTTGTGTTTTCAGGAATTTGATGATTCCACCATCTTGTCTCTTTATATTATGTCACTCAAGATGATTTTGATGTACTATTTGATTATGTTTATTTACACTAATTAACCTTGAAGCTTCTCTCTTAGTATAATGAATTTATTGGGTTGTCAGAAAAGTCATGATGTATTTTTCTGTTTTGCTATGCAAAAACGAGTCATGACTTCTCCAATGACCCAATACTTTTGGATCATTATATGACAGTGATTTTAGGAGTAAGAGTGCAACTCTCATCACTCTTACCCTTATCACCCATCAATCTACTTCATTGTGCAATTTTATCTTTTACCATTACATAAATAACCTGCCAAATAAGCATCCTGAAACCAGCAGGCCCATTATAACCCACTGCTTAATAACACTCTAAAGAAATTCCTATCTTCCCATCTATGTGACACTTACTACTGTTACCACACTAATGTGAAACATATGCAGAAGAATTTAGTATTGGCATATATACTGAAGATTTTTAAGGATATCAACCTATAAATCTGGCCAATAAAGTGAAACATCCAGGCATTATCTCAACATGATGGTGATTAGAAAGTCAAAGTGTGATGGGACCAGCAGATGGCATAATGGTTACCTTGCTGGACTCCCACATTGCTGACCACAGTTTGAATCCCAAACCCAGTGGCTTAAAACTCATACTGGGTACATGTGCATGCATGCCCAAAATCACAAGAAGAGAATGGAGGAGAAGGGATTGTGGCATGGCCACCTCCTGGGGGGGGGGGGGGAGATGTTTTCTCACTCTCTGTCTCTTTCTGTCTTTCTAACAAGCGCACATGTTCTATAGCAAAAATATCTCTTAAAAAGAGGCCAGAAATGTGTTTAGTAAAAATATTTAGGAAGAAAAACTGTTTATACAAATATAGTAAACATTTAAACGTAGAAATTTTTGGAAAGATTAAACATTGAAATTACTGAATGCATCATCCTTCCTGACAGAATTCCCCTATGTACAAGTAGGACAAGCTTATGACTAATTATAAGAGGAAAAAGATTGATTTCAAAGCCCCTGACAAGAACAGTTTGTTTAATTTAGGATTGAAAAAAGTGCAGCAAATAAACTCAATTACAGTAACATTCAGTCTGAAGTAGGATGAGAAACAGAGATGCTAAAGGAGAATATGGCATATTGTATTCATGTATCATAATGTGTATCCTCTCAGGATAATGATACCTCTGCGTTCAGAACTAGAATCTATACTTCCTCCTGAATCTGAACAAGTCTATGACTAAGCCAGCTATTAAGCTATACTTCTGTGCTGTTGGAAAGTCATGTGTCATCTGTCTGTGCTTTCCTATGCAAAACTGTGTCATGACTTTTCCAATGACCCAATACTTCCAAGGCAAATTTGTAAAAGTAAAATATCTTCTCACTCTCCCTTTTCCCCCCTCCCTCTCTTTCTGTGTATTTGCATGCACATCTTTGGAGCTTCGGACTGATCACACGGTGACTCCAACTACCTTAAAGTTACCATGCTGAAAAAACATTGAAAAAGTGCATGGATCTAGAGATGTGTGAAAAGCTCTAGTCATTCTAGCCCCAAGAAGTCAAAGTCCTCTCTGCCCAGGGGCCAGACGCGAGTGAGTGAGCCTTTAAATATTGGTAATTAGTGACCACAGGCTTTGAGACATTCCATCTGAACATAGTGGAAGAGAAGTCCAAATCCAGTCCATTATGCAGCTCTTCAGCCAAAATAAATGTTTCCACTAACTTAGTTAACTTCAATTAAAGCTAAAGTTTAATAACTTTCTTTGTAACTGGACCAGAGTGCTTGTACAGTGGGTTGGAGGTTTAAGTTTCTGACTTTCAAGGACCATCTCAAATTATATAGTTGTGACTATTTTTTTTTTTTTTTGAGAGGTTTTTCGCTATAGGGTGCGTGCGCTCGCCAGACAGACAGAGAGAGACAGAGAGACAGAAAGCGAGAAATCACCCCCCAGGGGGGATGGTCACGCCGCAATCCCTTCTCCTCCATTCTCCTCTCGGGATCTTGGGCACGCACGCACACGCGCCCGGCGTGAGTTGTAAGCCACCGGGTCCGAGACGCGAACCGCGGTCGACTACGTGGGAGTCCAGCGACATAGCCATTACGCTAACTGCTGGTTCCCTAGTTGTGACTATTTTTGTAAACTGTAACTTTTTGCTTTCTTTTGGTTTCTTAAGGATACTACTGTAGAATCTGTATAAATAAACTCACAAAGGATAAATTCTGCTTTCCTAATGGTCTTGATTTTTGGATTGCATTTGGATTGAGCATACTTCCTAAAACTTAAGAAAGGTTAGATTCATACCTCCTAGTACCTCAAGGTAACACAAAGAATATATGTGTTTTCACATAGTGAATAGTCCTCTGAAAAAGCCTGTTTTCATTAGTTGCTAAGTTTCATGTCGACTTAGCTCCTGAAGTTCCCTTACAACATCTGCAAAAGTAATTATGGAAGCCATCTGGAATGAGCAGAAAGGAGCAACTGGTACCCTGATAGATGGCATGTCAGAGCACGAGATACTAACAGAACCGCTCTCATTAAGAGGAAGAGAAAAGAAGTTTACCTAAAGGAAATCCCAATTGCTCATTACCGGCGTGGTAGAGTCACAAGAGCACCCACTGCTCAAACACGGGATGCTTCATCTCTTGCTTTATTGAGTCACAAACCTGGGCCTCAGTTTATTCATCACGGGAAGCAGTTCGATCTAACGGATGGAGTGCACCATGTCAGCTAGGACGCATTCAGTCACCTTGAACAAATTGCTCATGTGTTCAGGTTACTGGAATTATTGATAAAAATATGTCATTTTACTACTGGCTGACTCCAGAGGGCAGTTTTAGTGATGAAAGACAATGAAATATTGATAAGTTAAACTTTATCCTTCACTTGTTTGGGAAAAGAAAAAAATCTGAATTTAAAATCTGTGTCTAAGTGATTCCAGACATGTTCTAGCCATCTGCACTGTTTTGTATCTATAGGGAGACAGTAGAGTTTTGTGTCAAGCATAAGCATTTCGGAGTTAGACTGCTCCTTTTGAATCTTAATGCTGCTGATACTGCTGTCTAATCTTGAGACATTAACCATCCTCTCTAGCCTCAATTTCTTAAAAAAAAAAAAAAAAAAAAAAGTGTGGTTTATCACCATAAAAACCTCATAGACTTGTAATAAGAATATAATAATGAAATTTATATAAAACACAAAGAAGTAGTCAGTAAGTTTATCATTTCAGGTTTTTTTTTTTTTTTTTTTTTTTTTTTTTTTTTTTTTTTTTTTTTTTGGAGAGGTTTTTGCTATAGGGCGCTTGCGCTCGCCAGACAGACAGAGACAGACAGAGAGATAGAAAGCGAGAAATCACCCCCCAGAGGGGATGGACACACTGCAATCCCTTCTCCTCCATTCTCCTCTCGGGATCTTGGGCACGCACGAACACGCGCCCGGCGTGAGTTTAAGCCACCGGGTCCGGGACGCGAACCGCGGTCGACTATGTGGGAGTCCAGCGACATAGCCATTACGCTAACTGCTGGTCCCTCATTTCAGGTTTTAATACAACAATGGCAGTCTAATCCATACAGCAAACATATCTTTTCTCCTCCTTTCACACTCACCTTCCAACAACTTATAAGAAAATATAGAAATACTATAAAAGTTGAGAAATAACAACATGTGATTTTGGGACTACTCCAAAATCTAGTTCTGTTTTGTTACTTTTGTACATTTCTTCCTTTGACCCCTTATAATACATGCTTCTGTTTCTGGATTCACAAACCTGATGTATGCCTGTGGTACACAATAAGTCATAATTATTTAGAATAAAACCTAAATGCTGTTCAATCCTTGATCCAACTGCCCATTTTGTATAGGAAGTAAGTCACAAACCAGCACAGGGATGAATCATGGATTGTTTAACAAAAGGGTGGAGCGTATTTGAATAATTTAGGGAAACTAGAGCTGAGACCTGTGGCTATTAACATGCCTTTACCTGGAGTTCATAAACACAAATGCCCACAGAGACCAGAAAGACAGTATAAACAATGGACATGCAGAGATAGTCTGTGTACAAGAGTAGCACCTGCCTCACCAAGCTGCCTGTTAAAATACAACCTCAGACACATGGAAGAATCACAAAACATGGCAGAGTCACTCGCCTGCGTTATATCCTGCCTGTTGTCCACACCAGTGTGGTTTGTAGCAACGGAACTAGTGCAGTGACACAGAGTACTCAGACCAGATGGAATGCCAGTCCCCCTGTTTCTCTTCCTTCCCTGAGCACTTTCTAGATCAACACAGCTGGAACCAATTATTTATCCATCTGTAGACTCAGAACTATACCACGTGTGAGGCACATCTGGGATGGAGGGAAAAAAAAGACTTCAGTATCTTTAGCTTTTCATCTTATATTCCTCCCTATTTCCAGTGTACTTGCTTAAATCCCAGGCTTCTTTCAGTTTGGCAATCAGAGATGCGAGACCCCATGCTGACCTTTGAACTCCTGCTCTTCTCAGCCATAATCCTTGGTACCCAAACCCTGCATTAAATGCCCTTCTGTTCCCCACATTTTCTAAAAGATTTTTTAAAGTTTGTATATTTTTCCATGAGCAAAAGAGACAAAGAAAGAGAGAGAGTCAGCATCCCCAATAGGATCTTAATGGACTGAGCCACCCCCCTAGCCTTCAGATAACCCCAGGTTGTAGACACATGTGTGCCGGGCATACTCAGCAATCTCTGTGGAACTTAACTGGGAACTTACACATGGGGGTGGCCTTGCAGAGCACCACATATTACCACTACACTGTCTGGTCTCTGTTCCTTACATATTTTCCAATGTTGCAATCTCCCCCAAATGGTTAATTCCTTCAATATTCAAACTCTTTGACTATACCCTGGATTCTTTCCCATCTCATCTCATTAACACCACTGTTTTTCTCTTAAAAAAAAAATTGCCAGAGGGCATATGCACTTGCCAGAGACAGAGACACACAGAGAGTGAGAAATCATCCTCAGTGGAGGATGACTGAACCACAATCCTTCTCCTTCATTTCTCTCTTCCTTCAGGATTTTGGGTATGCACGTACACATGCCCTGTGTGTGTTTTTAGGTTGCTGGATACAGGACTCAAATCAGAGAGTCAACCACATCAGATCAAGCCACCTTAACATTTATTCCACCAGCTAGCCCAGCATAGTTTTTCAAGTCTTCTCCATTGGTCCTCTTAGAAATGGCACACATCATCCTTAAAATATCTTCAAAGATTTTTGGGTCATTACTCCTTAATCAAACAGGATGACTCAATGTGAACTATCCTCTAAAATGAATATCTAAGCCAATAGGTTTCGTAGGTTCATTGTATAAAACATTTCTCTGTGGTCTGACTGTACATGAGAAAATATTTTAAGACTCCTATCTTATTCTTCGATGAATGTATCAGAATGCATTTTGGGTTTTTTTTTTTTTTTTTTTTTTTTTTTTTTTTTTTTTTAGAGAATTTTGCTATAGGGCACGTGTGCTCACCAGAGAAACAGAGAGACAGAAAGCAAGAAATCACCCCCCAGAGGGCATCACCACATGGCAATCCCTTCTCTTCCATTTTCCTCTTGGGATCTTGGGCAGCACGCACACATGCCCGGCATAAGGTTTAAGCCACTGACTCCAGAACTTGAACCGTAGTCGACTACGTGGGAGTCCAGCAGCATAACAATTATGCCATTTGCTATTCCCAGCATTTTGGTATTTTTTTACTTCACTAAGAATACTACAGATAACAAGTGATTTTTTCCTGCCAATGAGTTTTAGGCATCTACTTGCTATACTCTTATCACTCTGCTATGTGCTGCAGAAGATACACATGTTAAAGAAAACCAAACCATACTCTTTCCCTCAAATAGCACCTGTGAATGCTTATAATCTAGGTTAGGACACAAGACAAACTTATGAAATAATGGTACGGTATATACAGCAGAATGTGATCATAATGATCAGCACTGTTGAGTTCCTACTGGACTAAGCATGTTGCATAAGTCTCTTTCCAGTCTTAAAACATCCTGGCAATGTACTGATAAGTTTCTGCTTTTCAGACTAAGAAGTTGAGATCCTTAGCCAGCCCCAAAGTGCAGAGGTTAAGCATGAGGCATCAGGAGCCAGCTCCTACTGGGCTGACCAGAGGTTAAATCCTGTCCTGGCAGCTTGAAAACACAACAGGCACATGTGTGTGCATGTCCAAAATCCTGAAAGGATGGGAAATAAAAGCAAAGAGATTGCAGAGTGACTATGTCTCTTTAGAGGGTTCTCTTTCTCTTTCTCTGTCTCTCTTTCTCTCATGACTGCATGTACCCTCTGGCAACAAAGAAAGATGGAAGGCAAGAAGAAAAAAGGAAGGAGGGAAGGAAGGCATGCAGGCAGGCTGTGATCCAGAGATCTCAGTCCAAGGTTGTTTTGCCAGAAAAATGGCATGACCATGGACGTCTGACTCCAAAGGTGTTGCTATTTCTAAGCCAATGAGTTGGCTCTGTACTTTGAATTAACATTCCTTGAGGGTATTTCAATAATAAAAGTACTGGGCCCCTTCTGAGGGTTGCCAGTTCAGATGAAGACTGGACATGGATAGTGTTTAGAGGGGTACTGGTGATTATAACGGGTAACCAACATGAAGAATCACTGTAGTAATCCATATAGCCAGTAAATGGCCCAAACTCTAATAGACCATTGCTTCAGAAGAAAGAGTATCCAGAAGGTGGCAATTTAAACGAAATAGGTTGGAATAAGGTGATTTGCTTCTAAATCCAGTTTTGATATTGACAAAACTTAACTTTTACTCAAACAACTTCAAAGTGAGAAAAATTAGTTCTATCATTTTTTAAGAGGTTTTTGCCTTAGGTTTTTGCTGGAGTGGGAGAGAGAGAAAGAGAGAGACAGAGGGAAAGTAGAAATCACCCACCCCCCAGGGGAGATGACTACACCACAATCCCTTCTCCTCCATTCTCCTTCTCATATCTTGGGTATGTAGCACATGTGCCCAGCATGAGTTTCAAGCCACTGGGTCCAGGACTAGAACCACAGTCAGCCAGGTGGAAGTCCAGCAACATAACCGCTATGCCATCTGATGGCCTGAGTGCTATCTTTATTTATCAGATTCTGTTGTATATATAAGAAGGCACAGAAAATGGATAATAGTAATATACGTATATTACACATTTCAGCTTACTATAGGTTTTATTTTTAATAGATAATGTCAGGGCTGACAGGTGGCATGGTGGTTAAGGGCACTGTATTCCTACGTGGCCAACTGTGGTTTGAGTCCTGGACCTGGTGACTTGCATTCTCACTTTCCTTCTCTCTCTCACTCTGTCTCTCTCTGGTCAAATTTAAATAAATAAAGATAAAAATAATTATCTTTAAAACATAGATAATGTGTTATTTGAATATTACACCCAAGGGGCAGGAGTGGTGGGTGAGGCCCAGGAACAGCATTCCATTCACCAATGAGAAAACTGAGACCCAGTGTGGTTACCTGACTTACTGAAGTCACACAACTCGCTAGTGATGCAACCCAGTCCTCATTTCATTACACAACTCTGATTTGGTTGCTGCACATCAGTATAACTTTGAGTCACTGAGTGTCCTCAGCAAATTGATATATTTGATCAATAATTCAAGGAATTACTTATTGAAGAGGGCAAAGGATAGGGATGTATTTAAATTAATCACTTCTCAAAGAGGCTTTATAAAAGCTTATATAGCAGATGCAACTCAACTCACATTATCTTAAATAGTCCTCCAAATACATTATTTAGATGAAGACACCTATGTCCATTAGCTTTTGGTGAAATGCAGATAAACACATTTCTCCCCAAGCTGCTATCTCAGAACATGAATATGTAATTCTACCCAAATGCAATGTACTTGTACACTTTAGATCCTAACCAGGTAAAGATCTCTGGAAACTCCAGGTTACCAAAGGAAAAACTTCAAATTAGATTTTTGCTTTCTACAAAACTATACTTATTGGACTATGTTTTCAACATGTTATTTCTTTACTTCTTTAATTTGCCAGAGGGTGCATGTATAACCACCATAGTGAAACAGACAGAAAGAGAGAGGAAGAGAGAGAAAGCACCTTCCAATGGGATGTGGATATCATGACATCCTTTTTATTCCATTTCTCCATATGGTCTGGATTTTGTGCCCCATGCACAAGTATATGATGTTTATATTAAGCTGGTCGGGGCTGGGATTTGAACCTTGCTGTCTCCTAGTTGGGTTCTGGCTCCCTTAACCACTAGGCAATGGGACTGGCCCTTGATGAATCATTTCAGAATTAAATAAATAAATAATGAAAGAAAGAGAGGTTCTGCACAGATGGTTATAGGACCGAGAGGTGCCAAAATGAGTGCCTGACAGTGCTATCCTTGAAGTGGAGATGTTTGCTAGTGAGATATTGTCCCCACCTGGTTCAGGTGCCACGTGTCCCAACCCGGGGGGACAGTCGAACAGGTTTCCTAAGGGAAGGAGTGAGAGCCGGGACAAGCTGTGCAGTGTCACAGCACGGAGATGACACAGTGTCGTCTGTTTATTGTGGGCAGCACGGTACAACACGGAGACGATACAGTGTTACAACTCTTTATCTTTAGGGTCGCATTGTCTGTTGTGAGCAGCACGGAGATGACGCGGTGTCACAGCTCTTCAGGGTCGTCTGGAGACGATGTAGTGTTACAACTCTTCAGGGTCGTATGGAGACTGTGCAGTGTTTCAGCTCTTCAGGCTCTCCAGGGTCATCTTCTTCCTGGTCTTCTGTATCGTCTTCGTTGTCTTCCTGGTGGTCTGGCTATTGAGTGCCAGGCATGGTGGTTATATACACGTTGGTGGATCGTAAAAGGTGGGTTATGATTGGTTGTAAACGGTGGGCCGTGATTGGTTGTAAACAGTGGATTACGATTGGTTGCTTTTGGACCAATCATGAGGTGCCGGATATGCAAATCTGAGGGATTCTAGTGGCTAATCATGGCAATTGTTTGCTCTCCGAGAAACCTAGGCTGACTCGCTGGTGCGCAGCCTCCCACAAGATACGGGATCTGTGGTTTTAATTCCTAGCATAACATCATCTTTTGTAGTGGGGAAAAGACTGTTATCAGCCACTCTTTTAGAATCTCTGAACAAAAACCAAATGGACATGAAAATCAGCTCTGGGAACCAGCAGTTAGCGTAATGGCTATGTCGCTGGACTCCCACGTAGTCGACCGCGGTTCGTGTCTCAGACCCGGTGGCTTACAACTCACGCCGGGCGCGTGTGCGTGCGTGCCCAAGATCCCGAGAGGAGAATGGAGGAGAAGGGATTGCGGCGTGACCATCCCCCCTGGGGGGTGATTTCTCGCTTTCTGTCTCTATGTCTCTCTCTGTCTGTCTGGCGAGCGCACGCGCCCTATAGCGAAAAACCTCTCCAAAAAAAAAAAAAAAAAAATCAGCTCTGACAGGTGTTAGCAAGTAAAGAGAACCAGAAAATTCTATCTTATTTTATGGATGGGATTATTTGGAAAATGAGAATCTAGTTCTAGAATACCTAAAGGAAAAGAAAAAAAAAAAAAAAAAAAGCAAAACAACAACAAAAGAAAACAAAGAAAAGGAAAACATCTTCCAAAGGGAAATAAATATATTGGTAAGGAAAAAATATTTTTAAAGCTCCCCGATTAGAGGCAGACCAATCTCTATATACGCTCAGAGTCAGTCTCTCCGTATGTTTTATCATCCTCAGGTAGGATGGCCAGGAGATTTTTACCTGGCACTCTCAGGGCAAGAGGTTAAAGGCCCAGCTTTTGACATCCTTATAGTATCATTTCTGCCATAAATTCTTGGTTAAAGTAAGCTTGAACTTCAACTGTTAATGAGAAATCTGCAAAGTCCTATTGAAAAGGAGATTATGGGTCAGCAGCGAACATGGAGTTTAAGGCATTGGATCCCGCATGGCTGACTGCACTGTTGGAGGCCTGGACCTGGTAGCTTGTATATCATGTCAGGTACGTTTGTATGCATGCCCAATATCCTGAGAAGGGAATTGAGGAGAAGGAACTGCAGTTTTGCCATACCACTGAGGCTGATTTCTCACTTGTACACTCTCTCTCTCTCTCTCTCTCTCTCTCTCTCTCTCTCTGTCTCAGGTGAGTGTACACACCCTATAGCAAAAATTAAAAAAAAAAAAAAGATAAAAAGAAAGAAGAAAGAAAGAGGAGATCACATAGTAAAATTCCTTACCTATTGTCACCATCTACCCTCTGTCCCAACTAAATGTGGTATTTGGCCTAGTTTGATTTAGATAACAAGCGAGCTGCCTCCTTCTTCCTGTACTGCTCCATGTGCTGGCTTCTTAAAGCTGCTTACCTGCTGACATATCTGACAGCCCTACCAAGTGAAAAAAGATCACTTGAACCAGCAACTGAAAGTATTTCAGAATGATCAAATGCTGTCCTGAATCTACAAAATCTCATCAGGATAATTGAGAAATTATTCACTATGGTTTAAAAAAGCAACTACACAGACGTGTCACAGGGACTCAGCTTCACGGCAGCACAGAAGGCAAGAGCTGAGTATTGTGTTATGATGTCACTTTGTGGCATAGTTTAAGCATGAAAGTGGAGTCATTTAACTATTGTCAGAATGAGATGTGCATAATAGGTATTAGAAATTATATAAACGTAGGGATTTCTGGAGAAGTGAAGTCTAAAGGGGTGTTCAGTGATTCAGCAGAGTAGCTGTGATATTTAATTTTATGCATTAACTTAGCTTAGTCACAAAGCCCAGATAATTACTCAAACATTATTCTCGATGTTTCAGTAAAGGTGTTTTTTAGATAAGATGAACATGGACTTTGAGTAAAGCAGATTGCCATCCATAATATGAACATGCCTTTTCCACTCAGTGAAAGGCCTTAGTAAGACAAATATTGGCCTCCTAAAACAACAGTAATCTTGGTAGAAGAGTATGTTTGGACTTGAACTGCAAGTTTTCCCTGGGTCTCCAGCTTGCTGGCCTACCCTGAAATTTTGGGTTTAGCATTATTCCATTATTGTGTGAGGCAATTCTTTCCAATAAATATTTTTTCAAATATTTTTTCCAAAATTAAAAACCAAAAAATACTTTATTCAGTTTATTCAAAAAATATTGACAAAATAAATTTCAGTTGCAATACTACAATTTCACAAAAGATTGTAAACATTTTGTACACTACTCGGAACTTTCTTTAGGCAAAGTGCTCTTTTGATGACAGATAAATTAACAAATACTATTGTGAACTATTTCAGACAGTACAAACACGTTTTTATTTATTTTTCTATCATAAATAACATGTTTGTTGATGTGCTAGATTGAGACAATATACAGTGTACTCTGGATGGAAAATCTCATTTTGTATGCTGTAATGATGTACAGTGAATGAATGCAAATAAATAAATTTAAATTTAAAAAAAAGAAAGTTTATCATTTATCTGAAGATGTGATGGTGGCAAGGTTGAGTGTGGATGTAGCTGACAGTAAGGGAGAAGAGCAGTTAGTAGAGAGTGGGTGGTGGATGGTGAGTGTGAGACCAAAAAAAAAAAAAAGAAAAAAGAAAAGAAATCTATCTTTATATATAAATGTACTCCACATTATGTTCATTCTGTTCCTCTGGAGAAACATTTCATACCTCTCTGACAACTGACCCTAAGTCCTGAGTGTGACAAGACTCTCGATCTGAGTTGCCCAATAGAGTAACTGCTAATCCCACGGAACTCTTTAAATTTTAATCTAAATAAATTAAAATCAATGAAATCAGCGATAAAATTTTAAATTCACCACTAGTAGTATTTCTTTTTTTTTTTTTTTTTTTTTTTTGGGGGGGGGAGATTTTTGCTATAGGGCGGCGTTCACTTGCCAGACAGACAGACAGACAGACAAAAGCGAGAAATCACCCCCAAGGGGGGATGGCCACGCCACAATCCCTTCTCCTCCATTCTCCTCTCGGGATCTTGGGCATGCACCACACACGCGCCCGGCGTGAGTTTAAGCCACCAGGTCCGGGACTCGAACCACGGTCGACTACGTGGGAGTCCAGTGACATAGCCATTACGCTAACTGCTGGTCCCAGCCACTAGTCGTATTTCAATTGACCAGCAATCATTTGTTATTAGTGGCTAGAACATTAAACAGTGTAGATTATAGCACCTATCTGTTATTTAGACCGATCTATTGGACTCCAGTGTAGTTCATAGGTCAGCTTCTCTCTAGTACTCTCATACAGAAATCTAAGTTGATAACAAGATGATTTATCATCATCCAAAAACATCAAGGTGATGAGGGTCCATTGTGGAAAACTCTGGTACAGTGGCCACATGTAGCTAGATAATAAGAGATTTATTAACCTTTCCAAGAGAGATTTTGACAGTATCTCGGTACTCAGAAGTAAGAGAAATACTCAGGTTTAGATGGCATCCAAGCCTTCATTGTTTGTGGTCTCTATTTTGTGTAGATATCATCCATCCCAGGAACATTGTCATGCTGTATGATTTATAAGATGCCGTGTTACAAGCGTGAGGAAAACTTTCCTCAACATGAGTAACAGAGACCAGATAATGAGATATAGCATTAGGGAATACATTTACGCTCCCCCCAGAACATAAAAGAGTTTTATTTACTTGAAGAAAAGAAAAATGTGATGTATAATACATGCATTACCAATTCTCAGGCATTCATTCAAAGAGGCAATCTTCAATAGCAAGTGGAAAACTAATTTTAATTTTTTATAATTGCCTGTTCCCTGCCTTGGAGGAAATTATTCAGCCTTTTGCTTGAAGAATATTTCCATCATCTCAACAGCAGAAACTAAGTCAGGAGAAATTTAAAGTTAAGTCACGGAGAAAAATCCACAAATAAATCCACAAATAATGAGTATTATAACATTTTAACATCGTTTTCTTTTTCTTTTCCTTCTCTACCATCTTTTTCCTGTTGCTCAACGACTATTGTTTTTCATTAATCAGCCTTTAAAAAGCAAAATTAGTATGAGTGTAAAATTCTGCTTTGGTGATTCTATTTGTAAACTGGAGTTTAAGCAAATTATTTTATTTGATTAGTCCTATCTCCCTTCAGATACCTAAACCCATAAAAACAAGAAAAAATTCTAACAAATTTGTTGCTTTCTCAAAAATCTGAGGATAAAAAACAAAAGTGGTGATGACAGAAATCTGAAGAACATACCTCCATCTGTGGATGTAGCTACTACACAGCTTTAGCTGCTCATTGAAAGAACTAAGCCTAATGTTGACAAATTCCCCCTCCCCCCTTTTGTTTTACCTTCCCATAGGGTGTGCGCACTGTGAAGAGAGACAGAAAGGGAAAGTGAGAAATCATCCCCTAGGATGATGACCATACCCCAACTCTTTCTTCTCCATTTTTCTCCTTGGATTTTGGACAGGCACATACATACCCAGAGTGATTTTCAAACCACCAGGTCTGGGACCCAAACCATGATCAGCCATGTAAAAATCTAGCATCTTAAGCACCCCGCTACCTGCAGGCCCCAAATTTTCCCAGTTTTAAATGTGGCTCACAATCCCATGTTAGCAAATAATTAAAAATTAATAAAAAATGAGTTATAGAAAAAGAAATTAAATGCAGAAGCTTCTAGTTTCTGATTTCAGGGAGCCAAAAACTCCTTGAAAACGAGACTATGACTTTTACCTTTTTCTTTCACTGCAGCCTCCACCACAGTGCATGCACACATTGGGCCTTTAATAAAGACTCACTCACTGGTCAAGTCAGGAGTTGACAGCTCTTATTCTGGAAAAGGTCAAAGGCAAGGCAGCCACTAATAGAAATGACAAATAGTTACTGTGATTCAAGATGAACAGATCTCGATATGGGGCGATTTTGACCAAAGGGTGAACATTTGGCCATATCTGGAGAAATTCTTGTCTGCGACAACTTGGTGGAAGTTGCTCTTGGTATATAGTAACCAGAAGCCAGCAATGTTGCTAAACACCCTCCAATATATGGGACAATTCTCCCTACCACCATAACAAAGAATTATCATATCCAAAATGTCATTGGTGCTGAGGTTAAAAAAACATTTTGTAGCGATTTTCATGACATGGAGAATCAAGTAGTCTTTGTCACCCTTACCATTCATGTTCTGAGCACTGACAGGAAGATACATTTTCCTAACTCTATTACCAACGTGTGTCCTTTTCCACATCTTTATCACACATATTTGGGATCTGTTTTACTAGGCCTACACTACAAGAATCTCAGAAGGTGTTAAATTTCCAGAGGAATAGGGACCAGCAGATGACCTGGTGGTTAAGGGCACTGGACTCCCACATGGCCAACCACGTTTTGAGTCCCGGACGAGGTGGCTTGCTTTCTCACTTTCTCTCTCACTCTATCCCTCTCTAGTCAAATTTAAAAATAAGTAAATAAATAAAGTTGAATAAAATAATTCTTTAAAAAAAATTTCCAGAGGAATAGTTCCATGAAGAATTAGAAGACAAGCACAAAGAGACTTCAGGATGTAAACAGGGACCCTTCCATGTGACTTCAGTTCTGTAGAACAACGTGTTACTACAGGTAACCCAGGTAAACAGTTTTTATTATGTTTTAAAACTATTTTTAGAATAGTATTAGGTTCACAGAAAAATTGAGAGGAACATATAGATAGATATATCCTATGTACTCTGTGTCCACACATGCTTAGCCCCTCCCCCCTTTATGAACACTGCCCACCAGGGTGGTACATTCACTATTAAGGTTTATTATCACACTGCTCAAATATAAATTCAGAAGACCAGAAGAGGGCAATCACTTGCCATTAATTTTTATTTTAAATATACAGCCATTTAATTCAACAACTTAAAAGAATTTGGTGAAATTATGTGCCAAATCAACCCATCATCTGTTTTTATAAATAAAGTTTTATAAGAACATACATTTTTGTATTGTCTTTATGGCTGCTTTTACATTACAACAGTAGTTGAATAGTTGCAACAGAGCCAATCTGACCTACAAAGTCTCAATTTTTTAGAATCTGTTCTTTTAGGAAAATTCTGTTTTTTTAAATTTCTGGGTTGTGCTCTAGAGCAATGACTTTGAAATGTGATCCCCAGACAAACATCAACATCACCTGGGAACTTGTTAGACAAACTTTAGGCCCCATGCCTGTCCTACCTACCAAATCAGAAACTCTGGGCATGGAAGCCAGTAATCTGCCTTAACTAGCACTCCAGAGGATTCTGACAAACACTTGAGCTCCATCAATACAGAGAAGTGTTTTAAAAGCCTGTGTGTTAGAATCACTGGGAGACTATTGTCAAAACACAGTGGCTGAGCCTTATATCTGGATATTCAGGACTCCTCAGGGCCTATTGAGCACCTGAAGCAGGGTTGTTTCTTGGGTTCTGTCAGTAGGGCATCCAGGCGCTGACCTGCTGTCAGTAGACACATAGACTATAGTCCACATCTGCATAGGTTGAGGTTTTCATATGTCATAGGATTTAGAAAATAGCTATCGCTGGGCTGTTGTCTAAATTTTTACAAGTAAAACTCCAAGTGCTAGTCTTCTTTGGTCCACATTCTCCAAGAGTGGTCTGAAAACTCTCGTATCATAGATAGTTGTATTTCAGAAAGCAGATAGTCTCAAAGTAGCTAACTTTTGTATTGTTTCCTATCTTGTCTATTTCAGGAAAAGGTCATTTTGTAAATGCTTCCACATAGGAGGAAAATGACCTTTCCATGATTCTTGGAGTTTTTTTCTCTTCAAGATTCTTGTCTTCTAAATGGAAAAATGTAACCAGGGGGCTTTATCTTTATTATCCATTGCCCTTTGATACACACACATTTAGAATTGCTATGTCCTCTCTCTCTTCAGTAATTTTCATTTCTTCAAAGTGTATCTGCTATCAATATAACCACACTGGATTTAGAAAATTAATTGCATGTTTTTTTCTTTTTCCATCCTTTTACTGTCATCTAGGTCATCTTGTCTGAAATGATTTTCTTCTAGGCAGGATATAGTTGGCCTGTTTTTTAAATTCCTCACCATCTCTGCTTTTTAACTGTTATACTCCCTCTATTTACATTTAGGAGATATAGATAGGTTAGGGTTAAGCCTTCCATTTTATTGTTTTATATTTATTTCTTCTGTCATTTCTCTCTGTTTTTCTTAACTTCTTTTATGTAGGCTATTTTTTAAAAAAAATTATTTTAACTTATTTGGAGTGTATTGAGTTTATTAATTTGTAGTGTCCACTTTGTTTAAAGAATTATTTATTTAATTTAATTTATTTAATTTCAATTCACTGTATGGCATGAAGGCTCAACAGAGAGAGGGAAAGTAAGAAAGAGAGCTGCTAAGTCTGGGAATTGAACATGGTCAGCCATGTGGGAGTCCTTAACCACCAAACCAACTGCTGGTCACTATTTAGTGTTCTTAAGAGCTGATCTGGGTATGACAGTACACACAGTCTGCTGGTAACATTAATGTTTTACTACTTCAAATTAAATCTTTTAATCTTTTATTGAAGTCTCTTTACAATCTCCATTTCTTATTTTAAAAGGTTATTTTTTCTATGAGAGACAGAGGAGGAGAGAAGTGCCCCCAGATAGGGTCTTGGCTCCACGATCAGCCCATGACCAGCCTCAGCTAGCCAGGATCACAGACACACACATGCCCAGCGTGTACAGAGAAACTGGGACATAAACCTGAAACTTCCCAAGTTGCTTCAGTATTGCAGAGTGTTGCTTCATTGCTCTGCCTTCATGTCAGGCCATAACCTCACTTTTTAAATGTCATAAATAGTAATTGTCATAAATATTTTCTCTGCATGCACCAACTACCTCATCAAGTGGTATTATAACATTTTCATCAACTATGACTTAAGAAAAGCATGAGAGGGGCCAGCATATGGTGTAGTGGTTAAGACTCTCAACACCCAGGTGGCCAACTGCAGTTGGAGTCCCAGACCCAGTAGCTTGAAATTCACACCAAAGGAGTGTGAGTGTGTGCCCAAAATCCCAAGAGGAAAATGTAGGAGCAAGGACTGAAGGATGGCCATCATCCATAAGGGGTGATTTCTCGCTTTGTGTCTCTCTGCCTCTATCCATCTCTCTGGTGAGTGTATGTTCCCTATAGCAAAAATAAAAAATAAAAAATAAAAAGAAGAAGAAGAAGAAGAAGAAGAAGAAAGAAAGAAAGAAAGAAAGAAAGAAAGAAAGAAAGAAAGAAAGAGAGAGAGAGAAAAAAATAAAGAAATAAAGGAAAGTACCAGGATCAGAAGATATAATAGTAGGGAGGGCAACTTGAAGATACTAGAGACAGTATAGAAGGGGGTAACAGGGTGGGAGGAATAGGTTCAGGAAAAAAAAATCATTTAAGACACAAAAATGAAAATTTATCTGTTAATGATAAAGTATGCAGTAATGTCTCTGACTTGACTAGTATGAACTGTATTCATGCTGCAAAAATCATGTAATGCACTAAAAATATACAGTGATTAAATGTAAATAAAAATAAATGAATAAATAAAAGCATGAGGAAGAGGGTAACCTATTATATTTTATCTTATTTTCATCTTTCATTTTTATTCATTCTAAATTTTTAAGTTTTCTTTTTAATCATTTCCTTTATACCTCGGGGACTTTCTTTAGTCAATCTTTAAATTTGCCTCTGCTAATAATAAAGACTATTATTATACTTGCATCTCAGAATGCCTTTATTTACATTTTTTAATATATTTTCATTGGATATAAAAGTTGCAGTGCAGTTTTTACATTTCAAGATTTTAAGTATTGTACTTTTTTCTGTCATTCATAGTTTGCAATGATAAATCCATTTTATTTCCAATTTTTTTTACCTTAAAGGTAATATGTTGGTTTTCTATACCATCATTCAGAAATATTTTTTCTTGATATCATAAGTTTGATTATGATGTTTTGGGACATGGGTTCTTTTGAGTTTAATACATTTGAATTTCATAGTTTCTTGAAACTGTAGGCTATATTCATTTCCTATTTTATTGAATATATTTTTTCAGCCCTACATTTTTTCTTCTCTCCTCTGGAACTAATAATATAAAAGTTTGACCTTTTATTATTTTTCCAAAATCCTTGCAGCAGTGTTTATTTTCTTTCAGTGTATATTCATTCTGACTTTTTAAACTGGGTAACTTCTACTAATCTGTACTTGAGTTTCTTGATTTTTTTTTTCTTTTAGGTTTTTGCCATAGGGTGCATGCTCTTGCCAAAGAAACAGAGAGAGACAGAGAGAAAGTGAGAAATCACTCCCAACACCAGGGTGAATGCCCATGCTGCAGTCTCTTCTCCTCCATTTTCTTGGTATTTTGGATACACACACACATGTATGCCTGGAAAGAGTTTTAAGCCACCTGGGATTTGAAACATGGTCTGGGATTTGAACCATGGACGGCAATGTGGGAGTCCAGCACCTTAACCACTGTGTCACTTATTGGCCCATGTTTCTTGATTCATTTTTCCCTGTCATCCTCAGTCTACTATTGAACCCATATAGTGGCTCTTTTCTTCTTCTTTTTAACTTTGTCTATTGTATTATTATTATTATTATTATCATTTAATTTTCCATAGGGTGTGAACACTTGTCAGCAAGAGACAGAGACAGAGACAGAGAGAGAGAGAGAGAGAGAGAGAGAGAGAGGAAAAGTGAAAGTGTACTCTTGAGTGGATGGCCATGCCACAATCCCTTTTCTTCCATTCTTCTCTCAGAATTTTGAGTACACACATATGTGCCCAGCATGTTTCTCAAGCCACTGGGTCTGGGACCTGAAGTGCACAGTTTGCCATGTGAAATCAGCAAATCCAGGATTAAGGTGGCTGGGTCACACCATGGGTAGCTCTGTTTTTTAAATTTTTTTAGTATTACAATAACGTAATTTCTTTTGGGTTCTTTTTTATATCTTCTACTTTTTGAATTTGTTTCTACAGTGTTCATAATTGTTTATTTATACAATTTTGTAGGGTATGATTTAAAATTCATGTCAGATAATTCTATTTAAGTCTTCTTGGGCTTGGTGTATATTGATTGTGATTGTTTTTTTACTATTTGAGTTATATTGTCTCAGTTCTTAGGATGAGCACATCTCTATAGTATAGTAGACATTTCAGGTATTATATTTTTGGGATCTGAATGCATTTTGCCTTATTTTTCAGCAAGAATTCACACTTTTCATGTATAGCATAATGTCTACATAGGGATGAATTTTCAACTTTCTTTTTCTTTGTGAAACACCTGAAAAAAAAAAAAAAGTGGTATTCTTATTTACACAGTCACATCGAAGATAGAGTGGCCTGAAGATTCAGTTCCCACTTTGGTTAAACTGTGTAAAATTTATGCATGACTGGAACAAGTAGCTCAAATTATGTCATCAAAAATAAAATATCTGCAACTAAAATCTGCCTTTCTTTCAATATTTCTTTTCTCTGATTCTCTGATATCTCCCTGGGTTCTCTACACTATAGTGTTATAATAATGCAATGTCTACCCACCCTGGGCAGTGATTTGTTTGTGGAATTCTCTGCCCACCAAACCCAACTTAGGGTAGGACTTTCAGATTGTCTTAGCAAAAAGGGTGCTGGGAAATGTGACACATGGGCTGGCTCTGCAGTGCAGTGGTTAAACTCTGTGTAGTGGGAGTCAGATCCCACCTGGCCAACCAGTTTGAATCTCAGTCTGGCACATTGAATAACATGCTAAGTGCACATACGCATATGCCAAAATTCCTAATGGGATGAAGAAATGGAAGGAAAAAAAAAATTGTGTAACCACTCCCTACTGGGAGGTGTTCTCTCTCCCATAATCACATGAGCCCTCTGGCATTTAAAAATAAATAAATAAATAAAAAAGAAAGTGAAAATGTAACACATGAGAAGGCTTGCAGTAGAATTTGTGTATTTGTACTCTCTTGATCTTTGGCCTTTTTATTTCAATATGCCAGGCTAGTTTGGTAAAGGATGTGGTACACAGAACAGAGTTCAGATGTCCCATTCACTTCTGTTTAATATATCCTGCATTAACCAACAGCCTGATGTATGAGCAATACTAGCCCAAACCAGCAGAGCTCCATAGCCTATCCAAACCTAACGTACACTCAAATTAGAAGGGACAGAGGAACTTTTGTATTCAAACACGTTTAGGAACAATTAGCTGACTAATAGTATGGAATGTTACAAAACAATTATATTGTGGAAATTCTGAGTTTAGTTATTGTGACTCAGCAACTTTTTTTTCTACCACTTGAAAACATTAACCATGTTGGAAACCAGCAGTTAGCGTAATGGCTATGTCGCTGGACTCCCACGTAGTCAACCGCAGTTCGCGTCCTGGACCCGGTGGCTTAAAACTCATGCCGGGCTCGTGTGCGTGCGTGCCCAAGATCCCGAGAGGAGAATAGAGGAGAAGGGATTGTGGCATGACCATCCCCCCTGGGGGGTGATTTCTCGCTTTCTGTCTCTAATGTCTCTCTCTGTCTGGCGAGCGCACGCGCCCTATAGCAAAAATCTCTCCAAAAAAAAAAAAATCATGTAATAATTGTACATTTTCTGAGACAAATATACTGTGAGAAGCTCCAAAAATGTGAAGGACCCTTGGGGGATGAGACTATATATATGACAATATACACACACACACACACACACACACGTGTATTCATACATATATATAGAGACAGATAGACAGACAGATGGAGGGGAAAGGACACCATGAAATACTATAATTTAATTTTATTTATGAGATATCCCAAGAAGAACCACCCAGTGCATACACAGGACTACCGATAATAATAATAAATTATTGTTTTAAGCAAAAATAAATTGTCTTACTTTTGGGGTCTTTCTTTTCATAACAATGGATAGCCACAGAAAGAAGGAATATTGTTTTAGAAATCCTGATTGATTGTAATTAGCATCTGTTCCTTCTTCTGCTTTTGATAAATACTAATATCACACATTGAAACTATGGTATTTTAAAATCTGATGCACATTACATTCATCCCATGAAACTGCTGTTTATCTAGTGCTCATCAAGTAACAAATCAGTGATAAGCAAATTAATAGATTGAAAATGTGGAACTCAACTTTTATTTATTGCTATGTATTTATCAATCTTCATTAACGCTTTTAGAGTATCACTTAGCCATACAGATACAAGAGTAATCACATATTTTATCACTTTGTCAAGTTCATCAAATACCACTTGCAAGATGTTGATGGACTTTAATAAAGACAGAAGCCATCATAAACATTTAAATTCACAAATTCACAGATTAAGCACTTATTTACTAGAGGATATTTATCTACCATGTCAGTTGTGTTTAGTTTTAGAAATTTATAGATTAATAAAACATGGTCTTTCCTGCTTTTGCTGAATTCAGTCTACCCTAAAACTGACAGGAAGGTACACATGAAGCACTAGAGTGGCATATGAGGTTCACCAGTGGGTAAGTCTCAAAATATTTGACAGTAATTGAGAGCTTACTATATTTATTAGGTAATTAAACATGTATTGCTACATGGTATCATATTATAATTTCGGTTTCGTCAGCTAGAGAAGCTGTGAGCACACACCCAGAACTACTGAGTATGTTGCACAAGAACCCACCACCGATGCGTGGTGAAGTCAATATTCAAAACACACGATTCTAACTGTATAATTCATGCTCTTCAATTCTGTGCTACCCAAAAAGTACTTATTCTCAAGGTGGAGGAAGTGGTCATTAATGTCATTGGAAATTTTTTTTTTTTAGAGAGATTTTTGCTGTGGGTACATGCACTCGCTGAAGTGACAGTGAGAGAGACAGAGAGACAGAAAGTGAGAAATCATCCCCCGGGGGTATGACCACACCACAGTCCCTTCTCCTCCATGCTCTTCTCGGCATCTTGGGTATGCATGAACACACGCCCAGCATGAGATTAAGCTGCCGGGTCAGGGAGTAGATCCATAGTTGACTATGAGGAAGTCCAGCAACGTAACCATTATACCATCTGTTGGTCCCTTAATAAGGAACTTTTAAGCTCATGATTATGAAGAACCACAGGATTCATGTACCCAGAATAAAGCACACACACACACACACTCACACGTATGTAAATACAGCATACACCCCAGCTTGAATCAAACTGAAGCGTTTTTATGCAGAAATATTTGTTTTGGCACCAAACTCTGAACTTTCTTTTAATTTACTATACAGCATGTATACTCACTGGAGAAAGAGAGAAACAGAAAAAAAGAGAAAAAAGCATCCCCCAGAAAGGATGGCCACACCGAAATCCCTTCTCCTCCATTCTCCTCTTAGAATTTTACGCATGCATGGCAGGCATCCAGCCTGTCTTTCAAGTCACCAAGTCCAGGACTTGAATTGTAGAAGAGGCCATTTGGGATCCAGATGCTTTAACCACCATGCTACCAGCTGGCCTTGAACTGTAAATTTAAAAGGCGCACCCTCTGTTCTTATTGCTTCTGCAATAAGAAGTGGAGAAAAGAGGACTAATGAGACAAACAAAAAAACCAATTTCAACAATTTCACTTTCCAATTTGAAAAACCAAAGGATGTATTTCTTATTAAATACTTTTTTTTTTTTTTTTTGGAGAGGTTTTTGCTATAGGGCTGTAGGGCGCGTGAACTCGCCAGACAGACAGAGAGAGACAGAGAGACAGAAAGCGAGAAATCACCCCCCTGGGGGATGGCCATGCCGCAATCCTTTCTCCTCCATTCCCCACTCGGGATCTTGGGCACGCACGCACACGCGCCCGGTGTGAGTTTTAAGCCACCGGGTCCAGGATGCGAACCGTGCTCGACTACATGGGAGTCCAGCCACATAGCCATTACGCTAACTGCTGGTCCCATTAAATACTTTTTCAGGTCAGCCAGTGGTGTAGTGGTTAATGTGGCTAGATCCTAAATGGTTTGAATGCTAGACCTGGCAGCTTGAAAAACACACTGGACACTTGTGCATGCTTGTCCAAAATCCTGAACGGAGAAATGGAAAAGAGATTGCAGTGTGACCATTCCCCATGGTGGATGCTTTCTTACTTTGCCCTCTAGAAAATTAACCAAACAACAAAACAAAACAACAAACAAACAAAAAAAAAACTCAGCTTTTGCAGTTTAAAGGTAACATAAATTGTATGGAGAGCTAAAGGCCCTTTACGTACTTTTGTTTTCCATTAAAAAATATTCCTATTACTTAGCAATGTTGGTAAACAAAAAATGTTGATACCATCTCTCTCAAAGTGTAATAGATTTGTGAATTTGTGCAGTCTAGGAATTAGCCATACATCTGCAGAGGATGTATAGTTAACACTTCCCTTCCAGACTTCCAGCTACACACCAGAGATCACTTGGGACTTTTTGACGTCTTCCACGTAGGAAAAGAAAAGCCGCCTTTCTAGTGAGGTGACTACAGAAGTTCTTGGGTGTCTGAGAATAGAATAGTAGAAGAAGGAGGAGAGAAAAAGTCTAGTCAGCTGGGAGATGTCAATTTCCTATATCTTAACTCATTAATAAAATGAGAAGGATAAGTACTATTAATCCATGCAATATTTTAAGGGCTTACAGTGTGTTTGAATCTTTCTCTTTTTTTTAAGAGATATTTTTGCTATAGGGCACATGCGCTTGCCAGAGAGACAGAGAGACAGAAAACAAGAAATCATGCCCCAGGGGAATGGCCACGCCACAGTACCTTCTCTTCCATTCTCTTCTCAGGGTCTTGGGCATTTATGCACACATGCCCAGCATGAGTTTTAAGCCACTGGGTCCAGGACTTGAACCTTGGTCGACTATGTGGGAGTCCAGTGATGTAAACATTATGCCATCTGCTGGTCCTGGATGTCTTTGAATCTTTTTTTTTTTTTTTTTTTTTTTTGGAGAGATTTTCGCTATAGGGCGCGTGCGCTCGCCAGACAGACAAGAGAGAGACATAGAGACAGAAAGCGAGAAATCACCCCCCAGGGGGGATGGTCACGCCGCAATCCCTTCTCCTCCATTCTCCTTTCGGGATCTTGGGCACGCACGCACACGCGCCCGGCGTGAGTTTTAAGCCACCGGGTCCGGGACGCGAACCGCGGTCGACTACGTGGGAGTCCAGCGACATAGCCATTACGCTAACTGCTGGTTCCCGATGTGTTTGAATCTTAATATTGAAGATACAGAAGTGGAAAAACATAAAGGGCTCTTCCTTCATAAAACTGACAATGTGTGAGGTAAATATCAACCAAACAAGTGCCAATAAGAACGTTATTTGTGGGACCAGCAGTTAGTGTAATGGCTATGTCTTTAAACTCCCATATAGCCAACCACAGTTCGAGTCCTGGACCTGGTGGCTTAAACTCACGCCGGGCGTGTGTGTGTGCATGTCCAAGATCCCGAGAGAAATAGAGGAGAAGGGATTGCGGCATGGCCATCTCCCCTGGGGGGTGATTTCTTGCTTTCTGTCTCTCCATCTCTCTCTTTCTGGCGAGCGCACGTGTCCTATAGCAAAAACCTCTCCAAAAAAAAAAAAAATGTTATTTGTTGAGTTCTTCGGGAAGCAGATTCTGATACTGATACAGAAGTTAGTAAAGATTTATCTGTGACCACTTACCCTTGGAAAGGAAGGAGAGTAAGCAGGGTTGGACCAGGGAGAACTTGTACCTTAAGAGTGTTTAACTATCAACAAAGACCTCAGTCATCTCTACAAGCAGCCCAGCTTTAAAATGGCCCTCATTTTTGGAATTATTGACTGTGCTTTGGGAGTCTTATTTAAGAAGTCTTTGTCTACCCCAATGTCTCTCAGAGTTTCTCCAGTGTTTTCCAGCAGTAGTTTTATAGTTTGAAGTCTTAGATTTAGATCTTTGATCCACTTTGAGTTGATTTTTGCCAATGATGAGAGGTAGGGGTTTAAATTCATCTTTCTGCAGGTGGATATCCAATTTTTCCAGCACTATTTGCTTAAGAGGCTTTCTATTTTCCACTGGATCGACTGGTACACTTTGTAAAAAAAAAATCAGTGGCTGTATGTCTGGTAGTTTATTTCTATGGCCTCTATTCTGTTCCACTGGTCTACCTGTCTATTTCTGTGCTCAAACCATGCTGTTCTGATGATCACAGCTTTATAGTATATTTTGGAATCAGAGAGTGATATGCCACCCCCTCTACTCTTCTTGCACAGGTTTGTTTTTGCAATATGAGGCCTTTCATGTGTCCAGACAAACTGTATGATTGTCTTTGATCTCTGAAGAATGTCTCTGGTACTTTGATTGGGATTGCATTCAATATGTAGATTAATTTGGGGAGAACTGCCATTTTGATTATATTAACTCTTCTAATCCAGGAACATGGGTTATCCTTCTACTTTTATTGTGTCATTTTCACCTTACAAGCTAAGTGGCATATGTGATGGAATGTATAAAAGAAATTGAAATAGAAAATATTTTTAAAAATAGATAAAATAAAATGGTCCTCAGAGTTGTCCTGATGGGGGTCAACCAGTCATTTATAAATATGGCTGGCAATTGTGGATCTCAGGGGATAATTTTATCCTGAAGGAGGACCTGAGCAGGTCATCCAGAGTCCATATTATAAATGCATAATTACGAACTATGATAGGCACGATGATGAACTGCTATCCACAGTTAGAAATTTGTGTAGCAGGAAGATTTGACCTTGTCTGAAAAGTCAGGGAAGTCTCTCCTGAAGAAGTTATAATTAAGTCAAGATTTGAACGATATGAATAGATATATGCATGAGGGAAAGGCATGTCTATCAGAAGAATTATCCATAGAAAGGCTCTGTGACTTCAGGAATATAGTGCATATAAGGGAAAAAGAGAAGACAAAGAGTGGAGAGGAGTGAGCCTGAAGTCACTAGCAGAGACAAGACCACAGAGGCCTTTGAAATTGTAGCTGAGAACTTAGTTGTAAGAGCAGCAGAAAGACACTGAAATATTTAGCATGGCAACTAGCAGGTGAGGGCTAGAGAGAGGATAAAACGGTAAGGTTTGTAACGTACAAATATTGATCTGACTGCTACATTGGTAGCTGAACTTCTAGAAGGCAGAGTTGTTTTCTGAAACCTCCACTTAACTTTAAACTTCTGCAGAGTTTTAGAGGCAGCATCACTGACTGAAAAATGACCATTTTGCCCCACAGGGCTCACGTTCCAAGGTGTGATAATATGATCGTCAGAATATTGATAATGACCAAACATGTCATATGTATCAGCTAATCATTTTATCAATAATTTATGAGATATGTACTCTAAGATCTCATCTCATGCATGAGAAATACCAGTGTTTCCATTTTCTAGATGGAGATACAGAGCAGCAATTGAGATAATGCCTGTCACATACCTTTACACATCTAGTCACCAATTTAAACCTGGAGAGCCTCCTGCCAGACTGCCTCAACCAAAACTGAAATACAAGGTAACTTACATAAAGTTATTAACAAATTACTGCCCACTTAATTACATTGAACAAAAAAGCAGGCATCATTTGTTAAATGGCAATAGGTTCAAACTTATTCCTACATGTAACAAATGTTATATATTGTATTTTTAATTTGATTTGTGACATAATTTTAATAATATACTAATCTAAAATGAAATTCTTTTCCAGATGACATAAAAAATGTAAAATACAAGAAATTCTTAAGAAGTTTGGTTTATATATTATTTTTATTTGGGATAAATTTCCCTATCTGCTATTACAAACATACTCCCAAATTATTCTGTTTTAACACTATAACAATACATTTATAACTCGTTGACCCCTAGTGACCCCATTTCCAGATCTCTTAGTGTTGGCAAACAAGCCACAGCCTAAACAGGAACTCATAATTCACCTGTACATAGGGTCTGCCCTCCTAGATGATACTCTGCGGCATTCTCTATGATTGTCCTACAGAAAGAGCAAGGAAGGGAGCAAACGCGTGAAAATGGCTACCATCACCTTTGTGTACCTGTCCCTACCAGAACTTGGTCGCATGGCCAGAGCCAGTAGAGGTGTATAAAGTAGCTCTGTGCCCAAGAAGATGAAATTGATGCCAGTGAATATACAGTGGCATCAGCCACAATTACCAAAGGCCTTCACAGCCACCATTACCAAAGGCCTTCACAGCCACCATTACCAAAGGCCTTCACAAGTTAGGAAGTTTGGGTGACACTCACCTACATTAAAGGAGGATTTGATTCCTAAGTATCGCTTTATTTTTTCCAAGATACTTTTTAATCACAGGGATATGAAAAAAAATTAACCTTCCCACCAAACCCTCATTTTGATAGTGCTTAGGTATGCTCCAGAAGAGCCACTAACAATCAAGTCCAAACTGTGCCTACAGTTCACAGTGAATTAATAGAAATGAAGAATTTGCCCATTATTCTCTCTCAAGGCATATTTGTTTCTTCTATTTCAGCAGGGTTTCTGATTGACTTCAAGTCCTTAGATAAAAATCGCTCTGAAAAGGCTTCTCGATACACAATGTGAATGTACTTTAATGTTCTAAAGCCAGGGTATAGAAGTTAACCACAATGTTATTACTGCTAATTTGGGCACAGATGAAGACAATGATAATAATTTGTAATCATAATCATTTATTTCTCAAAAATTATTTAACTCTCCCAATATAGTTGTCCTCATCTGCTCATCATGTTTGTAAGACTTACAGTAGTTAATTAGATCTTATTTTGTTTTATTTTCCCAATGACCTCCACCTTTGGAGTCTCCTTTCTCAAGGCTAGTATAGGGAGTACTTGAAAATGAGTTGCATAATCCAGGACTTCAGATTCCCATAAATGACAGCTGGCTGCAATCAGTCCCACACAGTCTCAGAATCCACAAGATAACAAATGCATTTGTTTCTCCAAACAGAAACACACTGAGCAGGAATCGAACAATTTTTTTCAAGTCTGAGCCTGAGTTGAGGTTTCAATCTGAGTTAACAATGATAAGAATGAATGAAAACAAAAGTGATAGAAAGTAGTGTGTAGCTGGATCTGACAACAGAAAACAATTATTCACCCCTGTCCTTCAAAGCTCTTTCCCAATATTAACTATTTAACTCTGTGTACCTTCCAAGAAAAGGGAAGACAGAACTAACTGAATATCGACTCTTTACACGGTGGTTAACCAAGAAATCTCTAGGATGAGAAAAAGAGAAAATGCCATTGTCATCTTTATATCAGAGCAAACATTTATGTTTGATTACTGTGTGCAGAGCAATGTATTAAACCCTTGCCTGCATTAATTCATTTAACACTCATCATAATCCTACAAAGCATTGTATTCATCAGGATTCTCCCTGTTTCAGTGAGAAAAGGTACGTCAATGTTGCTTAAAGAGGGAGAGTTCAATAGTTAACATTATCAGTAACAGTAGATCAAGGCCCGAGGAAGGCAGCATTCAGTCTGACACTTGTTCATTCTCTTTTTATTTTCTTCCCCTTCTTCTTTTTGATCTGACCTCATTCTCTTTTCTTTTCTTCAACAATATGACTTCTCCTTGTGGCAGGGATGATGGTCAACTACTGTATAAGGTAAATACCTCTTCTTGTTCGAGCTTAGAAATGTCAAAGACAAGCAAGCACTAGTTGGCTTGCTTTGGGTCACATGTCCATTCTTTGATCAATGCTTTAGTTGATGGAGGTGAAAAGTTTTCTTGTTGTCAATTCTAGTTCCATGGTCAATATTAGCAACCAGGAAGGAAGTTCTTTTATTGTTGGTCACGTCAGAATATTCTGGGGTAATACTAAAGGGATCAGGGCAAAAAACAATCCATATCTATTAAAGCTAGACTTTCTTATTTTACTTCATTACATTTGAAGTAATGTAGTAAAGTCAAAGTATTTATCTTATGTACTCTATGTGTAAGTATTGGAGAAGTCACATTATTTGTCTAACATACTCTGTGTATAAGTGTTAGTGTAAATTTGGCACAGACTTGATTAATTTGAAAAGCTGTGCTTTAAATTACTAAGCTAAATAGTTCCCAAACCTCACTTTTAGATAGATCTACTGAGAAAAGCAGTGTGTGTGTGTGTGTGTGTGTGTGTGTATGTGTGTATTTAACACTCCTCATTACATTTTCAGATTAGAAAAACATAATACAAATTATAAAACTTTTTGAGTAAAAACAAGCAGATTCGAAGAATGGTTTAGAATTAACTAGAAAGGAAAAAATAGTACTTTTAGAATATTAATAAGATGATTAAAACAAAATTATCTTTATTGTTAACTTGAATCTTGACATTTAGTTAAAAGAGCTTAGACTTAAAGATAATTTATGTGCAAGCTTAGTACAAGTTATGTACATTCTGTGAGTTATCTTTTTCTTCATATACATTTTCCACCCCATTCATTTAATGTAGTTATTTAAACTTCCCATTACTAATCAAATACCAGAGTGTTCTGAAAAGTTAAAAATGCCTCCTTCTCAAAAAAAGATCGTATTATTTTCTATGCCTTCTATGTATATTTCATGTGGTTGCAGTCTATTGACAGCTTTGCAAAACTCAGTGTGAAGAAAGAACATGTTATTATAGTATTTTTATAAGCAGGTAAATTTTTCTCCAACTAAGTTTCTCATCTTTCCTTAATTTGCTGTTCTTGCTGTCTTCTTTCCCCTCTTTCTCCTTGGTCTACTTCTAGTCTTATTCTTGCTAAAATCAAATGAAATTATCTTTCCAAACTAATCCTCTGGGTTGGAGTCTCACAGATTAAATTTTATGCTCGATGAAGGATTTTGTTTACAGCCAAATTAAAAGTGGTTTCCTTCTTATTAGATCTCATCTGTTGACAAGGGTATTCTATTGACTTTCTTCATACTAGTCATTACTGTGTATTCTTCTGTTACCTTCTCTCCTGAGTCTTTTTCTGTGTAGCCTAAACAGTCCGTTCATGGCTATTCATCAGAAATCCCTCTTTCACTGCAACATCTCCAATTAGCCACAGGCTGACTCCAGATGAAATCTAAGCATTGATTTATAGTAAGGCCTCATCCGCTGCCCTAAGGAGACAAAGTTATAATGCTGCATTTTTGAATAATTGGTTTAGAAAGCAAACCACAAGTGCAGCAAGATAAAATAATGGGATTTATGCTGCATCTCATTTATTTTGACAGTTATAAAATTCTAGGTCTGACTATATGTGTTGATGTTGTTCAGATGCAAGCAGAAGGTAAGAAAAAGCCAAGCCTCACAGCATCTCAAAGATCCTTTAACTGGGCCTGGGTCTGCTGGCCATGCAGGGACTTTTGAGTAGTTTTCTGTCCTTTTACCCTACAATGGGATAACAATAAGAACAGTGAAACATGGAACTCTGCATTTCTACTGGCCCCCTTCCCTGACATCTCCTTATGACATTTACTTTTGGAGCAGTACTACCTTTCAGTGGACGTTAATCCTAAAGTGACCAGGGCACTGGAATGGAAAGCACAATGCATCTTCTAAGCCTCATTTAACTGCTTTTGTCCTTGGGTTTAATATCCAGATGGGAAAACAGACAACTAACGATAAGGAAGAAAATATAGAAAATAAGGACAGTTCATGAGTAGATATAGAGATAGGAGGATATTTGCAGGACCAGCAGACGGCGTGATGATGATGTAACTGAACTCCCACATTGTTGACTATGATTCAAGTTCCAGATCTGGTGGCCTAAAACTCACACCAGGCATGTGTGCATGCATGCTCAAAATCCTGAGAGAATGGAGGAGAAGGGGATTGTGGTGTGGCCATCCCCCCGGGGGGTGATTTCTCACTTTCTGCCTCTCTGTCTCTCCAGAGACAGAGATTTTTCCTATAGCAAAAATCTCTCTTTAAAATAAATAAATAAATAAATAAATAAATAAAAGAATTGAGTTAACAACCAATGTAATATAGTAAAAAATGATTAACAGAGGCCAGAAGGTGGTGTGATGGGTAAGGCATTGGACTCCCATATGGCCAAGCACGGTTCAGATCCTGGACCCAGCAGCTTAATAACCATGCCCATGCATGTGAAGATGTGCCCAAAATCCTGAAAGGAGAATAGAGAAGGGATTCCACATGGGGATGATTTCTCATTTTACCTCTCATTGTCTCTCTCTGGCAAGCACATACACTTTGTGGTCAAAACCCAATTTAAAAAAAAAATATTAATAGTGGTTGCACATAGAGACTGAAGTTGGAAAGCACTTGTGATCAATCATTGCTTTTATTATAACCTCATATATTCATACATAGACACACACACCCAGATGCATTTGTATGGATTCACCATAGATGTGTGTGGCTTGATAAAATCTCTGTAACTAATGATGTCAAATATGACTGTAGACAAAAACACTAAGTTTGATGTGAAATGTGAACTAAATATGAAAAATAATAAAAGTATTTCTCACAGACACATCTCACCTTCTTTTGGGAAAATAAAAATGGGGTTGGTGAGTAAAGCAGAAATTGTTAAATTTTCTAACAGATGTCTTTCAGAACTAGAGAACAGTAATTATTCCCCACAAAGAGAGAGGATGAGAGGTCAGACAAGAGGAGTAGGGATACATCAAGAAACAGGCACAAAGACAAACACCAGAGAAAAGCAAGCATTTTTAATAGCTAGGCTACTGAGATCATTGATTGTCCTAGTAAAAATAAAGGTGATAGTCCAATAAGAAATAAAGTTAAAGTTTAGGGGCCATTCAGTGGTGTGGTGTTTAGGCAGCTAGATTCCACATGGCCAACTGAACAGTTTGAGTTACGGACCCTATGGCTTGAAAAACATATCAGGTACGTGTGTGTGTGTGTGTGTGTGTGTGTGTTTTCCAAAATCCCAAGAGGATAATTGAAAGGAGGATTATGGCATGGCCATTCTACAAAAGAGTTATTTCTCCATCCCTCTCTCCTTCTCTCTCTCTCTCTCTCTCTCTCTCTCTCTCTCTCTCTCTGTGTGTGTGTGTGTGTGTGTGTGTGTGTCCAGCAAGGACATGTGCCACATAGGAATTTTTTTTTTTTCATTTTAAAAATAAAATTAAAGGTAAAATTTTATTCACAGAACCAGGGGTTAGACAGTTCAGTCACAAATTTTGTTTTTCTACCATCATTTATTTGCTAGTTTTTACACATGTGGGGTATATGAACATGTACCCAAAAACCTGTGTGCCTGTGTATGTATGCAATTGTGTGTTTATGTGTGTGCAGTAGTATCTGTGAAGCAGTAGTATAGTAGTGTAATTGTGAAAGTAGTCTAGGTGAGCTGCTTATTAGCTCTCTAGACTTTTGACTTTGATATCAAGACTATACCCATCAAGACATGGGAGGTTTTCTTTTCTTTTTTTTAAAGACAGATTTTTGCTATAGGGTGCATGTGCTCACCAGAGAGAGACAGAGACAGAGAGACAGAAAGCGAGAAATCATCCCTCAGGGAGGATGACCATGCTACATTCCCTTTTCCTCTATTTTCTTGGGATTTTTGGTATGTATGTACACAAGAGGAATAGGGATACATCAATGTACCTTGTGTGAGTCTTAAGCTGCTAGGTCCTGTACTCAAACCATGGTCAACTACGTAGGAGTCCAGAGATGTAACCATTATGCCATCTGCTGGCTCTAAGACATGAGAGGCTTTCTATCTCTCTTGTTTTGCAGGAAAAAAATGAGAACTATTAATGTATTATTTTTAAATTTGTTATAGGGCACATGTGCTCACCAGAGGGAGAGAGAAAGTGGAAAGCAAGTGGCCAGGCTCAGGACTCAAACCGTGGTCAGCATGTGGTAGTCCAGCACCTTTAACCACCATGCCACCTACTGCACCCTTGCAGAAAGATTTTATGTTTGGCTTAGAAGGGTTAAGAACCCATTTGGGGGCAACTGTATTTTACATTTCTTATTCAGTGAAAAAATAAAAATCAATAATACAGTATTGGTCATTATGAACTCCTGGAGTGAAAGAGAACCACATCTCACAAGTGTTAGACCATGCACAAATGTGGCTGTGATTAATACAGTGCTCAAGTCTTGTTATTGGCTTAAAACTAGTAAGAAGATTATATCATCCATGATGAGAAATTTCCCATTTTACACCTGCTTTGCTCGACTGTGATATCCTAGAGGCTGGTTGGGGGAACAGCTCCTTAATTACAAGCTTCCTGATGCTTGAAGAACCTTAGCTCAGCAGTTTGAGCTCTCAGGCAATAATTTTCTCAGTTATATACCCTGGAGTCAGAGGCTCCTTTTAATGCATCTAGAGCTGTGGTCGCTTTTATGATACATTTCTTTACTTATTTTCCTTTATCTCTGATACAGCACATGTGCACAAATGTGAGAGTGACACAGAGAGGAAGAGAGAAAAACAAGTACCCTCCTCAGGATCTGGTAAAGCCACAATCTCCTTCCTCCAGTCCTCTAGCCCCTCAGATATTGGGCACTTGCATGTGTACCCAACATACTTCATGCCAGTTAGGTTGGGAATTTGAATCATGTTTGTCGTGTGGGATCCAGCTTCTCTTGAGCAGTGCATTAGGATTGTGCCGAGCTGGCCCTATGATGCATTTATTTATAAGATAACCTGGCCTGTTTGAAGTGGTTAAAGGATCACTTGCCTGTGTACCACTGTGTAGCCTGGCTCCATTCATCCTACTGGAGCTCTGCAAATGAGAACCAGTGGGATGGGTGGTGTGTATGGTGTATGGGTGGGAAGGACTGTCAATTACTACTACAAAACTAAATACTTATTAAAGCTAGAAACAGAATTGTTTTCTTATTTTGATTCCCTTGGAAATTCTCACTTGATGGGTGCAAAGTAGGCTAGTGGTTGTGAACATTTTCTAAGCCTTGGATGCAAAGGGAAGCATCTAATCAGAACTCCATTGGATCTGATTTAATGACTCTAGGCTAAAGGTCAGGAATCTCATGATTTAACTATCATTTGAAGTAAATCTGGTGGGTAGCTAGGAGTCACGTTTTGAGAACCCCTATAGTTAGCAAAGCTCTTAGATTTATTTTTCAGTACCTGAGCTCACTCGTGAGTCAGTGCCTGTTCTTTAAGCACACTCATTCCAGCTCCCTGCCTTAAACTAACCCCGGATGGAATGGTGTTCTCTGAATTAAAATACATCTAATGAGGGTCCAACAGATGGCATGGTGGTTATATTGCTGGACTGCTACATGGCTGACTGCAGTGCAAGTCCTGCTCCCAATGGCTTAAAAATCATATCAGACCACATACATGAGTTTCCAAAATCCTGGGAGAATGGAGGAGAAGGGATTGCTGCATGGCCACTTGCTCTGGGGGAAGTTATTTCTCACTTTCCCTCTCACAGTCTGTCTGTCTGTCTCTCTCTCCAGGGAGCACACATACTCCTAAGGCAAAAATCTCTATATAAAAAAAAACAAGACATCCATGAGTGTCTGAAATGATACTGAAAGAAGAAATAGCCTCAGAGACAGAAAAAGAGTCTTCATTATCTTACTAGTATTTACAACAGCACCTAAAGAAAGGTTTCCCTTTTTATAACTGAGGAAAGTGGTAATAGAGAGCTTAAACTACCCAGTGAAGTTTCTGCAGTTTAGAGTAAAATGGGAAAGGGCCTGTGGAGAAAGGAAGATTGTGAGGGGACAGGAGTACAGAGAGCACTGTGAATTGGAGCCTTTTGATTTTCACTTTGAGGGCTCCCTGTCTATAGGACAGTGGGTCACTATTTCTTCAGATAAGAAAGTCTGTTAGAAAGTTGACTTACTGCACACTACAGCTTTGGAAACAAGATGAGTGAAAAGTTAGTTTACAAAATCACAAATAAGCATGATCTAAATGTAAATTATGAGTGCCTGGTCTTACCATTACTAGAAGTTAAGTTATGCTTACCTTAACTATGTGTGTGTACACACATGAAAGAGAGAAATTTCCAGGATAAATGTATGTGATATTTTCAATCAAAGAAACCTGAGTTGAAGCTTATCAAAAACTAGCATTATGTGTGTGTGTGTACGTATGTATATATATATATATATATGTATATACGTATATATAATATATATATATCTGTGTTCTATATATACATACGTACACACACACACACAGTCTCACTGATTAAGTCTGTGTTCTGCAACCGTCTTTTGAGAGGTGACAGTTATATTGTGAGCTTCCTGGGTCATATTAAAAAACTTTCTGTTATTATATTTATTTATTTATTTAGGTATTTGCCATACGGTACATGCACTCACCAGAGAGAATCAGATAGAGACAATAGAGGGCATATGAAACATCACCCTTCAAGGTGTGGCCACACCACAATCCCTTCTCCTCCATTTTCCTCTTGGGATTTTGGGAACCCTTGCCTGCACGCCCGGTATGATTTTCAACTGCCAGTTCTAGGACTCAAGTCATAGTGGGAATCCAGCACTTTAACAACCATGCCACCTGCTGACCCAACTTTCTGTTATTTTAATTTCAAGCCTGTGTCAATCTCTAACACATCCTTTTCCTCCTCCTAGAAAACAATTTTCAACTTCACCTTGTGGGTTCTGCTTACTGTCTTCAGTGAGCTGGAACATCAAGTCACTGTCTGAGACCCACTTTGAAAAATATAGATCACACTTTAGCCATCAAGACAAACTGGAAAAAAAAACATATTTTATAAATTTCAAGTTTAACCTATATGTAATTTTGACCAATAGTTAATTCCCAGGTATTTTTGTTGAAATTTCTTGTCTCTAACTCTTTTTAATGACCTAGGCAATGTTTGTGGAAGCAGTCTTGTATTTTATAAAACCAGGTTACTAATTGTCTGAAGAAGATCGTAAAAAGAAATTTGAAAATTAGAGGGTCATTTCAGCAGTATAAAAGGAGACTCATCTCCTGCAGAAAGCTTCCACTGTAGTAAGCTTTGTAAGAGGACACTGCAGACGGGAAGGTTTGGCTATCACACAGGTTAGGCTGGAAGGTTAGGCTATGGTGCCAAGAGAACAGTGACAAAGAAAGGAGTCATCATTATGATGATGATGACTGCACCTGACCCCACACACCATAAGGAGGCAAGGTTGCTGTTACATGACGAAGACAGGGAACAGTAGTTTCATATCATGTTATGGAGACAGGAAAGACCACCCAGAGCAGCATGTAGCAATTCTTGGTACGCCCCCTCCTGTTTTCATGGTGCAGGGATGAGTGTTATAAGTGTTGTGGCCATGACCTGAGAAGCTCATGTTGACCTGAGCTTTGAAACCTCAGCAGGTGGATCTGGATCACTGAGATAGGAAAGCCATGTAGCTCAGCAGAAGTACTAACAAGAGTGAGGGAAACCTAAGCGTTCAGCATTGAAGAAAGATTCAGAACTTCACTGGCAGCTCCCAAACCAGTTATAGCTGCAGAGGCTATTGTTTGTCCCAATATCACCTTAAAATATTTCCCCAAGAGTAGTCCCACTAGAATTCTGGAGGTGAAAGAAGGTGGTAGAGGCTGCTACATGTTTCCCTTACCCTCTATGGGGTCATTTTATTTTCTGCCGGAAGTACTGTCTGCTGAAACATCACAGTTGAGTTCCTCTCTAAGAGTTGTTACTGACTGATGGGAACTGACTCACTCTTCTCGAAGGGATCCTCCTATCAAGGATGGGCCAGTAAGCTTCATTTGACTCCATCTGGGACATCCTAGCCTCAGACTCCCCTCTGGAATTGGCTGTCCACCTTTCTTTCTTTGAGCCTCCTTTCCCTCACTCCTGTACAGGGCTCATTTCTTAAAAGACTCCCCAGTAAATCACTCTCAAACAAATCAGCCACAGAAGCTATTTTCTGGTCAACCCAGCCTATGCCACTTCCCTTGAATTTAGTTTTCTTTTTCATTTCCAGAACTCTCTGTTAAAACAAAACAAAACAAACAAACAAACTCCCTATCTCCCAAAGCCTACTCAGTTTTGAAATTTTCACATCTGATAGTCACACCCACTATCTCCTTCTTTCTTAGTTTTGCCACCCTCGACCAACCAATAAATGAACCCCATCAGTTCACTTACAAAATATTCTCTAAAACTATCTACACTCATACTTCTGATAGGCTTATTTAAGCTATTATGATCTGTCTTTACTGACATAATCGTTTTTCTCTCTTACATTTTTTATTCCATTCTTCACATTGTAGCAAAAGTGATCTTTCTAATGCTCAAGGGATGAGGCACTCCAAAATGTTAGTTTTTTCCTAGAGACCCTGAATGTGCTCACCCTGCTAGCATCATGGGCCTCAGCTCAGCCTTCCCCTCACATCCACCAGTGTGAATATGCCTTTGAGCACAGGATCTTTGCACATGCTGAGTCTGCTTTCAAGTCCAACATACATAAACACTCAGTATTCCCCACTACAAGAAGATATAAAATAAGTGTATCCCTGATATATACTATGTTTTAAATATTTACTTCAGTATTTTAAATGAGTCCTTTACTTTTTTCCTTAAGATTTTTAAACCCTCAATGTTAAAATCAGTCTAGGGGCCAGGTGGTGATATAGCGCGAATGAAACCGTGTGGGAAATGTCTTGGGTTCATACCCCGAGACCATACTGAACACAGCAGTCAGATGTGTGCTTCTCTAATGTGAGTCAGCTGAGAATAGGGGTTGATTTCATCCTGGAGACCCCATTAGAAATTCTCTTTCTCTCTTTCTCTCTCTTACTTGCTTTGCTCAGAATAAACAAATACATTTTAAAAAAAGGAATAAATAAAAGCTATCTTTATAGGATTGATTTGCCAGTTCAAAAATTAATAGTACATCTTGCAGTTAAGTTTCACTTCACTGAAATTATTAGTTACTATATGTTTAGCAGTAGCCCTTACATTTTGTTTTGGTCAAAAGTAGGTGTCAGTCTGCAATCATTTTCAAAACTCTATTCTATAATATGTTTCAAAAAGCAGATAAAAACCATTAATGAAATTTATACACTTTAAGGGGCCCTGACATGAAGAAGTAGGAAGATTCTAAATAAATGAACCAGTTAGAGAACATTAATTAGCATCTGATTAAAACAGCAGAGTGCAGTGCTCAATAATTTTAAAATAAATTGATTCCTTTGTAAACATATAAGATTACAGCATATCCAAATTCTCCTTGAGGTATAATTAGTGTCACCCTATTACATAAATACTCAAAAACTGTCTTGTTAAATAGACAAAGTTTTATTCTATAAGGCACATCAATATCAGGATATAACCAACTTATTATAGCAAGAAGGAAGGATATTTAAAGGATCACATATGTCCATAAATGTAGAAATTTAGTGTAATTCTGGACATAAAAAACAAATATTTAAACCAGCATCAATGATGTTATGTATATTAAGTATTGAATTTTTAGACTATCTCAAGACACTATCATTATTTGAAAAAATAAAAAAAGAATAAATATTTGGCTTTGAAAATTAGAAACTCTAGGTATATAATAGTTATATTAGATGATGAAGAAGAAAGAGAAGAAGAAATAGCATATTTAGCATCTTTAAGCAATTGAGTAAACATTTAAATATAACATTCAATGGCATACCCAGTTTCCCTTGAGAGAGCCCTTGCAGCTTGAAAAACACAACTAGAACTTGTGTGGGCTTGTCTGAAATCCAGACAGAATGAAGAAATAGAGAAGGGATTGTAGTGTGACCCATTAGAGGTTGCTTTCTCCCTCTCTCTCTTTTTCTCTGTCTCTGTCTGATAAACACACTCTCTGAGAAACCAGCAAATGGCATAATGGCTATGTTGCTAGACCCCCACACAGTTGACAGGCAGTTAGAGTCCCAGACCTGGTGGCTTAAAACTCACACTGGATGCATGTGTGTGCATGCCCCAAAGCCTGAGAGGAGACAGGAGAAAAAGGGATTGTGGTGTGACCATCTCCTGGGGGAGTGGGAGGTGATTTCTTACTTTCTTTTTCTCTGTCTCTCCAGCAAGCACACATGCCCTACAGCAAAAAAAAAAAAATCTCTCTCTCTAAAAAAATAATAAAATATAAAAAAGAGGGACCAGCAGTTGGCGTAATGGCTATGTCACTGGATTCCCATGTAGTTGACCGCAGTCTGAATCCAGGACTTGGCGGCTTAAACTCACACCAGACATGTGTACATGCATGCCCAGGATCCTGAGAGGAGAATGGAGGAGAAAGGATTGCAGTGTGACCATCCCCCCTGGGGGGGGGGGTGATTTCTCGATTTCTGTCTCTGTCTCTCTCTGTCTTTCTGGTGAGCACATGTGCCCTATAGCAAAAACCTCTCTCCAAAAAGAAGAAGAAAAAAAAAAAAAGAATGGAGAGAGAGATTCAAACCTAAGCAGTATGTCGCCAAGGTCCACACTCCTAACCCTTCCCTATACTTGCACAGTCCTGGTACACATTAATTATGCCTCCCACTCAGCACAATGTCAGTTGTGGACATTATAATTACTCTAATAATAGTTGCAGCAAACTATTATTATTAAAAATAACTTTCACTTCATGTAGAACTATTTGCTTAAAATTTGTGAAGATGATGAGTAACTGAATTTAGCTATCTTTCACTAGAAATTGAGAAAAGTCCAATAAAGAATCTAATGATTTGGAGACTAAGAAGTGGAAAGTGGGAGAGAAGAAAGAGTGAGTGAGAGGCTGAGGAATTAATTCATTTACTGGAGGCACTTCTGAAGTCAATATGCTTTAATAAACTTGGGCTTACTTGTAAAATTGACTAGAAGAAAGGAAATAATTAAGAACAGAGCAGGAATAAATGGAATAGAGAACTTATGAAAGCACAACAAATAAACCAAACACAAAGCTGGTTCTTTGAGAAGATAAACAAAATTGACAAACCACTAGAAAAACTAACCAAGAAAATCAGAGAAGAAAGCAGATAAATAAAATCTGCAATGAATTAGGCAATATTGTAACAGATAACAGAGACTCAAAAATCATAAGAAAATACTACTTGCAATTTTATGCCAAGAAACTAGGAAACCTAGGTAAAGGGAACAATTTGGTTTTTATTCTGGGATAATAATTTTTTATTTATTTTGAATACTACTTTGGGTGCACAAGAAAATACAAATTTACAAATGAAATATGTAGTTTTTCATAATTGCGAACACTTTGTGTATAAAACAGATTTGGTTAAAGTGGCAATCATGAACAAGTAACTCTGACCCAAAGAAAATATATAGTAGCAAATCAGCCCATGCATCTGATTGACAGTTGCCTGCTAAACATATTGGTGAAACATGACCAAGGACATGGGTAATTATATGGATATAATTGACATTTTCTATACAATAAAGCAATTAAAAGAGAGGAAAAAGAAAAAATCTAGCCTGCACAATCATTGCAAGTCAAAGCTCAGGCCATCCCATCGTTTTGCAGACCTGTGCAAACAAATGACTAAATGATTTGCAAAGGTCACTGAGAAGGGGCTGGGCCTCACTCTGCTGGCCCCTTGCCTTTGGCTTGGTGACTATCATTTCTTCCTGATAAATTCTTAGCTCTGGTGCCTTTCATGTTTAAGAGAAGTAAAGGCTCCTGGAGTTAAAGTCTGTAGTAACTCAAAAAGATCAGTAATTTTATTCTCCATCTTTATTTAATTAGACAAATGGAAATCTATGCCCTTGCCAAATATAATACCTCTTGCCAATTGATCTATTAACAGAGGCTCCATACCAGAATCGTCCATTAAGGGAAATAATTTTCTAGCAATTCACTTTTGGATTGACTGTTGATTCATCATTCATTTAAATTTAAACTGTACAAAACTAAGAAATTTAAAAGGCAAATCTGAAAAGCAGAGAATTGGGTATAGCAAAATATGAGGTTTAGATCTGTGTGGTCCTATACAGTCCCCACTAGTCAGACCTGTTTCTGGGCACTTGAAATGCAGCTAGTCTAAAACTGAGATGTGCTCTAGGTATGAAATACAAATGGAAATCTGAAACTTCATACAAATACAAAGACATGAAATACTCTTTTGATAATTTGTATAATGATTATATGTTGAAAATTACTGAATTTTTTTTTTTTTTTTTTTTTGGAGAGGTATACTGCGCTCGGCAGACAGACAGAAAGAGACATAGAGACAGAAAGCGAGAAATCACCCCCCGTCACGGGGGAAAGTCATTGTAAGCTCAGACGCGAACCGCGGTTTTTAGCATTACGGGGTTCCCGAAATCATGTCACGACACATTTTTGCATGGGAAATCATGTCAACAGCCCCATACTAAGTATTAATTATTACAATTAAATTTACTTCTTTTGAACCTTAAAAAGTATCCACATGTCTTAGTGTGGATATTAGAAAATTTAAAATCTCATCTGTATGATATGTTTGTGGTTTCTATATTTCATTGGGTGGCACTAGTGTAGATCTTATAAAGCTCTCTGAGAAATGAAAAGTTAAGTTTTATTATACTTATTACATGAGCGTATGCCAGGCTAATGTAGGATATGGCAAGGACAAACCACAAACAAAGATCTAAACAGGACAAGGGACACTGGAAGGACAAGTCTGGCAGGCTACATGGATGCTGGCAAAATTCTAAGTTCTATGACGTCAGCTAGAGAAGGAAAAAGACAGGTCTGGATGGGCAGATCCAAATGGCAGAGAAGCTGCAGCGCAGCTCAGGACACAAGACACATGTATCCTCATTCTAGAAGATACACACCTTACTTTAGCTGAGTCTCATTCTCCCTGCTGAGAGTGGCTTTTTTGTTTGTTTTGTTTGTATATAAAGCTAAAATCATGTCATGCTTATAATTGAGCATCCTGCTTCCCCCCCAATATTATATCCTGAATACTTTTTCATATGCATTAAATTGCTTTCAAAACCGCCATTTTTAAGGGTTATATAATGGTTCATTACATGGATATACCATCATTTATAGAGCCATTCCCCTGTTATTGGACATTAATGTTAGTTCTTAACATTTACTACTATGGGGAACCAGCAGTTAGTGTAATGGCTATGTCGCTGGACTCCCACGTAGTCGACCACGGTTCGCGTCCCAGACCCAGTGGCTTAAAACTCACACCGGGTACGTGTGCGTGCATGCCCAAGATCCCGAGAGGAGAATGGAGGAGAAGGGATTGTAGCGTGGCCATCCCCCATGAGGGGTGATTTCTCGCTTTCTGTCTCTATGTCTCTCTCTCTCTCTCTCTGGCGAGTGCACGAACCCTATGGCAAAAACCTCTCCAAAAAGAAAAGAAAAAAAAAAAAAAAAAACATTTACTACTGTGGAGAAGAGCAGTGTGGTCACCAATACTGAGCCTCCATTGCCTTTTGTGAAAAGTGAGGTAGGATTACTTTTTGTGGAATCAATGAGATAGTGTATAGGAAAAAGGAAGTCTCAAGGCTTTCTTCCTAAGTCATCTCTACCCTTACTTTACTCTTGAGTCCACAGGTGGTCTGTGTCCATGTTCTACTGATTCTGCTTTCCAGGTCTTACATCTACCCTGTTTTGACATTCCTGTTTCAATTGGCCCAGTTTATAATTCTCTTATATAGAGAGTTGCAATAATTCCCTCATAAACCTTGGCTGATTTTTAGGAATAACTAATTTCTGAGGTCAGAAACTTACAAATCTTAGCATAGTTCTTGACACATAATTAATGATTATTACGAATAAATGAATAATGATGATAATGGTGTTATGACAATAATAAAATTCAAAATGTAATAATTTATTTTAACAAATTATTAACAAGTGAATAGCATGTCTAAGTTAGAAAGCAGAAAATGTAGGGCACACTGAGTTTGCCTTTGAAAAATGTACCGAATTTGGGGAGGGAAATAGGAACACCACGAGAAATTTCAAATGATAAATTTAATTGTTTTAAACTAAGAAGATTTATGTTTCCATTATGAGAGTTTTGTTTTTTTAAAACTTCAGTATGCCAACAAAAATATTTTAAATTATATATTCAACTTTATTATTATCATTATTATTATTTTGGAGAGGTTTTTCGCTATAGGGCACATGCGCTCGCCAGACAGACAGACAGAGACAGAGAGATAGAAAGCGAGAAATCACCCCCCAGGGGGGATGGCCACGCCACAATCCCTTCTCCTCCATTCCTCTCGGGATCTTGGGCACACACGCACACATGCCCGGCGTGAGTTTTAAGCCACCGGGTCCCGGACGCGAACCACGGTCGACTACGTGGGAGTCCAGTGACATAGCCATTACGCTAACTGCTGGTTCCCAACTTTATTATTTTTTATAAGTACCTATGAGTTCCCATGACAACCACTCAGAAAAATGTATTATTTAAAATTCATTTATGGGTCCAGGGTTAAGACCCTGGACTCCCACACAGCAAACCATGGCTCAAGTCCTAGACCTAGTAGCTGGCTTTCTCACTTCCCTTTTCTCTCTGTGTGTCTGTCTCTTTCTGGTGAATGCACGTGCCCTATAGCAAATTTAAATAATAATAATAAATAGGGACCAGCAGGTGGCATAGCAGTTACTTTGTTGGAGTCTCACATGGCCAACTGCAGTTCAAGTCCCAAACCTGGTGGCTTGAAAATCATGGCCAGCACATGTGCTTGTGTACCCCCAGGTCCTGGGAGAATGGAGGAGAAGGGATTGCAGCATGGCCATCCCCCTAGGGGATGATTTCTCACTTTCCCTCTCACTTTGTCTCTCTCTCTCTCTCTTTCCCTGGTGAGCACATGTGCCTAGATGCAAAAACCTTTACAAATAAAAATAATAACAAATAAAATGAAATAAATAATTAATTTTTAAAAGTTATTCATGTATTTCATTTTTGAGAGTGAGTGAGGCAACTTTGACCATGTCTTTACTCTGCCATTTCTCCTAGCTTACAGCCAGCCAGGATCACGGACACACTAGCAGCCATGCCTAGTGTGCTCTGGTAGACCAGGGACGTGAACCAGGAGCCTTCTTACATGGCTTCCAGCATCTTTCAGCAGTGCCATACTGCCTGTCTGCCCTGGTTGGGCCTCAGAAAAACTTTAAAAATTAATTTTTCCAAATTGCTCTCATACTTAAGTTTCCACATGCAATATAGTGTACCTTCGATATCTATCTTTATTTTGAGTTAAAAAAACATCCCTGTTTCTCAGCCCAAGACAAACAGATTCTTATGTTTTCTCCCTGCTTCTTCCACCTCTGGCTCAGCAATTTGTCATTCACATTCTCACAGATTTTTTTCACTTTTATTTAACTCCCAGGTTCTGCACTATGAAAGAAGATCCAGCATCTGACATTGGAATCAATAATTACTGCCTCAAAGAAGGAAGCAGAAAGTGGAGGGGAGATTTCAAACACTTATAAATTAATAAGTAAAAAATATAAAAATGGATCAAAGTGATACATGTCATAATAGTTATGAACAAACTGTGTAGTGAGGCAGCAGTATTTTTTGAGTGTGGAGCAGGGGTGGATAAGGCAGAAGAGGGAGGTTAATCATTTCTACTACCTGAATAAGAAGGAGGGCTTGGGCTTGGGTTCCCCACAGGGAAGGCCATGCTTTCTTGTTACAAAATAAATGACACTTGGACTGATAAAAAGCAGGCTAAGGGAGAAGCTGAAGGTAACAGCAATAGAAATTGTCCATAAATTAGCAGGGAGCCTCAGAGAGAGGCGCGGCACTGCATACTGCAAACAAACTTCTCTGGGGTGGCATCAATACTCGTTCCTGTTTGCCTTCTGGGACAAGTCTGCCACAGGAATATGATGGAAACACCGAGTCCGTGTGGAATAAATGGGTTTGCAAAGATGTAATATGGGCTGTGGCTGATGCTATGGCTCCGCAGGAACTCTAGAAGCTCGGGCTGCGCTGATGCAGCCTTGCCAAGCCCCTGAGGTGCTCCCTTGGCACTGCGGGCCAAAGCGGCGCTTTGCTCTCATGCCGTGCACCTTTATGTGCCTCAGTCTAGACATATAGTTTTCCTATATCATGAGTATTTGTAAAAGACCACAGGCACTTTGTTTGGTTAGCTCAAAACAATGCCCTCTCTCCTCTCCTATTGGGTACCTGGGTACAGGTTTCTCCCTAACTCCAGAGTTTCTCCCTAACTCTCTTTGCTTATAGAGATGCCATTCACTTTAGAGGGCTGGACATGAGACTTCTGTTCTCCCACCTCCCTACTCTCAGGTAGAGCCCAGTGATAAAAATTAAACTGGACTAGAGTCATTCTGTAGGGTGTTTTGTTTTGTTTTGTTTTGTTTTCCACTTTAGGTAGTGGGGAATAATCTCTTTGACCCAGAAGGCTGAAAGTACAGAATTGCCTATAACCACAGTACTGAGTTTGGGTGGAATCGTCTGAAAAAGATTAATAGAGAGAGAAGAGAAGAGAAAGAATAAAAGGAGTGTGGCTTGCTTTTAGAGCCCCTGACTCAATTATCTCTGAAGCCTGTCCTACAGCTCACCGTTCTGCTTTGTTTATGTAAGCCAGTGAATTTGAATCTTATTTTTGTTTACTATTATTCCATCTATACCTCTGTTGCTTATAATCAAGATAGGGGCTGACCCCCTAGCTTAGTGGTTCATGAAGCTGGGTCCCACATGGCCAACGATAGCTCAAATCATGACCCCAGAGGTTTGAATATCATAAACATTGCTTGTGCATGATGCCCCAAATCCTGACATGGATGGAAATCAGGATGGAAAAGTGAAAGAGAAGGGATTGTGGCGTAGACACACATCATTCGGGGGTGCTTCCAGCCTTTCTGTCTGTCTGTATCTCTTTACCAAGAGCATGCCCTCTCTGGCAACTAAAAAACATAGAAAAGACAGTGGTCACTCATTTGGCCTCAAAAGTTTTGGCAGTATCACAACAATAAAACATTTACAGGTCAGAGAAGACTTACTTGAGGGGATCAGGTAAGGCTTCATGAAGGAAGTGATATTTCAAATAAGATGGGGCTCCCACAGGAGGAAATAGGAGCGACGTATATACACAACAGAGGAAACAGCACAGGCAAAGGCAGGTATTCAGAGCAGAGACTCCAATGACTAGAGCAAGGAAGGAAAAACCAAGATATCCTCTCATAGATGTTTCTATCGAAGACCCTTTCTCATTCCATTCTGTAGCCCAAATGCCACATTGCAAAAGAGCCTTCCCTGACTCCTCTCTAAAGTTCTCAGTCACTCACTGACACAAATACTTGTTTCACTGAATCTGTAGCACTTACCCTAGGCACAGTAATCTAAAATGCTAGTCCGCTGCTCTGTTGTCTACTTCCCCCACTGGACTGTGAGGTCTGTCGGAACAGACGCCTTCTTCGTCTAACTCTCCTACTGCAAGTGCCCACCAAGGTACTGAACAAAGAGGATGCTCAGTAAATATCTGCTGAGATGGTATGTGCGCAAGAACAGAAGAGAAGTTAAAACCAGGTGGTGAGAGGTGCAGAGTCCAGAATTTACTAAGACAACAAAAGTTGGGGGCAAATTGTCAGAGTTACGTGTTTAGAAAACTGACTCATCTGGTCAGTGGGAGGCAGAAAATAAGCAAGGACTGAAAGAACAGAATGATCGGAAGACTACTGCCAGCACCTCAGAGAGGGCTGATGTTTGCTGGTGAGTGGATTATTCAAGGGGTTCTGAGTTTTCATAATTACAATGACAAAAAATGATAAATTCGGTGTATCTATTTTTTTTTCTTTTCCCTATTTCTCAGAGCTAGTTCTCCTGCAGGACTCTCCCATCTCTTCAGATAATGTTTTTCCAACCAACTTTGTTTTTATGAATCTACACTTTTCAACCTCCCACTAACCTCCCAAAGGTAATAATGGGTTTAATGAAAAGAAAGTTACAATGGCTGTGTGATAATATAATAAAAGCACCAAGACCTCCATTCATGGATTGTGCAGTTTTCTTGTCTCTGGGCCAGATTGGGCCAACCTACCACCACCCAGAGAAACTTGTGGTCTGACAGTCCACATCCATTCTACCCTCACAGATCATGGTTGATTGTGTGTTTGGGTTTTACACTTCCTTTAAATGTTTTTGTATTGTATATGCTATTTTACACTTTCTTTTCCCTTTAAACATCTTGTCTAAGGATTTGATCAAAGTGATGTGTCACCTGAATTTATCTATTGTCTTTGCTATAGGGCATTTCCTGTATCAAAATGTATTTAATTCTTTTTTTTTTTTTTTTTTTTTTTTTACTGAAGAACATTTCATTTAGTTCTATGACTTCATTTGGGTTTGACATTTCAGGTTTTATGTGCAGAGCCACATTAAACATGCCTGTATAAGTCTTCTTGTGTTCTTATGTAAGGAAATCTCTAAACATTCTGAACAGGGACCTGCTGGATTCAAAGTATGTGTATAAATATTTAATGAGAATAGATACTGTTGAAGTATCCTCAGAGAATTCTACACCATTTCTACATCCTTCAGCAGGACCTGAGAGTTCCTATTTTTCACATTTCCTTGTCAATCTCTTGGAATTACAAGATACGTTTTTATATTTGTATATTACAATGGAAATGCATTTTAAACACTTTAAAATGGTCTAAAACTATTTTCTTATACTTCTTAGACATTATATTTCCTCTTCTGTGAATAATACATTGATAATCTTAGCCTGTGTTCTTATTAGTTTATGTAGGTTTTTTTTTGGGGGGGGAATATCTATTTTTTTTTTTTTTTTTTTTTTTTTGGAGAGGTTTTTGCTACAGGGCGCATGTGGTCGCCAGAAAGACAGAGCAAGACAGAGAGACAGAAAGTGAGAAATCACCCCCCATGGGGGATGGCCACGCCGCAATCCCTTCTCCTCCATTCTCCTCTCAGCATCTTGGGCATGCATGCACACGCACCCAGCGTGAGTTTAAGCCGTCGGGTCCGGGACTCGAACCGCAGTCGACTAGGTGGGAGTCCAGCAACACAGCCATTACGCTAACTGCTGTTAATAAACATGGTACATATTGTTCTTTTCCAACAATGTTAGGAAAATGTTGTCCTTTTCTCCCCTCTTTTTGGTCTTTGATACAGTCAGAATTTAAATTTGTTTTTGCCTTTTGCTCCTCGACTTGTAGTCTCTGTATTTGAAATCCTTCTACTTCCCTTGTTACTCCCAACTCCTGTGACACCATTCAGTCCCAACCTTCTTCATGAAGCTTCCCGATTGCTCCATGCCTGCTTGAACATTCCCTCTCTGGATTCCTAAAATATTTGTCCATGAATTAAAGATAACTTTTGCCTAACATAGAACTCTTGAACTCAGATACCTGCAGCGCCCATATTGATAATCCAAATATACAAAATGAGCCTAAATTAATATAGTGGGGAGTTTTGGAGAATGATCTAGAATGCAGAGTACATACTTCCCCTGTAAAAAACAAATATTTCTGTGAAGGAATATGGTCTTAACTTTTACAAGTCCACTATATTTTGTTTGTTTATACTAGGGATATAGATTTTACATAAAGTCTCTGATTTTTAGATATTGGTAGTTATTGCAAACATTGTTAGAAAGTATTGTGTGGATCGAAATAAAATGTATCTTTTAGACAGGATTTTGCTTTTTGTCTTAAAACTCTAATTATTTGTAAAATGCAATGATTTGTAACCAATATTTGTTTCCTTGATGAAAATATAACACCATAGCACAATGGAAACTATTTTGTATCTACCACTGAAATGATTGTGAAAACAGAAGCTTGAACATGCTCAATACATCTTGATTAATTGTTGATGAAAGGAACCTTTATAACCAATTATGAGTATACTGTTTCTCTATAGACAAATGCCGAGAAAAGTTTCATAAAGGATTCCACAACTAGTGAAAATGGTCAATAGTTCATCTACCTACTTGTCCTCCAGCCAAACCCATCTCCACCAAAATGACAGAGCAATAAGACCATCCTCCCAAAGCCCAGCCCTCTCATGTAACCAGGCAGCATCCCTGCTGTGGTTTCATTTCTGGTTCTGAGTCCTTTCCTCAGAGTCAGGCTTTCTTGTATCCCTCAGTCCAGCTCAAATGCAACCCACAGAATGATCTAGTTATCCATCGTGCTGGTAAGAATCTACCTTAAGAATGGAATAAGAGGGAACAACAAATGTAATGGTTAAGTCACTGGACACCCATGTAGTCAACCACCATTTGAGTCCCAGATCCAGCAGCTTAAAACTCACACCAGGTGCACTTGCACGTGTACCCAAGATCCCAAGAGGGGAATGGAGAAGAAGAAATTGTGGCATGGCCATCTGCCTGGTTGATTTCTCACTTTTGGTCTTTCTCTCTCCCCAGTGAGAGCAGACTCTCCCCCCTCCCCCAAAAAAAAAAAAAATAAAAGAATGGAATCGGAACATCAGAACCCAGGCTGGGCTTGCTGCAGGGGAGTCTTGGTTGATGAGCTCTGCCTCGGAGACATCAGGTCAGTCTCATCTCAGCCAGGGTAGATGCAGTGTCTGACCTCGGTCAAGAGCACAGCCCCCCACACCAGTCTCATTGGTATGGTACCTCAGAGATTCTACCCGTGGGTTGTACATAGTAGGTTGAAAGGTGAACCCCTAAAGATATGTTCACATTTTAATCTCTAAAATCTGTGAATGCTAACTGACTCAGAAGAGGGTCTTTGCAAATATCATTGGTTAAGGATCTTGAAATGAGGAGATCATGTCAGATTATTCTGGTGGGCCTGAAACCTAATGATAAGTGTCCTGATGAGACAGACATAAAGAGAAGGTGATGAGAAGATAGAGGCAGTGATTGGAGCGATGTGACCTCAAGCTGAAGAAACCAAGGGATCAAAGCTCTGGGTAAATGGTAGGAATGATTCAACAACTATAGATATAAACTCATTTTGTAAATACAAATGGATCAAACAGATATTACATATTCATTAGTATTGTAATACGCTATTTTGGTCTGCCAACTAGCAGCCAAAACCATGTGACATTTTGTCCTTTTCCTAAGAATATGAGGTTAAATGAAGAGAAAATTCATGTTCAAATTGCAGTTTTCTCCTCTGAAAATTCACATGGTTCCCTCCTCCCAGGTGGCAGTCCTTCCTAACCTACTCCATACCTGGTTGAGGGGAAGAGCATGTGGCATTAAACTAACTGGAAATATGCCCACGGAGAGCTGGAAGATGAAGATGGTCCAACATCCTGCACGAAGCAACCAGGTAAAAGCTTCAACCAGCACATTTATGAGTGCAAATTCCTGTTTTTGTCTATTTCTGGGTATAATGATATATTTCTGCAGCTTTGCAGAATATCCATGTCACTGTGAACCTTGTGCGTCATTGCTGTTTGCATGTCTGTGTACCAGGAAATAGGCCTAAGCATGTATACCCAAGTATATACATATGTATATGTGTGTGTGTTGGGGGTATCTCATGTGATCATATATCTGGCCTGTACACAAGTGCCTGATATTTGACAATGAACAGGAAAAAGAAACTTCAGCTTACCCCATTAATGTTCCTAAATTACTACAGTATCATTAAGCCCCTTGGAAAGCACAAATTTTTGTCACTTACTCTATTCTAGAAAAAAAAATAAATAACCTGGAGACTTAAAAAACAAAAATACTGTATCCCAGATCTCATACTCAAATATTCTAAAATTCTAGAAAACATTCTGAGGCAGAGACTCAGAGGTCAGCATTAAAAAACAAACAAACAAACAAACAAACAAACTTTCTAGGTAATCCCATTGTGCCTCTGGAATTGGGATCTTCTAAGCCAGCTAAATACTCAGGCCTCTCCTGTTTTCCCTGGAAATATGCAACTTGCTTCTCTTGTGTGTAGTTTTAATTTTATCACAACTCAGTGGGGAGGAGAATTTAATTAATTTATCTGGTGTGGCAAAGGACATTCCCCTTTCTCGCTCAAGAAAATGATCTATTAAAGGAGCTTGTAAATCAACAGCCTCCAGATTATCCCCTGGAAACAATAGAGGAGAAAGCCCCCTCCTAGCCCACTTTCCTTCATTTCAGAAAACATGTGTCTCCTTTTCATTTATAACCTGTCTAATTAATAAGCTCTAGTCCTGTTTTAATATCCATATAAAATCTTCATATCTACTGCATGTTTGACAAACAAAAGGAAGATATATGGGCATAATAAAGCAAGTACTTTATAAAAAATTAAATGACTGTTTTGGAGCATCCTTTATAGGGAAATAAAACGAGGAGGAGCAGAAAATGAGACAAAATTGCTAACTTTGTAGGGAAAGTTAGAGTCTATTAGTAAATGAAGAGAAGAAAAGAAAACTCAGATACTTATAATGTGAGCAGCAAGGCTCTAGTTCATAATATGACTTTGTAAAAATTAGAAAAAAGATTTGACTCTTCCATGATTCAGCCTCTACCTGCCTAGTAAGAGGAGTGCCTTTCAGACTGGCCTTGTGGCAGTCCTGCTGGAAGGGACAACAGGTGGGTTAGCCTGCCTGGGTGTCCATAAGACATTTCCTCACTCTCAGGTTCTAGCTCACACCTTAGAGAATGTTCAGCTGTCTGAGGGTTTGGGCTGTCATCGACCTTTATTAGGAAAGACACATACTAGCTTTTAATGTTTCTCAATATCCACAGCATAGTAGGCATTCCGTAAATATTTGTTGAATGCATGTATGCTGTGCAATGGCAAACTAGAAGTAATGGAAATCTCAGAAAACTCTCTTTATGTCAATGGATAAGAAGTCAAAGACCCAGGGGAAAAGATTTATTTGTCTCCAATTTTGTCAGCAAGGGAGTATCTCTTGGAACAAAGTACTGGAAAATCATCAGAAAGATAGAAACAAGGGTCATACGACTGTATTTATCAACACTTAGCTATATCTAACCCAGTAGGGAGAAAAATAAAAGTAAAACAAAAAAATAATATTATTTTCCAGATATTTTCAACTAGTGGTTAATATCAGTTTAGGGCTCTTAAATAGGTGTTCTTGAGTGGTGGTGATGATGGGATGGTTTTGTCACATGTCAAAGTGACTGAAGTGAATTATCTTTCTACAAATCTCCATTCCTATATCTTTTTAATTCAGTTTATGACAAGAAAAATCTGTATAAGAGTCTTAGTAGGTGGGAGTAAAGTGGCGGTCATGTATAATCTCAGAAAGTTGATGTAAAACAGCATTTGTTGCAGATAGTGCAGAATTTTGCAGATTTCCTGGTTGGTCTGTAGGTAGCAGCCATGCCAACTGTTCCAACTGCATGAAATTTATTCCTTTATCTTCTCTAAATCTTGGGCTAGATACTAGGGTGGTTCTATGTCTAGCTTCTTTTGAAAGTCCTCATAACAGCAGATTTGAAAGCTTGCAGATGGGACAGCACAGTTTTCCATGAGAAAGAGAAAGAGAGAGAAAGAGAGATGTAGGTTCCATCTCTTTCTGTGTAGAATCCATCGTATCTGCTCTTTTCCACTTCAAAGATATCTGTTATCCAACTACTAGTCCTGTGACTTTAGGTTTATCATCAGAAGTAGAAAGAACAGACAAACCAAGCCTGTCTTACCAACTTCCACAATTAAGTGTGATCAAATTATTATTATGAATATATTATATGATGTAATTTCTTTTTAAAAAATTTTATTTATTCACTCATTTATTTTATTTTGACCACACACTCACACATACACACACACCCAATAGAGAGAGAGAGAATGAGAAAGCAAGCCACCAGGTGTGGAACTCGAACCATGGTTGGCCATGTGGGAGTGTCCAGTGCCTTGACCACTGTGCCACCTGCTTGTTCTATAATATGATATAATTTCTAGCAATTCTCGTTCTCTTGCTGAACTCAGACTGATGAGAAGTTGATACTGGAAATAGTTCTAGAAGGAAAGAACTTTAAAGATAGGTTCTAAGCATTGATTATATGTTATCTGAAAATGGTTCTCTATATGATTAGGTTTTTGTTTGTTTGTTTAGGTTTTTGCTATGAGCTACATGTACTCCCTAAAAAGAGAGACAGAGAGAGAGAAAGTGAGAAATTATTCCCCAAGGGGATGGCCATGTCACAATCCCTTTTTTTCCATTTTACTCTTGGGATTTGGGGCATGCATACACATGGGCCCAGCGCAGTTTTCAAGCCTCCAGTCTAGGACTCAAGGTGCAGTTGGCCATGTGGGGAGTCCAGCACCTTAACCACTACAACAACTGCTGGCTCCAACATGTTAAATTTAAAGGCTTTAATTTAGTCTCTTTTCAGTAGAAAATAAATCATCATTAGTCTACAGCATGCAGTGACCCAATAGCTAGTCATATTACCTGTTCTTGACTGCATTCAAATATCTAGTGAAAGAGTAGCTACCATCTAATATTTTAGTGCAGATAAAGAATATAATGTGATTGGTCTGTTGTTATTAAATTCACTAGAGACCTTAAAATAAAATTATATTTTTAGGACTTTAAATATCCAGTTCAAGAACTTCCCAAGGGACTCGGAAGCTTCTCTGATTCCCATTAGAGGAAATCTTATTACCTGTAGCTGAAGAATTGAAATTTCTGAAATGAATTCAAATCCCAATTATACAGATGGCTGAATTACAACACAAATGAAATTTTTGAACTTGAAATTTATGTAAAATATAGGGCATTCATTAGGGAAAAAATGAGACTGTGGAATTTGAGAAAGGAGCATATGGAAAGATTTGGATGATGAGATATTTTGATTGTAGATCCTGCTTAACCTCTTCTTACATTTGGAGCAGGATTTCCTTCTCTGAGTAGGATAGTCTGTCAATTGCCTAAAAAACCTGTAAAGGCCCACTATGAAGTATATGGGTTACAAGGAAATAGTGACCATTTGCATTATCTATATTCCTTATCTCTATTGCTTTAAGAACTACATAAAACCCACATCTCAGGGAACTATGAGGATAAGCAAGAAAATATGATCCCGGAGAAGGTGTAATACCTTCCAAATGCTTTGCATTGTTCTTTAAAGTTACATATAAAATATCTGGGTGTATGTGTTAAACAGTATCCTTGAAATAGGGATCAGGTTGAAGAAATATAATGTTGGGAATGACAAATTTGGACTCACTAAGCAGATATTTTGGACTCAATATGTTAATCTAATGTTTTGAGAAAGACTCATAGTTTGCTTTGTTAGTATAATAACTCCAGACTCCAATACGGCATGTATTAAGTAATCCTGTGCCATACCTTCTTTGGTATTCTATAGAGGAAGGAATTTAAAGGCTTGTTGAGAGGTTTCTGGGTTAGGTTCAGATATGTAAAGAGCTTGGAGTAGGCATTTCCATCTTTACAACAACAAAAGCTGGGGAAAATGTAAAACCAAAGACTTTTATTTGCCCTACCAGATAATTCACTTTTCAGAGCAAGCTCTTGTCCCCAAATTTGAGAGACAGACATATCCAGAGAGACACAGGACCTGAGAGTTGCTTAGCAGGAGCAGAGGTCACTGTTTGCCTTAACACAGTGAAATCAGATTAATCGATGAATTAATAGTGGCCAAGAGTGGGCCAATGTAAGAACAAGACACTGGAAACTATAGTCGTAAGAGAGTCCCCACACTTCTGCCAACTTTTTCTCTAAGAACTTCATCAGTTTCTTTCAGAGAGAATTGGATAAATCATAAGACATCTTCCCAGCTTGACCATATAGCAAAGGAAAGGAAGGGGAAAAGTAACCATTTTGAAATCCATTTAGAACTTACTTTCTCTGGATCATAACACATAATCTCAAGAAGAAATTTCCAGAGAGCAACAGTAAAATCTCAATTCTCCCTTAAAAATTGAACTTTGCTCTGCTCTTCTCCAGCCCAAATTTAGTCTCCCTGTTTTATATACAAAAAAAAAAAAAAAAAAAAAAAGAAAAAAGAAAGAAAGAAAAAAGAAAAAAAAATAGAAACTATAATCTTTAGGGAAGATGGGGATCTTCCAATGGGGAAAATCACATCTCTGATCACAGATCCAATGTGCATTCAATTAAACTGGGAATTAATCAGAAGAAGAAAAATTTTCCTATTTCCTCCATTCCCTACTATAGTAGAGTAACCAGTAATAGTGAATTGTAACTAGGAAACCTGAAAAAGACACAATCTTTTTTGAAGAAAGTCACTGGGATGGAAGAGCACCTAGCTTACAGAAAAATAAGGACAATTACAAGATTTTTTTTTAATCATAGACCATGTAAATAGGTTGAGAGAGAGAAAAAAAACAAAACAAAACAAAACAAAACAAAAAAAAACCCTCAATGTGTGACTACAGAAACAAAAAGCAACAACAAACATAAAGACAAAATGTCAAGTCATAATTATAGGTCTGGTGAAAAGTGCCTTTAAAAATAAAGGAGACAATGTCATTTCCCAAACAATCAAAAACTGAGGAAATTCACTGCCAGCATTCCTGTCCTATAGAAAGGTTAAAAGAATGTCTTCAGTTAAAAAGAAAATAATAAATGTCAGAAACTTGAAGACCATAAAAAAAGAAATGAAGATTAATATTAACATTCATTTTCTCATTCTTAATTTATCTAAAAGTTAAAGTTTATTGCAGCAAGTTACGATATATTTGGTATCTACAGCATATCTACAAATGTAATAAATATGTAATCACAGGGACAAGGAGGAATTAGGAATATTCTGTCATATAGTATCTTTGTTAGTATGAAGCATTATAGTTTTATTTAAATGTGGATTTAGATTATTTTTGGATATATTGTGAACATTAGGACAAACACAAAATATTTTAAATAAATAGAAATAATAAGTCAACATAGAGATAAAAGGGAACTATTAAAAATATTTTTTAAGTACTACACACCCATTAGAATGGCAATTTAAAAACTCTTCATGAGACAGGACCAGCAGATTGTGTAATGGTTACATTGCTGGACTCCCACATAGTTGACCACAGTTCGAGTCCCAGACCCGGCAGCTTAAAACTCATGCCAGAGACATGTGCAGGTGGGCCAAAAATCCAGAGTAGAGAATGGAGGATAAGGGACTGTGGTGTGGCCATTCCCACTGGGAAGAAGGGTGATTTCTCACTTTCTTTCTATCTCTCTGGTGAGCACACATGCCCTACAGCAAGAATCTCTCAAAAGAAAAATCTGTTCATGAGAATACAGAACAATAGAAATTCTCTTTGTTGCTGGTGAGAATGTAAAATAGTACAGCCATACGGAACTAAACATTGTCTTTACACATTAGTTTATTTTTTTTAAAAAAAAATTAAAGAATTATTTTATTTAACTTTATTTATTTGTTTTAATTTGATCAGAGAGGGACAGAGAGAGAGAGAGAGAGAGAGAGAAAAGAGAGAGAGAGAGAGAGAGAGAGAGTGAGAAAGCAAGTTGCCAGGTCCGGGACTCAAACTGCAGTTGGCCATGTGGGAGTCCAGCACCCTAAACTACCACGCCACCTGTTGACCCTAGTTTCTACATATTTACTTCACTGACTTTAAAATTTATGTCTGCATAAAATCTACACATGAATGTTCAAAGCAGCTTTATTCGTTATTGCCCCAAACTGGAATCAACCAAAATGTTCTTCATTAAGTGAATGGATAATTAAAAATGAAGTCCATACTAATACAATGATTTATTAGATAAATAATAAAGACAAAGAGACAAATCTCTCATGCACAAGAATTTTAGATAGATAGGTAGACAGAGACACCCCTGAGGAGCTGAAGTATAACTCCCTGTTTTTAGAATAGAATGTATTTATTGACATCCAAAAGCAGAGTACACGAATTGAAGGGGAGTAATTTTACAATATAGAAACCTGAGACACACCACCTCAGTCAGGTGATCAAGGCTGACAACACCAGGGGTAAACCATGATCCCAGATATGATTCTGTACTAGTAAAAGGTAAAACAATTTAGAATATCTGAAATAAGGATGCATTTAATTTTTAAAGATTAAGGTAAAAAAGAGGTAAAAAGAAATAAAGAATAAATGTAACTATACGGAAAAGAGTTATCAAATATTCCACGTTAATGCAACTGTACCAATAATCAGATTAAGTGCAAATGGTCTAGATGTACCAATTATAAGGCTGAGTTTGTCATAATGGAGTAAAAATCTCTTCTTAAATATAAAACTTCTGCTAAATTAAAAGCAAAGGATAAAGAAATATATACCATCATAACTCTCATTCAAATAAATCTGAAGTAAATCTATTAATTTCAGACAATAACCATTTGCTAGGCAAAACAAATAACCAACATAGATGGGTAAAAATACAAGCCAAAGGGCAAGGCAGTGGCATCGTGGTGGGGCAAGTGACTTCCACATGGCCAACTATGTAGTTTGAGTCCCAGACCCTGTGACTTGAAAAACATGCTGAGTGTGTGGGCACACGAGCCCAAAATCGCAAGAGGAGAAAGAAAGAGCAGGGATTGTAGCAGTATCATCCCTGTGGGCAGATGTTTTATCTCTTTTTTTTTCCTCTTCCGCTCTGTCTCTCTCCAGGAAATGTACATACCCTATAGCAAATTAAAACAAACAAACTAACTAACTAACAAAAAAACACAAGCCAAGGACTAGCAGGTGGCATGGAGTTTAAAGTGCCAGATCCCACATGGTCAACTCTGCAATTTGAGTTCCAAACTGGGAGACTCTGGGCACATGTAGTAAGTGCATGCATGAGCAAAATTCCAAGAGGAAATTGAAGGAGAACAGATTACAGCGTGATCACTACCCTAGGGGATGATTTCTCACTACCCTTTCCTGTCTCTCTCAAGTGCACATATCCTTTAGTAAGAAAGTAAAAACAAACAACAAAAGAACAAGCCAATATTTACTGCTATTTATCGAACTTTCGTTATGTACTATGCATGGTGGTTCTTATGATTCTCATTTTATTTTCTCAACTATCTAAAGAAGTAGCTATCAGTATTACGCCAGTTTCACAGCTGAGAAAACCAAGGTCTAAGAGGTTAAATAAGTATGTATGACCAGTAACTGAGTAAGCCGGAATTCCAGCTCTGATCATATGATTCCAGAACACACACAGTAGAATATGAAGTTGCTTAACCACAAAAGTGTTAGATGCCATCTTTGATCAGTAACAGAGTAATAGACACATGTGGTGAACCATGGAGTGGGACTGCTTGGAAATCTTAGGGGCAATCTCTTTTGTATTCCACTGTATACTGACCTCCCAAGTATAGGAAGTGACTTAATGGGGAAGAAACAGAACTGCAAACTTTAGTGATCTCTAACTCATGAAGGACGGCTACTTCACAAAACTTTAGAGTGAACAATGGTCCTAGAGCCTGTCAGTATAGTTCTTTCATTGGATAGTGGAGGAAATTGTTTGCCAGAAATGTGAAGTCATGTGTCTAGTCTTTCATCAACTCAGAGACAGACACAATGTAAGATCTACACACTCCTTATCTGATGCTGATTCCGCTATGCTATGCTGACTTTTTTTTTTTTTAACTTCTGAATAATTTAATCACATCTACTTAGAGTTTGAAAGACAGATTTGGTCAGCAGTGGTGAGGTATTAAGGCAGCTAGATCGCACATGGCCAACCAACCACACTGTTTGAGTTCTGGACATAGTGACTTGAGAAACACGCTTGGCACATGTGGGTGCATACCCAAAATCCCAAGAAAGAGAGAGAGATAGAGAAGGGATTGTGGCATGACCATTCCCTCCCCGCTTCCTTTATCTCTCTCCCTCTCTCTGGTGAGTACACATGCCCTTTGGCAAATTAAAATATACATGTAGAGAGATTTGGTGACCTCAGTAATTTTTTGTTTCTATAGTCCTAACAAGTGCGGATCAACCACGTTTTTTTTTTTTTAATTGCCAGAGAACATATGTGCTTGTCAGAGAGACAGAGAAGGAGAGGGAGAAAGGAGCATGATCATGCCTCGGTCTCTTCTCCACTTTCCTTCAGGATTTGGGGCACAAATGCACACATACTCAGCATATTTTTCAAAGACAGAATTAGTACCTAGTGTCAAGCTCCTTTAACAACTAGACTATGGAGCTAGTCTCATCAACCATATTTTTCTTCAATAAAAGTAAAATCTGTTTTCTGTGAGAACCAAAAATGACTCTCCTTTTCTTTTCCAACCCCACCACGTATGCTATGGAGAAGATGCTCACACACAAGTTTCCAAGACTCTTCTATGATGGCCTCACTTTTCATGGACACAGCCTCACACTCGCAATGATAGAGCCCTGTGGAAAATGAAGTCAGGTGCCTTTGTGCTCTGACTCACTCTAACTTTTTATGAAAGTTCTTATGAAAAGCAAATCTACTTATCAAACAAACAGCTCAAAGTAATCACAAACTTCTAAGTGTGTAAAATATATACCTTTAAATTGTGTTATCATTGCATGAAGTAAAACAAACTGTGAAATTGGCTCAGCTCTCCAGGAGATCTAACAGCCTGTTATCTGACTGATATTTTTAGTAATATCCTACACATTCTATCCCCCTACTCATTAATAGTTTTAGTAATATCCAACACATTCTATCCCCCTACTCATACTTATCTCCATTTATTGCTACCTGCTTTCAAAAGGCAACTCACAAAGAGAAATTCTGCTTGCAATAATGCAAGATCTCCAGATCTAGAGATGAAAGAAAATGAACACCTGGCTATAGCTTGGCTGAGCTTAAAAAGGCTAATCAGAAAATGACCATTAGTGAAATGTTACCAAGATTACATTCTCAAGGGAGCAGTCAAACAGAAAAAGGAGAGAAAATTAGGGCATGAATGCACAATATAAAAGAAGGAAAGAGTCACCTTGAAGATTCTCCTACTATAAATTTAGTACTTTCAAATACATGTTTCTGCATAGCCTTTACCCAACTCTCAGGTCATTGGGAAAGTCAGGTATGTTTCTATGCTTTTCTAGGGAAAAACTGTGTCATGACTTTTGTGATGACCCACTAAAATTGCTAAATTCTCAGGACTGAAAATGACTCAAGAGTCATTTATTTGCAAATGTCACTTTGTGGGCCAGCTGGTGGCACACAGTGGTTAAAGAAGCTACAACCCTTACAGCCAGCTGCATGGTTTAAGTCCTGGATAAGGTGGTTCACAAAATATACTGGGTATATATGTGTGAGTGCCCTGAATCCTGCAAAGATGGCATAACCATCTGTTACAGGGTTGCTTTCTCACTTTCCCTTTCTCTCTTTCTTCCTCCCGAGAGTGCACACACCCTCTAGCAAAAAAAGAAATATAAATTTAAAATGTCACACCACTCAGCAGCTCATCTGAAGCTACAATGTAAATAAATGGCTGAGGTTAGGGAACCTGAGTGCCAGGTGACTTTGCCAGATATCTGAGACAGGAACAGCTGCTTCTGTGAACCCTCTATAAATAAGAAAGCACTTTAAATAGCATGCCTTTATGTCAGAGCATATCTTGATTGTGCATCCGCCGAATCCATAATTGCACATCACAGCGAGTTAACTTTGATTCCTTCTAGTAATTTTCTTAGCCCCTGGATACCTGTAACCCAGCTCCTGGGAGCCTTCTAGCCAGCTGAAATGCCTCATGTTGGAAACGTAGAATAACAGGAATGAGGATAATTTTTGTGTTCTTCAAAGACTCTGGGACACTTTTGTGACTATTTTTTTTTTTAAAGGTTTTTGCCATAGGGTACATGTGCTCACTGGAGAGAGACAGTGAGAGGGAAAGTAATAAATCACCCACCAAGGGGGATGGCAATGCCATGATTCCTTCCCCTCCGTTATCCTCCTGGAATTTTGGGCACAAATGCACACATGCCTAGTATGAGTCTTAAGCCTCTGGGTTTGGGACTTGAACTACAGTAGGTGATGTGGGAGTCTAGTGACTTAATCACTCTACCATCTGCTGGCACCCTTTTGTGACTATTTAAAATGTTCCCAGAAAGCTTATAGCTTAACCTAGCAGTAATTACTAATGAATAGTAAACAATAAATTATATATATATATATATTTCATATGTGTATATGTATATATTTATATTTGTATATGTATATGCATATGAAATATATAACATATAATATATAAATATATTTGTATTTCTTTAAATTTATGCATTCATTTATATTTTTATTTACATATATTCATATTTTTAATATTTATTTTATATATTTATAAATATAAATTAAATAAATAAAATAATAAAAATAAATAGATAAATACAATAAAGTTTTATATTTTATTTTATATATTTACAAAATATTCAATTTTTTTGTTTATATCATGGCCTAGATGTTTCCTTAAACATTCCTGTACTGCATATTGCTTGACCAAATAAAAAGAAACAAATGGTAATTCAAAATAAACCAAATCAATAGTTTCACAATCACCAAGTTATTTACATGCTCAGACACTATTCAAAAATAGCTTCTTGCTTTAATTAAGGCATTTTTCAATCTAAAGAGCAGAGGTTAGAGAAAGAAAATAAGTAACATGATGTATGTTAGGAACAAACAAACTGAAGTATTTATTCATTTGAATATATTTCACTCCGGCTGACTCCATGGCCTAGTGGTTAAGACAGTCAGATCCCCCATGGCCTTCCACAATTCAATTTCCAGCCCTAGTGGCTTGAAAAACACACTAGTCATGGATAAGTGCTTGCTCAGTATTATGACAGGATGGAGAAATAGGGTAGAAGGGACTGTGCGGCATGCCTACAACTTATTGGGGGTGGTTTCTCCTTCTCCCTCTCTGTCTCTCTCTCTCCATCTCTCTTTCTTTCTCCAATGAGCACATGTGCTCTCTGGCAAATTAAAAACAGTTTTAAAAAAGGTACTGTGTTCAGTTACTAGTAACAGAAAACCTGACCAACCATCCATTTATTTAGAAAGAAGTCTGGGGAGAGGTGCTTTAAGCCCTCAATCAAGTAATTAAAAGCACAAATTCTCTTTACCTTTCTAGGACTGACCACCACACAGTATTAGATAATCTTAACTGGATTTGTCTCTTCCTCATTTAAGATCCAAACATGCTCAAAAAAGAAACAATCTGGAACCAGCAGATGGCATAATGTTTACGTTGCTAGACTCCCCTGTAGTCAACAGTGGTTTGAGTCCCAGACCTGGCAGATTAAAAATTCTCACAGGGTATATGTGCATGTGTGTCCAAAATCCTAAAAGGAGGATGGAGGACAAGGGATTGCAGCATGACTTTCCTCTATGGGGGATGACTTCTTGGTTTCTCTCGCTCTCTGTCTTTCCACTGAGTGCATGCACTCTTTAAAAAAAAAGAAAAAAAGAGAGAAAGTAAGAAAGTAAGAAAGAAAGAAAGAGGAAGAATCTGCCCTACACATTTTTGGGTTCTGCATCTGAGGACTCAACCAACCATGAATCAAAAACATGTGGGGAAAAATAAATTAGTAAAAGCAACATGAAAACAATACAAGTCACACATAAAATATACAATTGAACAACTATTTACATAGCTTTTACCTTGTTGTAGATATTATAAGTAATCTAGGGTGATCTAAAATATAGGGGAGCATGTGTATAAGGTACATATGAAAATATTATACTGTTTATGTAAGAGATTTTAGCCTGATAGAGTTGTTTTAAGTTACTTATTTCTTCCGTGAGAGAGAAGCAGATAAACAATCCCACTAGGGTCTTCATACTGCAATCCATCCTCCTCCTCAGCCAGGTTTGGTCACAGGCATATTCATGCACACCTGGCATGCTCAGGGAGGTACCAGGATGCAAACCTGGGACCTTGTCCACGTTAGTACAGTTTTATTACAGCTATGTTACTGCCTGGCCCCTCTTAGAGATTTTGGTATCTGGGGGAGGCCCTAGAACCAATTCTTGGCAGATAATGAGGGGTGACTGTATTTTTTCTTAAGTTGGAATATAATAAAAATGAAGCAGTAGTGACCACTGTTTCTGTGGTTGCTGTCTATGTACCAGAAGAAATGACTATGGCCTGATATTCCGAGTGCTGTTGAGGGGAGAATATCCTGTCGCTGTTGTATCCTATCAGGAAGCACAGACTTTACCCAAGCCTGCTTCTACAGCTGATTTTCTCCCCTACTGCTTTAGCTAAAACATGCATGCTTGGCTGCCTCTAGCTGTAGAGGAAGCTTGAAAGGTGCCTATGTGAGTAAAACATAACAGAATTACGAGTTATCCATCCCGCTTGCTCTTCTCAAGGAAAGAATCACTGTGTATTCACAAAGAATCATTGTGTATTCACAAATAATTAGGACAGGAGATCTGTTGAAAAGAGAGTGGGAGACAACATAGGTCAGTTTCCCTGTCCGTTTGGACAAGGGGGACACTGACAAAGACTCCATGCAGAAAACTATGGGATTGGGTAAAGTCTTTCAGTGATAACTTCCTTAAAATGTAAGGAGGTTGTCATCTTCTTATTTGTTACTTTTGTAATAACATGGAAAACACACACACACACACACACACACACACACATACACACAAAAAAAACTATTTCAGGGCGAGCAGGTGTCATAGTGATTGATGTGCTGGGCTCCCATATGGTCAATCACAGTTCTAGTCCTGGACCCAGTGGCTTGAAACTCATCTTGGGGTGTGTGTGTGTGTGTGTGTGTGTGTGCCCAAAATCCCAAGGGGAGGATAGAGGAGAGGGGAAGGGATTTTACAGAGGAGTTGCCCTGTAAGGTGATTCAGAAGAAAGAGTTCCTGCTGTCAGATAATGTTGTGAATTTTTAATGTACATTACCATATTAAAGGCTCTGGTAAGTTTCAAAGTAAAAAAAAAAAAAAAAGTTTAACTCAAAAATCAATGTTTTGGGAACCAGCAGTTAGCGTAATGACTATGTCGCTGATTCCCATGTAGTCGACCACGGTTCGCGTCCCGGACCCGGTGGCTTAAAACTCACGCCGGGTGCGTGTGCGTGCGTGCCCAAGATCCCGAGAGGAGAATGGAGGAGAAGGGATTGTGGCATGACCATCCCCCCTGGGGGGTGATTTCTCGCTTTCTGTCTCTATGTTTCTCTCTGTCTGTCTGGCGAGCGTATGCACCCTGTAGCAAAAATCTCTCCAAAAAAAAAAAAAAATCAATGTTTTAAGACTGTCCCCCCACCCCTTGCAGCCTGGTAGTTAAGGGAGCCAGAGCCCACATGGATGACCTTGCAATTTGAATCCTGGCCCCAGCAGCTGGAAAAACATGTCAGGCATGTGTGTGCATGCATGCCCAAGATCTTGACAAGGTGAATAAACGCAAGAGAGGGGACTGTGGCATGACCATACCTTATTTGGGGGTGCTTTCTCTGTCCATCTCTTCCTGTCTCACTTTCTCTTTCTCTCTGATGAGCACATGCAACTTCTGTCATATTGGAAATTAAAAAAAAAAAAAAATTGGGAGGGGAGAAATTTTGCTATAGGGCATGTGTGCTCACCAGAAAGAGACAGAGAGACAGAAAGTGAGAAATCACTCCCCAGGGGGGATGGTCGTGCCACAATCCCTTCTCCTCCATTCTCCTCTTGGGATCTTGGGCATGCACGCACATGTTCCTGGCGTGAGTTTAAGCCACCAGGTCTGGAACTTGAACCATGGTCGACTACATGGGAGTCCAACAATATAGCCATTATGTCAACTGCTGGTCTCAAATTAAAAATGTTTTAAATGTTTTATGCTATAATTACAAATGTGGAAAAGTTCATAAATTATGTCCCTTTTCTCTAAAGACAGAGATAATTTTCCGGTTGGACACTTAATACTCTCTAAGAGACCTTGTAATGGTATCAAGGTTGTCCCCACTCACTGCTAATACTGCTGCTTGTATATTTACATTATAGTCTTTTTCTCCAAACTAAACAAGGCATACATCAGGCAGCAATGAGTAAGCAATCTTATATTTATCCATCTAAGCAGGGCTCTGACAGAAACAGGTAAGTTCAAGCAGAGGCAAAATGAAAATCAAGTTTCAGTCTCCTTGAATTATCATGTAGAAAAAGACATCATTCAGTGAGATTTGGAAGAAAAGTAGGGATGGTAATTCAGATCATGTTTGTTTTAGTGGTGACTTTCATTGAATTGGCTTTAAGCCAAGATACTACACATAGACTAGCTCTTCAAACAGTTTTCAAGATACCACACATAGACTAGCTCTTCAAACAGTTTTCAAGAATTGGAAAAAGTCTTGCTTTTATAAAACTGTAAAAATATACTCTGCTATTTTTTCCAGGATTTTCTATAACCTTCTTTTTTCTTATTCATCTTTCACCAAAAAATATCCTAGAATATTCAGCCTCTAGCCCATCAGGAGCCTAAAAACTCTGGCTGGGCATTATGCCACTCTTGGAATCAGTAATGGCAATCCTAGATCACATGATTGGGCACATGGACAGAAAATGTCATTTTCTAAATATTCTAGTGCCACTTTAAAAGATATGTAACTTAATTTATTATCTTTTTAATTTTAGTAAAATGCAGACAACATAGAATTCACCATCTTAACCATTTTTAATCATACGGAGCAGTGGCAGTAAGCTTGCGCATACTGTTGTGACCATCACCACCATCTAGCTCCAGAATTCTTTTCCTCTTGCAAAACTAAAGTTTTACTAACACTCACCCTTCTTTCTCCTATCCCTTAACCCCAGAAAAACCACCATTCTCCTTTCTGTTTCTGTGAATTTGACTACTTCTGGTAACTAATAAAAGGGGAGTTATACAGTATCTGCCCTCTTGTGACTGACTTACTTATTTCACTTAGTGTAACGTCTTCGAGGTTCAGCCATGTTGAAGCATGCATCGAAATGTCACTAATGAGCATTTTGAGTGCTGTAAAGATGTGCAGTGATTGAATGTAAAGTGAACTTAAAAAAAAAAAAAAAAAAAAAAAAACTAAAACAACAACAACAAAAAAGAAAGTGGGGATTCCCTTACTATCATTTGCTGTTCTAAGCAGAAAGAGATCAAAGTCAGGGCAGATCCATCAGGCAGAAAATGAACTCATATATGACAAATAGAAGTATCTGAGTAAGTTGTAATCCCTGAGAGTTCAGTGTTCAGTAAGAACCCCATCTAAGTAGTGTGATTGTCCTAGTAAGGAGCTGGTCAGTAAATTATAGTAACAGAGGAAGAATACACAAATCAGAAAATTAACATACTGGGATAATGGAAGCTAATTTTTTTCAGTGTTATAAAAGGGCGTTACAAATAAAGAAATATGGAGCCGAGAGGTGGCATAGTGGTTAAAGAGCTGGACTCCCACGTGGCCGACCGTGGTTTGAGTTCTGGACCCAGTGACTTGGAAATTATACTGGGTGAGATTGTACACGCTCCCAAAATTCTGAGAGAGGAGATTGCAGCATGTCCATTCCACCTCAGGGTGATTTCTCATTTTCTCTCCCTGTTTGTCTCCAATGAGCAAACACAGTGTATGGCAAAACCAAAACAAAACAAAAAACATATAGAAATAAGGAGCCTCGAATGAACTGGATTGGAATTAGAAATATTGATACAAAATCATAATTTCCAGTAAATATATATGTGTGTATGTGTGTGTGTGTGTGTGTGTGTAATACAATGGTATGCAATTTCCAACTCTGTCCACTGGAAGGCCAGGCCAGTGGTCTTAGGCACACTTAGTATTCATACCTTCATTTTCTAAATATCATTATCCATTAAAAAGAACTAGAACTTCTTGGCGATACAGATTTAAGACCGTGGCAGTAAAACTCCAAAACAGAATGAGAATATCTTACTATGCTTTTCAGCAAAAAGTTTTTATTTATTTATTTTCTGAAACATCTTTTAAAAATTACTTTACATTAATTCTCTGAGCATCGTCCCAGCATACAAAATGTGATTTCCTATTCAGAATATACTGCATAGCGGCTTAATCATACATGTTATTGTCAATAATTTTCCATTTCTACTTTCATATACATATATGTGTATATATGTGTATATATATATATATGTGTGTGTGTGTGTGTGTGTGTATATATTTTACCCCTATTTCTCACCCTCTGTCATTTCCCACCCTTCTCCCACACTATCTCAGTTGTCTACAGCTGTTTTCCATTCCTTTCCCCCCCCTCCCCACATTTTATTGATTCACAAAATATCTTAAATAATCTAATACTTTCAATGGGAAGTTCAGCTGGTATATACATATCTGTGAATACACGTCTGACTTTAGGCATGAAACTCTAAGTAGAATGAACACTAAGGTAGCACCTAGCTGATGCTATATAGCTTACTATGGTTCTTAAATAGGTATTTTTTAAATAAATCTTTTAATTTCAAGAAAATAAGTTTTAGCTTTAATAAATCAAAGAAATGCTAAGGAACTTTGCTTAAAACTTAAAGCCAGGAAACAGGTTAAGATTCTGTTCAAATAGCAGGTACATGACCCTATCGGCAGCTCAAGACAGGACAAAATCCTTAAAACTGGAAAACAAAGCCTAGAAAAACATCAGCAGTGTTTTAGTCAAAAGTCATAAAATGTATTTCACCACTTCAATCTCATGTACTTAATCTATCTTCTGTTGTGGTTCGACCTTCCCAGTTAAATTCTGGGATATAATATTCAACTCCAGACTTGTTCCTATGATTAAGTTGGCCACTTTCTTAGTTTTTGAACTCTTATTTCTGTGTGCCTGTATTTAATTTTCCTGGTATAGCACTCCCTTGAGAACTTCTTGGAGATGTGGTCTGGTGCTGGTAAATTCTTTCAGGTTTTGTTTATCTGAGAATGTTCTTGTCTTTTCTTCCTATATGAAAGATAATCTTGCTGGGTACAGTATTCTTCACTGAGATTGCTTTTCCCTTAACACTTTGAATATATTTTCTCATTCTTTCCTTGCTTTCACTGTTTCTGATGAGAGGTCTGCTATTAGCCTGATGGGATATTTGTAGGTAACTTGCCGTTTCTCTCTTACCAATCTTAGTATCTTGTCTTTGTCTGTGGATTTGGTCAATCTGGCTATAATGTGTCTTGGAGGAGATCTTCTTGGGTTGATTCTATTTGGTTTCTTTTTTATTTCTTGGAACAGGATCTTTGAATGCCACTCTAGGTTTTGAAAGTTCCCTTGCAGGATTTCATGGAATAAATTATCAATGCCCTTATGAGACTCTTCTCCTTCTGAAATAACAATTATCCAGTTGTTTGGACGTTTGATGGTATCTCATATTTCTCGTATATTATTGTCATTTTGGGGGGCAATTTTCTCAGTCTTCATGGTGGATCACTCTAGGCCAGCTATTCTATTTTCTACATCTGAGATCGAGTTTTCTGTATGACCCAGTCTGCTTTTAATAATTTCAAGGGACTTTTTGACTTCCTGTATTATAGACTTCATCTGTAACAGGTCCACTTGATTCTTTTTTATAGTGTGTATACCCTCTTTTAGATCTTGCAAGAATTTCCTCACCTCCTAGAACTCGTCAGCTTCTTTCTCCTGCTTCTTTAGTTCATTGTCTCTCTTCTCTTCCATCTCTGTTAGTTTTGTTTATATGATATGCTAAATACACAATTAAATGAAAGAAGAAAAAAGAAAATTCTGCCTTGGATTAGAATAAGAAGTAACAGAATCATGAGGTCAGGGGAGCTCCTATTTTTTGATTGAAAGGACTGCCTTTCTTTTGAAACTGTAACACATATATCCTGAAATGGAATGATGAAAGTTCATTTTGTATTTACTGTGCAGTAAGTATCATGTAAATATGCAGATGCTGAATGTAATACAGTTTAATGTAATATAGTTTGTGACTGCAGTAAATTTTTTGGTGGACATACTTTATCAATACTGTATGCTGATTATACTCCCTCATACTTTTTTTTCTGATTTGGGGCTATAAAATGAGAGCTACACTTTATATATGTAATTTTAAAAAGTTCTCTGAAAAAAACAGCCAAAAATAAATGTAGGAGAGATGATGATTTTACAAAAATAGTCATTTAGTAGTTTTTATAGTAATAGTTGACTGAACCCAAAACTAATGGAAAAATGTAATGAGAACAAATATATTTACACAATTTCAAAGTATGTTTCCACAAAGTACTAATGAATTTCAAAGGGAAAGATTAGAATTGTATAGAAGAGAAATAGAGTAGAAACAACCTTAATCAACAGACACTGATGTTAACACCAATAATGATACAGATCCAAGTGAAGTGCTGCCGGAAAGGTTTCAATAAGAACACAGTAAAATTCCTATGATTACGTTACACAAAAATATATCATTTGAGTCCAGTCATTTAGAAAACTGGATTGAATACTGAGAAACATTTGCCAAAACAACTTGATTGCAATCTTTATAAAAAAATCATAAAAAGTACAAAAAAACTGAAAAACAATTCCAAATAGAACTAAAAAAATAAAAAAGAACAACTATTTTAAATACATTAGTGTGGACTGAATGATTTCTAAAAACAACAAAATTGGCAAAGTTGGCTAAATTTGGGGAACCAGCAGGTGATGTGGTGGTTAAGGCACTGGATTCCCACATGGCTGACCATGGTATAAGTCCTGGACCTGGCAGCTTGAAAATCACACTGGGCATTTATACATGAGTTCCTAATATCCCAAAAGGAGAATGGAGGAGAAGTGATTACAGAATGGTCATCTCCCTTAAGCGGTGATTTCTCATTCCCTCCCCCTGCCCATCTCTCTCTGGCAAGCTCATGTGCCCTATGGCAAAAATGAAAAAAAAAAAAAAAAAAAACAGATTTTGGATAGAATTTGTATATTTGATAATTGTATTGATAATTTTGTTTATTTTGGGGGGTTATGGAGGATATGTAAGAAAATGTCTTTTGATAAAAGGAATATGCATTACACTATTCAGGGTAATAAAGCATCATTTCTATAACTTATTCTAAATGGTTCAAAATATAACATACAGACTTATATATTTATATATGGTAGATTTAGAGAGTGATAAATGTGTAGAGTTGCAGAATCTAGATTTAAAAATACAGGGAATTTTGGGAACCAGCAGTTAGCATAATGGCTATGTCGCTGGACTCCCACGTAGTTGACCGCGGTTCGCGTCCTGGACCCGGTGGCTTAAAACTCATGCTGGGCGCATGTGCATGCGTGCCCAAGATCCCAAGAGGAGAATGGAGGAGAAGGGATTGCGGCGTGACTATTTGATTTCTCGCTTTCTGTCTCTATGTCTCTCTCTCTCTGTCTGGCGAGCGCACGCACCCTATAGCTCTCTGACAGGGAATTTTTAAAAATTACTCTTACAACTTTTCTATAACATTGAATTTTTTTAGAATTATTTTATTGTTATTATTATTATTATTTTAATCTGACCAGAGAGATACAAAGAAAGAGTATGCCATTCAGTCTGGGACTTGAACCACGGTAATTCATGTGGGAATCCATTGCTTTAACCATCACCTGCTGGCCCCACTTTGCAATATTGAAATGTTTTATAAGTGAAAAGTTTTTTCTTCCTCCAGTCTCAGCCAGCCTGAATCACAGGCACATTTACACGTGCCCTGTGTGCTCATGGGAGTCCCAGAGAGTGAACACAGGACCTTTGACATACGAGTTAAGTCACATTACTGCTGTGCCACCACTGGGTTTTCACAAGCTATTATTTTCTGAAAGACATCAGATGATAGATGATGCCTCATTCAGAAAAAACCTGCTATTTATTTATCTATGTATTTATTTAAGTGACGATAGCAAAGCCAGTACTCTGAGACTAACATAGGATCATTACACATTTTAAATCTATAATATGGAGGCTATTGTTATCTGAGTTCACCTTCCAGATATGCTAATTTCTGCACTTGAATATTATAAACCAGAATGTAGATTTAAGAAACTTACCCAGAAATTTTGTACAGAATTTTGAATTGTCACTGCTACATAATTTAGCTGTCTCACAGTACAGTGGTCTATCAGAAAACTGCTTGAAAAGCTTTTAATTCTGCTCTCTCTGACAGCATCTCATTTTAACTTTATAGCCATGTCTTACCTATCAATGTATCTATTAATTTACCTTCAGAAAATAAAGGATTCTCCACCTTTTAAATGACAGTATTTGAGATTAAACCTAACATCTCAAGGTGATATTAAAATCACTGTAGCCCAGTTTGGCAAATGTGTTGCTCTCTTTATCACTCTAGACCCCACCTATCTCACAAACCTGATTAAAAAGTCTTATTTTTCCTTCCAGAACAAAACTATCTCCAATTCTAACAACTATTGCTTTTTTCTTGATTATTATCCTATGTGCCTCACTGTAGAGTAACTTACTTACATCTTATGTTCTCTACTAAATAGGGACTGCAAGCTTCTCAAAAGTACTGAGGACTGCTCATCCCTGTAGACTCCACCATGTGGAGAGAATATCCCAAAACAGACACCAAATTAAATGCATTCTTGTCAAATGGAAATAAGCTTCTAAGGCTCAATAATTTAGTAGCTGTGATGGACAGATTCTAGTGTGTCCTCTGTGATCCTTGCCTCTTAGTATGCATACCCTCGTGTAATTCCCTTCCCTTGAGAGTAGTCAATACCTGTTAACTTGATTCTGCCTAAATAGAATGTGGCAAAGGTGACAGGATATACATAATTATATATACCTGAATGCATTACACAAGATTATTATGCCCTTCATAAGAGCAGATACTCTTGCTGGCTAGCTTTGAGGAACTAAGTAGCCATGTTGAAAAGGTTTTGTGACAAGGAGTTGAAGGTGGTTTCTGCCCAATAACTTGAATGAAAATGAGACTCTCAATAGGACAGCTGCAAAAACTAAATACTGCCAAACATCATGTAAATTTGGAAATGAACTTTTTTCAAGTTGAGCCTCAAGTAAGACCACAGTTCCACCTGACATTAAGATAATAGTGAAGGGATATTCCAGTTGGCATTTTGTTTTTAATTTCTGTTTCTTGTTTTCTAATCTCCCTCAAAAAATAAAAAAGCCTTCAGCCCATTTTTTTCTCATATTTCTCACCTTTCTCACCCCAAACAGAAGGGATTTATAAAGACCAGCTTAACTATGAGTCTTGCTTTGCCATTGAAACTAAATTTTTAGGCATAATCCTGAAGATACAATGAAGAATCTTTTCTTTTGAATGCAAGAAATGCTATTTTTGAAACACTTCTCTTTCATATGATGTATATTTTTTCATTCATTTATTTATATTTTCTGTCCTTGCTCACATTTTAGTTTATCTATATGTTATGTATCCTAATTTCAGAGGAGCAAAGTGACTCTGTTGGACTAAGCCCAGGGTCTGGCAGAGGGAAAGTCCTCCATAAATGTTCATGAAACTAAAATTCAGGAGCCCAAAAACCTTGAAATTACATGATGGTGCTGCCTAAATTACTTCCTGTAATAGAGATAAAAAAACAGTTCTGAAGAGTTCTGAAGATAGTACCTAACCATTCTAAATGCCTCCTCACACACATGCAATGCACACATACATAACTTAAAACAGAGTTATTGATATTACATGTTGGTAAATAGAAAACCACTGTACTCTCTTAGTGCTTCAGAACCCAAAGTTCTCCTCAGAATAGCAAATCCAGACACATGATATGCATGAAGTATCTACTACATCACAAAAAGAAACCTATGGAACAATGGAACAGAACAGTGAGCCCAGAAAATCACACCTTTACAATCAAATTATTTTCAAGGGAGTGCTAAGAACATGCAGTAAGGAAGGGCAATATATTCACTAAATGTATCCAGAAAACTGTATATTTATATTCAAATGCAAAAGAATGATATAAGATCTTTATTTAATACCATATATAAAAAAAACAACTCAAAATGGATTAAAAGCTTTAAGACCTGGAACTGTGGAGATGACTTCTCATTCTCTCTCTCTCTCTCTCTCTCTCCCTTTCTCTCTGTATCATCCACCCTATGGCAAAAATCTGTTTTTAAAATTACCATATGGTCTAACAATCCAACTTCTGGGTATATATCCAAAAGAAGCAATATCAAGTAATATCACTATGCCAAAGAGATAGCTGTACTCCCATGTTCATTGCAGCCTTAGTCATAATAACCAAGATGCAAAAACAATCTAAATGCCCATTAACAGATGCATGAATTAAAAAAAATGTGGTATATATACACAATAGGGTGCCATTCTGTTAAAAAAAATTAATAGAATCTTGCCATTTGTGACAACATGGGTGAACATGGAGGACATTAATTTAAGTGCAATAAGTCGAGTACAGAAAGACAAACACTTCAACATCTCACTTACAATTTGGGAATCTAAAAAACGTTGAACTCATAGGAGCAGGAGCAGAATGATGGTTACCAGTGGCTGGAGCAGGGGAGATTAGGAGATGTTGATAAAAGATACAAAATTCCAGTTAAATAGAAGGAATAATTTCAAGAGATCCAGTACAAAAAATAATAAAAAAGTAGATTTTACGTGTTCTCATCACCAAAAGATGATATGTGAAGAAATACATATGTAAATTAGCTTGATTTAGCCATTACATAATGTATACATATTTCAAAACCTAATGTTGTCTATGATAAGTGAATATAGTTTTTATTTGTAAATTAAATAAATTTTAAAAACAACAATTTAAAGCCTTTACCATAAGGCATGGTTTGTGGTGAGGTTCTGTCTTAGTGATCCTTGATGAAGTGTCAAACATGAGTTAAGAAAATTAGGAAAGGGAGCTGTTCCTTAAAATGTTTTGCAAGATCAGGGATCCTGCTTCCAGTATGGCCTGCAGATTGATCCCTGAGTCTCTTGGAGGTAAAGTGTTATGATAGAAAAAAATCTGGTACTGAGTATCTAAATATTGGGTCATCAGAAAAGTTATTATTTTTCTATGCAAATGATGTGTCATGACATTTCCAAAGACCCAAATAATCAACCACTTGTTTCATGTAATCAAAATATAGCTGCATATATTTTTCTATGGTGATGATAAAATGACATAATGCCATTATGCCTGGGAAATTATGAAAAAGTAGACACATATGGATAACTGTTAATGTTAATTATCACTAATGAGCACTGACTAGACGCTAATACCATACTGGACACTTAAGCAATTATTTCATTTTATCTTCCCTAAAACATTATGAGGCAATCATTATTACCAACATGATACAGTTTAGAAAATTGAGGCTCAGAGAGACTGGTGATTTAATTTTTTTTTGATTCAGTAAATAACAGAGCCAGGATTCACATTCAACTCTCTCCAGCTCTCAAATATACATGTCATACTTTCATTTGCCCAGCTATTATCTGCATTTTAATTCATACTCATGGGTTAAGAAAAGTCAGAAAAAGGGAACTTTTTAATTTCCAGTGGAGTTTTACCAATGAAATCATTATCTTCCTGCCTGGATCTTCATGCTAATTCATAAAGTAAATCCATGACCATGAGAATCTCCTAGATACTGCCAAGAATGAACCCCATAACTTGCTGGTTTAGTGGGGTCAGAATATACAAGAGGGTAGTAATGTTGACTAAGAAGGTGTCAGTTTTACATAGTGCCTTCTTGGACTGTAACTACACTCCCCTTAATGCCTTCTCATTCCTCAACTTCGAAGGTGTTGAGGTGAGGAGGGAATTAATTACTATAAGCCATGCTCCTACCTCCTGAAAAGATGGCGCACATAAACTGTAGGCTGGGCCTCTATAAAGATGAAATGAGAGACCATAACTCCCCCAGGAGGACTGAGGAATGGGTTTTTATCTATTTATCTGATAAATGCTGAAATTGTTCCAAGGAAATTTGCTTTCCTGGCCTAAAGCAGCTTTTCCCGAGATCAAATGATTATGTCTCTTTTTAAAAGATGTACTCAAAAGCTTGTGCGTGGGCACAAAATCAAAATCACATGTGCACACTGTCCAAGCACCTTAACTTTAATCTGCAAAAGAGAAAGGACTTCCTGGTAACATTTCCAGAATATGAGTATAAAAGAGTCATGCCGTAAAGCACGGGACGGGGGTTGGGGAGTGTCTGAGTCTGACAGACTAGAATTCAAGCTCTAGCTCTTTTACATACTAATAGTAAAATCTTGGAAAATTGCTTTTTCTCTCTGATCCTTAATTTCCCATCTATAAAAATAAAGATAAAAAGTGCCAATCTTGTGGTGTTGCCATGAGGATTAATTAAAGAAAGGCATGATAGAAAAGGAAAACATCTAGCGCAGAGTTCCACATGGAATAAGCCCTTCACAGATTCTGTGCTTAGATCATATGAGTTTCTGGGTGCCAAATGAAGAGAAAGGTGTCCATACATGTAAAAGGGAGAAAAAGAAAATATAAGTAAATAGTCCAAATGAGAAATAAAAAAGATGGCAAGATCCCAAGTCATACTCTTGAGGTTTAAGAAAAGGTCACTGTGTGACGTCATATCTGGACAGGAGGTCAGGAAGACACAGCACTCTGCTGAGGGGACCCAGAACCTTCTCTGAACACTTTTGGAATTCTGAAGGCAACAAAATAAATGTTTAAAAATAAGAAAATTAAAGAAAAGGAGACCACAGGAACACACACACACACACACACACAAACAGTCCAGAAATATGTAAGACTTTATTCACTCAACCATCAGTAATTGAAACATCATGAAAAGGAAAGAAAAAAGAAGAGATGATCTGAAGTTGTCTCTAAGCTCTGCAAATAACTAATTGATGACCAGGCAAAAAACTGCATTCCTTTCTCAGGGCTTTGATGTTTAAGAAATATTCCTGCATTTGACAGATGTTTTCTAAGATCTTTTAAAACTCTTTCTTTTTTCTTTAGATTTTTTTTTTTTTTTTTTTTTTTTTTTTTTTTTTTTTTTTTTTTGCCATAAGGCATGTGTGCTCACTGGAGAGAGACAGAGAAAGGGAAAGTGAGAAATCACCTCTCAGGAAAGAAAGCCACACTACAATTCCTTCTTCTCCATTCTCCTCTTGGGATTGTGGGCATGCACGCACGTGCACCTGGTGTGTTTTCAAGTTGCCAGCTGCAGGACTCAAACCTCAGAGTCAGCCAGGTGGGATCTGGTGCCTTCACCACTATGCCACCTGCTGGCCTCAAAGCTCTTATTTTTTAAAGCTTTAGATCCAGACTTAAAAAGAGTATTAATGATGCTCATTTTTAATTGAATATGATATACAAGCATATTTAATCATATATATATATATATATATACACACACACACACACATACATATACATAATAGAAGCAGCATGCGACTATAAATGCCAGGTGTTCTCCAGCCAACATCGACTGCATATTATTTTTACATAAAATAGAGTTAAGCACACTACCAAAGATGTTTGATGATTGCAAACTGTCCCAGGGAAACCTCAGGGACCATGAACTAAAGATGGTAGGGCAACATGAAAAAAGGAACCTGGGGCACCTGTCATCTCCAAAAGAGAGTTCCCTCCATTCAAGAATACTGGGAATGAATGCAGAAAAACTAGAGCCACAGAAAATTCATAAAATATTAAAACATGACCAGTTCCTACTGATTTCTCTGTGTTTTCACATCGCAGTCTAAATATCTTATATAATGTTTCTGGTGAACCCCTTCAGTCTTCTGCCTATGCCTGCCTAGTCTGAGCAAACACATTAGAAAGAGGGAGCCTTCAGAGAAAGCAGATCCATGTGACCTTTATAAGCAAAATCGGGCTTCCCTGCGGCAGAAGGAAATTTTAAGTCAGGAGAATGAGTTTCTCCTAGAAAGGTTGTCTAGTGAAGTTTATGCCTGGTGAACTTTTACTCAGAGCTGTGAGTGTGGTACTGGTTCTGTAAGTTGATGTAAGCTAGATGGGGCCCAAAGCGACCTGAGCTCCCATGAGCACTGGCTGCAATCACCACTGTCCTCTTCTCCAAATGAACACTCTGCTCAGCATCACTTACTACTTGTGCACCAAGCAGAGCCCAGGTAGAGAACTGTTCCACAGTACCTGGCTGGTCTGTCCCCACCTTTCTGTGCCCCACTCTCACCCCACCCAAATGATGGTTTGTCCTGGAGGCCACACACTTGCTCATATCAGTGATGGACTACCCTGCAGACTTCCTTGTGAGTGTGGTCAGTGTGGCCTCTAACAAACTGGCATTCAGAGGCAGAGCAGTGGTGTTCATCAAAGCTGTGGAAGCCCTGCTGACTGACTCCTGGCTCCCTAAAAAAAAAAAAAAAAAAAATCTTCCTGAAGCCACCTTGTGATGTTCTGCTGGGGATATTTGAATGCTTAAAGAAAATTCTGAGTCTATTTGAATTTCTCTCAGAGATTCTGGTTTTCACTGCTATGGTCATCTTTACAGTAAAGGACTAACATGTATTAAGGAGGTTAAAATAGCCAGTTTTGTTTGTTTGTTTGTTTTCTGCATTGAAGTATATTTAATCAGTGAGCAGTCCTGGCTGCTCGTACAAGTCTGTGCAGCTGTGAGCCACCTGTGAGAGAGGCCTTTCCTCAGTAGTCACAAACTCTGTCTTTGGCAGTTCTTAATACAACCTAAAATACAGCTTCTTTAAATAGACTTTCTTTTTTTTTTTCTTTTTATTATTTATTTTTACATTTTTCCACAAACATTTACTTTACATATCAAAAAAATTTAACTCGTACTCCGTAGTTCCTGATAGTTAATAAACAACTTTCAAAATTTCAAAATACTGACTGTTAAAGATAATGTTTAAAATATTTCTTATAATTTTGTATAATTTTGTTTGTGATCCTATAACAACAGAAACAGTATGGTTTTAAATATTTTTGAGAAAATATTTACATGTCAACTACTCAAATTGTTGAAAAGCAAATAATGCCCAGCACACCAGTCACACATAAACCTTCTCAATTTAGCCCTGCCCAGGTATTCTGTGATATACCTTCTGCTAGCAAAGATTAGTCTCCTTTTCTTCCTTCAAAGTCTTGAAAAAAGAAAAGTAAGTCCCTGTAAACTTTCACTTCATGGACAGATGATGGTCCACCTTTATAGACAGACACAGTCATGGGAAGGTGCATCAGAATCCTTCCAATCCCAAGTAATTGGTATAAAAACATTTGGCTACATCTCAGAATAATGTACAGCTTTAGAGAGGAATGCTAGATGATGAGAGTGGAACAAATCATTCTCATAAAAATCAAGGATGGCTGGTGCAAGTAACAGTGACACGGAAACGAAGAGCGAGAAAACTGAAGGGTCAGGAAAAAAAGTGCCTGAACGCAAATATATGAACAGAATGGGTACAAATGACAAAGAAAGCCTGTTAAAGTCCCTGACTGAATGAGACCACCAGATGGCGTAAGAATTATGTTGCTGAACTCCCACATAGTTGACTGCAGTTCAAGTCCCAGACCCAGAGGCTTGAAACTCAGGTTGGGTACATGTGTGTGTGAGCCTAAAATCATGAGAAGAGAAAGGAAGAGGAAAGATTGCAGCATGGTCATCTCCCCTGGATGGTGATTTTTTACGTTCTGTCTCTCTGTCTCTCTGAGTCTGTCCTGCAAACACATGTGCCCTATAGCACAAATCTCTCTAAAAGAAAAGAAAACAAAAACTCTGACTGAACTTGTTGCTGAAGACCGCACCTATGCCTATACTTGCTAGAAAATATCCCATGGATGAAAGCAACTTATAATTAGAGACAAAGAATGACATAGAAAACAAAGTAAATGTGGTTTATCAATTAGAAGATGATTTGGAGAAAAAAAAAAAAAAAACACTAAAGCCACATTTATCTTGTTAACTTAATGGTTTCTTATGAAAAGTTTTAAATGTGAAAAACAAGTTCAGTAATATCATGTGAAGAAAACTTCACAAATGAAGACCTTACAGGATAAATAAAAAGTTTCCAAACTAAGCAAATATCTTCATGATATAAAATCCACAGCTTGAAAATGAGATACAAAAGCTTCAGCTAAAACTCGAAAGACTTCCAAATATCAAAAACTTATCATGAGACTTCAGAGAAAAATCAATTAAGGAAAAAAATATGCTGCTTAGAAAGAAAGAAGAAACTTCCCTGAGTGTGCAGATACATAACGATGTACACATATCAGAAGCACAACCTCTTCGGATGGCTGCAGACAAAGAATTGGAGAGAACCATTCTATCAAAATCACATTCTCTTCTATGAGCAAAGAGGACAGAAATTTGGATGATGGTTCTTCTGTTAACTGAGAGATAGAAGAACAAGCTGAAAACCTAACATAATTACAATGGGTAAATAGTGGCCAATGTTGAATTTAAGTTCCGGCCTTTCTTGAGTGGCCCTTTTGTAAGTGCTGTTGCGTACACAGCCGATGGGATTCTCAACTATATTAGGGAATCCTCTGGGTCATCAAGGAGGAGCATCACGCTGTGAATACTCAACATACAAAGTCACAGGCCAGTTTCATTCAGCTTTCCCAGCAGGTGACCCTGGATATTCATGACATATGCCAATTTTTGGCTTTTTAATAAAAAGTACTTTTATTGGTACCAACAGATGGCATAATGGTTATGTCACCAACAGATGGCATAATGGTTATGTCACTGGACTCCCAAGTAGTTGACTACAGTTAGAGTCCCAGAGCCGGCAGCTTAAAACTCACAGTTGGCATGTGTGTGTGTGTGTGTGTGTGTGTGTGTGTGTGTGAGTCTGTGTATGTGTGTGCTCAAGATCCTAAGAGGAGAATGGAGGAGAAGGGATTGCAGTATGGCCATTCCCCATGGGGGGGCGGGGGGTGATTTCTCACTTTCTGTCTCTCTGATTCTCTCTGTGTCTTTAGTGAGCGCATGCATCCTATAGCAAAAATATCTCTTAAAAAAGTACTTTTTATCTCTTTTCAGTTTAACTATTGTTATTTAATTGATTTATAAATGCTCTTATTAAAGCTTGATACCACTATTATGCCCAAGATAATACATTTCAAATAAAGATGCATTTATTACAATTTTTATATATAAATTATTTCCATTTCATTGGTCTCTATACAATTAGTATATTATATTTTGGTTAAAGTAAAAGGTTCACCATTATTTTAATCATTGGTGGAGATGGTAGAGGGTGAGAGATAGGGAATCGAGAATGGGAAAAAAAGCAAAATATACAGGAAACAAGAAATGGAAAATTATTTGTTGATGATAAGACATATGTTGTTGTAATTGATTGAGCCAATATACAGTGTATTCTGGATGGAAAATCTCATTTTGTATGCTATAATGACGTATATTAATGTAAATAAATAAATTTAAATTTTAAAAATATAAAAAAAAATCATTGGTGAAGTTTAACATGGTTAGAGACCTTTAAAATAATGAAGACTATTTCAGTGGCCCTCCAATAGGGTTTATTTGAACCTATTTAATTCTAATATATTGACCACATGCAACAAAACTCTAAAAAAATAAATAACATGAATTACAGGAACTTAGGAAGGAATAAATAAAAAGAGAAAACATATAAATGATCACTAAAGACATACTGGTTTGGGTTCATTAGAAGAAGAAAGAAGAGGGAACCAGCAGTTAGCGTAATGGCTATGTCGCTGGACTCCCATGTAGTCGACCGCGGTTCACGTCCCAGACCCGGTGGCTTAAAACTCTTGTCGGGCGCTTGTGCGTGCGTGCCCAGGATCCCGAGAGGAGAATGGAGGAGAAGGGATTGCGGCGTGACCATCCCCTCTGGGGGGTGATTTCTCACTTTCTGTCTCTATGTCTCTCTCTGTCTGGCGAGCGCACGCACCCTATAGCGAAAACCTCTCCAAAAAAAAAAAAAAAAAAAAAAAGAAGAAGAAGAGAAGAAAAAGGGGGGAAAAAGAAGAATGAGTAAAAAAAAATAAAAGCCATTGACAGTTTTTCAAATAATAAAATATATACATATATAAAATAATTTATATTTTATATCTATCTAAATATATATACGCATACATTTTTTAAAGTAGCAAGACATATTATCATTTTAAAAATCTATTGTCAGGGCCAGCACCTTGCCTCCCACACGGCCAATGGCTGTTCAAGTCCAACATCCAGTGGCTTGAAACTCACGCCAGGCCCATGTGTGCGTGTGCCTAAAATCCCAGGAGGAGAATAAAGGAAGAAGGATTGTGGGGTTGATTTCTTGCTTTTTGTCTCTCTGTCTCTCTGTCTCTCCAGGGAGCGCATGTGCTCTATAGCAAAAGTCTCTTAAAGAAAAATAAATAAATGCTATTGCTATCCTGGTTTTTAAAAACAACAGGCAAGTATAGGCTAGATTACATTGTCAGTTGATGAGTGGGAAGGAAATGGTGTCTCAGACAAAGATCAAACACAGGAAAAAGATGCCATGTCCCAGATTTACACTGGCTTGAACTAGATCCCAGTTTGCCATTGCTTCATTGAAAGCTGATATCACATTCTCTTCCTTTGGAACGGCATGAAATAGCATATTTTTAATAATCTAGACGTACACAGTGTATCTTATTTAATAATGATAGAAAAGAAAATGATCATTGTGTAAGAACAAATGAGCAATGAATCTATCTTAAAGGCTAATTTAACAATAGAAAATTTAAAGTATCTAAAACACTGCATACCATTTTTTTTTTTTTTTGAGAGGTTTTTGCTATAGGGCGCGTGTGCTCGCCAGACAGACAGAGAGAGACGTAGAGACAGAAAGCAGGAAATCACCCCCCGGGGGGATGGCCACACCGCAATCCCTTCTCCTCCATTCTCCTCCCAGGATCTTGGGCACGCATGCACACACACCCGGCGTGAGTTTAAGCCACCAGGTCCAGGACGCGAACCGTGGTCAACTACGTGGGAGTCCAGCGACATAGCCATTATGCTAACTGCTGGTCCCACACTGCATACCTTTTGACCATTAATTCTCATCCTAGGATTTTGTTTGTTATTGCTATCATTGCTTTATTTTTATAGTACTATTTATGTACATATTTGTGGGTTACAGTGGGGTTTTTCAAAACTTGTATACAATGTGTACTGATCAAATCTAGAGAACAAATAGAAACAACAGCATAGGGAAGTAGTTTTAAAAATATACTTCAGAACGTTATTTAGCATAGTAAATAACTGAAAACCACTCCTTTAGAAAACAGTGGAGGACTAACTATGGTACAACCAGTATATTTACAGTAATAGTTAGATTTAGAGTATGAGACTCTAAATGTAGAGTTGACAGTAGTCTCTCTGGTCCCAACCTCTTCCACTCAAGTAAATGAAGAAACAGGCTGAAAGGGCATTCTTAAGACCACATGGCTGATCAACAGTAGCCATATCTGCTAATCTCCTAGCCCTAGAATTGTCTTAGTTTTTCCCTTAGGAAGTCTGGGACTCCAGTAATCGAGCCAGGAATGAAAAATTGATAGTCCTGAGACCAGCAGTTAGCGTAATGGCTATGTTGCTGGACTCCTATGTAGTCGACCGCGGTTCGCATCCTGGACCTGGTGGCTTAAAACTTGTATACAATGTGTACTGATCAAATCTAGATAACAAATAGAAACAACAGCATAGGGAAGTAGTTTTAAAAATATACTTCAGAATGTTATTTAGCATAGTAAATAACTGAAAACCACTCCTTTAGAAAACAGTGGAGGACTAACTATGGTACAACCAGTATATTTACAGTATATTTAACATGTGTGCATGTGTGCCCAAGATCCCGAGAGGAGACTGGAGGAGAAGGGACTGTGGTGTGGCCATCCCCCCTGGGGGGTGATTTCTTGCTTTCTGTCTCTCTCTGTCTTTCTGGCGAGCCCATGTGCTCTATAGCAAAAACCTCTCAAAAAAAAAAAAAAAATTGATAATCTTAGCCAAACCAGAGATACCTGCCTCCTCATGAACAGACTTTGTTCAACGTAAAAAAATAAAATTGCTTGTTGGTTTTTTAATTGACTTTGCTCCTTTCTTTGGCCTTATGGTCTCCATTCTTAACTTTTGGGGCATGATAGACTTTGAGTTTGTGACAACACTAAACATGGAGAATGCATGATTCTTTAAAAAACACCCTGACATTTTTTTTTTTTTTTTTTTTTACCATTTACTTTGAATGTAGGCAATAAATGATGATCATTTCTCTTGATATGCTGAGGGTTAACTCATGCATTCTAGCAGATGTCACAAAAGCCTGTAAAATGCCTTTTTAGGTAATCAAGAGCCATCCCCTAAGGGAAGGTGCAAATGAAAAGTGGTACACGTGACATATAATGACAACTCTATTACTAGCAAGTGAGAATTTAGTGGTGAAACTAGCTGTTCCCAGTTATGAGCTCTGGAAGCAGATGCTAAGATGGAATTGGGCATGAAGAATGTTTTGGGGATCAACTCCTGTGAAAGAAAGGGTTAGAAATCAGGATTGAGCAGACAAAAGAGTTGAACAGTGATTCAGGCTCCACATTCACGTACCTGGTTTTGCAATGGAGAGCTCTGGGGGCTTATCCCATTTGAGTGTCTCCACAGAGGTCTAAAAGGGCAGCACCTTTGCTACTTCTGCCACTCTCCATCAAGGGGTGAGAGGCCACTCTGGGAGAGCATGCTCAGGTGCTGGAAGCTTCCTGTAGCTAAGGCAAACCAGGAAGCTAACAGCCATAGACCATCACTGACAACGTTTCTAATGTCCAGTCAACATGTTCCTCCTGGAAAACAGATTTGGGTGATGCATTTCCCATAGGAGCTTAAAAAAGGGATAATCGCACATCCAAAAATAAAACTGGGGCACCAGGAAACAGGAGGAAGTTGAAGGAGGTGATAGGGCAGTGTGGGAAGAGAAAAAGAAATGTGAATGTTATTGCAAGGAGCAGAAAAAAGTATGCAGTTTGGAAGGATGCTTTTTTCCATTTGGTATCAAGTGTTTGGTTTGTTTTTAATGCATGAAGACTGATGATAAGGAATCTCTTCTCAGTGACTTTACAGAGACTTAAATAGTTTCCCTGAAATATTTCCATACTGGTGACTCATCATTTTTGTCATGATGCCTAGAGATGAATTACCTTTCTATGATTTCCCTTTGAGAGGGGATACGATATGGACAGAGAAGGGCTGTGACTTGCCCAAGTCATTAAGTGAGTTGGCAGTAAACCTGGACTTAACTCCCAACTTTTTTATCTGCAGTCCTGTACTTTCCACCCAGAGCATAACAGATGACAAACAGGGTTGTTTCCATGGCCATTTTAGACCAGGTACCCTTCTTGGATGGCAGCAACAAGGAGTGGTTTAGGGCAGAACCATTTGCTTTGGGACCCTAATTTCAAATATGTTATATTCCCCAGACATCCTCTGGAGGGACCTGAAATCTCCTCTGGCTTTCTGAACTGGCTTCATTTCAACAAACATATATTAAGAAGCTATGATATGCAAGTTATGGTAAGCATTTCTTGTACTTCTTTCTTCAAGCCTCCCTCCCCTTTTCCCCCATGACCACAATTCCAGTTCTTCTGTGTATGTCCTATTTTGGCTCCTTTGCAGGAAGACAGACATATCTTTTATTGGAGCTGCCCAAGTAGATACATAATACTATTTTTTTCTACAGACACAGCTATATGTATGAGCACAATCCACTTCTCATCTGGATACCAGTGAGAGGTAGGAGTAATTCTAAAATATCAGTGGACAAAACAGAAAAAAAAAAAAAGAAAAAGGGAGGAGAGGCTGAACAACGATGAAGCAGTACAACACGACCTCCATGGGAAGGTTGCTGGGTTTCAGTTGCAGACCTCCTTGAGTACCTCAGACACGCCTGTGCTCATGATCCAGGCTGGCCGAGGCTGAGATAAATAATGCCATCAAGACCCTCTTGGAAGTACTGTCTCTCTCTCTCTTATTCACTCATGGAAAAAATAAACAAACTTTTGAAAATGGAAAGTGGGACCAGCAGATGACATAGTAGTTAGATCACCGGACTCCCATATGGCAAACTGCAGTTACAGTCCCAGACCCGGTGGCTTCCAAATCATGTTAGGTATGTGTGTATGCATGCCCCAGATCCTGGGAGGAGAATGGAGAAGGGACTGTAGCATGGCCATCCCTCCTGGGAGGTGATTTTACACTATCCCTCCTGCTGTCTCTCTCTCTACAGTGAGCACACGTTCCAGAAGACAAAAACCTCAAAAAGAAAACAACAAATAAAAAGAAAGGAACAAAGAAAGGAAAAAGGAAGAAGGAAGGAAGGAAGGAAGGAAGGAAGGAAGGAAGGAAAGGAAGAAAAGAAAAGAAAGAAAAAAAAGAAAAGAAAAAAAGAAAAGAAAAGAAAAGAAAAGAAAAAAAAGAAAAAGAAAAGTAAAGAAAAGAGAAAAGAACAAAGAAAAAACACAGGAACTAAAAGATACGGGAGGAGGGGCAGAAATAGTATCTTCAATCAGCTCCATGAAGAGGGGCAGGAACCATGTCTCATACGTTTATCCCTCCTGTGAGTTCTTAGACCATCATCTGACAGGTACCTACTGTATAAGTGAATAAAGAACAAGTCACTATCACAGTTAGTGATAAAGCATTTGTAGCAACTCACCTGTGCTTCAGCAGTTATAAGCATTATTTGCAATTGTTTTCCATTTCTTAAAAACAATCTAATATATGAACTGAAAGACAGGAATAGGTGCACAGGAGCTCTGGCTACAGGCAACTGGGGCTGTGTGCAATAGGAGAAAAAGAAACTGACAGGACATAATACCAGTTAAATTTCTACCTGCCAGGTATGCCTTTTCCAATAAGTCATTATTTCTATAAACTTACATCTGCCAAAGGCTGAAAATCTAAGTAAAATTTTCATTTCCCTATATTCTTGATTTTGAATGGCAGGGTCTACAGAGAACTAGTCATAATTTAATGAAAGTAAAGTCTTCTGAACTTAAGACACCCAAAACAAATCATTAAGCTCAATTTACTGATTAAATTGTTGTGTCCTCTAGACCTAAGAAAGGGATCATTTTATTATTTTTCCTATACTTTTCATCACATGGATCTCTTCTGTGAGACCTTTCAGTATGAAAGCAGGAAACTAAAAACTCGATACACCAAACAGAGAACCCTGAATTTGTCATAACTCATGTCAGATGATCAATTAGGCTACTGGACAGACTTCAGCTCCACATTCTATGCTAATGACCAAAATAAGTATAAGACATTAGAGAGTTTCAACATCCTATGCATTAACCTTCAAATTAACCCTGCATTAGACTCCCCTGTCCTTTTCTGAGGAGAAATCTAAGGTCACAGTCTTTATCATGACTCAAAATTAGCATAGTCAGCTTCCATCTAATGAAAAGAGTTTAGTGACCCTGACTCCCACTAGTAGGTGGTACCACTGTATCAACCAATAAGTGGGTGATAATTAGCTGGAAAATGACTCAGGAGGTGTACAGATAAACCTTCATTTTAATAACTCTGCCAATGATCAGCAAGTTAGTTGGACCTGCACCATTTTGCCAGCCACTAAATATGCATTTCCTTGTCCTGTAGTTCTCATTGAGTCTTGTCTCCTGTTTCTCTTCTCTTCAACTATTACTTCAACTGACAGATGTTGGTCATCTATTATGTGCAATTACTTATCTTCACCAAGTGCCAGGGCAGAGTGGAAGAAAGACATCCCCAGTCCTTAGTCTTTGGAAGTTTATATTTTAGGAGAATAAGAGAAAAGAGAAGAATAGGTATTAAAATATGAAGAAGGAAGAAGAAAAGGAAGATAGTAGGAGGAGGGATAAAAATAATTGGTGACAAAAGGTTTTAATAAACCCCAGTAATATTTTGCTATATGTATCTTTTAATTTTGTGACTTATTGATTATTATGCATCCGCATACACAAAAAGGTTTAATAAATCCATTCAACATCCCTAGAAAATAGCTACTAATCCACTATTACAGATTAGGAGACTGAATTTTAGACTATGTTGAGATACAGGCTGGCTCTATTGCCTGGTGGTTAAGACAACCAGATCCCACATAGCCAATACCACGTTTGAGTCCTGGACCCAGTGACTTAAAAAACACACTAGGAATATGTGCATGCATGTCAAAAATCCCCAAAGGAGAGAGAAATGGAAGAGAAGTTTTTGAGACATGACATTCTTCATGGAGAGGGAGAGTTCCTTCTTTCTCTTAGTACAGAGAAAGTGGAAAGTGACAGAAAAAGAGACAGTCATATCACAGCACCAGGAAGAGACTATGGAGAGTCCTCATGGCCAAGACACAAGCACCTTCCAGAAGTACAAGATGGTCAACAATGGTTTCCTCTTACTGGGCTAAGTGCAATGCCAATAACATTAGAAATTTTCACTTATAAACTCATCTATCCAACCTGTAAGGGAGGTCCTGCCATTTCTCCTTCTATAGAAGTGAAAATATGTATAGGGTACTCATGGTCACAGAGCTAATAAATAAAGAAGTAAAGACTGAAATCCATATTTTTCTATCATCAAAACAATTTTTATATGAATATTCTCCACTGTGCCAAATATGAAAGAAGGGTCAGTGAGGCTAAGAACTGAGTAAGGGTGTCTGTCATTAGTGACAAAGGCATAGATGGTCCTCCAAGTTATTATCCATACCAGGGTACTTTAGAGACAGAAGACAGATGCTCTTAATAACATGCTAAAACAGCAGGTGTAGTGAGGGTATATAGTTCCTCTACTAAGACAGCATTAGTGACTGTCACAAAGAGTAATTGTAGATGTCAGCAGGTGGCATGGAGGTGGTTAAGGCTCTGGTCACATGGACAACTCTACAGTTCAAGTCCTGGACCTGGCAGCTTGAAAAACTCATTGGGCATGTGTGTGCATGCTCAGTGTCCCAAGAGGAGAATGGAGGAGAAGAGATTGAGGTTATTCCACCTAGAGGGTGAGTTTTCACTTTCCTTCTCTCTCTTTCTGGCAAGCACATGTGCCTTGTGGGAAAAAAATCTAAAAAAAATGAAAGGAACAGTTGTAGTAGAACAATGAGACAGAGATCAAAAAGAAAAGGATGAAAAAGATAAATAAACATAGAAATTGAGGGTAAATAGTGTTGCTATTAAATCACAATCAAGAGAGGACCAGTTGTGGCATGGTGGTTAAGACAATTGGATCCCACATGATCAACTGTGCTTTGCGATTCCCTGACCTTGACACTTAGAAAACATGATGAATATGTGTGTGTGCATGCCCCAAATCCTCAGAGGTGGGAGAAATGAAGAAGAGGAGATTTCAGCTTGACCATTTCCCTTTGAGGGGGGGGGGCGGTGGAGGGTGATGCTTTCTCACCCTCCCTCTCTGTCTTTCTGTCCATCTCTCCTGGTACATGCTCACACCCCACAGTGAATTTTTTTTTTTTTTTTTGAGAGGTGTTCGCTATAGGGTGCATGCGCTCACCAGACAGAGACAGAGAGAGACATAGAGACAGAAAGCAAGAAATCACTCCCCAGGGGGGATGGTCATGCCGCAATCCCTTCTCCTCCATTCTCCTCTCGGGATCTTGGGCACACATGCACATGCGCCTGGTGTGAGTTTTAAGCCACCGGGTCCGGGACGTGAACCGCAGTTGACTACGTGGGAGTCCAGCAACATAGCCATTACGCTAACTGCTGGTTCCTGCCACAGTGAATTTTTGAAAAGTCAAGAGATCAGAAGACCAACATAAAAATAATTTAAGCATGGTATTTCCTGCTTAATGTAAGCTCAATAATGGCAGAGAACACATGTATTCTATTCATTTTCATATCCCTAATACTTTGGTTAGAGCCTGGCATCCAGTAGACAGTCAATACATAGATTTTCTATGAATAGCAGGAAGTTAGAGAAAAGAATTAAATTTATAGAACAGAAGAATGCTTAGAATAACCGTAGGCAAAGAAAGAATACTCAGTAAGATAGGAGTTAAAAGATATTAACAAAGGAAGAAATGATGGGGGGGGGGGAATAAGGGTTAATGGTAGATGGCCTAAAGGATTTAAAACCAATAGATGTTTAGTTTTTAAAGGAAGAAGGGTAACTCCTTTCCTTACTGAAATAATAAAATGATGCAGCAATGACTGAATTGTACACAGGGAAAAGATAACTTCCTGTCACTCGTGATTAAAGGCAACAATATGCACTGAACATTTCCAAAGATTTGCACTAGTGATGTACCTCATGCCTGGTAACCTAAATGGCAACATCTAAGGTAAGGTGGATTCTTTTCACTGGCAACACCTTTTAGTATGGGTTAATCGAATGTGAAGAACCTAAGCAGACGAAATTTCTTGGACTGTTTTTCCAGTAACATGGGTATTCCCTGCTTGTCCAAAACTTGAAAAATACCCACAGAACCAAATGGGAGTTTAAACTGGATAGCAGATTCCCAAAGGACTGTAGGCCATCTTAATACAATGACTGGGTTTTCACTGCAGCTCTTCAAAAAATGATGCAAATGAGAAAAAGTTTAGTTTTTCGTAAGCCAAAATTTATTCTATTTAATAATATTCCTCTATTCTGAATCATGTCCTTCCATCTTTCTGTTGTTGTTGTTCTTGTTAAACTTTTTTTGTTTTTCCTAGTACAATCAGTATCTAAGCTGGATATCTGATTTGGGTGTGTCACGTTTAGTGGTCTGACTTTAAAAAAAATATTTCCCAAATTATACACATAAAAATGCATATTTTTTGAAAAGGTTCAATGCATATCAATGTCATTTGGTCCTTACCACTGAAAATACTTATTTCCTATTGTAGTATAATTCAGTCATTACTGCATCATTTTATCATTTCATTAACAGAAGAAGTTATGTTTCTTCATTTGAAAATCAAACACCTAACCCTTTCAAATTCTTTAGCCTATTTACCACCACTCCCTCCTATTTTACTCATCAATTCCTATTTCATAATTACTCTTTATAGTCATACTTTCTTGAAACTTTCTTGTGCTTTACAATCCTTTATACTGGAGCCTACAGTACCAGAACTTGCCAAGGGTACTTGGCTCTGTGATTTGCATGGCAAAACTCAAGATTCTGAGCTTCCTAGTCAGACCTCCTTTGATGACTGGCTATGAAAAGAGATAAGCCACAGACTCTCCCTGGTACCCACAGTAGTCCCAACAACCAAGCAAGTGATATTTCTTGATAGAGAGAGAGTGAAGAGAGTTTTGAAGGATTAGTAACGAGATTAGATTGTAGCTGTATAATAATATTAGGGGCTAGTAGAAAAAGTCATGACATACTTTCTATGTAAAAAATGCATCATGACTTTTCAGACAACTCAATAGTAGTATGTTGTTTAAATGTATCTATATATTAAGCAAAATAAGCTCTTTTCTGGGTCCTTAAGGAACAACGTAGAAGTCTGAACTGGGATTGAACATATGAGGCACTGGACACTTGGAGAAAACAAAAGTGAGAGAAATCAGTAAGGCAGTATGAATTCAATGAGTCAGTCTTCAGGCGAAATGTGCAGATGGAATTCTGGGATGAGAAGGATGTCCTATAGTCAAAACAGAGTAAAAAGAATCAGGTAATACATAGAGAGAGAGAGAGACAAAGAGAGTATTAGTCTCAATACATTTTCTGAGATTGATAACAGAAAAAACCCAAGCTAGAAGTAAAATAGTGTTTACAGTTTCAAACACTAAATTTTGCTCTGTTTTCAGCAGCTCTGATGTAGCATCTGGCTGTGATAACTGAAAGGAGAAACTCTAAAAATGAATAACACATACATATGTTCTTTCCCTGTCCTGATGAAGCCACTGCTGAAAAAGAAACTCCAGGAAAAGAAAACATTAAAACACTTCCCAAAGTTTTAAGGGACGATTTTCTGATGAAGGAATGGAATCCATAATAGGATCTTCTATTAAGATAGAGTCCAAGAGAGAGTCTCGGTATTCAGAATTATCTTCCCCAGGAGAGCTCATTGTTATATGCAAGAAAGTTCCTTTTGAAAAAAGAATCATTGTATGTCAACTTGATATTGTGTAAAAATGAAATTTTTGAACATCAACTTTTTTTTATTAGATAGCTTATGACAAGATGGAGAGTCTCTCTTATACAACTGAGATATAACTCATGATATGTAAAACTATATTAATCTGATCAGGTTGCCATGGTAAAATACCACAGACTGATTGACTTAAACAACAGGCATTTATTTTCCATTTATTTTCTTACAGTTCCAAAGCTATAGATACTAGGTCAAGGTTCCAGCTGATTCTTTTTTTTATTTTTATTTTTATTTTTTTTAAACGTGGATTACCTTTGAAAACATTAAGTTCAATTAGAGATGAAGAACTTCATCATGACATGTTGTTAGGTGAGATTTAGAAGAATATAGCGTTTTTACAGAGTTCTGCATAATTTGAGGGTTCTAAGAGCTTTTTCAAACACATATTTGAATCCTAATGAATATTATATATACTTCCATTTGGCATATGTAGATGTTTTTGCTTTTATGAGCAAAATCAATGCTCATGAAAACACATAGCTACCTGCTTTGTGTGGGTCTGGTGCTTTTTATATTCATGAAGCACTTACCTCTCCTGCTGAGGAGAAAGTGCTAAAGGCCTACATAGTCTTTTGAGTTGAGAAACCCTAGAATCAGTGTTTTCAGTTACTGGAGAATTTAATTTTTCCCTTAGTATATTTTGGCTCTTTGAGAGGGTTCTACTTGGAAAGCTTCTCCCTGGGAGGCCTTTGTTTCTCGTTATCTTTTTTCCCCTCCTTGGATCTACTTTCATAGCCTTTCTTTTTCTTTTTTTCTTTCTCTCTCTCTCTCTCTCTCTCTCTCTCTCTCTCGTTCTTTCTTTTTTTTCCCCTTTTCAATGCTTCTGAGAAAGAATACTTTCTCTTCTTTTTTCGTCAAGCATCCAAGCTCTTTTGCCCAATTCTTGGCTACAGGTTATTTTGCCTAGATTAGGAGCCAGCAGTTAGTGTAGTGGTTAAGGTGCTGGATTCTCACATACCTGACTGTGGCTCAAGTCCTGGTCCTGGTGTCTTGAAACTTATGCCAGGCACATGTGCATGCATGCCCGAAAATCCCGAGAGGAGAATGGAGGAGAAAGGATTGTGATATGCCATTTGCCCCAAGGGGTGATTTCTTGCTTTCTGTTCTCTGTCTCTATCTTTCCAGAAAGTGCATGCTTCCTATAGCAAATATCTCATTAAAAATAATTGTCTGGAATAATTACAGTAGAATCTGTTTGGTGCATTTGCTACTTTTGTGACCTGTCTCTGCTCTAAGGCCATGTATATCAAATCTATTTCCTGGATGATAAATTAGATAATAATATTGCTTATTGAGTACTTACCACAGATAAAAATTTGATTAAAAAAATTTTCTTGTACCCATTCATTTACATCTCACATAATCATGCAAGTTTAGGATTTTTTTCCCCAAAGGTCACAGATGAAGAAACTGAGGCTTAAAGAGTGAAAAAGCTTTTCCCTAGAGTCACACACCCAGGTGGTCCTCTGTCTTTGTTCAAAAGCTGGCTATTAAATCTAAGTATGGATTTCTAGCCCATATGACTGCAACTCTTAAAACTTGAGTCTGGAAAAATGTTATAATTACTAGGGAGTGTTTTTTCTTTGAATTATATAAATATTTAATTTTATTTATTATTACTATTTTTTTTTAATTTGCTATAGGGCATGTGTGCTCACTAGAGAAAGAGAAAGCAAGAAAGTGAGAAAGCAAGCTGCCAGGTCTGAGACTCAAACCATGGTCGACCATGTAGGAGTTCAGTGCCCCAACGACCACAACACCTGCTGGCCCAATTTTTGTTGATTTTTACTGTTCTATTTGGAAACCTTAGTAAACTCAATTTTTTTTTTTTTTTTTTTTTTTTTTTTTTTTTTTTTTTTTTTTTGGAGAGGTTTTTGCTATAGGGTGCATGTGTTTGCCAGACAGAGAGACACAGAGGGACAGAAAGCGAGAAATCACTCCCCAGGGGGTTGGCCACGCCGCAATCCCTTCTCCTCCATTCTCCTCTCGGGATCTTGGGCACGCACGCACACGCGCCCATTGTGAGTTTTAAGCCACCAGGTCCAGGATGCAAACCACGGTTGACTACATGGGAGTCCAGTGACATAGCCATTACGCTAACTGCTGGTCCCAACTCAAATGTTCATGATAAATAAGCCCCAAAACTAGACAATTGGCTAGTTTTTTGTTTTTTCATTTTTCATTTATCTTTTTCTTTCAATAATTATGCCTAGATTCTCTGATTTTGTGATATTTTTTGCTATTTAATGTGTAATGTTATTTCTTCTATTAGTGTACTGTGAACTTCATATATCTTTTATTTTAGAAAAATTTTATCATAATGTACTAATAGTCATCACATGGATTTGTCTTTCTCTTTAAAGAACAAGAAAACTTTGAGACGTGGACAATTCTGCAAAATTTAGCAAAGTTTGTCACAAGACATTCCAAAGTGTTGTTCGTTATACCTTCCTCTGCTGAATCATCTCATTTTTGCAAAGTAATCTATTGTATTTGTAATTATCAATTGATAAGTTATTATAACATATCCTCAGCGGTGTTTGGATTTAAAAGACTATTCAGGGAGAGAAAATTGTACCTTAAGAAATGCACATAATTGGGACCAGCAGTTAGTGTAATGGCTATGTCGCTGGACTCCCACGTGGTCGACCGCGGTTCGAGTCCTGGACCCGGTGGCTTGAACTCACGCTGGGCGCGTGTGCGTGCATGCCCAAGATCCCGAGAGGAGAATGGAGGAGAAGGGATTGTGGCGTGGCCATCCCCCCTAGGGGGTGATTTTCTGCTTTCTGTCTCTCTGTCTCTCTCTGTCTGTCTGGCGAGTGCACACACCCTATAGCAAAAACCTCTCCAAAAAAAAAAAAAAAAAAAAAAAAAGAAGAAAAGAAAGAAATGCATATAATAATATTTTTATTAGAGTTCTCCAGAGAATCAAAGTTCGGGCCTAATGTCAGAACATCAATGTTCATGCTTGAAGATAGTCAAGCAGAAAAATATTTTTTCTCATACTTTTTTTTATATTCAGACCTTTAAGGATTATATAAGGTTTACTCACAGTGGAGGGGTATCTACCTTATTTAGTCTACAGATTCAAAGGGTGATCCCATTTAGAAACACCCTCACAAACACATCTGCAAATAATGTTTAACCACATATCCTGGCACTTCATGGCCAAGTCCAGTTGACACATAAAATTAACTACCACAATTTTTTGGAAAGTTTTCATTTCTTTCTTCCATGATCAAGAGATAGAGGGAGGGACCAGCAGTTAGCCTAATGACTATGTTGCTGAACTCCCACGTAGTTGACCGCAGTTCAAGTCCTGGACCCGATGGCTTAAAACTCACGCCGGGCACATGCGCATGCATGTCCAAGATCCTGAGAGGAGAATGGAGAAGGGATTGAGGCATGGCCATTCCCCCTGGTGGGTGATTTCTCACTTTCTGTCTCTCTGTCTCTCTGGCGAGTGCACACACCCTGTATCAAAAATCTCTCCAAAAAAAAAAAAAAAAAAAGAGAGAGAGAGAGAGAGAGAGGGAGTTGGGGGAGAGAAAGAGAGAGGCATCGCCTCCCACAGGTCTTGATACTGCTCTCCCACCCCAGCCTCTACCAGCCCTGCTTCATTCATGGCTGGAATATTAAGGGAGATCTTCAGACCCAAATCCAGAACCTTCCCACCTGGGTCTGTCTCACAGAGCACTGTGTTTTACCTCCCTGCAACTACCTGGTCACTACGTTCAATTATTAACAGTTGTCTAGGGGAATGCGAGTTTAAAATGGGAGATGACCCTTAGTGCTATCCTCCTCTAGCACAGAAGAAACTGTCAGGTCTTGTGACTTAGAGGCATAATTTGGAAAAATCAGGGGAACATCACTAAATACTAGGAGGGCAGAATACCAGAAAAGTTTGTCATGACTAAAGGAAGTGGGAGGATTTCTCATTAAGGTTGACAGGCCAGGGAGTGAGGTTGTGGAGAATCTTCAAACCTGATGAAAAAATGCAGCCACTAAAGCAAGTTTTCTCTTAAAATGGACTCACTGGGCAGCTTGAGAAAGGCTGACAGAGCATAATGGGTGTGCCTATGAGACTACGTGCTGGAACCCAACCAGGGAGACCCCAGAGAGGTTTGAGTAGAAGCTGAATGACTTCCACTTCCATCACACACTTCCCTTCCATCATCACATGGCTATGATTGGAGAGTTCACCACGAAAAGCATACTTCTGTAAGATATGAGACCCTACGTGATGCAACCCTCTGTTCCCTCAGACTCAGCACCCTTTCTCGGATGGTGAGTTGAACTTGCTTAATGAATGATTACCTTCATTATATCTAGGCCCTGACCTTGGAGAGTGGGTCTCTGAGTCCCTACTTCTTAGTAACTGAGTGGACTCCATATTCCTGTCCTGAGAATAAATGACGGGGATGCAAGTGAGCATATTCCCCAGGTCTAAGTTATTTTCTATTCAGGAATTCACAGATTGCAAATCAATTTGCTTTCTTGGAAGATGTTCTCTTTTAACTCTTCCCAAGGGAAATCTTCGTTGAAAATCATCACTGGAAGAATATGCACAAGACGTTTGCAAAAACTGGCTGTACCCAGCAATGTGGAGTTTTGTTTAAAAACTCTCACTTAACTCTTTGAGGAATGTCCTCTTACTTCTTAACAAGTGATGATGCCAGCTGTGGAAACTTTGGTGTCTTATCTAAAAGTTTTCTAAGGATCTCCCTCAACTTCTCTTTCCTTGAAAATCTTTTTCTGGGCCAGAAACATTCCTTTCACCATTTCAGGTGACTTTATCTCATGGTCCTCTTACTCATTGAAAAAGGAAACAGTGATAGAGATAGAAAATTCTAATCAGAACCAGGAAATTCAAATCCCAGTCTTGACATTCCATGTATTAACTTTTGTACCTATCAGTATGTCATCTACAATGGTAATGGTAATCATACTACCAACCTGAGGATTGTCACAAGGATGCAACATGATTATTAAAGTGCTTCAGGAAACTTAACACCTATAGCTGACATTTGTTTAACATTAACTCAATTCCAGACATTATTCTGACCATCGTATGTATTCTCATAGGTACACATTATTATTATCCCACTTTATAGATAAGGAAACTGAGGAAAAAGGAAATTAAGCATTTACCAAGGGTCATACAATGAGTAGCGAGAGACATAAGATTGGAAGATTCATGGAATGTTCCAGGACTTTGGATTTACCTGTGTGTTCTCCAGCTATGATGTTATTACATATTATTACCAAATAGTCTCTCCAAAGAGAATCTTTGACTCCTACTCCCCACTTCCAACCTAATTGCTCATCTCTAGGCACCATCAACAATCTCCACATATCCATCAGATTCCCTTAGAAGTATTGATTTTACTATCCCTACTGTTTCCATGGTGTGTCAGGAAATACTCAGACTTCACTCTGTACCAGCTGCACACAGTGGATTGTGACCACTTGGATAAAGGAATATGCACAGGTCACAAAAACTTGCTTCATGAGGAAGGCTATGGAATGTTTCCTGTGTCCCCAGACTCAGATATGAGGAAAGTAGGTGAGAAGAGGCAGAGACAAAGATGTGCATGAATATGGGAGAAGAACTCAGCAGGGAGACCAAGCATAAGATGGGTGAGAGTGAGAAAAATGATTGGCTTTTTGATTGCCTCATTCAGAATTCTCATCATGAAAGTTCTCACCGTAGTGGCCCTCAAATCTTAAAATATTTACCTTTAAGCTCTTTACAAAATATTCCTCCCCCCCCCCATCCCGATTTAGAAGAGCTTGGCCTTTTGCAGGTGAGATTTAAATTTAAATTAAAGGTCATTTGTAGCCAAGTTGGAGATTGAAGCTTGGGGATGCTGTTCTTCCAAATCAATTTGTAACTATGCAACAATTGTACCCTTATTTTTACATTTCTTATAAACTTCCAATAAAAGAATCAATGCCTAAGATGAAACACATTTTCCTCAACTCTTTTCAGGATATTATGAGACTGAGAATCTGAACAAAATTGTGAACTTTCCTCTAGGGAGTTTGCAAACCCTGTAGGAGAATAAAATAAAAATACACATTGAATGACTACAGTTGCAGTAGGAAAATTCTTCCTAACTGACCCAAGAACATTTATGGGCTGCTGAATTAAACACTAAGATGGATTAGCGTCAGGACCTCTGGAGGCCACTTCTCATCTTATCAAACGTCACCAGCAACTGTGAAAAGAAAACCAGATATAAAAGGTTTTGCCATTGTGAAGCACGGTATAAATAGAAACCCTTTTAATTAGCTCAACCTGTCCTACTCAAATAGGTTATCTCTGATACTTAGCAATTTATTTCACTTAATCCTTAGAACAATTCTCGTCCCTATTGTACAGATGAAAAAATTAAAGTTCAGAAAAGTTAAGCTACTTACCCAAGATCACACAGCTAGCAGCTGTTGGCATTTCTGTACACTTGAACAACTATTCTGCAAATACATTAAGCATTACTATTAATCTTGTCCATAAATTATTATTATTAAATATATACTATACGCCAAACCCTGTGAGATTTCTAGTCTTGGTGCACAAGGAGTTACTTTGGTGGGTGAGACTTGGACAACTTAAATGATAATGAAAAGACATGGTTGGTTGAGATTCAAAAGAAAAGTAAATGCTAAAAAATTTAGAGGAGAGCGATAAGAACAAAGTCTAAATATATACGTGAGACTTAAACTCGACTATAGAGAAAGAACAACTTGGAGAGATAAGAGGTAGAAGGTAGGCTTCCAGAAGGAGCATTAGAGATAAGGGATGAACCCGATTGCAAGGTAGGCTCTGGGGAATTTTAATGTGGGGTATGCCTCACCACCTGTTTGAAAGGATCCTGCATCAGAGCCAGGAGACTAGGAATCAATGTGACATTGAGCTGCAACTTTAGTCCTGACCTGTTTTCTCATCTGTCAGATGAGGAGGTTGGCTGGGTAACACAAAACTCTAAAATGTACCATTGTTTAGAGACCAGCAATGCCATCAGAACATAGAACATTCTGGCTTGAAAAGCATCCCTCTGCCCCCAGACAAGATATATATCATGAGCAGCATATTCTTTCAAAGGTATTGTGATAGGAATGACTAAGCCCTAGTGGTCACTACCACCTCAGTTGTTAATGTGGATTCTTTTTGATAATAATCCTCTCATTTGGAAATATGCACCCAGCATCATGTGTAACAGGCCTTGGTGTATAAGGTGAGTATGCAAGGCCTCAAGATGCTGACATTGTAAGAGACCATATTCTTGAACCTGTGGGCCAATCTAGGTCATAGAATATATTATTATACAACCCAGTCCTTCAAATCATTCATCAGTTGCCAACATTTAAAATTAAGCAATTTCTAAAACAAAACAAGACAAAACAAAACACCGGCCTCTCTGGTTGGAGTGATTGGGAAGGGATTAGGTAGGTGGGAGGACCTCTCATTGACATGCATTTCATGGATGGGTCTTTTGTTTGTTTTTAATTTTTAGCTATAGGGCAGGTATGCTTGCCAGAGCGAGAGAAAGACAGAGAGCAAGAGAGACACAAAGTGATAAAACACCCCTTAAGGGGGTGGCCAAGCCTTACTCACTTCTTCATTCTCCTCTCGGGGTTTTGGGCAGGTACACACAAACACCTGGTAGTTTTTCCATACCACTGGGCCTGGAACTAAAACTGCACAGTTGTCTATGTGGGATCCAGCCATGCTAACAGCCACACCACCCGCTGGCCCTGGATGGGAGGTTTTACTAGGAAAACAACACCTCAGAAATCAGCAAATGGTGTGTTTAAGGAATATAACTCTGCTGGCATGGTGACTGAGGCACTGAGCTCCACATTGTCGACCATAGTTTGAGTTCTGGACCCAGAAGCTTGAAACTTACACCAGGTATGTGTGCATGCATGACTAGAATCCCAGGAGGAGAATGGAGGAGAAGGGATTGTGACATGACCATCCTCTTGGCGGGGTGTGTGTGTGTGATTTTTTGCTTTCTGTCTCTTCTGTCTCTCTATCTCTCCAGCAAGCACTTGCACCATTCAGCAAAAATTTCTCACAAAAAATAAATAAATATAGCCCCATATCTGAACCCTTTTGTGAAAACCCCCTCCACTAGACATGAAACTTCACAACGAGAAAGAAAAGAAATCACAAAAATAAGATTTACCCCTGAGGTTACTCTCTAACTTTAGTCTAGTGCCTATTTTTTCCATCCAAAATTTGGCATCATTTATATAAAAAGTGAGGAAAAAATTTATCTTGACCCTCGTTTTTATTACCCAATCTTCCCTCTGTGATCCTGCAAAATTACATTTTTATTCTGGTATTCACAATCTTTATGGGGCCATCTTGCCTGGTTTATTTCTCTTGACTTAAATGGCAAGCCAAGGCAGTCCCAAGCAGGAAGTAAGCTTCAGGCATCAGGCACCTGGAAATATTTGTTTCTTGGTCTTGGCCAATTAAATTAAACTTTGCTCTGAGGCTGCCCTGAAAAGTGACAGGCTTAATAGCCAGTGAACAAACAGGGGAGCTGCCGCCACACTTGAGTTACAGTCTGTGTAAAGTACAAATCTGCTGCAGTTCATGGCTTCTATTGCCTCAGAAAGAGACGCTGTCAGATATCACAGAAGAGGTAACTGCTGAGTCCCAACAAGAGGGCCCTAAACTTGTTGGGGTGGAGAGCAGGTAAGAGATGAATGACAGGATGGCTGTGTGTCTAATTACTCAAGCAGAAACCTTTTCTTAAGTTAACTTTTATGGAACACATGATATATACAAACAATTATGAACCAAAATACCCCAAAACTGATCTCTAGTGAATAATATGTATACTATACTGCAAGTTTGAAGAAACATTTCTTGTTCTTTTCTGTCCTGGTGACAAATATAAGTTACAACTAGCTCCAAACCTTCCTTCTATTAATACAAGAAATTAAAGTCAGAAATGATTGGGAGGAAAAAGAAAGAAAATCATAGTTAAATAATCTGTAAGCAGTTATATCAGATAAAACTCATGCTTTTAGGATAATCGATATTGCTGGCACTATGGTATGGTCTGGATGATAAATACATTTGACCTGCAGTATGTCAATACATCAGTTTTCTTGTATGTTTAGACTTTTTGATGTTCTTTAGGTAGATTAGTTTATTTCACTTTCTGAGCCTCCAGCTAGATCAAGTACCAGACATTCCCAACTTTACTGTGGTAAATAACCAAAGGTAAGTTTTGATTTGTTCATGTGTAAAAGTAATTCAAGGGCCAGCAGGTGGCATAATGGTTAGGGCTCTGGACTCCAACATGACTGACTGCAGTTTGAGACCTGGATCCGGCGGCTTGAAACTCACACTGACACATGTGCATTCATGCCCACAATCCTGACAGGAGAACGGAGGAGAAGAGATTGTGTCATGGCCATCCTCCCAGGGGATGATTTTTCATTTTCTGTCTCTGTGTCTTTCTGTTTCTCCAACAGGCACACATGCCATAAAAGCAAAATCTCTCTCAAAACAAACAAACAAAAAAAAAAAAAAAGAAAAAAAGTAATTCAAATTAGTGTTTTGAGTTTAAAGAAGATAGCTAAATAAATTAGTTTATATGCTGAAATTATATATAGTCACTAAAGGTATTGAGGTAGATCTATACATATTAATATGGAAAGATGGTAAAAACAATATCAGTGAAAACTCAGATTGTATGAATATGTATATCATGACCCAATTTGCATAATCATATAGATACATAGTAAAATTATCACATATTATAGATAATTTTAAATGTAAATATCCACATGCAATGTATTTATCCATGAGCAGAAAAAAAGGATGAATATACATATATATTTCTAATGTGGCAGTTATATTAGAGGTTTTCACATTACATTTATATATCTTTAATTTTACTTCATGCAGATTATATTTTTCTTTTTAATTTTATCTTAAAATTATTATATGTCCAAAAATATTTTTGGTCGACAGTTCTATATAATTTAATACATGAGTAAATTTATGTAACTATCATCAGAAAATTGTATAATAAAAAAGTCACCAAAATTTATTTTTATAATGAAGAGAAAAAGAAGTTTCAGCAAATCTATGGTAGGTGAAAAGGATTCTTGAGATATCTGCTCAAGAATGTCTTTTTACCAAAAAACTCCCATGGAGGCTTCTTTAAGAGGCTCCATCAGTCTTTTTTTCCCTCACCTAGGCCAGAATCCATCCAGGCACCTACATCTCTGCCTCTGCTGTCCCTTTGGGGTTCAGCTTCACAGCTGTGAAGTCCCCCCAGTCAGGACCCACCCCCTCTTCCAGACTCCAATGCTAGTCACGCCAGAATCTGTGCAGGCATCTCCACTCTACCTCGACTGTCCCTTCTGGGTTCAGCTTTTGGACTGTGAAGACTCCCCCAGCTGGCTGCTCCAGCCCCTCTCAGACTCAGAAACAGCTCCCCTGATACACAGAGACAGCTCCGTGGGACTGAGAGAGGATGGGTGTGGAGGACACACAGACTGGATATTTTTATTCGCAATTATAAATATATTCCCATGTCAATGAAGGTGTCATGAATACTATAGATAAGCTGGAATTTGATCAAGTGAGAGGACTAAGCGCTTTGCTATCCTCATCCAGAGAACTTTGGCTTCTGGTGGGGGAGCACCCCGGCTGGAGTTCTCAGCTTCATGAGGGGCCTGCTTGAAACAGCAACATTACTTTTGGATTATTCTCCACAATTTAAACAAAAGTAAAAGGAAGAAGATCAAAGTGGTGACAAAAAAATGTTAGGAGGTTTGTGGGTTCTTCTTAGACTTTGAAAATAGCAATTACCACCCAAAGGTTGGGTTACTGGAAGAAGCGGAGAAATAATAAGATTTTCAGAGTTTGCCCGCCTTTTTTCTTCTTCTTATAAAAGCATATTTAAGATATAGTGAGGTGTCAGTGATGTCTGAAGATAGGTTTAGTCTCTTTAATGAGGTCTTTTTAATAGTTTCCTGGTGGCCCGTTTCTTCAGTTCTTTCCTGAACACATCTCTACGGGACACATGCTAACTGCCAGGCCATGGGCAGTGCAGATGGGCCAGAGCAGACACATTCTTCACTGTCACATCTTAATTTGTGAAAATTCACTGCAAGTGATACACTGTGAACAGCATCCTATTGAAACCGGAAGTTCCAAGGAGCTGAGGTCCCAGGAAGACCCTGTACCTCGTTCTGAACTACTGGTGAGCTGGATGAGCTGCAAGGGTTTCCAGCTCAAATAACGATGCTGCGAGTTTCCAGAAGAGAACCAGTGGAAGAGACCCACTGCTCCTCAATTCTCAGAGGTATTTTTGTATATTACTAACCAAAAGGCCCAGTCAGATCCCACTTACGATAAATCTCTTCCTTCAATGGTATGTAAATACTACTTGGATAAAGCAAGTGTCTCCTTCATATAAACAGAGAATGTTTGAATTTCATTTTATCAGGAGTAACCATTTACTTTGCTTTTCCCTGTAGTTCTGGCCAGAATTTAATTCTTGCCAAGAGTTTTGACTACCTGCTTTGCTCTGTCATTTGGAATTAATGTCCTTATGGCTCCTGTCTGTCTGCTCTGGGTCTCAACTTGTCTGCCTTTCCTTCTCCCCAGCTGTCTCTTCCAGTCCTGACCCATGGCTCTGATTGACCTCAGGCACCTGCACGATCCTGCAAGCCCTGCTCCAGGTACCTGGGCCCCTTCATGTGGCACTGTGGACATGTACACACACACTATAAACAGAAATTCTGTTATGACTATTCAAGGCTTGGCTGCTAGTACTTGACTTTGGAAGGCTTTTGCTTCCCCTGTGTGATCACTGTAGCCAATCACAGAGTATTGGTACCAGCTCTCGTCTCTTCTGTGGGAGAACCTGCATATGGCACAGTGCTCTGCTTCTCGGTTCCTGAATACTTCATAGAACACAGGAAGATCGAGACACTCACAGTCAGGAGGTCCCAGTGTCCATCTGGCAGTTCGTACAAAATCACATGTGGCTATTTTTGCTATATTCGCTTCTGTGGAGCTGCCCATAGGTGCCTTCTCTGCTGCACACATCACTTACCACTCCCATTGGCAAAATTTGAGCTGGGGTAAAAAGACCCTCTCTAGGTGATAGTCAAACAAATAAATGATACTGTCATGACCTGCTGCTTTTCGCTGGTTTTACTTCAACCTATAAATTGAAAAACAGGAGAACAGGGGACCAGAAAATGGCATAATGGTTACGTCACTGGGCTCCCACATAGTCGACTGCAGTTCAAGTCCTGGACCCGGCAGCTTAAAACTCATGCTGGCCACATGTGGGTACATGCCCAAGATCCTGAGAGGAGAATGGAAGAGAAGGGACTGCAGCATGGCCACCCCCCCCGGAGGGTGATTTCTCACTTTCTATCTCTGTCTCTTCAGTGAGCACACACACCCTATAGCAAGAAAATCTCTCTCTAAAAAAAAGAGAGAGAGCGTGAGATAATGGTGACTCTCTATTTTATCTTCCTCCCTGGTACCTCTCCCCTAACTTCCTTCCCCATAGAAGAATTCACCTCCATGAGGTGTATTAAAAAAGTTTATGGAAATGTATATTATGACAAAACTATGCATGAATTTTTTAGAAATCACATCAAAATAAACTTGTATTTAAATTCTTTTTTCCCGTGAACTTTCTGGAGTCCTCTAGTATTATATTCTCTAATGGAACCAAAGATGGAGATTGAAACATCATGATTTACTAGATTTTAAGTATATACTAAAGAAGAAAGGAGAAACATGACTCTTTACCATGATTAACCACCCAAAATATTTTTCAGAATCAGACTCCCTTCAGTTCTAATACACAAGGGACAGTTGTAAGGAAAAGCCAACAGAGGGTGGTTTACAATTTAAACTGACATGTGAGGGAGGCAATTAAGACAGCCAATCACACTGGTTGTAGATGCTGTTCCTGTGTTACTGGAAATTCATGAGTAACGTGTAGGACATTGCAGCACCAGCACCAACGAGATGGATGAATAATAGAGAAAGCACAATCCAGACACAGATGTTCCTGGACTCAGAATATATGTGCATGCTCACCAGGATAATCTCCGTGATACCAATCTTTGTTACTGATTCCCAGAAGCTATTCTGGAGTTAAAACTCTAGAAGCACTTTTTCTTTTTAAAATAATCGACCATGTGGGCCAGTTGTGTTGGCACAGTGATCATGCAACACTCAGTGATGCTAGCTCCATCTGGGAATGTCCTGGATTCACTACCTGAGGTCACCCCACACCCAGCACAATGTATGTCCATGATCCTGGATGATTGAGGCTGGGTTAGAATGCAATGTGAGGACCCTGTTTAGGGTGCTTTTTCCTCATTCTATTGGAAGAACTTAAACAAAATTAACTATGTGCCTGGTTTTCGCCACAATCGTATTTTCCCAAATACAGTGTCAGCTGCCCCCTGAGCCAGCACACTCCCCTGCCTGATGGCATTCAGTCAGAACATACGAACTCCTGGGTCCAGACGCTGAGAAGAGGGACACCTACATCAACAAAGGCTGTTTTCGGTGAACTCTAGTTCTACTTCTACTCGGTCACATCTAAGATCCAAAACACAAAGCTGTGATATAATAGGCACTCACAAAAACATTATGAGCCATTTGATAAGCATGACAACTGTCATTATTCACACAAGGAAACAGGCTCAGAGAGTAAAAGACTAAGTCAAGCACAGGATAAGTTGAAAACCGGGGCAACCTAGGCCTTCTCAACTTCTAGTTCAATGTTAGGTCCTTCAGTCTTCAGGCAAAAAGCTATATGACCAAAGCCAGAGTGTCAACCAAGCCAATCCCATCAACTATTAAGGAAGGCAGCACTGGCCCTGTGCTAAGGTGCAGACCTGGAGAACTGGCAGAATTTCCCCCTGGTCCCCTAGGTTCCACTTTATTTTTTTCCAGAATCAGTGCCTCATGATTCACCCAACGTAATTTTTCAGGAAAAAGATATTCCTGAGGCTACAACCCAAAGCCACACATGGCCCTGGTCCCTGGGAAGTTCTTTTAGTGTAATCACTTCATGCAGTATCTCTCAGCCTGGCTAAGTCTGAGGCAGGTTAGGAGTTGACAACCAGAAAAGAAAGGACCAGCATGCTCTTCCACTCCAAAGAACTGAAGTGTGCATCCCACAAACTGGAAAATGAGCCTGGTGCAGGATAAGCCACTCCCCTTTGGCTCTAGCGGGGGAGAAGTCTCCCGTGTTCACTAAGTCACATGGATCCTAAAAGCTCATGAGCAACCCTCTTACCAAAATTTAAAGGGCCGCCATCTCTTATCAGGAATGTTCTGCTCGGCATCTTCTTCCCTGTCCTATTTCTATTTCTCCTCTGCTCCTCCTCCTCCTTTTCCCTTTTCTCTTCCTTGTTTATCTATCTTCCCTCTCTCTTTCTCTTCTTTTCTTCTTGGAAGTTTATCTGCTACATACAGAGCATTTGTAAATTACCTTAAAGTATTTCACTCTGCCACACAGATAATCAAAGAAAAAAGCAAAACAAGACAAACCATCATAAGACACATCTCCCTAAATCTTCTAAACAAAAACATAGCAAAAACAGACCTTCTCAGATACGATCTCACAGTTCATTACAGAAAACAGAATGCACTGCCTTGGATAATCTAATCTGAGAGAAGGACATATCAGTGATAACACTTCGAGTATCATGTTGCAGACACGCTGCTGAGAATTTCACGTCCATTGATGTGTGTCTCTTTTTCACAGAGGCCCTGTGATTAGGTGTGTTATTATGCTCACTTTACAGGGAAAGGTGCAGAGGCACACTTGTTCTGACTTTGTCCAAGGCTACATAGCATGAAGCAGAGCTAGCATTTGAGCTTTGAGCAATCTCACTGGAATACAACCATACCACACTAAAGGTTATAGGGTTATTTGTCAAATAAGGAACTTGTGCCTAAAATAAAAATAATAAAATAAAATAAATACATACTACTGAAATGAAGCCAAGTCAGGACAAAACCCTAAGCTCTTGAATCTGGTCCATTGTTCTTTTCCACAGCAAAAGAATATATCCCTGAAACAAAGTTTACGCTCTTCGAAAGTGCTGAAGTGCAGGGTGAACATATAGGTCAGACATCATGGATGTATCCCACTGGTGTTCATGAAAACTTCTTACTTGGAAACTGCATGAAAGTACATTTTCAAATGAAAAAACAACAGCAACAACAACAACAAAACTGTGTACACATCCTATCTAGTAGCCCTGTGTACCTAGTGTGGACCAGGAAGCCCTGTGCCAGCTACTCTCATATATTATCAGGTCCACACTCTTCTCTCCTCACCCTCCCGCCCCCTAGGAAGTGGGGCTAGTATTTTCCTTTCTTTGCAGAGGGAAAGAGAGGAGCTACGTTATTTAGTAGTTATGAAGTTTAGAAGTTAAGAGCTGATTTCAGGTCACAGAGCTGGCAAACAGCAGCCAAGACTTGGGGCCAGGTCACCTTCCTGCTGGTTCAGGATTCTCCTGTTCAAGCTAGGATACATCAAATTTGTTACACACCAATTAATAAGCTATAACTAGGGACCAACAGATGGAGTGATGGTTACATCACTGGACTCCCATGTAGCCAGTCATGGTTCAAGTCCCAGACCGAGAGACTTAAAACTCACACCGGGTGCATGTATGTGCATGCGCAAGATCCCAACAAGAGAAAGGAGGAGAAGGGATTGCAGCATGTCCACCCTCCCTGGAGGTGAATTCTCACTTTCTGCTTTCTGTCTTTGTCTCTCAGGCACATACATACACCCTATAGCAAAGATCTCTCTTTAAAAAATAAAAAAAAAAGAAGCTGGGACTAAAGACATTTCAGAAAGTAAAGTCTATAGCTGAGAAACTGGCTTGAAAAAAAATTAGAAGAGATTTTATATTCTGGTCTAGACACTCTACAGCAAACAGTACTTAACTTTATCCTCATAGGAGAGAACATTCTAGATTCAAGATGAAGGTCGAGGCTGTTCAACTTTTTCATCACCTTGACCTTAACAGAATGCTTTTATAATTTCTACTTATGTCTTACCCCTTAATAACTAATTAGATGTACCTCATAAACTGGATAAGCCTAACTCTACACTAAGCTACTTTACAGCCCTTTATATAATTTTACTGATTCCTACAAACTTATTTTATAATAGTAATACTGTTACACAGAAATGAACTCTGAGGTTTGGCCTCCACATTGCCTTCTGTAGTCTGTGTGTTAGGGCTGGGTTGAGGGAGAAGATCGTCTCTAGAATGCATGATCAGGTCACGTTAGATATGTAAACCATTTCCAAAAAGGGAGCAAAATTGTTTTAAGTCAAAATAAGTCTCTGCTTAAAAATTAAAATAAAAAAAAATAAATAAAATAGAAGTTTACTGCATGGCATGACCAGTATGGTAGAAATAAACTCAGCCTTCCACTGACACATAGACTCTGTCTTCAATGGGTCATTTGTTTCTTGGAATATGCTATCTCTAAAACCATTTTGTAAGCACTTGTAGTTTCAGGTCATAGTCAAACAAAATTCTGTTTGGAGCAAAGTGGACTAAATCTATAATCTACCTCCTGATTTTTATGAAGGAGAGAGATTTTTCTGACAGAAACCCTGATGACATTTTGTGACTATAATACAGGTGAGTTAGCAGTCTCTTGCCTCTTTCCGGTGTTACTTTTTGTTGTTGTTTTGCATTGATATATATTCTGTGAGTTTCTTTTCAGATAATAAAAGTCAATAGAAAATATGTTTTAAGAGACCAGCAGTTAGCATAGTGGCTATGTTGCTGAACTCCAATGTAGTCAACCACAGTTCGAGTCCCAGACCCAGTGGCTCAAATCATACCGGGCACATGTGCGTACCTACCCAAGATCCCAAGAGGAGAATGGAGGAGAAGGGATTGCAGTGTGCCATGCCCCCTGGGGGGGGGGGGGGGTGATTTCTCACTTTCTGTCTCTCTGTCTCTGTCTTGCTGGCAAGTGCATGTGCCCTATAGCAAAAACCTCTCCAAAAAAAAAAAAAATGAAAAAAAAGAAAATATGCTTTAAAGGTAGCTATTGGGGCCTCACAATGTTGAGGATTGCTGTTCTAGATCATTGTGGATGTTTTCAGAGGCAATGAGGCTCAGCAAAATGACAGACAGACCTGGATTCAAAACCTAGTTCTACCATTTGGTACAAGTTAGCAATATTTTACCTGTCTCAGGATTACTTTTTCTCATTCATAAAGTGACAGCAACTAATTATGGATTTTTAAGGGGTTAGAGATAGCACATTGAAGTGTTCAGAACAGTGTCTGGCCTTCTGTGGATGCATAATAATGATACCTATTGTGGTAAGCAATAGTATGAAGGGACATCAAAAAGTTCATGGAGAATGGAATTAAAATATGAGTTTACTTTGGTAGAAAAAAATTTAAATCCATGCAAAATTTGTTCATAATATGCATGTTCTGTGGGCTTACAGAGGACCTCTTCATATATTAATATAATTACACCATGATCCCCACAGGGAGTACTTTTTTGTGTTTTGATAAAACAAAATTGTACACAATTACCTAAATGTCCATAATACTTTTAGTTGAGGCAGTTACTCTTAATAGTAATAGTTCATCCATCTACTCAATGACTAACTTTTAGTTTCTTCATAAATGGTTAAACTCAGTTCTTAACTAGGTTATCTGTAAGCCACAGTGCTTTTTTTTTTCCCTTTTTTTACTTTGTACAGGGCTTGTGCACATGACAGAGAAAAAAGAGAGAGAGAGAGAGAGAGAGAGAGAGAGAGAGAGAGAGAAAGTGAGAAAGCATCCCACAGTGGGGATGGCCATGTTCTCCATTTTCCTTGGGATTTGCATGCACATGTGCCCGCTGTGCTCATCAAGCTACAGGGTCCAGGTAGTCAAACTTGACAATCAACCGTATGACATCCATCTGCCTTAACCACTATGCCAGTGGCTAGCCCCCCACAGTGCTAACGTAGCATTAGATGTCATCACTCTGGGTCATCCGTTAAAGCACCTGCAATTGGCCACTCCTTCTATTTTCCTGCCTTCTTGTTTTCTCTCTCTCTCTCTCACTGGTTTTCATCTTGAATCTGATTTTCACTTCTAAATTCCTCTCCAACATCCTTATGGGAGGAGACTATACAGAACCAAGTTCTGAGAACAAACAAGGCAATTAAAGAGCATTCATGCATTGTTTTCCTTCATTTATTTAATCAGACTGAATAAATGAATCTCAGACTTCACAAGGGCCCAGGAATAACAGACGGGCAGTTGATAGGTTTAATTAGAAGCTTTTAAAATTTCTCTTGTAAACCTGCTTTACTTAACATCAAGTGAGAAATGAGAGTTTGTGTCAATCAGCCTGTGAAAATAGAAGCACCCCTGGCAGTTGAGCATGGTGGTCAGGATTTACTGCAGCCCTGGTTCATTTTCCCATATTGAGCCACTGAGTCGATGAGGTCCACTTCATCTAGGGCAGAGACTCAGAGATTGGCTTAAGACATGTAATTAAATTTAATTAATTCAACTATTCATACTCTTCTGCTATTCAAAGAACCAGCCAACTTATCTTCCCAACCAGATGGTGAGCTCAAGGGAAAGAATTCTAAGATATATTTCTTTATATCTCCATCAATATATGCCTAGATCAAATCAGAGACAAAAAAGAAATTGTTGGACCTTCTTAAAAAAGAAAGCCAAATGAGAATGTTATGGGAACTGGGAACAAACAAGCCTGAATTGTAAATTAGTGCCCACATGCTTCTGGCAATGCCAGGCTCCAGACAAAGCCAAAAGCCCATTTTTTGAGTCCTGACTCCACCAGAAATATCTAATTTTGTTTCCTAGGCTATCAGATAGGAAAGACATGAATTATTTCCTCACTTCAAAAGACAGAGTAATAATGTGATAGATTTTACTGTGCTGAAGAGGCAGTAACTCACAGGTACTTTCAACTTAGGATACATTTTTAATACTTTATTTTTATGTACTCGCTTAAGTTTTTAGAGGTTTTGCCATAGGGTATGTGTACTCCCCAGAGAGAGAGAGACAGAGTCAATGAGAGGGAAAATGAGAAATCACCCTCTTGGAGTGATGGTCATGCCACAATCCCTTCTTCTCCATTCTCCTCCTGGGATCTTGGTCATACATGCATATACACCCAGTATGATTTTCAAACCACAGGGCCCAGGATTCGAACCACAGTCAGCCATGTGGGAGTCCAGCAATGTAACCACTACACCATCTGCTGGCCCCTTTTAATACTTTAAAAATATTTTTTAACATGATTTTGACTTACATGTAATAGGTGTATAAATTTATGGGACGTGTTTTTTGAAACATGCATACATTATGTGATGATTAAATCAGGACAATAGAGAGCAACAATTGCAATCATTGATCATTACTTAGTGTTGTGCACATTTGAGATCTATTCGAGTGTTTTGATATATAGATTTATATATAGGACACCAACTTTTACTATGTTGTGCCATAGTTCTCTATAACTCCTTCTCCTTATCTGTCTGCACTCTTATATATTTTTGTTGTTGTTGCTTTGTTTTTTGTTGTTTTTTGTTTGTTTGTTATTTTGCTATAGGGAGGGTGCACTCACCAAAAAGACAGAGAGAGACAGAGAAACAAAAAGTGAGAAATCGCCCCCCAGGGCAAATGACCACACCGCAATCCATTCTCCATTGTCTTTTTGGGATCTTGGGCATGCACACAAACATGCTCAGAGTGAGTTTAAACCTCTGGGTCTGGGTCTTGGACTCGAACTACATTCGACTACATGGGAGTCCAGTATTAGAGCCATTATGCTATCTGCTGGTCCCTCTTGTATTTGCTAACCTAGTTTTTTTTTTTTAATCCTTCCTACTACTCTGCTTTTTATAATTTTTTGTATCTACCATCAATAGTGACCCAAGTTCCCCTTTTCTTTTTTTTTTTTTTTTTTTTGAGAAGTTTTTGCTATAGGGCGCATGCGCTCACCAGAAAGACAGAGATAGAAAGAGAGACAGAAAGCAGGAAATCACCCCCCAGGGGGGATGGCCACGTCGCAATCCCTTCTCTTCCATTCTCCTCTTGGGATCTTGGGCACACACGCACACATGCCCGGCGTGTTTTTCAGCCACTGGGTCCGGGACTCAAACTATGGTCGGCTACGTGGGAGTTCAGCGACATAGCCATTCGGCTAACTGCTGGTTCCATCCCTCGCCATTTTCAAGACACCACCGATTGGGAATAGATACTACTACAAAAGACAAAGAAAGAGAAAAAGACATATCACATGATTATAAAATTAACAGTATATATTAAATACATTTAACTAATAAAATTACAGTAAAATAGTACATCGAAATACCACCTAAAATCATCTCACACACCATGACATTTTATGTACCGTTATACATACCACCATACATCGATATATGTATATATGTTGGTAAACACTGAACTTCATGACATATAAAAACAGTTGGCTCTGAATTCTCAGGCTCACTCACCTCACTGAGACTGTTGCCCAGGCCAGCCATGTGAGCACAGTGGTAAAAAACTGCTCCATGATGCTGAGGCCATATGGCAAGGTCCTGGGTTCAAGTCTCCCTAAGTATTCTAGGCACATGCACACAAGCCCCTGACCTTCCTTGGCTGTGGGTAGGACAGTACTGAAGCATGGAGATCCTGTTGTGGTGCCTCTCTCTATTTTTGTCTCTGTCTCTCTCTCTCTGTCTTATTCTCTAATGAAAGAAGAAAATATATACTTAATAAAAAAGAAGAGCCAGCTGGTAACATGACAGTTAAGGAGGGTTTATCTCACGTGACCAATTGAGCTGTTAGAGGCCAAGACCTGCTGGCTTGGAAAACATGCCAGGTGCATGTGCACGCATGCCCGAAATCCCAAAAGAAGAATGAGAAGGCATTGCAGTATGACCATTCCCACTGAGGGATGCTTTGTCACTTTCTCTCCCTCTTTCCCTCTCTGTTTCTCCAGTGAGTTCATGTGTCCTATAGAAAATTAAACAAGGAAGACAAGGAGGAGGAAGAGAAGAGGAGGGGAAGCAGGAGAGGAAAAAGAGGAAGGGGAGTGGGAAGGAGGCAGACTGGCTGGTATGAGCTGACAGACATTTCTGGAAATCTGACTAACCAGCATTCAGCTCTGGAGTTTTTAAGACAAGGGCAGATGCTGCCCAAACAAGCACAATTTGTACATTTCAAATGCTGAAATCAAAACACATAGAAATGACTTTCTGAGGACCAGATAGCTAATAAACAGAAAATCTGAGATTCAACATTAGATCTGTCTGCTACTAAATCTTAATGCTCTATCTACGACACTGTCTTTCTTTCCTTAGCATATTATATTTCATTTATGAAGACGGCCAGAACACTTATCTTAATTAGTCAGTACAGAAAAAAAATATGATATTCCTATTTTATAAAAAAAGGGTTTTTTTTCTACAAATAAATAAAACTTCAGACAAAAAGAACTTATCAAAGAGGATTAAGTCAATTGTTCATATACAGTCTCCCAATAGAATCTGATTACATTGTTAACTCAGAGAAGTACAGTCAATGGCAGACCATATGTACCTAAAATAGCATCCCCAGGGGGGATGGCCACACCGCAATCCCTTCTCCTCCATTCTCCTCTTGGGATCTTGGGCATGCATGCACATTCGCCCGGCGTGAGTTTCAAGTCACCCAGTCCGGGACACAAACTGCGGTCGGCTACGTGGGAGTCCAGCAACACAGCCATTACGCTAACTGCTGGTCCCAGTAGTTAAGATTTTAAGAAGTCAAAAATAGTCTGATTTTTTGACTGTGTGGGGCTTGGCACCCCTAAGCTTTGCATTGTTCAGTTTTCCATGAAAGATAACCAGATTTGGGGAAAATTGAAATCTTTATCTATGAAGACCTGGGTAATAAGTATCCCCCATAAACCTGTATGTAAATACTGAAACCATAACTTGCGCATGAGTGTACGGAGGGGGTAGTTTGTGAGGCAGCACTATCAATATTAGGGAATGGTTATTTTTATGGAGTGAAATATGTTAGAGTTCTCAAATACGTAGCGATTATCACCTCTCTATTTACTCTACTATCCTAGATATCTGTGTCTATCGCTCTCTTAAATTTAACCCCAGTAGCCCCAATATATTTGCAAGAAGCCAGAGAGAGACAAGTACGGTAGAAATTATTTGAGTCAGTTCTTATTTGGTGTTACTAATTAGCAAGATGACTCTTCTCATTTTTTCAAAAGATGAGTAAAATAAAGAGATTTAATGCCTGAGTGGTATTTTATAGTTTAACCAATATTATTTATGAGCCCTTTGGTTCTTGGTTAGATAATAATGACATGCTTAAAAACTTACTTTGAAGTTGAAAACTTCAAGTTATTTAATCATTTTTAATAAGATGCAAAATCAAATGGGAGGATTAATTATCGTAGTTACGGCACGAAAGCTACAATGTGCAAGGTAGGAAGTGAGGCCAAAGTCTTCGGTACCTGACGGAAAAGAACTTTTGCTTCATTTAGTTGATTAATCCAGTGCTGACAACCACAATAAAACCACAAGCCACATAATGAAGCTGAATGGTCGAGAGAATCCTATGGATGTTCCCACAACACAGCATCAAAACTAAAGCCTTATCATGGTTTGGTTTAATGCAATTTGTATCTTTGTACTAAGGGAATTCATAAAGTGCAAACTAATATTTTTTTTAAAGAATTATTTTATTTAACTTTATTTATTTGTTTATTTATTTTAATTTGACCAGAGAGAGATAGAGAGAGCGAGAAAGGGAAAGTGAGAAAGCAAACTGCCAGGTCCAGGACTCGAACCGCAGTCGGCCATGTGGGAATCCAGCACCCTTAACCACCACGCCACCTGCCGGCCCTGAAACTAATATTTTTAAATGTTCATGACTTTACACAATCTGATAACAAGTACCTTTCTGGGATGGTTTCTGGCAATTAAATTTCACAGACAAATACGATAAAACAAACAAACAAACAAAAAACTACCAGCCAGGATAATCCTTGCACATGACAAACAATAAAATTCTGAGTTTTGTAACTGAGTTTCCAATTGTTATTTTTTCTTACTTTTAGCCATCCTCAGTTTCCATGGTCACTTGACTGCTTTATGATCTGGAGACCTTTATAAATGGTCTTAGGTTACTGCCATCAAATATGTTTCCTTCTTCTTTGGGCAAGTTAATTTCTAAGTTTCTTTTAAACTAGAAAATCTCCCTGAGATTCCAGACATATAGAAATTTCTGGAAATCTTAAAATCTCCCTGGGAAGAGACAAAAATTGCCAACTTTCACTTTTAACTGCCTGCTTTGTTACTAGTAGAATACCATCCTCAAACTCCAGTATCACCTCCTATAACCTAGCAATTTCTTTCATCTCTGCATAAAGGGAAGACTAAGTCTTCATTTGTACTTTTCATTAGAGGAGGGTAGGCAATGGGAGAGACCAGAGAGTTCATTTCCCCAGGAAGGGTCACAGTTCTCACTCACACACAGCTGGGTCTTTCAGAAAATGCTGGAGTGCACTGTTCCAAAATACACATTGAGAAGTTCTGAAAAAAATACACACATACACATACACACACACACACACACACACACACACACACAGAATACACTAAAAGCACATATTGCAGATTACTGAAAATGTAACCCTTTCATCACCGACTCTCAGACACTATAACTTGACCTCTTTTCCCTTTGGTCTGGTCTTCAGCTCTGCATGCTGTAACTAAGGAGTCAAAAATTAGGGATGTGTTTGGGGAAAACTACTTAAGAGTCAGGTATGTTTTGTGAAGCAGTAAAGCAAGATGGCTCAGGAGAAGACAGAGAGAAGTGTACAACACCTCCCCAGTCTACAAGTCCCATCAATTGCTATTCTTCAAGATCTCCAATGAACAGGCTTTAGATCTATCAATTTGAACCCAGCTACATCAGAACTTCACAATTGCTGCTATGCTGGCCACTCCCGTAGACTGGTTTGATTATATGTGAAGTTGCTTCAACTTTCCTATCATGACACAGGTGGCATGTCCACATCACCCACTGGAACCTAGACTCCTGATGCAGTCCCTCTGAGAACTCTTAAGGGAACTGCTGGTCACACCTTCATCTGCTCACCTTTCTCTGAAGTGGGCAGCCCCTGCAAACAGGTAATGCCAAGGAGGCTGCATAAGCATAACAGGAGATCAAAAGACCTAAAGCTCCTAGGTTTGGAGCCTGGGTTATGTGGGATGCAAGAGTAGCCTCCTCCACTGGCTTTCTGGGCCCAGAGAACCAAGGGCTCTGTGCCATGGAGGAGCACTCTCAGCCCAACTGGGGAGCATTGGCTGGTGCCACCGTGGGATTCTGGGCTCAAGGTGGTGGCCTGTTGGGGCACCCACTCAGAACTTCAATTCCAACCAAATCTGGCCACTGTGGGGTGGGCTCTGGCTGGGGTTGGGTTTATGCTCAAGAGAAGGGAATATTATTTTGGCCACTTAAGTAAGCATGGGTTCTGCCTGAGTGAGAGGTTGCCACGTGGCAAGTGGAGCTGGACTAAAGTCACAGGTGGAGTGGGTACTGGTGGGCAACCCAGGAAGGAGAACGGGCACTGCCGGGTCTCCTAGCACTTTGTTCCACTGCTGAGTTGTGCTGCCCCTTAGGATTCTGGGGACTGGCTGCACCATTTCCACTGACCTTCCCCTCAGACTCGTGAATTGGTGCCACTACTGCCCACCTTGCACCCCAGTGGTCACGAGTTTTAGCAAAGAGCCACCACACCCCTCCAGTGGGGGCAGTCGACCCAAGCTCTTTAAGTGGTCACTTTGTCCAGTATGAGGTGGGGGTTCTCTTCTGCTGTCTTGGTCTCAACACATACTTTGACCTGAATTTTAACTCAGACTAGGTGTTCTGTCCTAGGAGAAATCCTGGAAAGCTAGCAGCAAAATTATAATGCTGAATAATCATGTGAGCCTGTGTACATTCAGTTAGCATGCTGGTGAGATTATCTAAGGCAGAGGTTATACTGTCTCTTTATGATCGAGGAGGTCACAGTTAGTGGAGAAAGAAAGTTCACAACCAGCCAGGCTTACATTTAATGCATGATTAAATACTTTACACTACTTTCCTAACTCATAATAGCTACATATATTGAGCATTAGCTATGATACGGATACTCTCATAAGGACTTTAACTCTTAATATATTTGAGAGACCAATTCTGCAAATTAATGAAAGCTGTGCTAGTTTAGGTTGAAGAAAAACTCTGTGCTCTCCATTTAAATTTTGTTGTTTGGAATGGACAGTATTTTGGCCTATTGCAGAGTCTTATCATACAATCCTGCAAGATTTGTTCAAGTAAATGTAATCCTCAGTTTTCTTCTCTCATTTTCAGTCTTCCATTCTTTCACGGATGCATGACTTTGGCACACAAGACATGTCTCACAATTAAAATAATGATTTTTATCATCTCTTAAAATATACTCACTTTTTAAGGTAATATCTGGGAAGGTGTCTTCTATGTTATATTATTTTTGTAAAGAAGCAAGAGAAAACTAGAGAATAAATATGCTGGTTCATATACACTACTCAGGGAATGATGGAACTGGTCTCTAAAATATTGTCAAATATCAATCATTTTTTGAATAAACCTGAAATCAATGATATGTATCTTTTTATTTATTTATTTATTTATTTGGAGAGGTTTTTTGCTATAGGGCATGTTCGCTCACCAGAAAGACAGAGAGAGACAGAGAGACAGAAAGCAAGAAATCACCCCCCCAGGGGGGATGGCCACGACGCAATCCCTTCTCCATTCTCTTCTCGGGATCTTGGGCATGCACACAGATGCGCCCGGCGTGAGTTTAAGTTGCCGGGTCCAGGACTCGAACCACAGTCGACTACGTGGGAGCCCAGTGACATAGCCATTACACTAACTGCTGGTCCCAATGATATGTATCATCTTAGACACCAAATTAAAGAGGCATAAGAAAAATACTGACATCTTCCATTTATAAATATAAGACTACTGTTCTGTAGTTAATGTATAAGAAAGTTGTAAAAGGTAAGCTTACTTAATCAGCAACACAATAATAAAAATACTATTTTCCCGGTCAGCTGGTGGTATAGCGTGTAAGGCAACTGGATCTTACGTAGCTGACTATGGAATTGGGACAAAAGAAACATGCTGGCTGTGTGTGTGTGTGTGTGTGTGTGTGTGTGTGTGTGTGCTTGCCTCAAATCCTGAGAGGAGGGAAAAATAGAAGAAAAGAGATAGCAGTGTGACCATTCCTATGGATGTTGCTCTCTGTCTCTTTCTTTGGTTCTCTCCTGAGAGTGCATGCATCGTTTGGCAGAATTAAAACTAACAAACAGCAAAACTATTTCCCTTTGTTATATAATTCCTACTTTCTCATATGACTAAATAATTTCTGCATTTTTTCCTCCTAATTTAACATATACTACAGGTGTTCTGAAAGTTAGGTGGGGAGAAGAAATCACCTGAATTTTTATAGAAAAAAAAAATCAGCATACCCACTTCTCTTGTGACCCAACCCCTAAACCCCTCTAATATAAACACATCCCATCTCCTTCGTAGGGCGGGCTGAAGCACCTCTGGCTTCAGACCTCTAGGTGCTCTTTTTCTTAATAAGCTCTCCTTTTTCTCTCGAAAAACAAACAAACAAAACAAAAACAAAAAAGCAAAAAGCATACACAAACACGCAAAAAGAAAAAAGCATTGATGTAGGGTCATATATAAGAAAAAATATAGATGGAAATACATTTCAGCTGCCTAAACCATTCAGTTCGATCTTCTTTTGCCATAGAGTTGACAGCTATTAGAAGCTGCTTATATGAACATTTGAGGTTCTGTTTTAAAAAATAGCTTCTATGGGAACCAGCAGTTAGCCTAATGGCTATGTCGCTGGACTCCCACGTAGTCGACCACGGTTCGCGTCCCGGACCCGGTGGCTTAAAACTCACGCTGGGCGCATGTGCGTGCGTGCCCAAGATCCCGAGAGGAGAATGGAGGAGAAGGGATTGCGGCGTGACCATCCCCCCTGGGGGGTGATTTCTCGCTTTCTGTCTCTATGTCTCTCTCTGTCTGTCTGGCGAGTGCATGCACCCTATAGCAAAAATCTCTCCAAAAAAAAAAAAAAAAATAGCTTCTATTATCAATAAGGAAGTGAAACATAATATAATGGCATTATCCAATAGCACTTCTAGGTAGGTGAAACAGGTCATGGTTGGGACAAGCAGGTGGCATGGTAATTAAGAAGCTGGCCAACTACAGATCAAGTCTCAGACCCGGCAGCTTGAAAATCCCAGAGGGCGCATGAGTGTGCATGCCCCAAATCCTAAGAGAATGGAGAAGGAATTGCAACATGGACATCCCCCCAAGGGGTGATCTCTCACTTCCCCTCTATCTGTCTCTCTTCACTGAGCACACATGCCCTTTGTGGGGGGGGACATAACAACAACAATAACAATAAAAGCAGGTCATGGTTAATCATAAATATCCCCATAGAAAATTAAAAAATGTAGAGAGAAAATAAATTTATATTTTAAAAATCAGCTGTAGACACAAAATACATTTTTTTTTTTTTTTGGAGAAAATCACTCCAGATTGACTTATTCTCCTCTCGGGAACGCACGCACACGCGCCCGGCATTTGTAAGCCACAGGGTCCGAGTCGACTACGTGGGAGTCTAGGTTACGCTATAGATTGACTTAAAATGGTCCAGCTGGGATAGCTAACATACAGTGCTCTGCAGACTGGAGCCACATGGGAAGGCAGGGTTCCATTTCCCATACAGCTTCAAGGCTGGGCACGAGGTGGCATATCTGGAGCTTGAGGCAGGAGGATCAAAACATGGAGATGGTCTGTATTAAAACAAAACAAAGCAAAAGCAAAAACAAATAAACAGAAAACTTCAGAGAGGGAAAAGCCTTTCACAGATGGACTGAGATCACTGGTAGCTTTTACCCACGACTACATTTTCAGAGTTCAGACATGGACTAAGGATTAAAGGTATCAAAGGGGAAAGTGGTTAGAAAAGAAAAGAGTGCAGCTTGTGATAACTGTTGCTGAACAGAAAATAATTAAGACGGTACTGCCTGTGAGGGATTTATCCAGGATTATTGGTGAGTTATGAAGTGGCATAGGGATCTAGAAGCTAAGTAGAAATGCAGAGTGAAATTTTCTAGTCTTACCCTTTAGAAGACACAGAAATGTTAGAGTGTTGTATTGAGCACATAAGAGATCTTATATTTAATGCACTAGAAATCACAGTAAACCATGTCTAGAGAAATCTGGAATCCAGCCCAGATGTTTTCCAAATACTTCAAAATGATCAGCTTCTCATATTTTCCTATAAAATTAAAGTTGAGACTTTCTCTAGGGGAAATTTAAATATTTACTTTTTACACACAAGGTTATATGTACAATTTAAAAAAAGACATTTGAAACATCAAAAAGAAAGGAAGATATGTATAATCATCATGAGACAAAAGTTCACAATAATAACAGCTCACAGATTACAATGATGTTGGATTTATCATGCAAGATTACTGAAGTGACTATAACGCCTATGATGAAAAATAGAGAAACATGGGGAAAATTAGCTTAAAAATAGAAAGCTTCGTCAGAGATATGAAATCCAAAAAGAGAATAAAATGAGCCCCCAAGAATTTAAAATAAATCATCTGGAATTAGGAACTCATTGGGTGGGTATGAGAGTACAGTAAAAACATTCATGAATTTTAAGAAAAAAATAATAGAAAATCTGTAATAAAGCAAATAAAGCATTAAGAAATAGAATATAACAAATGTGGGGCATAAAGGTCAAAAACATGTTTAATTGTAGTTCTGGAAGCAAAAGCCATAAAAGGATAGTGAAGAAAATATTTGTTAAAAAATTGTAGCTGACAAAAGTTTTAAAATGAATAGAAGATATTAATTCACAGGTTTAATAAATTCAATAAGACCCATGTAAACAGAAAGAAAACTATACCTTAGCATATAATAGTCAAATTCCCAAAGTCTAAAACAAACAAAAATCCAAAAAGTTTTGATAGCTTTAACACCAGGCATACAATAAAGGCAACCTATTTCATATGTACAACAATAAAGTATTTGATTGTCTTAACCAGAAAGTATACGTATTACATTCTTGTTTGTTTGCTTGCTTCATGAGGGCACGAAAGAGCGAGAAGCAATGTCTCCAACAGGACTTTGTACCACAATTGACCCTCAGTCACGGGCAAAGCTGTGCCTGGCATAGTTGGAGTTTTCTGACCTGAACTAGGAACCTTCCCATGTGGGATTGCCTTGCAGAGCATTGTGTTTTACTGATGCTCTATTATCTGGCCCATATATCCTATACACTTAGCATTATAATGTTATATAAAGGAAGGAAATTTAAAAACAGCTTACAAAAAATTTAAAAGCCTAGATATTATTATTCAATTATAATAACCTTCAGTTGATACACTTGGAGCCATATTTATAACTAACTTGGCAGCAGAGACCCAGACAGATAATGGAAATAGGAGCCTTAACCAAGGAGTGTTCTCACATAGCCAAGACAATATGGAAGGAGTTGCCTCTGGGATGTATGTTCTCAGGGACTTTCCTAACCTTATTTAAAGTTAAACACAATAAGCTAAGCATTTTTATAAGCTGAGCTAAGTAATTTAAAGGATGAGGATATAAGTGAGCAGGGGCTATTCCTGCCCTAAGATACCTACAATCTACTGGGATAAGAGAATGTCAAAGAAGCAAGAATGTGATATCCTATAAAGGAAATAAAAGATTTGAGAGATTCATAGGATTAAAGGAAAAAAAAGTCACTTATTTGAGAAATCAGGAAAAGTCCAATAGGATAGGTAATGCTTGAAAGATAAACATCAAAAATAGGGTTGGCTTTAATTCCAAAAGATAAAGACAGAAAGCTAATGAGTTGTAGGGACCAATGGAGAGTGTAATGGTTACATTGCTGGACTCCCATGTAGTCGACTGCAGTTCAAGTCCTGGACCTGGTGGCTTAAACCTCATGCCAGGTGAGTGTGTATGTGTGTGCCCAAGATCCCAAGAGTAGAATGGAGGAGAAGGGATTGCAGTGTGGACATCCCACCTGGGGGTTGATTTCTCACTTTCTGTCTCTCCAGTGAGCACATGCACCCTATAGCAAAAATCTCTCAAAAAATAAATAAAAATAATGAGTTGTCTCTGTATATAATAGAATAGTACGAACCTCTGACTGTGCTGGCCCTCTGGGTTCAGCTTCAGGGCTTTGAAGCGACCCAGCCAGAGTCCTTTCTTCCAGACCCCAGCGCTAGTCAGGACAGGTTTTCTATTTTTAACCCAATTTCATGATCTACCATGTGATTTCTGGTTATTTCTCCTGTATTTATTCTAATTCTTTCCTTCCTTTTTTTTTTTTTTTTGGAGAGGTTTTTCGCTATAGGGCACGTGCGCTCGCCAGACAGACAGAGAGAGACATAGAGACAGAAAGCGAGAAATCACCCCCCAGGGGGGATGGTCACGCCGCAATCCCTTCTCCTCCATTCTCCTCTCGGGATCTTGGGCACGCACGCACACGCGCCCGGCGTGAGTTCTAAGCCACCGGGTCCGAGACGCGAACCGCGGTCGACTACGTGGGAGTCCAGCGACATAGCCATTACGCTAACTGCTGGTTCCCCTTTCCTTCCTTTTTCTTTGCTTTTTTTCTCATTTTTATTTTCTACTTTCTTTTTCTTTTCCCTTACTTTCCTGTTTTATTGTTCTTCTCTTACCCACTGCCTAGAGTTGAGTAGGTGCGTAATAGTTAAACATCTGAACATTGTGAGTTTTAGAGAATTTTTTCTACCTCACTGTAGTTGTTGCAAAAAGCCCTTCATAAATCTGATTGCAAAACTTAGCCTGTGATTCCCACACTGGAGGACACAGTAGAAGGGAGAAAATAGCACCAAACTATTTCACAGAAAGAGAAATACATGAGCTCAGTCACAGAATCCTTCTCCAACAAATTAGCCAAAAGTGTATACATTACCAAATGACTAAAAATAGAAGAAGAGCCTCAAAGATGAAAGAAGCTAGTAATACATTTCCAGCAAGTGAACACTGATTCATGGAAACAAATGATAATGAGTACACAATATTCTATCATTTATGGGACACTGCAAAAGCAGTCATGAGAGGGAAGTTCATAGCAATTAATATGCACAAGAAAAAGACGGAAAGGTGACAAAATGACAACATAAGTTCATGCCTCATGGAAGTGAAAAATCAACAATAGAAACAACTAAAAAATGCCAGGAGAAAAGAAATAATAAAGATTCTATCAGAAATAGGGAACCAGCAGTTAGCGTAATGGCTATGTCGCTGGACTCCCACATAGTCAACCGCGTTTCGCGTTGCGGACCCGGTGGCTTAAAACTCACGCCGGGCGCGTGTGCGTGCATGCCCAAGATCCCGAGAGGAGAATGGAGGACAGGGGATTGCGGCGTGAACATCCCCCCTGGGGGGTAATTTCTCGCTTTCTGTCTTTGTGTCTCTCTCCGTCTGTCTGGCGAGCGCATGCACCCTATAGCGAAAATCTCTCCAAAAAAAAAAAAAAAAAAAAAAAAAAAAAGATTCAATCAGAAATAAATGAAACAGAAAATAAGCGAACTATACAAAAAATAAATGAGAGTAAAGCTGGTTCTTCAAAAAGATAAACAAGATTGACACACCATTACCTAGACTAATTAAGAAGAGAGAAAGGAACCATATAAATCAAATTTGCAGTGAATTAGGCAACATTACAACAGATCTAATAGAAACACAACCATCATTAGAGGATACTATGAGTGACTATATGCCAACAAAGAAGAAAACCTGGATGAGATCGACAAATTCCTGGACACATAGAAAACCTGAATAGATTTATAACAAGTGATAAGATTGAATCAGTAATAAATAACCTGCCAATAAAGAAAAGTCCATGTCCCAATGGCTTCACTGATGAATTTTACAAAACTTTCAAAGAAGAGGTTATACCCATTCTACTCAGTTTCTAGAGATCCAAAAGAAAGAAACCATTCCAAATTAATTCTATGAAGTCTCCATTACCCTCATTTCCAAAATGGATAAGGATATGACAAAAAAGGAAAACTACAGGCCTATATCTCTAATAAATATAGATGCAAAATTTTTCAACAAGATACTTGCTAACCATATTCAACAACATGTAAAAAAGGTTATTCATCACAACCAGATAGGCTTTATTCCCGGGAAGCAAGGGTGGTTCAGCATATGCAAAACCATAAATGTAATAGACCATATTAACAGAAAGAAAGACAAAAACCATATGATCATTTCAATTGATGCAGAAAAAGCATTAGACAAAATACAACATGCCAAAAGCAAAGACTTCTTAAGCAAGACTCCCAAAGCACAGGCAATAATCCCCAAAATAGACAGGTGGGGTTACATCAGATTAAGGAGATTCTGCATAGCAAAGGACATTGTAATCAGTGTGAATCAACAACTCTCTGAATGGGAGAAAATTTTTGTTAACTGTGCCTCAAATAAGGGACTGCTAACCAGAATACTCAGGGAACTCAAGCAGCTTACCCAGAAAAAAATGATCAACCCAATTAAAAGATGGGAAAATGAGCTGAATAAACAACCCTCTAAGGATGATTTACGAACAGCCAAAAAAAAATATGAAAAAATGTTCAACACCCCTCATCATAAGGGAGATGCAAATCAAAACCACAATGAGATATCACCTAACCCCAGTCAGAATGGCAAAGATTAAAAAAAAAAAAAAAAAAAAAAAAAATAAGTGTTGGCAGGGATGTGGTGAAAAGGGAACACTCCTACAGTGTTGGTGGAAATGTAAATTCATCCAGACACTGTGGAGAATAGTATGGAGGTTCCTCAAAGACCTTCAGATAGAATTACCATATGATCCAGCAATTCCACTCCTGGATATCTACTCAAAGGATAGTTGAATGCTCAGTCAGAAAAGCACTTGCACAACTGCATTTATTGCAGCATTATTCACAATTGCTAAGACATGGAACCAACCCAAATGTCCACAAACAGATGGATGGATTGAAAAAGTGTGGCACACACACTCCATGGAATACTGTTCAGCCAACAAGGACCTGGAATATGATAGAAAGTGGATGAATATGGAAGATCTGTTGCTGAGTGAAGCAATTCAGGCTATGAAAGAGGACATTGTATGTATCCATTTAACATATACTGACTGTCCACACTCTATGGTAGAATCTGAAAGACTAGAGGACATAAAAGCTTTAAAAATTGTTATGGATACTAGAGACAAAATGGAAGGAGAGTGTGGGAAGGGAAGAGCATGTGGGGAGGGGAAGAGCATAGGAAAGGAAATTTGGGGGGAAAATAGAGAGGTAAGACATTTGTGGGACACAGATATGGTTTATTATCTGCTGATGAAGATGTATATAGTATTCTCAACTGGGCTGGACTGAGGTCTATATCATGCTGGGTAAAGTCTCTTTACAATCTAAAAGTTGTATAGCAATTGAATGTATAAATAATGATAATAGTAAAGAAAATCAAATAATAGAATGGTATGACTGGCAAATGATTAGACGACTTCTTCAGTTTAATTAGGTATACATAAAAGAAAAGCAATAGGTTTAGAAACTTTAAGAATGCTTCAGGTATTTAGAGAATGACTACCTATAAATACCTAACTATAGATAAGTAAAATAAGTGAATATAAAACATTAGTTTTAGCATTCATGCAATGATTATTATTATTCAAGCACATGAGTTTATTATACATAAAGCTCCTTTCTATACATGGTACCCCATAACACGAACTATGGATTTAGAGATGTATCAGTGTCCTTGAAATACTGGAGGGGAAACAAACTGGCTTTCATTCCTTGACAACAAAAGTAAGCTATTATTGGCCTTGAATCAATAAATTGCACACTCAGGTATTTGCAGAAGAATAGCCCTAATATGATCACTTGGACTCAGGATCATAATTGGGCATTATAGACTGCAAAGCTTGTAGGTCTAAGTAACAATGGAACTGACACCCAAAATGTTTTCTAGAATTCACATTTTACTTGAACATGTGAACTGTGCATGACGATATACCACAAACTCCCAAATGTCTGGAAACTTGCAGAAATTATATTTTCTATCATTGATCCCTGCCATTTGCACAGCCACGGTAATATTTTTGAGGTCTGAGGGCCGATACGTGATACTGAGGTATAGAATATCTATTTGGAGCCACTTTGTAATGAACTTTTCTTTGAGAACAGAAGTGTGGATTCTGCAAGTTATTAGCACAGGATAAGTTATAAGTATTGTTACCCTCTGCTTACTATTTCATTCTTCTGACCAAAGACAATGGGGCCTTTTTCACTTTATTCTAGAGGCTTGGTAAATGACAGCCATAGTTAAATATGTTCTACTACCTATTTTTGTAAATAAACACCATTTATCATAATACAGCCATATTCAATCATTTACATATTGCCTCTGGCAGCTTTCATACTTAAGTGGCAAAGGTAAGTAGCTGTGATAAAAACTGAATGAACTGGGAACCAGCAGTTAGCGTAATGGCTACGTTGCTGGACTCCCACGTAGTCGACCGCGGTTCGCGTCCCGGACCCGGTGGCTTAAAACTCACGCCGGGGGCGTGTGCGTGCGTGCCCAAGATCCCGAGAGGAGAATGGAGGAGAAGGGATTGCGGCATGACCATCCTCCCTGGGGGGTGATTTCTCACTTTCTGTCTCTATGTCTCTCTCTGTCTGTCTGGCGAGCGCACACGCCCTATAGTGAAAACCTCTCAAAAAAAAAAAAAAATGAATGAACTGTAAAACCTAAAATACTCACTATCCAACATTCTACTGAGTTTGTTGACAATTGCTTTATATTATGGTGTTCTATTTTTTTAAATAATTTGATTAAGAATTATCTCTTAGAAAATACTGTGAGCTCCACAACGGAAGAAACATTTTTTTCTTTTTTCATTTATTTTTAATATTTTTGGCCATAGGACATATGCACTCACCCAAGAGAGACAGAGAGAGGCAATGTGAGAAATCATCCTCTTACTTAGGAGGATAGCCATCCCACGATCCCTTACCTTACATTCTCCTTCTGAGATTTTGGGCATGCATGCAGACCTGCCTGGTATGATTTTTACATCACCAGGTCTGAGACTCGAATTGTGGTCAGCCATGGATGAGTCCACTGTCTTGCCCACCATCCCAAATGCTGGCCCCCAAACACTTTTTCTTTTATTTTCATTTTTCTTTGACCTCTTATTTTTCTATTTCTAGGTCCTATCATATCATAGTACCTGGAGTATAATTAGAAAGTTTCATGAATCATCCTCATGAATAGTTTTTCAATAAACAGATACCCATAAAACCTCTAAAAATTTTTATAAATAATGGATATTCAAGAAAAAGAAACCAAAAAAGAAAAAAAAATAACTTGTTAAATAATAAGAAAAAGGAAGTAACAAAGGTAATGTGATCTAATGAGAAAATGAATAAAATATAAAAGTAAGTAAACATATTTTCAGTAATCTACAAAGGCAAGCCTCCTGACATGTTCCAATTTAAGCAATGCCTAGCAATGACTAGGCACTTGTTATTTCTCAGATACTAAGAGTTTATAGATCTACCCAGGTCTTTTATTGAGATACACAAACAGTAGGGGAGTTGTGTAGAACTTAAGGAATATTTTATTCACTTAGTAAATAGGTTCCTACAAATATCGTTTTATGAGGTAGCCATATTCTATAAGAAAAAGCAGGAATATGAAGAAATTGTACAGCCTAGGGACATAAGTTTGAAGGGCTGCCAGAAGGTATTAGAGACTAAGTATATTTTTGCCTTCTAAAAGGTATATTGCAAAAAACACCTTTCAGAGTAAAAATAAAAAACCTGCAGATAAAAACACAATTGTTAAGGAAAGTTGTGTTTATACTCACATGATCACTTGAGAGCATCAGTTTGAGTCTCTGTATCCATTATTTACTAAGGTGTTGAGTAATATACTGTAGGTCAACTTAGCCATAGCATTGTAAATATTTCATAACTTTAAACTTTTGTGATGATTACTTGAATGTGGGTTAGTATATAACTTGAAAATGATTTACAACAGCAAAATAAAAATGTTTATTCAGCTAATTCTATTTCATACAGTAGGACCAAGACTAAATCTTCTTCATGACACTAGAAGGGTGTTAGGGTCTAATGCCATAAAAAAAAATGCTGATAAAAGTTCTCAGCTCATGGCACAGATTCAATTTGGTTTTAGACAAAAGCAAATCAGCATTCAACTTTTAAATAGGTTAATAAGTTATAAATTAGTTGGACTCAATCAAATAATTAAATAAGCAATCACATTAAACAGATATGTTTGTCCTGTTACTTGCTAATAGACTCTTTAGTTCCCAACCCTAGCTAATTCTTCATAATGTCACTTGGGGTCACCTGGCCTTATGGAAAACTAGATAAAACTGTAATATGTGGTATACAAAGGAGAGTGTTGAGGTTTAGATCAGAAAGGTTAGAGAAGGCCAGATGATTGATGGCCCTGAAAGCCATAATAAAGATTTACCCTTTATTCTGTGGTCCAAAGAGAAATTATCCAGACATACTATAACATAAAATCTTCCTTATCCCCTGACACCAAAGTTAAAATGAACACTTTATTCCTGAAGGGTGCTGCGAGCAAGATAAAATCCAGACAGTTTCAAAGCCCTCTTCATTACATCTCTCGATCTGTAAGAACCAATTTAAGTCTCTTCCCCCATAAGAGAGCAAAATCAATAACTCTATATAAATGAGGAGTCCCACACATATTTGGAGCTGTGTGATAAGAACCATGTTCTTTTTAGAAAATAAGATGTGCAAGGAATAGAAATGTTTTCAGCAGTCTTTGGCTGTTCAAACCATCCTTGACAGGTGGCAGAAAGATGTGAAGATTAGGATTGTGAATTTTAGAACCAAAGCCTCATGGGTTTACATCTCCTTTCTCCACTTACTATGTACACTTCATTTCTCTGTGCCTCAGTGTCCTTATTCAAGGAGCTTACCCATGCAGCATACTGAGTCACTTAGCTCAGCTCTCTGTGCATAATAAACTAGCCATTTTTATTATAAATGTAGTTTCTGCTATCCCTTTAGCTATGATTAGTTTCCATTGGTCCTCTGGGAGAAGCAACCAAATGTGTTCTCCAAAACTGAGACGTCTGTACAGGGGTTGTAGCTAGCTGTAGTGCCAAAGACGCATGCCCTCAAGCCAGAAGCTTCTTCATTCACAAAGTGACTGCTGATTGTTTGTGACAAGATAATACCTGAACACTCTGATGACACACAGAAATCTCACCCTTCTAGCAGGAATATCTACTCATTTCCCACATATTTTATGAAATATATCTGGCATGTGGTAGTGATAATCTTACTGTCATTCTTAACATAATGACTTCTTTTGTCCTCTTTTTGTCAAAAACAACAGAATACAGCAGTGTGTAATTTATAAAGAATAGAGATTTATTTAGCTCACAGTTTCGGAGGTCCAAAATCAAGGGGGTCCACCTGGTGAGGGTCTTTTTGTTGTCAGGGACTCTGCAGAGGGAACACAGGGAGTCACATGATAAGAGAGTGTGAGCATGAATGTCTGAATCTTTTTGTTGATGTATCTCTTTCCTTCTTACAAAAGTAGCAGGATTTATTCATTTATTGAGGATCCTCACTGATGATTTTACCTAATCCTAATCACCTCCCAAGACCTCATTTTTTAATCTCGTAATAGTGGGATTAAGTTTTCCTCCTCTTAATACCTTCACAGCACAACCAAATTTTAGTACATTGGAGCCAGCAAGTGATGTGATTGTTAAGGGTGCTGAACTCCTATATTGTTGACCATGGTTCATGTACCTGACTCAGTGGCTTGTTTCTTACTTCCTCTCTCTCTCTTTATCTCTTTCTCTCTCCCTCCCACTTTGGTCAAATTCAAATATCAATGAATAAGTAAATAAAGTTAAATAAAATTATTTTTCAAAAAGGCAATTTTTAAATCTTATTTTATTTCAAATTCTTTATACATTCAATCACATCATTTAGTTTACAAAGTGAATATTCCAACATGTTTACATTTCTCCCCAGTCCAGTTGATAATACTATAAACTTATCTTCAATAGATAATACCCCATTTCTTTGTCCCATTAATGTTTTGCCTCTCCATGTTTTTTTTTTTTTTTTTTTTTTTTGGAGAGGTTTTTTTTTGCTATAGGGCGCATGTGCTCGCCAGACAGACAGAGAGAAGAAAGTGAGAAATCACTCCCTAGGGATGATGGCCACACTGCAATCCCTTCTCCTCCATTCTCCTTTTGGGATCTTCGGCATGCATGCACACGCGCCTGGCATGAGTTTTAAGGCACTGGGGCCCAGGACATGAACCGTGGTCGACTACATGGGAGTCTAGCGACATAACCATTACGCTAACTGCTGGTCCCCTGCCTCTCCATTTTTTAACACAGTGATCTGGCTGGGAGGGTGAGTAAGAGGGGGACTCATTCAAACTATAGCATTCTACTTCCTCCTCTGTGTTCATGTCTCATGTCTCCTCACCTGCGATATACACTTATTTCATGGTCCTAATTTCCCAATTATCCCAAAGGTCTTAATCTATTTCAATACCAAATCGAAAGTTCCAAGCCCAGCTATGAACCTGTGAAATGAAAACAAATGACATACTTCCAACATAGACTAGTGGGACAGGCATAGTAGCTATTCCATTCTACAAGAAGAAAGAAATAGCAGGAACCAAGCAAGTCCAAAACCCAGGAGGGGAAACATGTCTTAAAACATTAGAATAATCCTTTACTCCATGTTCTGCCTTTTGAATACACTGGTGAGTTTGGGTCCCCAAAGCATCAGGCATTCCTGCCCTCATAGCTTTGTTGAGCTCAGTCCACGTAGTAGTTCTCACAGGCTGGAGTCTTATGCATGCAGTTCTTTCCAACTAATTTGAATGCTGGTAGCTCTGCAGTCATAGGATCCCAAGAGTGGTCCTGCTCCAGGAGTTCCACTAGGGATTGCCCTGATGGGAACCCTCTGTGGTGGCTCTGCCCCTGTACCCAAGCCTCTTTCTAGGCCCCCAGGTTAACCAAAAGAGCCTTTCAAATCTCAGTAGAGGTTTCCCTATTTCTATAGCCTTGAAATCTGTGAACCTGCAGAATTACCACTGTATGCACATTACCAAGATCTGCTGCTTACACATTTGGAGCTGGCAGGAAAAATAGCAGCTTCAATGATGAGTCAATTCATACTTGACACCCCTGAACCATGGTCAGTGCCAAGGAGCACTGCTCTGGAATGTGGAGAATAAAGTCCCAAACCTGCCTCTGGTCTGTCCCCTGAAGTCATTCAGCTCTCTCATTCCTCTTTTTAATTTTTTTTGAAATATACTTATTTAATTTTATTTATTATTATCATCATTTCTCAGTTTGCTATAGGGCATGCATACCTACCAGAGAGAGACAGAGAAAAGAGGGAAAGTGAGAAGGCAAACTGCCAGATATGGCTACATGGGAGTCCTGTACTCCAACCATCATGCCACCTGCTGGGCCCCCCTTTTTATTTCTCCTACCTCGTACCTTACACCAAGAATCTTAGTTCTAAAAGAAATGGTATAACATTATTTTCAGTAATTCTGGAACCTGAATATTTATGAGCAGGTACCTTCCTCTAGATATTGTTTAATTATTTTTGCTGAAACCTGGCCATCACTTTCCTGATACTTAGCAGATGATTCTAATATGCAACTGAGCTTGGGAATCGAGAATCTAGAGCAAGTTCTTTGCATAATACACACAAAAATTTTACTACCCATTACAATGCAGAAACTCAAGGTCAGAGGTGTCAAAAAGTTACAGGGTAGTTGTGTGTATGTGGGGCGGGGAGGGGAGGGAGTCACCTAGCTCACCTATTATCTATTTCTTTTCTTTCTTACTGTTTTTATATATAGAGAGATTTTTGCTATAGGGTGTGTGTGCTCAGCACACAGACAGAGAGAGACAGAGAGACAGAAAGCAAGAAATCACCCCCAAGGGGGGATGGCCACACTGCAATCCCTTCTCCTCCATTCTCCTCTTAGGATCTTAGGCATGCATGTATATGTGCCTGGTATGAATTTCAAGCTGCCAGTTCCAGAACTCAACCATGTTCAACTACATGGGGGTCCAGAGATGTAGCCACTATGCCACCTGCTGATCCCTACCTATTATCTATTAGTAGGCTAAATCTCCTAGGCTGTATTGATTTTCTCCAGGTGATGCATTCTTTCTCTTCACATTACCAAGTAAACACATACTCAGTCAACACTTTCTGAAGACTCCACCACATGCACATTCATTACTTTCAAAGAGAAGAAACACACATCCCTTGAATGCATCAAATCCTCATTGATTTGATTTGAGGGACAATATATTTTTCTAGGACATAATGTAACCCCTTCCACAGTATAGATGTTTCCACAAATCAGGACTATAAACAAACTGATCATAGTCCTAATCCCAGAATAACCACATGGAAGATCTCCACAAAGTTAAACCCATGCTGTACGTTTTTGCCTTTAAGGGTGGTTGGTTGGTGAAGATTAAATCATATTGTATCTATAAAAATTTAATCATAATGCCTTTTTAAAATTCATACTAAAGCATGAACACAAGAGAAAGAGAGAGAGAGAGAGAGACGAACGAACGAACGAACTCCAGAAGGCTTGATCATGCTGCAATATCCTTCCACCAATCTTCTGAGCCAATAGGACCGGGGCATGTGTGCTTATGCCTGGTATGTTTCTAGATCAGTGGGGCCAGGGACTAGAAATCCTACATGTTACAGACTATGCTGCAGAGGCTGAGCTTCATGATTCATTTTTATTGTTCAATGAACAGTAACAATCACTGTTATTGTAAGGTACTTTTACTTTCTCTATGATGAAAGCAAAGTGTCTCTATTCTCATGGGCATCAAAGCTGGTGCCCAATGTCAGAGTGGGAAAAAAATCACTTTCACATAAAGGTTTTGAAGGATGGTATTAGGGACTGAATTTAGATCTTTGTTTAATTTTAGTATTAAATTAATTTAGTATTGTTTATCGTCTCTGGTTTACATATGAAAACACTTCAGCTCAAAGAGACTAAGTAACATGTCCAGCATCATATAACTCATGTGTCATGAATCTATATTTTAAATACTAAAATAGATATCCTGAATGTTTATGTGATTTTATTCATATCAGACTCTTATTTTTCAGAACAGGGTATACTAAGGATATAGGCAACTAATTTTTAAAAAATTTACTACAAGGTGCACTCCCTTAGTGGGGAGAGACACAGGGAAAATGAGAAACCACCCTCCAGGAGGGTTGGCCATGCTGAAATCCCTTCTGCAGTCTCCTCTAGAGATTTTGGCATGCACACACAAACACCCAGTGCATCTTTCAAGCTGCCAGGTCTGCAGTTTGAACCACACTGTTGACCATATGGGATCCAGCTGCCTTAACCATCATACCAGTGCCTGGACCAGGCGTTCCATTTTTAATAGGAAGTTAAGGTTATCACTATTGCAAACTTGATTTTATTTTTTAGTTAATTTTATTTATGGGAGAGAGCATGTGTGAGAAAGGGAAAGAGAGATAGACCCCCTCTAGAAAATCTTATTGCTTCATAATCCTCTTTCCCTAGCTTTCCAGCTGATCAGAATCTTGGGTACACACATACCCAACGTGTTTGCAGGCCAGCTGGGACTCAAACCTGCAGTCAGCCATGTGGCTTCTAGCACAAGAGTTCAAAATGCTACTGTGTATGCCTCTGAGTCTAGGCCAACTCTGAGCTTTTATAAGTAATAGCATTTACATCATAAATTCTCTTAGTCATCTATACAGAAATATCATAAACTGGGCGACTTAAGCAATCCCATTTGTTTCTCATAGTTCCACAGGCTGGAGGTCCAAGATTAAGGTGCCAGCGTGGCTGGTGCTGACGAGGGCTCCCTTCCTACTTTGCAGATGACCATCATCTTTCTGTCTCCTCAGATAGTCTAAAGAAATAGTCTCTCTAGTGTCTCTTAGAAGGCACCAGCCCTATTCATCAGGTCTCTAACCTTCATGAGCTCATTATCTCCCAAAGGCCCCACCTCCAAATACTACCACCCTAGGGATCAGAGTTTTAATATATAAACTTTCCAATTTTTAAGATCTAATCAATTCCCAAAGCCCCACCTCCAAATACTACCATATTAGGGATTAGAGTTTTACTATATGAACATTGTGGAACCTGCAGTTGGCATAATGACTATGTCGCTGGACTCCTATGTAGTAACCACGATTTGAGTCCTGGACACGGTGGCTTAAACTCATGCTGGGCACGTGTGTGTACATGCCTAAGACCCTGAGAGGAGAATGGAGAAGGGATTGCGGTGTGGCCACCCCCCCAGGGGTTGATTTCTCACTTTGTGTCTCTCTGTCTCTATCTTTTTGGCGAGCACATGCTTCTGAGAGAGACAGAGAATAAGTGAGAGAGAAAGTGAGAAATTACCCCCCCCCCAGAAGGGACGGCCATGTGCAATCCCTTACCCTCCACTCCTTCTCCTAGGATTTTGCACATGTACTCTCACACACGTGTGCATCTGGCATGATTTTCAAGCCTCCAGTTTCAGGACTTGAACCATGATCAGCCATTTAGGAGTCCAATGCCTTAACCATCATGCTAACTGGTGGTCCCTCAATACCCAATTTTTAAAAGTAAATAGCCTAAGGCAATAATTTCTTTGGCTGTTTGGAAGCTTCTTCTCTTTTTCCCCCTAAATTATTTTGTAAACAGGTTACATTTAAAGACCCCACTGGTTTAAATGAAGACCTAGAGGAGGGAAATAGAAAGAGGGTCAGAGAGACACACATCAGGAAAGAGGTGGGAAACAGTATACCTGAGAGAAATAAGACACATTTTCTCCCTGTCTCATACATCTGCATTATGTCTGTGGAGGCACTGTACAGAACACTTTGTGGGATGCAGAGACACATGCCAGATCTCTTCTCTAAGATCTTACAGCCCAGTGGGGAAAAGACACATGAGCCTAAGTAATCCTAATGCATAGCTGACTGTAAAAGGTAGTCAGATGCCAGGAAGAGGCCAGAGTAACTGGAGAGACAGAGAGAGCCTGCTACCCTGGGAAAAAGGGAAACTTCTTAGCAAATACTGAGGAACATGGACTTGAAATGAGCTTGGCATGCAAACCACTTTTTTCTGAAGAGCAAATCTAGTAAGGGCCTTAAGTGCTAAGTTTGTTCCATCATCATACATGATGTAAATATTTGTATTAAATGCCTACTTACAGTTTTATTATATGTTCACTTCTAATAGCAGGCATAATATTCTATTGATGCTCATAATATTCATGATGCTCATGAGTCTGAAATGTGACTACAAAAATAATGATATTTCATTTTGAAACACATATTCCAGAATTAATATACATGTTATGAATTTTGTTGTTTCGTTTCCACCTGTAAAATGAGAGATTACTTGCTGTTTAGAGGTTATACATTATGTAAAGCCCTTAGTTCTAGCTGTATTTTTTTACTATTCTATTTTTTTTTTAATTTGACGAGAGAGAAAAGGACAGTGAGAGACCAAGCCACCAAATCTGGGACTTGAACCACAGACTTCCATGTGGGAGTCCAGCACCTCAACCACCACACCATCTGCCAATGCCTCTATTTCTAAAAAATCTCTCAGTAAATCATAGTTATATTACTGTCTTTATAGAGTACATTTCTGCAGCCTAAGGGCAGTTAGATTATATTTTAAGAAATTTCACTATAAAAAATAAATTGTATAATTATTTTTGTGACTTCACATTATACTTTTGTCTGACCCCTCCCAAAGTATCCCATTATGACCTTGCAACTTTCTGACTATCTCCTAATTTATTTGAATGCAGCTTACATGACTTTTTTATTATTTTATTTAAAAATGTAATGCCCAGTTTTGCAAATATAGAACTGGACCTGTCCTCTGGGTTGAATAAAATATTACTTTTCAATTAATTCTAAAGTTGAATTCTTGCCTCTAAATGAAATTCAGAACATGATGTCTATTCTTTGCCTACTTCAGTGCTGTCAATCTCCTTGCACTCAGTGTATTTGACAGATTCTAAATTGAGAAACATCTGGATGAAGAAAACATAATCCTCTTTACTCTCTGTCATGGCTGAGAACATCGCTAAGAACTGTGGCATTTGATAATGGTCAGAGGATGCAGGGGCAGAATGCAGGGCCACTTAGGAGCAACAAGATGTGTCATTTCAGATATTTTTTTAAGTAGCAAATAAGTTAGCAGACTTCAGCCTATATTGGAAAACTAGAAACAGTAAAAGAGTCAAAAGAGACCCCCCAAATCCATCCTTACCCAAAACCTTGAGATAGCATCAGATTTCTACACAAAAAAAACATAAAAATATGTTTAATTATTATAAATCTTTACATAGTCTATTAAATTCAAGTCTACAGAAATGGGTCAACCATCAAACCTGTTGTCTTTTATCTTGTAATCTTTAAATAAAAGAATCTACCTTTCTTCATCCCTCTTATAGGAAACACTTCCATGTCACATTTGTAAGGATAGCTATTTATTTATTTTTATTTTTTCATTATTCATAATTTAAATTTAAGTATCCTTAACATTAAATTAGCTCTACTGATGAGACCAAATGCTAGAGGCCAAGTCACAAGGACAATTCAATTTTGTCATAAAAGTATGAGAAAGCCTTTTGGAACTTTTCTGTCTTGCAGTTCTGTAATTGAAAAGCTTAGGAGAATTTTTTCCCTGAAAAGGAAAGGAAAGAAATCAGCAGATTTCCAATTATTATTATTATTATTATTATTTTTGGAGAGGTTTTTGATATAGGGTGCATGTGCTTGCTAGAAAGACAGAGAGAGTCAGAGAGACAGAAAGTAAAAAATCACCCCCCCCCAAGGGGGATGGCCACGCCGCAATCCCGCAATCCCTTCTTTTCCATTCTCCTCTTAGGATCTTGGGCACAAATGCACACGTGCCCAGTATGAGGTCAAGCCACCAGGTATGGGACTTGAACTATGGTAAATTACATGGGAGTTCAGCGACATAGCCATTATGCTAACTGCTGGTCCCCAGATTTCCAATTTTTAAAATGTTCTAAAAAATAAAAAAGGGCCCAGCTGGCAGCATGGTGGTTCAGGCCGCTAGATCTCACATGGCTGACGATGCAGTTCAAGTCTTGGATTCTGGGAATTGAAAAACACATATGCATGTGTGCCCCAAATGGAGGAGAAGGGACTGCAGAGTGGTCATCCCCCATGGAGGTCATTTCTCAATACCCTCCCAACCCCCGACAAACCCCCCCACCTCACCACCAGGCCTGGTGAGTGCGTGCGCACTCTGGCAAAATTTTAAAAAATATATTTAATGGGTCTATTACAAAAGTCAAATGTTGGAAGAGTCTGCTGTTTTCTCTATACGGGCAAACTAGTAAAAAGAATGAGATACTATAAAAAGAGTGATTGAGTCCTAATTTGCTGGTGTGATGCCATTGAACTGATGAATGTTGTGTCTCTTGAGTTATTGGCTGAATGAGTATGATGCTAATAAGCAATCATCCCTGAGTTAGCAATTCTCACTCAGACGAGATAAAGGCAAACTTTGTGTTTACCAGTGGTTCCAAAAGATGACCTGTGAGAGCTCAACTATATCAACTCAAACCCTATCACTTCCTACCACTATGAAACCATCCTAAATAAATCCACAACGTAAGCAAAAATAGCATCCTTCATATTCAAATACAGTTTCGAAACAAGTATTTAACTCCTACTTTGAAACAAATTATCCCCTTTCTATATATATAAAGTCAGTAGCACTCACTGTTCTCCACCCAATCCTGAAACTTACCAGGACATCTAAAATAAAATCATCAACTCTGTACAAGAGAACTGTACCCTCTAACCAAACTTAGAAACATGATTAAAGATCTGAGCTGAGAAGGTAATTATTGCTCAAAAACTTACAAATTTGACTAGATCAAACTGGGCTGAGCAGTGGTAATTGTTTGATTAGAAATGGACATTTCTTCATTATTTTTCCACCTGGATTTGCATGTGATCAGAGCAAATTGGCTGATTTTCCTTTCAGTGTGGATCAGATCAGAGAGCTAAATTGGCAAACATTTAAAAAGGGAAGGTTAAAAACCCCAGGTTGAAAGACCATCTCAAGGTATCTCACAAGTTTATCTGGGGCATTATATGTGACAACTGATATTTTACAAAATAGTAGGTGTTAACAAGACAATATCATCTCATCAGCATATTGCCGTTAAGAGGAATAATTCCACAACAAACAAAAGTAATCTGAAGGGAAACATATATCTTTGTCCTTGAAATTATATATTCATATACTTTTGGTATTATGTGCCGAAATAAAACATGTTGACATAAGACTTTAAAGAAACTGTCATGTTGCTAGATCAATGTCTATCTAGTACAGCCACTCTTCACTTAACAACTTACTCGTTTAATGACCACTCAGACTTATGACCAGCTCTCTAGTGTTGGGGAATCCTCATCCCCTTTCTTGGTCTTTCTGAGTCTCAGGAATCCCCTTTCTTAGTCTTTAACTCATTCTACAGTTGGTATTCACTAAGCAAAGCATTTGGAATCATGCAAGATGACATATTCTGTGTATAAATTTGTACTTTATTGTGCACCCATAATACAAGATGACAATGAAAGACAGAGCACGACTTTACCTGGAGTAATTGTCAAAATTCAAAAGAAGGTTATCAATCTTGATCTTGAGATGACATGAAGATTCTAAACAAATAAAAGCTGCTAAATACGCTAAAGGGCATGTGATTAGGAGCTGGTGGGTCTGACCATTTCATTGATCTTGAAAGATAAAGACAGAGTTAAAAACCTTTGTGAATTTTGGAAATCATTCATTATATGTACACTGCATAAAGAACAATGAATCCGGTTAGTAAGAAGCAGCATAGGGACCAGCAGTTAGCGTAATGGCTCTGTCAATGGACTCCCATGTAGTTGACCGCGGTTCGAGTATTGGACCTGGTGGTTTAAACTCACACTGGGTACATGTGCATGCACGCCCAAATTCCTGAAAGGAGAATGGAGGAGAAGGGATTGTGGCATGACCATGACCCCCCAGGGAGTAGTTTCTCACTTTCTGTCTCTCTGTCTCTGTCTATCTGGTGAGTGCACACGCCCTATAGCAAAATCTTCTCCAAAAAGAAAAAAGAAGTAGCATAAAAGTGTATACAAGGCATATAAAAAACATGCCTAAAACATTTCATGACTAATTTTGAAGTTTGCCTAAAGTAAGCCTATTGATGTCAAACATAAAACAATTGTGCATCTTGCTAACCTGCTTAATTTAGGTGTTGAAGTGGAATATATTGAAGAATTAATGAAATACGTTGAGGAAGAGCTAACTAACAAAGATTTAATAGAGTTGGAGGCACAGCAGCACTTAGGAGAAGAGGAAAGAATGGGAGAAGTACAAAATAAGTTTACTATAAAAGGATTAGTTAGTATGTTCTTGAAAGTGAATTCCGTTCTGTTACAACTGTTATGTACCTGAATGTTGAACAATTCATGAAAGTGGAATGGCAAATGAATAAATTTTTTCAATGCTATGAAGAAATTTATGAAGAACAAAAGAAACTTACAAAAAACACACAAACGAGATTCTTCAAAAGCTACACCCAAAGCCCTATCCCTAGAAGTACTTTTATTTTATTAATGTCATCTCCCTTACCTGGGACCTCTCCAGCACCTGATGATAACTCCATTGGTGACACTGAAGATCTTGAGAACTACCATGCTTTGAAGGACTTGATGACTAAAATGTTAGTCTGAATGTCTTTTTTTATGAATAAACTTTAATATTTTGGTACGGTATTATTATAATATTTGTTGATTTTTTTTAATGTTCTGTAACATGTAAGAGATGCAGATGAAAGCCAAGTTATCAGGTTGAAGTTTCCTTTGGATTTTTTTATTATTCAGAATGGATAAAAATTATGATGCCAGATTTATATTATTGTGTTGTGTTGTGTCTTGTTGATTTCTGGCATTTATCTAATGTATGCTTTTTGTATGGATAAAATTAAATAATTCTAGTGTGGGATCACATGATATCTATTTTAAAGAAGCATACCACAACTTAGCACTAGTACAAGATATCTGTCTTTAAGTTTCTTGCTTACTGATTAATTCACTTAGCAACCTAGTCATAGGAATGGAACTCGATCATAAAGCAAAGTGTTCCTATAGTTCAAACTATACAGTTCAAACTATATATGTATATATGTGTGTGTGTGTGTGTGTGTGTGTGTGTGTATATGTGTATATATATATGGAAAGGTTTTTGCTATAGGGCACGTGTGCTCGCCAGAAAGACAGAGACAGACAGAGAGACAGAAAGCGAGAAATCACCCCCTAGGGGCGTTGCCATGCCGCAATCCTTTCTCCTCCATTTTCCTCTTGGGATCTTGGGCATGTATGCACATGTGCCCAGCATGAGTTTAAGCCACCGTGTCCAGAACTTGAACCATGGTTGACTACATGGGAGTACAACTATGTAGCCATTATGCTATCTAATGGCCCCAGTTCAAACTATAGCAATAGAATCTTACTTTATAGTAAGAAAAGATTAATTCATCAATATAACAATGTTTTGGAGTGATATAAGAAAAATAATATAAAAGCAAAAGAAAACTTCATATATCCATGGACCTCAAAATAAAATGGTATGCCTAAAACTGATGAGGGGTATGTGGAGAAGCACATTTAGAATGAGGGAGTAAAAACATCCAAAGTTATCTCCTTTCTTAAAAACAAAGATAATACAGAAAAATAAAATAAAATAAATTGTTCTAGGACTCTGAAAATTAACCAAAGGCTTTCAATAATCCAAAGATCTTTATTCAAAAAAATGCTATCTCATTTTCAAGAAAAAATGTTATAAACACATGAATAGGAACAGATGTCTTATATACAAGAAAGAAAATAAGCCAATAGAAACTATTTCTGAAGAATCTCATATATTGGACTTACAGAACAAGAAGTGTATATCAGCTAGCTAGGGACTAGCAGATGGTATAATGGTTACATTACTGAACTCCCATGTAGTCGATCACAGTTCGGATCTTGGACTGAGCAGCTTAAAACACACCGGGTGTGTGTGCGTTCATGCCCAAAATCCTGAGAGGAGGATGGAGGAGAAGTGACTGCAGCATGGCCAAGCTCCCTGGGGAGTGATTTCTCACTTTCTGTCTCTCTGTCTCTCTCTGTTTTTCCAGTAAGCACATGCACCCTGTAGTAAAAAATAATCTCTCAAAAAAAATTAGCTATCCAAAGAGTTCAAGAAAGATATGTCTTTTTTTTTTTTTTTTTTTTTTTTTTTTTTTTTAATGGAGAGATTTCTGCTATAGGGCGTGTGTGCTCACCAGACAGACATAGAGACAGAAAGCAAGAAATCACCCCCCAGGGGGGATGGTCACACCGCAATCCCTTCTCCTCCATTCTCCTCTCGGGATCTTGGGCACACATGCACACGCGCCCAGCGTGAGTTTTAAGCTACCGGGTCTGGGACGCGAACCGCGGTCGACTACGTGGGAGTCCAGTGACATAGCCATTACGCTAACCGCTGGTTCCCAAGAAAGACATGTCTAAAGAAGTAAGTGAAAACATAAGAATCATGTTTCACCAAGTAGAAAATGTCAGTAAATGGATAGAAACCACAAAAGCAGAACCAAGGTGCTGAGTGGTGGTATAGTGGTACAAAGCAGGGGGATTAGAGGCTGATCCATGTAGGAAGATTCCAGGTTTGAGATTTCCCTAAGTCAGGCACTTATATACCCATGCTCTAGGGCTGGGTGAGGCTCAGGATGGATCGCAATGTCAGACCCTGTTGACAGATTTCTCTTTCTGTTTCTCTCTCTGTCTTTCTCACTCATAGAAGAAATAAATGAATATACTTCAAAATAATAAAAGGAATCAATGGACTCTGGAATTGAAAAGTTTAATAACCAAGATTTATTTAAAAAAAAATCAGAAAATGTGAGTAGGGAGAAGAGAAAAAAAAAAGGAAACCTGAAGATAGGTTCATAGAAATGACAGAGTTAGAGAAATAGGAAAAAGAATGACAAACAATGAGCCATTGTGGGACACCTTCAGATATCCTAACTTTTGCATAATAGAAATATTATAAGTAAAGAAGAGAGAGCAAAAAGGAGAAAGAATATTGTGGAAAAAATTGCTAAAAACATTCCAAAATTGAGGGAAAACTATTTTGCATGTCTAAAAAGTTCAACAAACTTCAAACAATATCTAAACTCTAAATAGAATGAACTGTCAACTAGCAATAGAGAAATGAACCTGTCAGAAGAAAAAGACAAAAATAGAGAATTTTGAAAAAAACAGCACAAGAAAACAACTCATTAAGTACTATGAATTCTCAATGAGAGTAGCAAACTGGGTTATTAGAAACCATGAGGGTCAAAAAGTAGTGGGGTGACTTGCTCAAAGTGCTGAAAAAAAATTATTATAAACCATACATTTTATATCTAAGAATACTACCTCTTCAAAAAAATCAGAGACAGGGAAATATTCAGTGATGTATCCCACTAGGCAACTGATTTTCTTTTCTTTTTTTTTTTTTTTGGAGATGTTTTTCGCTATAGGGCACGTGCGCTTGCCAGACAGACAGAGAGAGACATAGAGACAGAAAGCGAGAAATCACCCCCCAGGGGGGATGGTCACACCAAAATCCCTTCTCCTACATTCTCCTCTCGGGATCTTGGGCACGCACGCACACGTGCCCGGCGTGAGTATTAAGCCACCGGGTCCAGGACATGAATCGCAGTCCACTATGTGGTAGTCCAGCAACATAGCCATTACGCTATGCTAACTGCTGGTTCCCAAGGCAATTGATTTTCTTGAGGCAGGTAAGTCTGACAGAGGACATGCTTATTCAACCTAGCATTAGTCAACAAGAATTTTACTTGGTAATGTATCAAATACTAACCTTGCAAGTACAGTGGCTTCAAACTCAACATAGCAGAAAACTTGACTGTGGTGAGTGCTTATGACAATTTTGCAATAATTTACACATGACATTATACAATATCTTTATGAAAATCTTTGGAGGAGGGATTGTTAGCTCCTTTTTGTTACCAAAATTGAGGCTTAATAGTGGTAAAATCACTTAATCAGGCTCACTCAGCTAGAATTGGTCCCAACTTTTCTAATTTCAGGTCTGTGCTCTCACTTCGCACATCCAAGTCAGTTAATTAAACATTACAACTAAGCAGTCTGTACATATTTTCATTAAGAAGAATAGAAACTTTAGCTTTTTTCTCATCTTTATTTCTATGATACCCAGATGACTATAAAATATGAGCAATGCTTTAATCATATTTTATAATCAAGTATGTGCAAACCTCAGACAGTATTCTAAGATTTTCAAATTGTTGAAAAATTGTTGAAATATTGTTACCACCTAAAAAGTATTTGTTAATTTTGCTCAAAATATACATATAAGTTAGCAAGATTTTATGCAGAAAGCTATGAGTTTTATTTTCTATTTGAGCTTTCTAATATTTTTTAAAATTCATATACTTACATGAATGGTTATGTTCCAGCCCCAATCTCCTTGGTATGTCACAAGGGACCCACTCACCACACTGGGAAAACATTAGTCTTGTCTCCATTTCATGCTATACCTCGAAAATCCCTAATGTGTTCCCAATATTAGAATATCATAGAATGGTGCTGGTCAACCTTGTGAATTATTTCAAACTTTGCCTCTCATTCTTAACTCTGACCTTGGCTTGCCCCTTCAGGCCAAATTCTACAGAATCGATTTTATATTCAGATTCTTTCTCTCGACCCCTCCCTATGGGCTAGTGGACTCTACTGAGAAGTTCACCTGGTTCTTTATTTGCCTCTCTTCTTCTTAACCATGAGCACCGTACACTTCCTTTTATTTCTAGACTTTGGTTCATGATATAGCGGTAAAAACGGGAGGGACTATATATACATAGCTCATAATACACTGCCAACTGTGAAAGCCATCAGGCAATCAAACCTTCCTGGTAGCCATGGGGAGCCATAGGTAGAAATCAGACTTAAAATGTATGAGAGCCATTTTCTGAAGAATACTTAATTTATCTCAGGATCACATTAATCACCTGAAAAAAAATGATGGTATAAGTTTCTGCCTAATGGAGTTGATGTGATAGATAATTGAGCAAATGTGCTAATATACTCATTATAGTACTAGTCATAGGAAATAGTCAGTAAAAGAATAATAAAAAGTATGTCCTCATTTTATTAATTGCATTACTGGTATGGTTTGAATGATGTGTACCCCAAAGTTTCAGGCTTTGAAATTTAGGCCCCAATGTAATGCATTGAGAAATCTTGAAACCGTTAAGAAGAAGGTGAGGAAGGTCTACCTTGAGTGGAGGTAGGCATCATTCAACTGACTGGGAGCTTGGAGGGGGGTAAACAGGAAATGGAAAAGTCTGCTTACTGTTCCTCTGACTGTCTCTGTCTTTGTCTCTCTCGCTCTTCACCTCCACATGGCTGCTGACCGGTCTGCTTCTCAGCTGTGCTGCGATATAGCACCAAAGGCTGGTCAAGTATTTGGCCTCATGAACTTTCTAGTCACCAGAATTATAAGCTATATTAACCTCTGTTTATTACAAATAACCTATTCTCAGATATTTCTGTTAATCAACACAACAATGTACAAATATAATTACTCTATTAGAACAGAGTGAGTACATCAATTCCACATACTTTTTATCTGACATATTTAAAGGCATTATCTTTAGATCACTCTGCCCTGTCTTCTGGTCTGATGTGGGATCTGCATTTGTTGGCTATGGCTGGAGACAGGTGTATTTGATTTGTATTTTTAATACAGGAAACTCTTCTCAGAGAGCAATGAGATATAGAGAAATGCCTTAAACACTGTAGAGGAAAAAATAGTTCTTGGAATAATTTTTTTTCTTCTGAACGGAACTTTGCTAATATGGACCTACAATTCAGGAAGTGGAACCAGTAAGATGGAGACCGATATCTGGTGGCAGAGGTGTCACCGAGTAAATGAGCCCAGACCTTATTGACAAATGAAGATTTTGGAAATGATAAACACAGAACTAGGTTTGTCGGAGAGGTTTGTAGAGTGAACATGGAGAATCTAAGCATTTAAGGGCTTCTAAGAGGACTTATAAGATCCTTTTGGAACCACTTGTTTTTCTTCTATAGGCATATAACTCGTAATTGTTTACAAAACTTGAGCATTAGGGACCAGCAGTTAGAGTAATGGGTATGTTGCTGGACTCCCATGTAGTCTACTGCGGTTCGAGTCCCAGACCCGGTGGCTTAAACTCATGCTGTGCGCGTGTGCATGCGTGCCCAAGATCCCGAGAAGAGAATAGAGGAGAAGGGATTGTGGCGTGGTCGTCCTTCCCTGGGGGATGATTACTCACTTTCTTTCCCTCTGTCTCTCTCTGTCTGTCTGGCGAGCGCACGCGCCCTATAGCAAAAGCCTCTCAAAAAAAAAAAAAAACAAACAAACAAAAAAAAAAAAACAAAAAAAACTTGAGCATTGATTGTCTTTTCCCACATTTGTAGGAAGGAGGTTTTAAAAAGTTCATAAAAATGTAAATAAAATATGTGTTCATTGGACTGGTAGTTATAACAGCCAAATCCCTCAGGGCCGACCCTCCAGTTGGAGCCCAGGATCCAGTGATTTGAGAAACACACCAGGCACAAGAATTCCCAAAATCCTGAAGGGAGGGAGAGATGGAGGAGAAGAAATTGCAGCAGGACCAGGCAATCTACCAGGGAAGTTTCTTCTTTCCCTCTCTCTCCCCCTCATTCTGTTTCTCTCTGGTGAGTATAAGAGCCCTCTAATAAAAACAAACAAATGACAGTATGTTTATTGTGGTGCCAAAAATTTAAATCCATGCATAATTTTTTTTTTTTTTAGAGAGAGGTTTTTGCTATAGGGCATGTGCGCTCACCAGACAGACAGAGAGAGACACAGAGACAGAAAGCGAGAAATCACCCCCCAGGGGGGATGGCCACGCCGCAATTCCTTCTCCTCCATTCTCCTCTTGGGATCTTGGGCACACACTCACATGTGCCCGGCATGAGTTTTAAGTCACCGGGTCCAGGACACGAACCGCGGTCGACTACATAGGAGTCCAGTGACATAGTCATTATGCTAACTGCTGGTCCCATCCATGCATAATTTTCTCGTACTTTGCCTTTTCCATGCATTTTTGGAGGACCTTCTTTTATTTTATTACTCATTATCTTTGTGGTCGAGGTTTTTTTTTCTTTTTTTTCCAGTCTGAAAACAGCCACTGTTTATTCACTGACCAGATTACAAAAACAATCATGGTGGATACCTTAGTTCATCCTTCTAATAAGTCTGTTGCTCTGGTCTTCCCTGTTGCCAGCATCTCCACCTTCTACAAAATGGGTGGTCTTTTTCTTCATTCCACCTCGTGGAGAAGATAACTTGAAGGGTCAAAGGAAGTTATTTGCTTCTTTGAAGCGTTTTCCAACAGTATAGATTTCATGAATCAGATCCTCCATGCAGATGATGCCGAATTTACCAAGAGATCGCGCAAAGAGTTATCTGTCAAAGCAATTCGCTTCTTATTGATTTTGCCATAACCACGTTTGTAGATCAGTTCATTTACTGACTTCAGGTTTGGGTACCCCCATGCAATATATGGTTCCACAATTCTCAGCATGTTAATTGAGGCGAGGTTTTGAGGTCTTTATGATATTCCTTGACTTTGATTTTATATTGTTCACTCTTCCTCTTTCATCTAATAACCCACAAGTCATTTCTACCTCATATTAGCCTTTCACAATTCCTCCTGGGAGTTTACTCAGTTATACAAGAGAGTTCAGTGGCAGGAAGTTTATCTTATATTATGGCTGGGTTCTATTATTAATATATAATCTTTTCTAACCCAGTTTGTTTAATTCCATAAATAAACTGATTAAATTAAGAGGGGAGGGGAATAAATCAACTTGGAGGTAGTATTGTTTCTGGTCGGGTGAAAAGTTTAGGAGTATGCAGTCCCAGGATATTCTTTAAAAATCAAAATAAAACAACAACAACAAAAAACTATATGTGTATTGGGTCACTGGGAAAGTCATGATGTATTTTTCTGCTTTTCTATGCAAAAATGAGTGACAACTCTCCTGACAACCCAATATGCAAACACACACACACACACACACACACACACACACACCCCTGAAGAATATATTACTGTGATTATGAACAAGAATAGATCTGAGGAGGTAGCCCTAGTCCAGAGTCAACTGCAAATAGCTCTTCTTATTTAGGGCTCTCTCTGAACTGAAATGTGTCTTGAGACATTGATTCAGTAATTGGTATGGATTTGGTCAATTCTTAAGTAGTTGACTTCAAATTAATTCATGGGAAAATAATCCTACTGCTATTCACGTTAAACTGCATAACCAAAATTTGCTCAAAATCCTGGTAGGAAGGCAGTGGGTTGGGTGAATGGACCAAAGTGGTTTGACTTTCCACCCAAAGTAATATAGCTATTTCTTTCCTGTAGGCTCACCGTCTTTCCTCCCAACCCATTTGTCTCCTGATGTCATATATCTAAGGCTATCAGTTTTTGAACCCTGAGTTTTCAAAGCAATGAATTTTGGAAGCTCATAATAAGAGGGCAGACAGGCTTCTCACAAGAGCTCTCAAATCTCTGAGCCAAAGAGAACCAAATTTTTCTCCATTCTGCATGTCAGCGTGGATGAGAGTAGAGATTCCAGATGAATGCTATGAGTTTAAAAGCAGCAGATGCAATTCTAAGTTCCCTTGGAAAATGGATTGAAAAGAGGAAAAATGTTAAAAAATATTGCTTCCTTCATGCCACCTAAGATAAGCCATATTTAATCTGCTTTCAAACTGTCCATGGTCATTAGGCCCATAAGTAAATTCTAGTTATGTTGCTTCTCTGTTTAACCCTAAGGACTTACACTACTCTTATAATAAATATAGAATCTTTAATATGATAAACCACATCTTCCTGGCTTGTCTCTCTAGCCTCTGGCTGAGCCAATCTGCATTTTGTCCCCACGGTCTCTCATTCATGTTCTCGTATGTGTTTCCTTGTGTATAGCATGCATTCTCCATGTTTCGATACCCCTTATGTATTTTAATTCCCTTAAATTTTACTGTTCTACCCTGATTTCCCTAATTAACCCCTATTCACTTGCTATGTTCTCATATGTTATTTTATTCCCTATTCACTTTCCTGCCCAGCCTAAGCTTGTTCTTCCATAGCGGATCTCTTTAGTCCCTGATCTTTCCCTTCATACCAGTTATAATTATACACTTATTTACACAAGTAAACATGTCCTCCCAGCTGGAGTACAAAGTCCAAGGGAATAGGAACCTTGTGTCTTTTGTGTACCATTGGATCTCAGGTACCTAGAGCAGTGCTTGGTGTGCAGTGGCTATGACGTACGTTTGTATTGAGTAAATGACTTTTATATTGTCTAAAACAGATCCATACGAACACATGAGGTGCTGAGAATGACCAAAGGAAACTGCCCAAATTCAGAGACCTGTAGGTAGCTTTTCTAAACCATGATGTCTGTTATCATCTACCTCCTTCAACATAAAAGAATTTTTAAAATTCAAGTAAAAACTAATTTGTTGCATTTTTAATGAATAAAGATTTTCTAAGAGGTTCACAGATGCCTTCTATGGAATTCTGAATTTTTGATACCACAGGATTAGAAATACATAGCCCTGCATGTACATCACACGATGCTAAATAATAATTGAATAAGCACTATTTTCTAACGCATCCTGTTCATTTACTCCTTGGGCTTTCCCTGGCTTCTCAGTGTATTTTGTTGCATCTTCACAAAAATGCACACAACACTTATATTTGGAAATGCACACATCGCTACACAGTGCCAACTGAGTAAGCAGAGATGTATATCACTGTTACATTTGTTTTCTTTTAACCAGAACACTGTTAAACAATGCTTACATGAATACTACCATAACAAATTCAGAGGCTTTGGGGGCCAGCAGATGGTATAGTGGTTAGGTCCTGGACTCCCACATGGCCAGCTGTAGCTTAAAACTCACGCCAGGCGTGTGTGCCACATGCCCAAAAACCTGAATGGAGAATGGAGCAGAAGGGTTTGCAGTATGGCAATTTCTCACTTTCTCTCTCTCCATCTTCTCTGTCTCTCCAGCAAGCTCAAAAAAAAAAAAAAAAAAAGGCAAAAATAGCTCTGTGTGTGTGTGTGTGTGTGTGTGTGTGTGTACATACATACATACATACACATAAAAGTAAAAAACTAGCTCTTTGAGCTGAGCAGCAGCTGGGCCTCCAGATTCATGTGGAGGCTCCCAGGCATGGTGGGGTAAACCGGGTGGAGCCGGGCACTGGACCAAGCTGCAGCCATGATAGATCACAGGCTCTTCTGTGTCTCCTCGGAGTCCGTACCTGAGCTTGTTGCTTTGCTGGCCACCTGCAGCCATAAGAACAAGCAGTGCTATCGGAGTGAGCCGCTGAGTCAGGGCTCAGCCAGATCGCTACCAATGCCTTCTAGGGCCATGCTAAGGCAGCCACCTATAAGAAGAGCAGGAAGAACCAGCCTAGTGTGAGCAGTGGTGAGGCCGATACAGGGCCTGGGCCTGAGCCGGCTGCCGCCTCCCGGTGGGTGGCAAAGCTAAACTACCTTGAGGGAGCAGTGGCCAGGAATTGCTCGGTGTGGACGCCTGACAGAACCCACAGTGCTGCAGATGGGCGATGACCAGTACTAAGTGGAGCATATCCCGCCCTCCTTCAGGGAGCTGCAGTCGCCGCACTGCATCAGGGCAGACTTCCCATCTGCCCCAAGCTTAGCCTAGAATTTGGGGATCCCTCTGGCTCCCTCTTCCCATTGGTACAAAGAAGCCAAGGCCGGAGGAGTGGAGCCATAGTCATTGTCTTCCTCCTCTCCCTCTTATGCTTGGACTCATATGACCCAGGAGACAGTGTTCCAGAAATTTCTTATCCTTCAGATGCGCCCCAACTTTTTGATATGAAGAGGATAAGCATGCAGTAGAAACCCGAAGTGTTGGATGAACCATTCAGCACTTCCGTGCTAGAAGTATTTCTAAAACTGACACTTGAGTTTTTAAAAACTAAACACAACTGAAGAAAAAAAAATTTCTAGGAATGGAAAATATCTGCCAATTGAATACTTTTTTTTTGGCGGGGGAAGAGGTTTTTTTTTTTTTTTTTTTTTTTTTTTTTTTTTTTTTTTTTTTTTGCTATAGGGCACGTGCACTTGCCAGACAGAGAGAGACAGAGAGACAAAAAGCGAGAAATCACCCCTCTCCAGGGGGTATGGCCACGCCGCAATTCCTTCTCCTCCGTTCTCCTCTCGGGATCTTGGGCATGCACGCACACACACCCAGCATGAGGTTTAAGTCACCGGGTCTGGGACATGAACTGTGGTCAACTACATGGGAGTCCAGCAATTTAGCCATTATGCTAACTGCTGGTCCCTGCCAAGTTAATACTTTAAGGAACTGTCCAGAAGCTTCTCAGAGTTCATGGAGGAATAGAATTAAAGTACAACTTCATTGTAGAATAAAAACCAAATTAAAACCATGTTGTTTTTTTCATATTTGCGATGAACCTTTTAAAGACCTTTGCAGGCAATTTCATATATCTTCTTTAACTCATTTAGTGAACACTGGGACTTGTATTTTTTCTTTTGTATAAAATTTTATTTTCTGAGACAGAAAGAGAGAAAGATGGCACCCTCTATAAGATCCTCATGCTAGGATCCTCCCCCAGCCCCAGAGCTGACCAGGATGTAAGGCACATTTGCAGGTGTGGTGAAGAAGACCTGGGGCAGGAAACTGAATCCCCCCCACGTGGTGTCCAGAATTATGCAGCAGTGCCCCTACTGCCTGCACCACTGCAGATGAGCTCAAGTTGTCTCTTTATGTAGTCATTTCCAGGAGTAGTAAGAACTGCCCTGTATCAGAAATAAGGTTATATGAAGTCCCTCTACTCACTCTTTAAAGTCCATGAAAGGATCTTTTACTTGCATTAGTTTTTTTGTTTTGTTTTCATTGTCAGAGGGTGGGTGTGCTTGCCAGATGGAGTGAACAAGAGAAAAAGCACTCTTTCCCCTAGTACTTTGGGCACATAGACACATGTGTTTCAGCATATCTTTTAAGCCCCAGGGTCCAGGGTTTGAACCCTGGTCAGTTATGTGGGATCCAGTTTTCAATGTAAGGTGCACAACCACAGCTCTGTGGTGCCAGGCCTACTTTTTGAAGTTAATACCATGGCGATTTACCTACAGTCCTAACATTGAACTTACTGAACTTCTGTATCTCCTAGTTGATATCCCATAAAACTACACATACTATATTTTAACTTTATCCAACAACAACAACAAAAAAATGAGACCTATTATTTGGAAAGAAAAAGGATTCATCTGGTGGGCTAAGAAATTTACACTTAACCTCAAGTGTCATAAACTGGTTAATACATTTTATCTCAATAACCTATTTTGTATAATCATTTACCACTTAATTCCAATTTCCTTTTGCTTAATTCAGTGTTTTTTTAAATTATAGAATACATGTACTTTATAATCATATATTAGGTTTTAGAAATAAAATTTGAGGGCCAGCCTCACCAAAAAAGTATAAAGTAAAAATAAGAGGTTCTTAGATTGTATTTCTTCCTTGGATCAATATTTTCTAACTGTGATATTTGAATTCAAGTTTACTTTTGAATTGCAAGAGATTTCTTGGTATTGCATAGATAGGTGGAAGCTATCAATCATTCAGAAGCTCACATCATTCAAAGTCACGAACAAGTGGAACTGGTGAATAGAGAATTCAGTGGTTGCAGGTGTCACTGTCATGAATGAACAATGTGATCATTTTTGAGTCAACAGTGACTGTTCCTGAGGCATCCAGGAGGGAAGTGTATATAAACAATGGGAAAAACAAAAGCAAAGGGATTAAAATAATTTCCTGAGAGGATTACACAGGAACTTGAAAAAATACACAGGCAGAGCTGTAACTATTATCATTGTGTTAAGGTTAAGTTGGTGAAGAGTTTTTCATACAAATGAGGGTGGACAAGTGAAAACACAGGGAAGTAGAATCAAAAACAGAAGCTCGTACCTTTTCCAAATATTCTGACCTAAACATAAATTTCAGCAGTAGTAGATAGCTTAATTACCTAAGTTGAACAGTCCAGTGTAAGACCCAACAGAACCAAGGGAAGTAGCCTGAACAGAGGCGTGGTTCTGATATTCTCTAGGTGATGAACAGGGGCGTGTTTCCAATGCTCTCTAGGTCTGGGTGCAGTGACTCAGGCCTCACCTCCGTCCTGATGTCCTTCTTTACCACTCATCCACAAACACCTGTGGGCCTTTCTCTTAGAGTCTGTCAATTTCACTCAGAGAAGCCTGAGAGTCTATAGCTCTGGGTTGCTGTAGTAGATGAAATGTTTTACTACAAACTAATAAATCCAAAACTTTAGTTTCTAAATTTTTGTTTATAATATTGTACTCTTTTTTTATTTATTTATTTTTATGGAGAGGTTTTTGCTATAGGGCGTGTGCGCTCATCAGAAAGAGACAGAAAGCAAGAAATCACTTCCTGGGGAGATGGTCACGCCGCAATCCCTTCTCCTTCATTTTCCTCTCGGGATCTTGGGCACATACGCACATGCACCCAGCGTGAGTTTAAGCCACTAGATCTGGGACTCAAACCACGGTCAACTACATGGGAGTCTAGCGATATAGCCATTACACCAACTGCTGGTCCCTGTACTCTTCTTGTTTAGAAGAGGACATCACAAATTGTATAAACCTTGCACTTCACTAAACTTGGATCTCCCGTGCTCTATCTTAATATAAAAGCTTTTCTCATAGTAATTGCAGGGCTTAAAATAGTACACAGAGCAAAATATCCCCCTTTCTTTCCTTTTCCACCACTGGTTCCTGACTCTCTCCAATGTCCTTGCAAAGGACAAAAAGAGAAAATTAAATAAAATTAAATGGCAGTTTCTTCAAATTCTAAGACTGGTTTTGTCTATTTAAACATGAGAGAATTGAAAGCATAAATATTAGAATTCTTCAGAGAGCATGTAAAGGATTAATACTTTTGCAGTTTCATAAATCAAAACAGGACCATTGGATCCTCCTTTTAGAGATAAGGAATTAGGTAAAAAACTAGAAGATGGAGAAATTCTGAAAGCCAGTGCAAAAACAAACAAATGATTTTTCATTCAAGGTTTCTGGAATGTTTTAAATGGACAGTAAAGCAAAACATACTACACTATTAACCTTGTAAGTTAGCAGCTGATGCAAACTAAAACAGGAGTTGTTTTTTGTTTGCTTGGTTGCTATTTAAAATAAACATTTGATAAAAGAGCTAACCAAATGTGCAAAATCTCTGAGAACACCATGTAAACTGAAGGTAAAAATCATCAGTTATCAGTGAAAGGATGAGGTTAAAGCAAATGACTTCCAGAGTACCCAGTGAGATGCTATGAGCAGAATATTTTAAAAACTTTTCCAATTATCAATACTTGTGGCTGTGAATGTAATAGAAGGGCCTATTGTAGGGCAGTTATTGACTACTAAAATTAGAAGTCTGTCACCCAATCTACATGTTTGTCTTTGGATTAGTCTGGGTTCTCCAGAGAAGCAGAACCAATATGGTATATTTAGAGAGACATATATGTGAAGATTTCTGTGGGAATTGGCTCACATGATCATGGAGGCTGAAAAGTCCTGCAGTAGTTTATCTATAAGTTGGACAACCAGGAAAACTAGCATTCAACCTGAGTCTGAAAATCCAGCACTAATGACCCAGGACAGTAAGAAATAGATGCCCCAGCTTCAAAAGAGAGAACCTGACTCTCTTCTCCTCTTAGTTTTATCAGGGACCCTCAGTAGATTGAATGATGCCCATCACACAGGTGAGGACAAATTTTCTTTCTTCAGTTTATTACTGATTCAAATGCTAATTTCTTCCAGAAATACCCTTATAGACACACCCAGGAAAAGCATATTACCAGTTGTTTGAGCATGACTCAACCAAGTCAAGTTGATACCATTACATTTATCATCACAACCCTCATTTACCTTTTATTTATTTATTTATTTATTTATTTATTTAATTTTTTTATTTTTTTCTTATTGGAGAGGTTTTTGTTATAGGGCGCGTGCGCTCTCCAGACAGACAGAGAGAGACAGAGAGATAGAAAGTGAGAAATCACCCCCCCCAGGGGGGATGGCCACGCCGCAATCCCTTCTCCTCCATTCTCCTCTCAGGATCTTGGGCACGCACGCACACGCGCCCGGCGTGAGTTTAAGCCGCCGGGTCTGGGACTCGAACCGCGGTCAACTACGTGGGAGTCCAGCTACATAGCCATTACGCTAACTACTGGTCCCATCATTTACCTTTTTTTTATTAGCTGAATTTATTGTTTGCTGTGCCCCAAAAATAATTATTTAAAACATGAAACTATACTTGATAAATATTGTTTAAGTTAATAAACATAAACAAAACTTACTTTTCCAGTCTGACCTCAGTACAACAATACTTAGTTTATGATCTGTTATGATTGATAGAAGGTAGACTCTGACTAAGCAAAAGAAAATACTCAAAAGACATTTAGCAGTTCACAGAATTCTCTGGAAGGTTAGAGAACTAGGCTTAAGATGAGCTCCTAGGAAGAGGCCCCAAGATCACACTGTAGAACTAGTCAGGTGACAAAAAATTTTGCCACCAAGCAATAACTATGAGTTTGTACTGTTGCCAAGTCAGTGCCAGGAATTCTATCTCCAGAAAAGAGATTTAGTTTAAGAAATTGGCTCATTGGATTATGGAGGCTTAGAAAGTCCATAATCAGATGCAAACTAGCAGAAAAGAGTCATAGTTCAAATCAAATCCAAAGGCACTCTGCTTGAGACCAGAGAAGAGCCCATGTTGCAACAGAACCCAAAGGCCATTGCCGGCAAAATTCCCTATTGTTTTGGAGAAGTCTGTCTTTTTTTTTTTTAATTATTTTATTTAATTTTATTTATTCATTTATTTTTTTCTTCTTGAATTTTTTTTTATTATTATTTATACATTCAACTGCTGTACATCATTTAGATTGTAAAGAGACTATACGCAACATGATATACACCTCAGTCCAGTTGAGAATACTATACACATCCTAATCAACAGATAATAAGCCTTCATTGACCTTTAACTGAGGTGTTCACTTTATCAAAAAATATCAAATTACTAAATACTAATTTATACAATGATTGGTTGAAAAAGCAACTTATGTGCTTAGCCCTTCCACAGCATACAAATACTTAATTTTGTCATGTGTTTGCCTGTTTGTTTTTTTTGTTTGTTTGTTTTTTATTTTTTTTTAAAGAGATTTTTGCTATAGGGCATGTGCACTTGCCAGAGAGACAAAAATGATAACTCACCCCCTATGAGGGATAGCCATGCCACAATCTCTTCTCCTCCAGGTACTTCTTGGGATTTTGGTCATGCATACACACGTGCCCAGTATGAGTTTTAAGTCACCAGGTCCAGGACTCAAACAGTAGTCAACTATGTGGGAGTCCAGCAACATAACCATTATGTCATCTGCTGATCCCTGCATGCTTCTTTTTAAAAAATTTATTATCTTTTGAAGGCTTATCTTTTCTATTTTCCCATAAGTTTGGAAGATCTGTAATAAAAGAACTAGGTATTCAATTTGTTTCAACTCAATAAATAACTGTTGACCATGAATTCCTTTTGTGATTCCTTTAGAACTGTTTTTTTAAATGTGATATGTGCCTATTGTAATAGTTAACTCTTTAATACATTTATACATCATCTCCTCAATGAGATAGGTCTCTGGGAATGGAGAGCTGAGTGGGTATCAACCAAGGCCTTCAGTGAGGTTTCCAGTAAAGGAATCAGAGAACCACAATATTAATAATGTGACAACATGGTACATTTTACCCACATATTCTGAAGTAAATTTGAGGCTATATACATAAGTTTAAAAATTACTGTATTTTTCTCCTCTTTATTTCTCTGGCGTCAAACTTTATAATAGTGTATGACACAGAGAAATCATCAGTTTTCTGGATGTTAGTAGGAATGACTGAGAATCCATACAGGATACAGCCAATGTATACAATTTATAAACCATAGTTTTAGGAAGATAATGACCTAATGTTTTAGTCACAGATGGAAATGATACAAGACACCATACAAACAGAGTCTAACTTGTTACTGTTGGCTGATTAACTTTCTGCTCATCTTTTGCCATTCAGATCTTCCTTTAAAAAAGCACTTTCTGGACCATAAGGTGATATGGTGGTTAAGGTGCTGGATACCACATGGCCAACTCCTAGATTCGAATCTAGCCCAAGAGATCTAAAATCATACCAGGCACAATCGCATGTGTGTGCCTGAAATCCTGAGAGGAGACTGGAGAATAAGGAATTGCAGTGTGGCCATTCCTCCTATGAGGTGATTTCTCAATATAAATAAATAAATAAATGAATGAATGAACGAATGAAAAAAGAAAGTATTGGCCATTCACCAAACACAGAGTTGTTGGAACTAAGAACCAAGAGCTGTTAGCACCTGTAGGAGCTACCTAAGCTTTTCAATGAAGGTCATGGACCTTCTAGGTGGCGTCTAGTCAGTGAACATTAACAGCTCGGTAAAGGAGCCATTTCTGCACCTGTGAGACTCCTTTATTGGTTTATCTGTGTCCCAGAGTACCCAATTAGCTCAGCTAAAACACTGTCAGATCTGTATAATTATCTGTAGTTTCCCAGCTCCATCTGCTTCACCCACTTTAATCTTGATGAGGCATTACTTCCTAATAAACCCATTGCACCTCTAACTCTTGTCTCAACATTGGTCCCTGAAGTACTCTACAAACACACTTTTCTATTATAACAACTTAGAAGGAGAATACACAATTTAAGTACATACTTAAGGGATTCCTAGAGGCTGAATGATTCGAGATGTGTGAGATGATGGCTCTGATGTGTGTGTGTGTGTGTGTGTGTATCTACACCCACATACATATCTACAAATATGTACATGTGTAATTTGTATCCATAAACTGATAACAATATGTATTTAATATTAATCTGTGTATTTCTGTGGTTTAATAAGTTTTGTTTTGTTTTATTTTGTTTTGTTTTCCATAGGACCTATCACTTGCTGGAGAGAGACAGAGAAAAAGAAAGTGAGAAATCAACCCCCCCCCCCCCCCCCAGAGGGAATGGTCACACCACAATCTTTTCTCTGCCATTCTCCTTTTGGGATTTTGAACATGAACGCACACATGCCTGGTATATTTTTCAAGCCACAGTACTCAGGACTCAAACTGTAGAGTTGGCTATGTGGGATCTAGCCTTCTTAACCTCCATGCCACCTACTGTCCTATGTTTTGTTAATTTTTATGAAGTTCAGTTTACCTACTTTTTAATTCTTTCTCAGATTGTGCTCTTAATATTGTATCTATTTTTCTGTTTGTTTGTTTTGAAGTTTTTGCATTAGGGCTTGTGTACTTGCCAGAGAAAAAGAGACAGACACAGCTAGAGGGACAGTGGGAAATCCCCCCCCAGGGGGGATGGCCATGTCACAATCCCTTTTCCTCCATTCTTCTCCCTGCATCTTGGTCACACATGCACACACTCCCAGCATGATTTTCAAGCCACTAGATCTGGAACTCAAACCGTGGTTGGCCATGTGGTAGTGCAGCAAAGTAACTGCTGGTTCCTTAATATTGTATCTTAAAACTCACATTCAAACCCCAAATCACCTATATTTTCTTGTAAGTTTTCTACATATGGATTCTATCATGTTCCATTAACCTATGTGTCTACATATCTTTTAGCTTAAGAGAAATATTGAAAGTTGAAAATAGGTATCTTAGTTTTCTATTGCTATAACAGAATATCTGAAATTGGATTATTTATGGAGAAAAGGGATCTATTTAAATCATAGTTTGGGAGGCTGGAGGAAGTTTCAAGATCAGGCAGCTGTATCTCTCAAAAGGTTTCCTGCTGCTTTACCTCATGGCTGAAAAGCAGAGAGTCAAGCAGGAATGTGCAAGAGGGAACAGTATGTAACAGAAAGAGAGACAAGGGAAGTGCCAGGCCTGCTTTGTAACAACTTGCTCCCATGATAACTAGCTGACTCATCTGAAATTTAATTTTCTCCCTCAAGTCCTGACTCATTTTCTTTGAGAAGGCATTTATCTCTCTTAATAACTAAATCTCCTCTTAAAAGCTCCACATCTTACCACTTGCTGCCCCAACAGAGATCAAATGTCCAACAAATGAATTCTGGGGCCCACACTCAAACCATCGCACTGTTCCTTTTTTTTTTTTTTTTCCTTAAATTTATGTATGCCAAATTTTCCTCATTTATTCGAAACTATGTTTTTGGATAAATAATGCATTTTTTATTTTTATGCCATTCTGATTAATCAAAACCACATTTGATATGAATTTGATATGATATGTGTACCTTTATTTTATTTATTTATTTATTTATTGGAGAGGTTTTTTGCTATAGGGTGCATGCACTCGCCAGAAAGACAGAGAGAGATAGAGAGACAGAAAGTGAGAAATCACCCCCCCCCAGGGGGGATGGCCATGCTGCAATCCTTCTCCTCCATTCTCTTGGGATCTTGCGCACACGTGTACATGTGCCCAGCATGAGTTTTAAGCCACCAGTCCGGGACTCAAACTGTGGTCAAATACTTAGGAGTCCAGCGACACAGCCATTATACTAAATGCTGGTCCTGGTACCTTTCTAATACTTGTCTTTCAGCAGTTTTTCTATGATGTGCTAGATGTGTTATAAGTTAATCTCTTTGTGGTTATCTAAGATTCCTGAGTCTATGAGTTAATGTGTTTTATCAGTAATGTTTTCTCTGCCTTATTTTCTCTTCTTCCCTTGTGACTATAACTACCTGTGTGGTAGAATATTTGATATTGACCCATCATTCTATGATACTCTGTGTTTTTTCTTTTTGCCATCTTACCATCATTTTTATTGATCCATGTTAGCTTTCACTGACCTTACTTTTGACAGATTACAGTCTTATTTTTGTCACTGTAAAATACAATAAATTCTTGATTTCAACAATTGTATTTTTAATTTAAAAATTCTCATCTAATTGATTTTAAATTTACAGTTATCTAGTTAAAATTTCCTCTAATCCCTTCAATATGTATATAGTAGTCATTTTTAAATCTGTGTATGCTAATTCCAATGTATCACTTATATGTCTCTTGAAAACTAGTGAATTTTTTTCTCTATATGGATGATATTTCCTGTTTCTATTAATGTCTACTTTTAAAAATTTTTGTCAGAGGCCAGCAGGTACATGGTGGTTGGGTGCTGGACTCCCACATGGCTGACCACAGTACGAGTCCCAGACCTGGTGGCTTGCTTTCTCACTTTCTCTTTATATGTATCTCTCTAAGGTGAGTGTGCATGCCCTATAGCAAATTAAAAAAAATAATAATGATAATAATAAATAAAATGGAATAAATAACTTAAAAATAGTATCAGAATTTGTATATAATGCATTTAAAATATTTATTTTTATGCAAAATATACATGTGTATATTTGCATTAATATTATGCTTGCAATTTCTAGAGGTATGCAATTATATTATTAATTATTATTAATTTAATAACTATTAAATTATTAGGATCATTTTGATTCTGTCATAGCTTTGTTAGGACATGTTTGTTTTAGTTTTCTCTTTTCTACTAAGGCATAATCTTTGCTATTAGAATGTAAATTTTACTCCTAGGATGATACCTTTAGGGAATCTTAACTTTAACCAGATCAAAACTCCAACATACCTTCAAGAATCTAATTTGAATTCTTTTTCTATTTTAAGCAATCACAGCCCTCCTATATTTTATGATGGACTTTCTGTAATCTCACTTTGCCTATCTGAAACTCAGGCTATAATCAATGATAAATGGAGGGAGACTCCAAGTGAATTTCAGTAGTCTTTACCTAAGATGCCCTCCTCCCTGCTGAGTGTAGTTACCATAGCATCCTGGAACACTGCTATGTTTCCTCCAAAGCAGTGGAATTTTAACTCTCTGATGGTGCTCTGATTTTCTGAACATCTGGAAAATGACAGAAATATGGATTGAATGGGGAACTCATTAATGGGTATGCTTTCTTTCTTTCCTTCGAGGATCTCCTCCTTCTGTCTACTGCCTAATGCCTTAAAACAGTTGACGCATGACCTTCACTGAATTATATAATTGTACACATTGTGAGGGTGAGTCTGATAAATACTATTTCACCATTGTCAGATTTTTTTTTAGAAAGACTTTTGCTATAGGATGCATGTGCTCGCTGGAGAGAGAGAGAGAGAGACAGAGAGGCAGAGAGATAGAAAATGAGAAATCACCCTCAGGGGGAAAGTCATACTTCAATCTATTCTCCTCCATTCTCCTCTGGGGATCTTGGACATGAACGCACACAAACCCGGCATGAGTTTCAGGCCACCAGGTCCAAGCCTTGAACTGCAGTAGGCTACGTGAGAGTCTAGTGATATAACCATTATGCCATCTGCTAGTCCCCATTGTCAGAATTTTAAGTCACACAATATGTTAGTAAAATATTTGTATGCTTTTCTGGATCCCTTTTAGGACACTGAGCTTTTTAAGATCATGTCTAATATCTATATTGGTACTTGGCATATGGAAAATATTTAAAATGCAATAAATTAAAATTAAAAATGAATGAGTGATAAGTGCATTAAATAAAAAATACTAATGTTATTGATTTATGTGATATGAGTACCAGTAGGGTTATCTGACTGATACTTGAAATGTTTCTAACATAATATAGCAGTAAGAAAAAAAAGGAAAACAGAAGTTTGTAGTGATATGTACTCAATTTCTAGTACTCCTGTCTAGTCTGTGATTTTGATAAATTTACTTCATCTCTCTGGGCTTCAGTTTTAAATCCAGAAAATGAGATCTGAAACTGGCCTTTGTTGATCATCTGCGTAGATATCTTTAAACATTTTGTGTACTACATTTCCAGAATATATTACATCTATTTTTTTCATTAAAGTACCAAGTAATTCTAATGACAATCAGAGTGGTCAATCAGTTTGAGAAAAGATGTTGCTACTTGTTTAAAAAAAGCCACTTAATCTTTGACTTTCTGTCAGTGGAAATGTACATAGCTTGAATGTACACATCTAATCCTTCAGTAAAAGTTTGAATTTAAGAAAATCTTAAATATACTACTTTTCCTGCCGTGAAGGATGGAGGGGCCAGCAGGTGGTGTGATGATTAAGGTGCTGGACTCCCACATGGTTGACCAAAGTTCAAGTTGTGGACCTGGTGGCTTGCTTTCTCACTTCCTGCTCTCTCTCTCTCTCCTCTGGTTAAATTAAAATAAATAAATATAGATACAATTAAATAAATAAATATTTACTTTTTAAAAAAATGTGTGGATTGTTTACATTAATAACACAGAATGTAGATCTTATCATTAAAAATCAGTGAGACGGTGGGGGGGGGGGGATGTGGGAAGGCTCAGAGTAAATACTGGCGGATGTGGGTTTTAATAGTGACTGAGACAGGAGGCCTGTGAAAACATCAGTAAGAAATGATGGAAAAACACCAGCAGAACTATCAGAGTCTTTCAGGAGGAAAGATATCCTCAAATGTGAGGAGATTTGGTCAGTTAGTGAATACTTCTTATGGCAGGAGTGGAAAGCAAACTCTGGGTGTTTACATAGTCCTCTCACGCTTGAGGAGATAATTCAAATGTGCTGAAGTTTTGTGTCAGTGATGGTTGACTGGGAAAAGAAACAGGCTGGAAAAGACAACAACTATCCCTATAAGGGGAAAGTGGGAGGCAAAATCCCAAATGGGTAAGTGAGGAGCCAAGACGTACGAAGGCGGGCTAAACAAAGCAGAGAGATATGCAGAGACTCAGTAATTTAATTTGTAACATTTTAAACACCCTTTCTATAGGCTGAGGTGAGTGCAGCACCCAAGAATGAGAGCCTGTTTTAAATTGTTCAGAGTTAGAGCTAACTGTCATTCACGAACAGTGATCTAAAAGGAAGGAAAAGAAAGAAAAAACTTCCTCAGAATCTTGGTAATACCATTACATCACGGGAACTTGGAATCAGGAATAGAAGTTACAGTTTAAGCATGAACTAACAGCTTTTCTGAGAGGAGGTCTTATTGAGACTCCCAAGATAATGATGAAGAGAGAGAGGAGGTTGCACTGGACAAAAGAATTCAGAGAGAGCCTGGACAGCAATACCTTTGGGCAGAATTTAGAAAGAATATTTTCCAGTGGTTCATATTAGAAAGATTTTCTCCTATTCAGTGGTCAGGGTGCTGACTTATTAGATTTGTGTGCCAGGCAACCTGAGACCCCAGAACTGCCCCAGTAAGGTCAGAACAATCAGAGGGAGCTCAGGCTAGTGTGACATGGAATGTTTGTCAAGCTGTCGTGATGTCTGGGACTTTTCCTTTTCGTAAATTAAAAGAAATGGAATAGATGAGTTTCTGAAAGCTCCCATATAATTTCAAAATAACAATGACATTAGATTTCACCCAAGAAAGTAAACCACTTAGCAATTGTCTTAAACTTTAAAAAAAAAATCTATTCTTTCACTTTTTTCCTTTATGTATGCAGCCTTTCCAATTGCACTCAGGTTTTTTGTTTTGCTTTGTTTTTCTCTTCAGTCTCTCCTGCTCTTTTCCTTTTGCTGCAAGAGGAATTGAGCTTTGATAATCAAAAGTTCTTTATGTGTCCCACAGACCCTTAGATATCCACCAACTTAAAATACTCAAACTTCCCAGATGAATACCTGGCCACAAGAATAGGATTCTTTAATTTTGTCATTCTTGTTTTGTCATCATCTAAGTAAACAGAGCTTTATTAGTTTGTTTGTTTGTTTGTTTCTTGGGAGAGGTTTTCGCTATAGGGCACGTGCGCTCTCCAGACAGACAGAGAGAGACATAGAGACAGAAAGCGAGAAGTCACCCCCCAGTGAGGATGGCCACGCCGCAATCCCTTCTCCTCCGTTCTCCTCTCGGGATCTTGGGCACGCACGCACAGGCACCCAGCGTGAGTTTTAAGGCACCGGGTCCGGGACGCGAACTGCGGTTGACTACGTGGGAGTCCAGTGACATAGACATTATGCTAACTGCTGGTTTCCGAAAGAGCTCTATGTTTAATCATTATCCCATGAAATGTGAACCTCTTCTCCTCTCACATCATACACACACACACACACACACACACACACACACACACACACACACACATTTCTGTTGAGGCTAATAATTTACTAAGAGTTTCATGCAGTCAGTCCTCTCTCTTCCCGTTTTCTGGGCAGTCATAGCAAGTCTCAGTGAAATAGAAGGCTGCCCTTTGCAGAGATGACAGCCTTCCTAAAAAGCATTTGTACTTGTTCATGCCACAGTGGGAGGCCTTGGGACAGTCCAGCAACCCCAGTGTGGTCTGAGCTCTCACCTCTAGTCAAGTAGAGTATCTTCAATTTAGTTACAAAGCAATGACTCCTTAGAATAATTGGACCAAGTATTCGCTTTTCCCCTGTCATTTCTCAAACTATCCTTCTTTGTACTGCTTTGTGAGAACAGAGATAAATTCTGCAGATTATATTTTTATTTATTTTTAAACAAATGAAGAATATCCATCTGACATTTTAGCCAGCTTCCCTAAATATTTATCAACTTATATAAGCAGTGTATAATTACAAAAGATAAAAGAGATTAACATTCATACAATGCTATTAAATAATCAATTTATTTTACTTACCTTTGGCACTGAGGTAAAGTGCGGAGACAGTGAAGGTCACTTTCTCTGCTACAATTTCTCCAGTGGCATTCAACTCCTGTGTGAATGTAGACAAGAAAGATGACATTATATGATTAAAAGCAACACCTCCAGCTGTTATGATTGTATTTATTTTTCACAACAGCAATCAACATTTAGTACTACTGTGTATGGAGACCAACACATCTGTCAAAGCATGTCAATGAACATTTATTTTGATCATTAAAAATTCTTAAGCCATTCATCATGGCTGTGTTAATATATCTGGCTCCTTTGAGGTAAGGTATCCAGAGGTAATAATGTCACTCCCTGGAATTTTCTTCCTTTTTTTTGAGTCAATTTAGATGTATTATTGAGCTTAACATTAAAATATTATCTAACACCAAATATTGTGTTAAAAAGGCTAATCAATTGATTAGAAAAGAGGAATTGTCATCAACTATAGAAGGTTGATTTTCCTGGACACTGGATACCTAACTTCTATTTACTTGGGAGTTTTTTGGTCTTTTTTTTTTTTTTTTTTCCTTCTTCAAATGAGAAAAGATTTAGTTATTCAACATTTTCAACATTTATTGCACAACAGATGGTACTCAAAAATTGTTCTGGTGAGTTTATTGTTTTTTTAAATTACATGCTAGTAAAGCCAACTGGCACTTTCTTAACATAAAATTGACACACATTTCCTAAAACACATTAACATTTACATCTTGACTGACTTGCTTGGCAAGAAAAGTATTTTCACACAACGTATATAAGTTGATAATTGTGATCCTCCACAGGAAAACAATATAATATATCTGAGTGTTTACAAGACAACTCTAGTTAAACAGCAGTTGATCAGATTTCCTTTACTTTCCTTTAGTAGGGAAATATTAATCAACCAATGTTTATAATCATATAAAATTATCATATGTATTTTAGGTAACAAATTAAATACCCAGGGATCAATGGGGAGAGAAGTGTGGCAGTATTTTGTCAAATGTGCTATATATACTATGGGTTTATATTTTTAAGAGTACTACATATATTAATTTTACTTATATATATGAGTTATATTTATTAGTTTGTGTAAACCATTTCCCCTTCATTTCTTATCTGTTAATCTGTAAACCCAGATATAGGTTGATCAATAAATTGGTATTCACACAGCACTATACAATGCCAGATTTATAGGTTCCTTAGAAGTCAGCAGGTTAAGAAACCTCCTAATTCTACTGATTACAAATTTCACCTAAAATAATGCAACTGATATGACACAGAGTGGAAATTAAAATTCAATTCTCTAGTCTCTGAGTATATTTCACTAGTAATTGTTGATAAAAGAGTTGAGGCAAAGAGAAGTAGAGCAATCATTTCCCCATATTAAAAAAATGACTAAGAATCTACAACATATAAACTACTAGGATCTGAGAACTTATAAACTAAGTGTAATCCTTGACCTCACCTTACTTATAACATAAAGCATGAGACACTAATATCTAACCTAACTGTGACAGGAGTCTACTGTGTGGTCTGCAGGACGATCTTAATATAACCCAGTGGTAGGGCCACTTGAGATGCACTGTGGAGAATGTACTATTAATATAAGAACAATGAGATAAGCAGAAATCACAGTACTGCAAACACAAATAGCGGCAGGTTGTTTTCTCAAGGAAACGATTCTGATGAGATTAATATGCATGCAGTTTTTAGGAGAATTTGGGTGAAAAAGTAAGGTTAGGCAGACAGAAATGTTGAACTGTGATATTGCTATAACAGAATTCTCAACTAGTCTTAAGGACAATTCTTAAATTAGAGATGCTTTGTTGGAGATGTTTCCAACTGCATGAATGTTAGGCCGTTGTGTCACATGTTGACCAGTCAGGGGATAGAGGCTATGCCTGGGAAGGAGCTTGACGTTGGATGAGGCAACACCCCTCAGTAACAAGTATTGCTGAAGAGTGATTCAAATGGAAGCTATCACCAGGCACATTTTAGTAAGCCAAAGAATGATGGCAAAATTTTGAAGGAGAGGAGAGAATTGGACCACCAATATAGTATCCACCATGGTAGGCTTAAAGGGAAGGTAGGAAGATATTTACAAGACTGAAACACAGTTTTGTTTTTGTTTTTGTTTTTGTTTTTGTTTTTAGATGCACAAAATGAATGAGAAGTCATTTTCTGACTTAGAAAATGTTATCGATGGTTTGATATTCACTGTGGGGAAATGTAATGATTCAAGCTGTGGAGTCATACTCAAAAAGGGAAATATTTGAGTAAATCAGAAAATGAGTGTGAGTAGTAATGTCTGAAACTGCATGAATGTTAGGTAACATATATAGAATTTTCAGAAATATAAATTGCCAAAGAAGCTATGGGACTATAAATGACTCGGGTATGTATAGAGCAAACAACAATGAAAAGTATTAATTGGTTAAAACAGAAAACTGAGCTCGTCAACAATCAATTCCTTTTTAAAAAATGTTAGGAATAGGCATACAGCTGAGTCTGTTTTAAGAAAGAAAACTTTTTTTTTTTTTTTTTTTTGGAGAGGTTTTCTTGCTATAGGGCGCGTGCGCTCGCCAGACAGACAGAGAGAGAGACAGAGAGATAGAAAGCGAGAAATCACCCCCCAGGGGGGATGGCCACGCTGCAATCCCTTTTCCTCCATTCTCCTCTCAGGATCTTGGGCATGCACGCACACGCACCCAGCGTGAGTTTTAAGCCACCGGGTCCGGGACTTGAACCGCGGTCGACTACGTGGGAGTCCAGCGACATAGCCATTACACTAACTGCTGGTTCCCAAACATGTTCAGTAATGTATAATGTCCAGAGTTTCAGTAAGATAAAGATTAAGAAAAGCCAATTAGAATTTAACAATAGTCAAATTATTTGTGACCATGAAATGGAATAATGGGATATGAAAAATTAATGAACATTATTAAATATAGTCATGACTGTGTGCCCCTCTTCCAAATATTTTCTCTATAAAGGGAAGTGAGAAACATAATGAGAATGAGGAAGATGCAAAGCTGAGGGAGGTTTTATATTTTAAACTATTTTTATTTTTAAAGACTATTTGAAGATATACGGAAGAGTAAAGTATATAAAAGAACCAAAGTTCTCTAAATAGCAGGGGTGGGATGTAATACACAAGTGAATGGTTAGGCTTAGGAGAAGAGACACATTTTTTCATTTTGACAGAACAGACAATTGAAACAGTACATTTCAATGGTTGTCAGCTTACAGATAGTAATGGGCCGTAGAATCTAAAGTCAAAAGAGAAGGCTGTTGGGGCTAATAGAAAATAAAGACTGAAAATTGAAATTAAAACATTTTAAGTCTCTTTATGTATATATGTATTATGTATGTGTGTGTGTGTGTGTGTGTCTGTATATATATATGTAATGGTATCTATACACTACAGAATACTACTGAAATTTTCTTACTTTCTTTTTTTTTTAATTTTGGTGGTATTTCACTTCATAAACTTTTTTATTGCTATTATTATTTTTTTTTAAACTGTCAATCACTATACATCATTTGGCTTATAAGGAGAATTTACTCAACATGAAATATCAGTCTCTTTCTAATATAATCTTTCTTCTCCTCTACCACTTGTCCACGTCTTACTTTAAAGTCAACCTTACCTCTCTTTCAAAGATGCTCCATTTTAACCTACTGGCTCTGGAAACCATCCAAATCTATGATTACTGAGTGCAGGATGATGAGCCAATAATGGGCAGTGCACATGGGCTCATTTTCATTATCCCTCAATTTCTTTCCTGTGCATTCACTTATAGGCTGCTTAATATGCCCGACCATAACACACACATCAGTAACATCAAAGTTAAAGTCCCATGCCACCCAGAGGTTGCTATTAAAAACAAGTTAAAGAAATCATTATATATTCAAGCCCCATATGCTATACCTAACATCACTTTAACAATTTTCTGTGCAGCAGAGATCTGAGCAAAGCATTCAGTTTACTGGGTATATAACATTGTATAAGTCTGGGACCAGCAGATAACATAATGGTTACTTCACTGCACTCTCATGTAGTTGACCATGGTTCGAGTCTCAGACCCAGCAGCTTAAAACTCACACCAGGTATGTGTGCATCTGGGCCCAAGATCCTGAGAGAAGGATGGAGGAGAAAAGATTGGGACATGGCCATCCCTCTTGGGGGGTGATTTCTCATTTTCTATCTCACTCTGATGAGCATATGCACCCTATAGCAAAAATCTCTCTCTCAAAAAAAACATTGGATAAGTCAATTAGACTTTTGTATTCCAGGCCCCTCATTTGTAAGGTAGAACAATAATACCTTTTATTTAGTGCTACATTTATAATCAAATTAAGTTTTTGGGAAAGTATACTTGTGGTATATTTTCTATCACAGTAAAGACAATCCAAACCACCTTAGTCAAAACAGAGGAGTATAACAATGATATAAGTGCTGTCTCAGGCCATTCGAAGGTGAGAAATCTGCAGTACTTTAGTAAAAATAAGATACAGGACTTAAAGATCATCAGTACATTTTTCATATTACTTTTCTAAAGCCCTCTCTATATTTAAGTCATTTTTTAGTCATTTTTTATGAGTAATTGCCACATGGTACAAGAATTTTTTTTTTTTTTTTTAGTTCCAGGACTTTATCCATTATTCTTCAACAACACCAGGAGGAGAAATGAGCTGCATTTTTTTTTTTAATGTCAAGTATGATATTGAGAGGAAATTATAGCACAGTTTGGGTCAGGTATCTCTTTGTGGTCAGGGTGAAGGATCCTATGATTAACAATGGCTATTTCCTTACCGGCAAGCATACAGATGAAGGTAGAGTAAGGGTGATCTGAGCCATATTCCACCAAAGTAGGGTAGGAGACTATAAATCAATATTTAATGCATAAACTTTAAGGTGAATATCGATGAGTATTAAATTGCCTATATGACTTAACTATTCTTCTGTATCTTATGCTTTTTGGGGAATTTCTTTCAATTCCTTTATCTTCCTTTATCTGGTTCATTTTATTTTATTTTACATTTTTTAGAGAGATTTTTGCTATAGGGCACAAATGCTTGCTGGAGAGACAGAGAGACAGAAAGTAAGAAACTACACCCCCCAGGAGGGATGGCCATGCTCTGATCACTTCTCCTCCATTCTCCTCAGGAGTTCGGGTACACACAGCATGCACCCAGCCTGAGTTTTAAGCCACCATGATTGGCCATGTGTAAGTCTAGCAATATAACCATTACATCATCTGCTGTTCCCTGTCTGGATTATTTTAAATGTAGTGTGGAGACAGTATCTTTCACTGAAACCTGGCCAATCTATCTCCAATTACATAGACAGAAACAAAGGGCAATGCACCCTCACATAGGCACCTACACGCATTCTTTACATTCACCTCTGAATAACAGCCACTTTTTTAATGTCCATCAGCTTCTAGTCAAGGGTTCCCTTAGATCTCCTTGAGAAGCAGTAATATTCTGTAGGTTATCAGATTCCTCACAAGGAAGAGGATATCTTAGGTCATTCTGACTTACTAAACTGCAAAAGAAAGTAAAATTTTTCTAACAGATTCTCTTACATGAAGTTAAACAAAAAGTAATGCCAAAGTAATAAAGAGTAATCCTTGCCAGATAAATCTCTGTGTATAACACAAAGCATTTCCTCATTCACAGTCTCAACACACAAACTCTAAGTGTGCTTTTACTTTACCTGGAAATTTATTTATTTGGGCCTTAGCATATCTTTTTATCTCACCTAAGATTTCTGTTAAAAATAACTTCTCAAATGTCACCACTTTCTTTTTCTTAATAAACAACAAACCAAAAAAAATACAAAACCTATCCTTTATGTTCCTTATTTCATCTTTTTTTTTAACTTATTTATTTTTGTTATTACTCCCAGTGGAATTTGAGGGTAGTACACTTATCTTTTTAGTTCACAATTATTTCTCATCTTCTTAGAAAGTTACCTGAAACATAAAAGGATTTCAAAAACTTTTATCAAATAAATGCAAAATGAGTAAATAAATAAAACTGAGTTTTAAAGAAAAAAATAGAACTCTAGCAGAGATTAAGATCTTTGTTTTAAAAAATAAGGGCCTAAGGCTTAGAGAAGACAGACCTAAGATCTCTAAGAGATCTAACTTCACACAGTAAGTTGTAGTATAAAAGTAAAATAGAATAAAATAGATAGAAAATGTCATATTGTTTTCATTCTAAATACTAAGCATCTATGACATATATTACATTGCTCATGTGTCACAAGAACTCCGGAAGGAAATAATAAAGTAGAATGATTAAGATTTGGATCCTGAGCCAGCCTCATGGCCTAGTGGTTAAGAGAGCTGGGGACCAGCAGTTAGCGTAATGGCTATGTCACTGGACTCCCACGTAGTCGACCGCGGTTCAAGTCCCGGACCCGGCGGCTTGAACTCACGCCGGGCGCGTGTGCGTGCGTGCCCAAGATCCCGAGAGGAGAATGGAGGAGAAGGGATTGCGGCGTGACCATCCCCCCTGGGGGGTGATTTCCTGCTTTCTATCTCTCTGTCTCTCTCTGTCTGTCTGGCGAGCACACGCGCCCTATAGCAAAAAACCTCTCCAAAAAAAAAAAAGAGAGAGCTGGAGCTCACATGGCCAACTGAAGTTTGAAACATAGACTGGTGGCTTGAAAAACATGTCAGGCATGGGTACATGTTGCCTTAAATTCTAACAGGGTGGAGAAGTAGAGAACAGATTGACTGTGACTATGCCCCATGGATGGTGCTTTCTCCTTCTCTCTCTCTCTGTCTCTTTCTTTCTGGCAAGCATACACACCCTTGGAAAAGCAAAAAATAAATAAGTAAATAAATAAAAAAGAATAGAATCAAATATTAGATCATCAAGAAAGTAATGCCATATTTTTCTATGCAAAAATGCATTATGAATTTCCTGACAACCCAATAGTTAAAAACATTTGAGTTTGGAACCAGCAGATGATATAATTCTTGTGTTGCTGGACTCCTACATAGCTGACCATGGATTGGGTCCCAGAACAGGAGGCTTGAAACTCACACCAGGTGCATGTGTGTGTGTGTGTACCCAAAAGCCCAAGAGGAGAATGGAGAAGGGATTGTAGCATGGCCATCCCATCTGGGGTGTGATTTCTCACTTTCTGTCTCTTTGTCTCTCTGGCAAGTGCAAGTTCCCTATAGCAAAGATATCTTTAAAAAGGAAAGAAAAGAAAACATTTGAGTTTAACTGCTGTCTGCATCAGCCTTGTGATATACTTTAGTCACGTAATTTCTATACCTTGTGTCTCCTGTAAGATGGGTATTTCAAAGCTCCCTTTGTAAAATTTTTTTGGACAGCTAAGTACATTAATGGATGTGTAATGATGACCTATACATGAAGACGATGCAGAAATTGGAAAAGATAAGCTATTATCGATATCCTATTGCACATGTAGAGAGGCCAAATCATCTTTTCACTCTGAAACCATTAATATTTCTAGTAGATCTTGAAGAAAACCAAAACCAAATTTGAGCATCAAAGACACATGATATTCATTATACGTTAAGACCAGAAATTGGCCTTTCCAAAAGTGAGAGATTACAAATGCCTCCTCCACATAAATAGGAAAAAAAAATAATAAAGAGGGTAATTGAGACCAGCTGGTAGCATAGTGATAAGATAATGGTCTACAATGTTGGTCACTTATGGGAAGGTCATAGGTTCGTTTCCCAAGGCCTCTCTGTACATATCAGTCATGAGTATGTGCCTGTGGTCTGGAAGGCTCAGGCCAGAGGTAGATCACGGCATGGAGACCTTGTTGGGGATGCCAGTCTTTCTTTTCTATCTTTCTCATTCATGGAAGAAATAAATAAATCAACTGTTTAAAAATATAAGTAATTAAATAAAGACCAAGTGTAAAACTGGCTACAATTTGAGACAGGGATAAGGTATCCTAAATAGGTATTCTGTGGGAATATGGAAAAGACACTTGCTCTGGCATATCAATTAGAAAATGTGTTTCCTTGAGGCCTACACCACAGTAGCTATGCAGATAAGAAAACATATTCTAAATAACGGCTCTAGCACATTGATTGTAAAAATGTGTAGAAGTTGGGACCAGCATGTGCTGCAATATGTACATCACTGGATTCCCAGGTAGTTGACCATGGTTTGAGTCCTGGATCCAGCAGCTTAAAACTCACACCGAGCATAAGTGTGCATGTGCCCAGAATCCCAAGAGGAAAATGGAAGAGAAGGGATTGCAGTGTGGCCTTCCACACCCCACCCCCGGAGAGTGATTTCTAGCTTTATACCCCTCTGTTTCTCTCTGTCTCTCCAGCAAGCACACAGATCCTATAGCAAAAATCTCTCTAACAACAACAAGAAAGTGTACAAGTGCATTCATAGTTTTCCTTTTTTGATAGAACTTGTAGAAATGGCTACTGTGAAGTGCTGACACATTAAAAAAACAATAACAAGGCTAATTCACTATGAATGAGTATAGGTGTTAAGCCTATAAAATAAACTGAGCGAGTGACAGAAAGTCCACAGATTGTTGCCATTCAATCTTAGGCAAAAATTTAAGTGGAGAAATACAGAAGGAAACAACAAGAAAGGTGAAACTCCAAACTTAGAAGAAAAGGTAACTTAAGAAACAATGTGCTTATTTTAGGGTTCCTATCTCCTACCTCACAAGTACAAATATTCATAAAAATAAAAGGTTTAAGTCTCCTAAATCTGTTGGGTCTTCAAAAAATTCGTGGAAAATGGAATCGAAGCACAAGTTGGCGTTGTTAAAAAAGGTTTTGAAATCTTTTTGTTTTTATAATAGGCATGTTCCAGAAACTTTTTTTAAAAATCCCTAATCTAAAGGAAAAACATTCTTCCATTTCTCAGAGTATTTACCTTAGAAAATTCTTAAATTGTTTCCTGCCTCTGCCTCTTTGAAATGTATGTAAGTCTTTTCAAAAGCTATTTAAGACTCTTGACAGATTTAGAACCTAAGAATGTCTTTCTCAAGTATCTGGGAATCATTTCTTTGAAATATAATTATCAAGGAAGAGAGCATCCCTACCTTATTTCTACAGGAGGGTAAGAGCCTAACTTCCATAAATGCCTCTACGTCACAAAACTACCTTCTCTAATAAAGATATAAGAAGTTTATTTTCTTGTGATAAAGCCTATTAGCACATACAGATGGCTACTTAAGTTACCAGGAGTATTGCCTGTTGCAAATGATGCCTTTGAGTTTTCTTACTTGAAGGCTAGTTGCTGTTTATCCTGAGAACACACGCGTAATAGGTGTTACCACTTTTACCCCTCCTCTCTCCTCCCATGTTTTCTCCTTCCTCTCCCCTTTCCATCTCTCTTCTCTCTTCCCCTTTAGGGGAGATGGCTACACTGCAATCCCCCATCCTCCATTTTCCTCTTGGGATTTTGGGAATGCATGCACAGGTACCCAGCGTGAGTTTTAAGCTGTTGCGTCTGGTCCTTTTCTTCCTTTATCAGAGGGTGCATACACCTACTAGAGAGAAAAATGGGGATGTGGGGAGAGGCGAGAGTGAGAAACATCCCTCAGGGGTTACAATCCTTTCTCCTTCATTCTACTCTCAGGAATTTGGACACACACCAGGAACCAATGTGTATTCCAAGCTGCTGGGTCAAGGACTTTAACCTCACAGTCAGCCATGTTGGGATCCAGCTGCCTTAACCATCAAGCTACTAGCTGGCCAAAAACATAGATTTATTTATATCTGTGCAATCTCTTAGTGGATTTACTATGATGAATATTAAATTCTGATACAATGCTTATTCAATAGTAATTGTTTGTTTTTCTTTTACCTTTGTGAAGAGGTTTTCTGTGTTGAGAAAAGATTTCATTTTTAACTATATTCCTTCCATACTCACAACTAAAGAACCACCAACAAAGAACTTCAAAGGAACTTAAAAATAAGAGAAAATAACACAAGTAGTTATAGGGAATAGTACAGACCTAAGGGGGGGCGGGGTCAGTACCAGAGCCAGCCCTGTAGCATGGTGGTTAAGGGAGCCAGATCCTACATGGCCCACTGTGGTGCAAATCTCAGTCTCAGTGGTTTAAAAAAGATGCCAGGTGCATGTGTGTATATGCCCAAATTCTCCATAACAAGAAGAAATGGAGTTTAGAGGATTTTGATATGACCTCATCCCATTGTGGAGTGTTTTCTCCTTATGTCTTTTTGTCTAACTATCTCTCGTTATATTCATATAGACACACCTGAGCCCTAAACCAGTTCCCACTTCTGCACTACTGCCTGGCTTCCTGACAGACTCATGTTTAAAGAAATAACAAGAGGTCTGATAAATTTGCAGACTTCTCCTAAAGAACTTTCCATGAAAAGTACTTCCACCAGGTAGAAAGTCACTATCATTTTGAAGTGGTCTCCCAAAATGACCTCATCCTGCCGTCCACTCTCAGTTCAGTAGCAGAACATCTCATACCTTTACAAACAAATATATATTGCATATATATTTATTGTAAACTGATCTTTTTTTCCCCATTTCTGTTGTACCCTATGTCACTGGAACAATTCAGAATATTTGTATTCAGGTCATCAAGTTAGAGAAAGTACCAAGCAGAGGAAGAAGACTCACTGAAAGCCTCCTGCTGTGAACTCTATTACTTGAGAACCATGTCCACTTCCAGGGATAAAAATCAGTTAAAAAGCCATGATCTGTGACACAAATTCAGTTGTATTTTGGCCTGTACAGCATAACCAGAAATATCAAAATTTGGCAGTTATTGGGGCATGCAGAATAGGAAGTGGTTTAGGGCTCAGATGTATCTATATCAATATCCTGGTTTAGTCAGCCTGGTCCTTATGCAGATAGCATTCCTGCCCTCCTCCTCCACCCTTGATACTAGAATTTTCCATATGCTCTAATTCCTCATCCTTGTTTCTTTCCCTATCTAAGTTCTTCACATCTGTCAAGGACCAACTTCCAATTAAAAACTCTCTAACTAATCTGAACAAGTATGATCCACTCGGACTTCAGTTTGGGATTAAGAGCTATCTGCTGTATATATATATCTATCTCTTTTGGGCCAGCCCCGTGACCTAGTAGTTAAGAGAGAGAGAGATTCTACATGGCCTGACATGATTTGAGCCCTGGTCTCCACAGCTTGAAAACAAGCCATGTGGATATGTGTGCATACTCAAAATTCCAACAGGATGGAGAAGTAGATGAGAGGGATTGTGGTGTGACCACGTTTCATTGGGGACACTTTCTCTCTCTCCTTTTCTCTATTTTTGCCACTTTCTTGCTAATATATGTCCCTTCTGGCAATTAAAAAATTTAAAATAAATCTCTTTTCTAAGTTTTATGAGAAAAGAATTATGGTTTGTAAGTTTTATGTTTTCCATCTCAAGTCTACCTACCCAGATGTAGAGAAGAGAAGAAACATCAATATCCAGTGATTTGTTTGATGAAATTGACATCCTGGGAAACATCTCACCTGCCTTTACATAGGAAAAGTACAGGGAGGTGTGGAAAATAAAGATAAAGATCAGGAAGTTCTTTTACATACATAGTAGACAAGTTGACCTATTTTCAAAAAATAGAAAAGAGAGAAAGAAAAGACCTGGAATAATCATACTTCTCTTTTCATGTCAACTGCTCTCTTCTGTGCCAATGCAAACCACAGACATCAGAAAAATGTACAGAAGGCAAAATTCAGCTTTAGAATCTCCCAGGTTTGAGTCCAGGATAGGATAGGTAACAGTTTTTCTCTATCCCTTTCATTCTCCCCAAATCCTCACTGTATGAAAAACATCAGCTGTCCTTTCTTTTCTTTCTTACGATCTGATCACTACAGAGAATATCACCTTTTTTCCTCCACCACTATCCATATCTTCCTTCTTAAAAATCTGAATAAAATTTCAACTGTGGTACACACAGCTAAGACACTGCTAGCCAGAAGTTGGAAGTCCCAGGACTGGTTCCTGGATAAACTTAGGCTGAGTGCAATAGTAGGTACCAGGTACCTGGTGTGCAGTTCATTGTGAGACTAAAGCAGGAGCATCCTAAAATGTGTGACCCTTTTTAACAAAAAAAAATCAGTATCTCAGGCTGGCAGGTGGCATGGTGGTTAAGGCACTGGACTCCCACATGGTCTACCGTGGTTCAAGTCCTGGACCTGACAACTTGCTTTCTCGCTTTCCACTCTCTATTTCTGTGTCTCTTTGGTCAAATTTTAAAAATAAATAAATAAATAATTCAGTACCTAACTATCATTTCTCTTGTTCTCTCTTAAATAAATTTAGAAAAGAGAAAAATCTGGAAAACAGATGCATTCTCATTGCTTTCTGTTTATTTTTTTTTCCCTTTCCTATTTCCATGCTAGTGTCCTGCTTGCACACAAAAAAGATTTCTAAAAATTACCAAAATAGAAGCTGTGGTATTGGGAAGGATATGCTTAGGGATAAAAGATTAATTCATCTTTCAATCAGAATTTCCTTCTAGAAGCCCAGTAGGAGTCTTGAGACCACTCTCCTTGGGTGTGACCTTGCGACCTTTAGGGAGTTCACTTTGGGGAAAGGTTGCTTGAATTAGAGTGCGAGTATGGCTCCTGGTCCCCACCTCTGCTATTGCTCAGGCGTTTTCCCAGAAACTTACAACTAAGCTCCTTTGGTTCAATGTGGTGGCAGGTGAGGAATGCTCGCCACTCTTCCTTGTGTAAGCATCTATTCACACCAAAGAAAGATACATCTAACTTGCTTTAGCTCTGCCTGTGCAATGCACCTCACCCAAAATATTTTTTAATACTAAAATGTGTAATCGCCAAATGTCCTGAGTGACATTGCACTAAGCTGAATGTTATTTAAAATCATGCTTCGGGGGAAAAGAAGCTTTAATAATGCATGCATTCTTGGCTTATCAAATTTCTTTTTTATTGCATTTTGGCAGGGTGTACTCAGTATAAATTGAGTAAAATGAGACATTGCACATTGAGTATTAATTATTACACTATTAAGAAATCTCCCAGCAATGCCTTCTGAGCTGAACAATAGGAAACTGTAAAGTGGAATTTTAAAAACTGCCAGCTAATTTTCCTCTGTCCATAAGTCATATACATATTGTTTCTTTTTCTTTTCTTTTCTTTTCTTTTTTTTTTTTTTTTTTTTTGGTGAGGTTTTTGCTATAGGGCACATGTGCTCGCCAGACAGACAGAGAGAGACATAGAGACAGAAAGCGAGAAATAACCCTCCAGGGGGGATGGTCACGCCGCAATCCCTTCTCCTCCATTCTCATCTCGGGATGTTAGGCACGCACGCACACGCACCCGGCGTGAGTTTTAAGCCACCGGGTCCAGGACACGAACCACGGTCGACTACGTGGGAGTCCAGTGACATAGCCATTACGCTAACTGCTGGTCCCATAAGTCATATACATATTGTGAAGTACTGTCCTTTTGGTTTTTATATTTTACTTTAATTCTATTAATGAGAGCAACTGTTGGCCTCAAAGGGGCAAACACTGGACTTGGAGATAATGTACAGTGAATCAGATGATTATAGGATGGACCATGATCAAGGACTAGACCAAAATGATGTGGCAGTTAAAGAAAGAAATTCCTTCAGAAGCCAAAAAAAAAAAAACTAGGAAGATAATTAAGGGTAAAGTTGTCATTTTTGATTCAACAAAATAAGACATCCTGAAAATGTGAGTTGGAAAACACTCAGAAGTTTAGCCCTATCAGAAGAGACAAGGAAGCCCAGAAAACCCAAAGCACTGGATGATGTCCAGGTGAGTGGAAGTGTAAGAAAGTATTGGGGGGTGGGGTTTCACTCTAGGTTTGGAGATGGGGTGTCACTGTGTGTTTGTGGTAGGGATATTATTCTGTAATGGGAGTACAGATGTCACTCTGTGATGAGCATAGGAATGTTACTCTGTGTTAAGGTACAGTGGTGTCATTCTGTATCTGGGCTAGGGTCGTCTGTGTTGAGACTGGTAGTATCACTCTGTGTTTGGGGATGGGGTATCACTCTATTTCTGAGGATAGAGGTGAACCCTTGGATTCTAGAGAATGTGTATGCTGTGTCCTGGCATCAATTTGTTTAGGAATGACTTTTGGTCTGATAGGTCAGCTATCAGACCTTCATACTGAATACACATTTTCTTAAAAGGCATACCCTTGGTGTCTGGCTTTGTGACTTAATTTCAGGGAAAATCAAACACCTGACTACCAACAGCAAGAATGTTTAAGGTGCAGACCCAAAGTACGAGGCAAACAACAAGACAGCGTCGGGAACAGTTGAGTGGTAGGAAAAAAAGAAAGAGTAAGTCAATAGGTTCCCATCCTTAAATATTTAAACCAAGTCCAGGCCCTACCATTCTGTCCATGATTTATGATCACTCACAATATTGAAATACTTAAATATTTTTTCCCTAAAAGTAGGCAATAGAGGGGCCAGCAGGTGGAATTGTGGTTAAGGGCACTGAACTTCCCACATGGCTGACCGTGGTTCAAATCCCAGACCTGGTGGCTTGCTTTCTCACTTTCTCTCTCTGTCTCTCTCACTTTGTCTCTCTCTGAGACAGAGAGAGTCTTATTATTATAAGACTCTTACAGAGTCTTATAATAATATAAGAGAGTCTTATAATAATAAGAGAGTCTCTTATTATTTATTAAATAAATAAATAAATAAATAAAATATAGTTAAATAAAATAATTCTTTTTTAAAAAGTAGGCAATAGAAAGTAATCTCAATTATAATTTAAAAATAAAAAAATTCTGGGGACCAGCAGTTAGTGTAATGGCTATGTCTCTGAACTCCCATGTAACTGACAGCAGTTTGAGTCCCGGACCCGGTGGCTTAAACTCACACCGGGCGTGTGTGCATGCATGCCCAAGGTCCCGAGAGGAGAATGGAGGAGAAGGGGTTGCGGCATGGCCATCCCCTCTGGGAGGTGATTTCTCGCTTTCTCTCTCTCTGTCTCTTTCTGTCTTTCTGGTGAGTGCACGCGCCCTATAGTAAAAACCTCTCAAAAAAAAACAAAAAAAGAAACATTAAAAAAAAATAATAAAATTAAAATAAATAAATAAATAAAAATAAAAAATTCTACTGGAGGTATAAGCAAAAGAAATAAAACAATAAAAACAATATCCTATTAGGCAGATAAGAAGAAACAAATTATAATTTGTACAAGGCAAGTTTACTTATCTAGGAAACCCAAAATAATCTTCAGGCAAAATATTAAGCTCAATAGGTTTTGGGGCCAGCAGGTAGCATGGTGGCTAAGGTGCTTGCATCACACATGGCTAGCCATGGTTCGAATTCCAGACCTGGAAGCTTGGATATCATGGTGGGAGCATGTGTGCATGCCCAAAATCCCAAGAGGAGCATGAAGGAGAAGGGCTTGTGGTGCGACCATCCCCTCAGGTGATAACTTCTCCCCCTCAGGTGATAACTTTTCACTCCCCCACCATCACGCCTTTGTGTCTTTCTGGTCAACACATATGCCCTATAGCAAAATCCTAAAAAGCTAAAAAAAAAAAAAAAAAAAATAAATTAAAAATAAAACAATCAATAGGTCTAGTATCAAAGTCATAGAATACATGGCTAGTTAAATATTCTATAACTAATTCTATACATACACCTATATAAAAAATAAAATTGTACATGGTACCCTTTATAAGAGCATTAAAGAAATTGCTGTCATTTATAAAAGCATAAAAAATCATCGAACATTTAGAAACACACACAAATATATTGATATCAAAAGGTATGTAAGACTTCTACACTAAAAATATTATTGGAAAAACTTAAAAAGAGTACAGGAAAAGAAGCACAACAAAAACTTCATAGCTTAGAAGGCTCATTTTGCACAAGTAAAAAATTATATCACCAAATTAATCTGTAAACCCAGTGTATCCCAGCAGTTTGTGTTTTTCTTTTTCTCCTCTCCTCTCTCTCTTTTTTCTTCTTCTCTTCTCTCTAATTTGCCTGAAGACATGTGTGTACTCACAAGACAGAGAAGGAAGTGGGAAAGCACCCCCACGGGGAATGGTTATATCTCAAGTCCCTTCTCTTCCGTTTATCTTTCCTTTGGGGATTCTAGGCATGCATGCAAATGTTCTAAGTATATTTCTCAAACGCCAGGTCCAGGTTTGAAACTGTGGGGTCAGCCATTGGGATCAAGTTGCCTTAAGGAGGCCACAGACAGGCTTCCTGAAGTTTTTGTTTGCTTATTTGTTTACTTACATGTTTGTGCTGTGTGTGAGGATGCATTCATTGTAGAAATTGTCAAGTCATTTTTTAAAATGCCCATGAAATTCTAAGGGTTCAAGATGACCAATGGAATTCTAAGCAATGCTGAAGAAGAAAGCTGGCTAAGGCATAGGACCAAAATTAATATTTACCTCAGGGTTGCAGTAAAGCTGTCATAATCTTGGCGCAAGGATAGAGAAAAAGAATCAAGGACACAGAATCTAGAAAATCACACTCCTACAAGCTCACTTGGAGTCATTGAAAAGATTATAACACAGTGGGGAGAAAAGATTTCTTTTCCAATTAGACATAAATTTGATAAAAAATGTATCTATATCCTTGTTTCACTTCTTACTCAAAAATAAGTATCAAGTAGATGTTGGATCTAAAAGTGAATGAAAAATCAGTAAAAAATATTTTTAAAGAAAAGTACCAAAGGCCATTGCTTTCATTACAGAGTAGGCAAAGATCTTTTATAGTACACAAAAACTTTAAAAGGAAGGAAAAAGAGAACTGATCATTCATATTTACTAAAACAAAACCAAATAGTAGAATGAAAATGCAAACTATAGGCTGGCTAGATATACTGAAAGTAAAATATATGACAAAGGCATTATATTCTAAATTTAAAAGGATATTGATAGATCAATAAGAAAAAGTCAGGACCAAAAGATGGTGTAATGGTTACGTCACTGGACTCTCACATAGCCAACTGTGGTTCAAGTTCCAGACCTGGTGGCTTAAAACTCATGCTGGATGTGTGTGCATGCATGCCCAAGATCCTGAGAGAAGAATGGAGGTGAAGGGACTGCCATGTGGCCGTTCCCCCTGGGATGTGATTTCTCACTTTCTCTCTCACTGTCTCTGCCTTTCACCCCCCCACCTTTCCCCCTGCCCAGCGCATGCACCCTAAAGCAAAACCTCTTAAAAAAGAAAAATGAACAAAAGTCATGACTCTTCCCAAAGAAAGGTTACCAAAGCAGCCAGTAAAATGTAAAAACATGTTGAAATTTTTTAGATATAAAGGAAATGCATTTGAAAAGAAAAGATAAACACTAACCACTGGTTGTCAAATACCAGCCAAGAGTGAATAAGTCAGAGCTTTTATTTTCATCACTGCTGCTGAGTTAACCTAGCATGGCCACATTGTGACTTTCCTCAGGATTATTTAATAAAGCTGAACAATGGCCTACTCCAGGGCCCTGCAAGTCCACTCCCAGACACAGGATCTCAAATAAATTTCAGGAATTATGAGTACTCATGCCTGAAAATACAAAGAGAAATTCAAAAGAAGAAAGAAGATAACAGAATAAAAAAATACATTTTAAAAATACATAAGTGAGATAATACAAGATTACTAGGACCATCAGCAGAAGGCATAGTGGCTAAGGCACTAGACTCCCACATGGCTGACCGTGGTTTGAGTCCTGAACCTGGCAACTTGAAGATCACACTGGGTGTGTGTATGCGTGTATCCAAATCCCAAGAGGACAATGGAACAGAAGGGATTGAAGCATGGCTTTACTCCCAGAAGGAGATTTCTCACTCTCTCTCCCTCTGTGTTCTCTCTATGGCAAGTACATGCACCCTATGGCAAAACCTAAAACAAAACAAAACAAAATATACTACTAGGAAATGAAACACTTAGCATGAGAGGCATTTGCAGTGGAGAATAGGAAGAAAAACTTAACAAAATTTTAACTTCAGTACCAGACAAGAAATAAATGATTGATCTCAGCAGACCTTCTCTTATGAGTGTATCCCTATGTGCTGGGAGTAACTTTAGAACTTTCACCACTCTTGGCACCCAGTACTTTGGAGGCCTGGAATCAACCTTTCCACTGGGAGATTTGGCCTAGTCTGGGCAGGCCTCCTCTAGTGAGTGCACCCCTAGGGTCTGTAAGTAACTTTGAAATTTGCAGCACACTAGCCCATGTGCTGAACCCAGTGCAAAGCAAACTCTATCCGCTTCACTAAGTTACATCTCCTTAGCTTACTACCACCTCATCAAGAGTTGAAAGTTTGGTAGAGGAGCCAAGCACCTGAAGGTACACACAACTGCTGTGAACTGAGAAACACAGCCCTCCAATAGATGTATTCCTATTAGAGGAAACTAGGGTGAAATGTCCTCTTCCAAACCTATAGAATCTACTCGAATAAAAAGGACAAAAGTGAATACTATATCAGATGACCAAAAGTCAGCACAGATCTCAAATAAATATGAGAAAACAAAGAGGCATCTCTCCCCTAGATGAGCACAGTAGCCCCTCACTAACAATGGACAGCACAGAGGAATACACAGAAATGTCAGATAAAGAATTACGAATACTCATGGTGACAAAACTCAATAAGATGCAAGAAAAAAAAGACAATCAGTTCCAGGAAATGAGAAAATAACTTCAGGACATTAAAAAGAAATTTCATAAAGAAATAGACACTCTAAAAAAGAAGCAAACAAAACTTCTAGAAATGAAGGATAGAAGAAATTGAAATCTCCCTAGAAAGCATTAACAGCAGAATGGACCATGCAGACGAAGACATTTCTGACCTTAGAGATAAAGTCTCCAACAAAGACCAAACTACCAAAAAGAGTGAAAACAACAGCAACAAAGTAAGGACAATATACGGGAAATTCTAGACACCATAAAAATGCCCAAATGTCCATATAATGGATATTCTAGAAGGTAAAGAATCTGCTAAAGGCATGGAAAATCTCTTTCATGGAACACTACCTGAAAATTTTTCAATAAAGAGAAATATGGAGAAATTTAGATCCAAGAAATAAAAAAGGGCCTGAAATAGAATCAACACAAAAAGATCCTCCCCCCCAGCACATCACTTTCAGAGTGATAAAAATGAAAATCAATTAAAATATTCTAAAAGTATCAAGAAACATCGAGGTAGTTATAAAGCTTATCCCGTTAGACTCTCAACTGAACCAATGTGAACAAGGAAAGAATTGGAAGATGTATTCAAAAGAAAAATACTTTCAACCAAGCATACTATATTCAGGAAGATTATCCTTCAAGTGGGAAAAACAAATAAAGCTATTCTCAGATGAACAGAAACTGAAAGAATTGACCAATACTAAACCAGCTCCACAGGAAGTATGGAGGGGAGTGATATATCAGGATAACTAAAGAGAGACAAACAGAAATAAGAGAATAAAAAACAACTGAGAAAATGGCTAACAAAATGATAGGGATAACTATGCAGTTATCAATAATAATGTTGTATGCTAATGGATTAAATTGTTCCAGTAAAAGACACAGACTGGCTGAACGGATACAAAAACAGAAGCCATCTCTATGTTGTTTACAGGAAACACACCTCACCAATAAAGACATACATAGACTGAAAGAGAAGGGCTGGCAAAAGATATTCCATGCAAATGGAAAACAACAACAACAAAAAAAGGTAGGAGCTATGATACCGATATCAGACAAAATAGACTTTAAGATGAAAGATGTAGAAGAGACAAAGAAAGACATTATATAGTACTAAAAGGCTGGTTTACCATTTGTAAATATCTATGCACCCAACACTGGAGCACCAAAATACATCAAAGAGAGACTATTAGAACTCAAGAAAAAGATTAACTGCAACACAATAATCATAGGGGATCGCAACACCCCTTCAGACTGCTCTGAACAGTTCATCTAGACAAAAACATAAACAAAGAGTTACAAGATCTAAATGATACTAAACATGAAATGGTCTTGACAGACATCTACAGAGTATTTCACCAAACTACCACAAAATACACATTTTTCTCATTCCCACATGGAACGCTTTTGAAGACTGACCACATGATAAGGCACAAAACAGGCCTTTACAAATTCAAATGTACAGAAACTGTATTCATCTTCTGTTCCAACCACGATGGAATCAAATGTGAAATCAGATACAGAAAGAGCACATGAAAGTACACAAACACATAGAAACTAAACAGCTTACTCCTGAGTGACTTCATAACCACTGAAGGAATTAAGAATGAAATCAAAAGGTTCATAGATACCAAGAATATTGAACAAATGAGGTTTTATAACATATGGGACATAGCAAAGCAGTCACAAGAAAAAAGTAGGAAGGTGACAAATAAAAAACCTAACGACACAGTTCAGTTAACTGGAAAAACAAAACAAAAATACCCCCAAACTTCCAGGATAAAAGAAATAACACAGACTTGACCAGAAATAAAAGAAATATAGAATCAAAGAACTATACAGAATAAAAAAGAATGAAAGCTGGTTCAAACAAAATTAACATACTTAATGAAAAGGTATTAAAATAGAAAAAGAGATCATTTCACTTCTTTTCCCATTTGAGGACATTCAGTGTATAATGAGAGGGGAAATACAAAGTCTATCTTTCATACTCTGGCTTGCTTCACTTACCATTAAGTCACTCATATTCATCCATTTTGCATCAAATGTCAGATTTGTATGTCCCCACTCATACACTGCATGTCTGCACTGTATAGCAGAAACAGAAAGTTTGGAAGGAATAGTAGCAGGGAAGGCATTGGTAAGTACTAGAGATAGTAAGGATAGGGATGACATACCTAGCAATAAACTTAAACAAATAGATAAAAGACCTCTACAATGAAAACTGAATAGAGAAATGGAGTGTGATAACAAAAGTAGAAAGATACTTAATGTTCCTGGGTTAGAAGATTTGATATAATCAAAATGTTAAATGTATCCAAGTTAATTTACAATATCAATGCAATACTGATCCAATTACCAGAGACAGTCTTCCAAGAAATAAAAAAAAGATCATAAAATGTATCTGGATTCATAAAAGGCCTCATATCACCAAAGCAATACTGTGCAAAAGAATAAAGTAGGCATATACCTACTTTACCTCAAAATATATTACAAAGTTGTTATAATCAAAACAGTGTGAGACTGGCACAAAACAGACATGCAGACCAATGGAAGAGAGTAGAGAACCCAGAAAAAAAATACCAAAACATACAGCCATCTGATTTGTTTAAAGGTTTTGCCATAGGTTATGTGTGCTTACTAGCAAGAGAGAGACAGCGAGTGGGAAAGTGAAAATCACCCCACAGTGGAGATGGCCATGCTGCAGTCTCTTCTCTCCCATTCTTCTCTTGGGATTTTGGGCATGCACAAACACATGCCTGCCATGATTTTCAGGCCACCAGGTCTGGTAGTCTAACCACGGTCAGCCATGTGGGAGTCTAGCACCTTAACTACTATACCATCTGCTGGCTCCTCAGCCAACTGATTTTTGTTAAAGGACACAAGACAATTCAGTGGGGAAAAGAAAGCCTCCTAAGCAAATGGTGCTGGAAAAACTGGATATCCATCTGCAGAAAAATGAAACTAGACCTCTAACTCTCACCATTAGCAAAAATCAACTCAAAATGGATCAAAGATTTAAATGAAAAGCCTCAAACTATGAAACTACTGATGGCAAACGGGGAATGTTTGAAGATATTTGAGTGGGCAAATGTGAGACCCTGAAAAATCAGGCAATGATCTCAAAAATAAACAAGTGGGACTCCAACAAATGAAAAATCTTCTGCAAAGTGAAGGAATCTCTAATAAGTATGAAGAGAATGGGAGAAAACGTGTGCCAACTATGCTTCAGAGGAGGGACAGTAATCAGAGTATACAAAGAAGTGAAGCAGCTCACTCCCAAAAAATGAGTACTCCAATTAAAAAATGGGCAAATAGGGACCAGCAGATGGTGTAATGATAATGTCACTGGACTCCCACATGGTTAACTGCGGTTCAAGTTCTAGACCTGGAGGCTTTAAACTTATGCTGGGTGTGTGTAAACGCGTGCCCAGAATCCTGAGGGGAGGATGAGGAAGAAGGGATTGAGGCATGGCCACCAACCCCCCCACCCCCGCCCAGAGGGTGATTTCTCACTTTCTGTTGTCTCTCTGGCAAGCACACAGGCCCTGTAGCAAAAATCACTTTCTGGGAAGAAAAAAAAAAAAAAAGGACCCGTAGCTGAAAAGACAATTCTCCAAGGAAGACATACAAATGGCCAAAATGCATATGTAAAAATACGGAACCAGCAGTTAGCGTAATGGCTATGTGGCTGAACTCCCATATGGTCGATCGCGGTTTGAGTCCTGGACCTGGTGACTTAAACTCACGCCGGGCGTGTGTGCATGCATGCCCATGATCCCGAGGGGAGAATGGAGGAGAAGGGATTGCAGTGTGGCTATCCCCCCTGGGGGGTGATTTCTCGCTTTCTGTCTCTCTTTGTCTTTCTGGAGAGTACACATACCCTATAGCAAAAATCTCTCCAAAAAAAAAAAAAAAAGTTCAACATCTCTTATCATAGGGGGTGAGGAGGAGATGTTGGAAGAGGAATGGGTGGCTATTAGTTCACTAAGAGCTAAAACTGATCAAAAACTAACCATGTAAAATATTTACATCAAACAGATTCTGCTGAAACATATTGTTAAATGTGAAGATAGGCTTTTTTGTGCTCCCTACTTTATCATCTTCTTACAATTATCTTTCTGAATTTCATTCTTTACTGTGACTCTTATTAAATGATTTACTTTTCAAAGGCATCAAACTCTATGGCTCCATTGTATTTTTCATATACAGAAAAAGGAAGCTAACAACAATATCAACAAAATCATTTATGATATTAATAATAGGAAACCTTTTGCCCAAGAGTAATCATGTCCTAGGCATCATGCTATAATTTAAATAATACTTTAAAAACTCTTAAGGTTGATCACACTAAGAGATTTATTTTTGCACACAAGAAAACCAAGAACTACAGAGGATAAAGACATTTCTCAAGGATTCAGAGGTAGTAAATTTGAACCACTCCTGAGATTATGGCTTCTATATATGCTGAAAATGTATGAAGTGCATATAACATTTTGGGTACGGTGCTCAGAAAAGTGTCGGTTCTTAGCTGGTGAGAGTAATAGTGGTGGTAGCAGTAACTGCAGCTAATAGATGTGATATCTGAGTGTTACAATCGCCCAACAAGATAGGAAAAGCAACTTTACATACTACACAAATGAGATAGTAAATAACCAAGTTAAAGGTTACTAAAAACTGGGGCCAGCAAGTGACGTGGAGGTTAAAGCACCGAATCCCACGTGGCCAACTGAGCATGTCCAGTCCTGGACATAGTGGCTTAAAAATCACTATGGGCAGGGTCAACAGGTGGCATAGTGGTTAAAGCACTGTGCTCCCCCATAATCGACCATGGTTCAAGTCCCGGACCCAGCAGCTTGAGACTCACAACAGGTATGTGTGCATGTATGCCCAAAATCTCAGGAGGAGAATAGAGAAGATAGGATTGTGGTATGGCTATCCCCCTGGGGAGGTTACTTCTTATTTTCTGTCTCTTTGTCTCTCTCTATCTCTCCAGCAAGTGCTTATACCTTAGCAAAACAAACACAAAACTTTCAAAAAAAAGAAAATCACAGTGGACACGTGTGTCCACACCCAAAATTTCAAGAGGAAAATGGAAGAGAAGAGATTGCAGGGTAGCCATCTTCCCCGAAGGTGATTCCTTACTTTCCCTCTCTCTGTCTCTTTCTAGAGAGTTCACTTGCCCTGCAGAAAAAAATAAAACTAAGGTGAGCACGTGACATAGAGGTTAAGGTGGCTGTATCCCACATGACTGAGTATGAAGTTTGAATCCTGGACCTGGCAGCTTGAAAAGCATGCTGGGTATGTGTATGTACATGCACGAAACCTGAGAGGAGAATAGAGGAGAAGGGACTGTAGCATGGCCATCCCTCTGGTGGATGATTTCTCACTTTTCCTCTCTATCTCTTTCTAGTGAGTGCACATACTCTATGGCAAACTAAAAAAGTGGCTATTAAAAATTCTAACAATCTGGGACCAGCAGTTAGCGTAATGGCTATGTTGCTGGACTCCCATGAAGTCGACCGCGGTTCGCGTCCTGGACCCGGTGGCTTAAACTCATGCCAGGCGCGTGTGTGTGCGTGCGTGCCCAAGATCCCGAGAGGAGAATGGAGGAGAAGGGATTGCAGCGAGACCATCCCCCCTGGGGGGTGATTTCTTGCTTTCTGTCTCTCTGTCTCTCTCTGTCTGTCTGGCGAGTACACGTGCCCTATAGCAAAAACCTCTCAAAAAAAAAATTATAACAATTTAAAGTCTAAAAATTTATTTCCTCTTACAGTAAGAAAATCACACACTTTTTACATTGCCTGTGCTATTCCACTCCAAGAACAACGAATGAGATGTTAAATGGGGAACCATGTCTCTCTTTTGATTTTTTATATAATAGAAACTTTGAAAAGAGGGACCTCAATAACTGCCTCCATGTTAGGATTCAGCTAGCCTGGCTCATCTTCTGGCTTCTTGAATTTATGACCCATCACCTTATACAACAGGAAAATATATAGCAAAACAAATGCATCTTATTCTTCTGTTTCTGTTTTATATTTATGGTCTGCATGTCCAGCTTATGGATAATCCTTCCTTTTCATTTCCTTCTCATAATGTTTTCAGAATTTAATATTTGCTCATGAGGAAAACACAGAATATGTATTATTAGGCAGACTCTTCCTCAGATGTTTCCCTCATGCATATTATTTTCTTATTTTGATACTCCCTTTACATGTGGTCTATATGCATATGTGTGTGTATGTAATTTTTTTTTTTGGAGAGGTTTTTGCTATAGGGCACATGCGCTCGCCAGAAAGGCAGAGAGAGACAGAGAGACAGAAAGCGAGAAATCATCCTCCAGGGGGGATGGCCACGCTGCAATCCCTTCTCCTCCATTCTCCTCTCAGGATCTTGGACACGCAAGCACACACGCCCAGCATGAGTTTAAGCTACCGGGTCCGGGACTCGAACCGCAGTTGACTACATGGAAGTCCAGCAACATAGCCATTACGCTAACTGCTGGTTCCAGTATGGAACCTTTTTAAGGATAATCCCCCACTGATGTAAGTCCCTCCTGCTTGAATCTTAAGAAAAACAATATTGAAAAATATGAGGTTCATATGGAATTTGAGGAATAATCTCAAAGCCTTATGGAACTCAGAGATCCAATGGACGCTTTCTAGTATTTCCCTTTTTTTTTTTTTTTCTTTTTAGTTGATCAACAATAAAGAAGATTTTAGAAAAGACATTATAAGACGTTTTTATTTTCCTCTAACCACTGTCAGGACAAGGCAAGCTGACTGAACTGTCCCTCCTTCCAAAGAAGGGCTTTAGAGGAAGAATTAAAGCTTTTCAAATCTGTAGATAAGGGATGACTGCTCTTATTCATGAAACTCTTTACAAATAGAGAGGCAGTTACTCTTGATAACCCAATTTAAAAATATATAGAAATAATTATATACCTATCAGATATGTTTTTCCAACTAATAATTGTATATGATTTAAAATTATACTGACAGAAAAAAAAACTGCCATCATATTTAAATTAACCACACAATTGTATGACTAATTTTCTTTAAATAGCTCAGAGATGGGATTGCATAAATCTATGTCATTACAGAAAGCTGTGTCCCTCCATGAATTCTTCTGCTAGAACTGCTTTATAGATCAGGCCGAATTTTTTCCAGTTAAGGAAGACTGTGAAGCTGGCTTTGGATGAAAACCTAAACCCTGAAACTGAAATATCTATGAAGATATTTAGACCTTCCCACCTTTTATGAACTTGTGTTTAAAACATCTCTCTTCTGCACATAGCCACTCACTTTGTAAAAAGATCCCGTGATGTAAGTGACTTTAAAGGGTTCGGCAAAATTCCATTCCTCTTAATGGGAACTGTCTTTTCCTGACATGTTACTGTCATCCAAAATTCTTAACCTTATTCCCTGTACCCTGCAGTGATTTATCTTTCTCTGAAGATCAATACGTAACAGACACATAGGTGTCTGATGGAAAACCAAAATTTAACAACTTGTCAGTTCTTGGAATGCTACGATAAAAGGAAAAAGCATGTACCCTTGCTCCAGACAACATGACAGGTTTATTATTGTTTCTGAACTACTTAGAAAAATATTTTAGGGGCCAGAAGTTAGCGTAATGGCTATGTTGCTGAACTCCCATGTAGTCAACCGTGGTTTGAGTCCCGGACCTGGTGGCTTAAACTCACGCTGGGCGCGTGTGCGTGTGTGCCCCAGATCCCGAGAGGAGAATGGAGGAGAAGGGATTGTGGCATGGCCATCCCCCCTGGGGGGGGTGATTTCTCACTTTATATCTCTCTGTCTCTGTCTTTCTGGAGAGCGCAAGTGCCCTATAGCAAAAACCTCTCCAAAAAAATATATAGATATATATTTTAATAGCAGATTTTTTTTTTAATCTAGGTTTTTGTTTTGGTGAAATATTTTCTCCAAAATGGGACAAAACATACTGAAATAATCGTTATGCTTTACTTTTCTGTCTCCTTCGCTTGCTTTGGATCCATGTGAGAAATAGCCAAAGACCTCGTAAGATAAAATTGAAGTTTACGTAATGAATTTCAAACTTACCCACCTAGTACCTAGGGATCAGGTTCTAATACAGTTCTTTAATAATATCTAAGTGGAGCTTTGAATCTATATGTGGCTTTCTGCTGATTTCATCATGATTGTTGAAGACAGAGAAGAGATGTTTATGTTTCTTCGGGGCCACTCCTGTCTCCCAGCATAAAGTTGAACACAATGATAGTTTCTGTTTGGTGCACAATAGAATGATCTAGTTCAATATTAGCTCATGAAAATTATGAGAAGTTACTGGTTATAGATATGCTCTAGACTAGTTAAATTAGTGCACTGAGAACATATCTTAGATATAGCCTATGCTCATGTATCCAGAGTTAAGGGAATGATGGCTTCTTTTTAAATTTTATATTTGTGTGTGTTTCTGTTTTTCATCATTGTTCCCTATACTACAAAACTAAGTGGCAACTTAAGTGAAAATAAGTTATTGTCAATAATTTGTCATTGAAATAGACAATGATGTAGGATTGATAGCACTGTGCTATAAGAATAAAACTAGTTTTATCTCAGCACTGCCACAAATTGTGAGAAAGTGTAATTTTTTTTGTCTTTTTTTTTTTTGGAGAGGTTTTTGCTATAGGGCGTGTGCGCTCACCAGACAGAGACAGAGAGACAGAGAGACAGAAAGCGAGAAATCGCCCCCCGGGGGGATGGCCACTCGGCAATCCCTTCTCCTCCATTCTCCTCTTGGGATCTTGGGCACACAGGCACACGTGCCCGGCGTGAGTTCCAAGCCACCGGGTCCGGGACGCGAACCGCAGTTGACTACGTGGGAGTCCAGCGACATAGCCATTACGCTAACTGCGGGTCCCCCAGAGAAAGTGCAATTTAATTAAGGGTCGCCATTAATCTCATCTGAGAATATGAGAAGTACAGGTAAAACAACCTGTTCTTAAACAATGTGAGATATGTGAAATATAATTTAACGCATATGTACATATTGTTAGAAACATTTATGTATGTTGTAATTCTGAACTTGGTAAAGTTAATTGAGCATTTTATATTAAATGTGTCAGACGACAAGAATTTAACACTAGAGTCACATCATTATTAACATAACAATTTATGAGATTTATTTATGTTCTTAATGATGAGGGACTTGGGATCAGTGGATGGCATAATGATTACATTGCTGGATTCCCACGTAGTTGACTGCAGTTTGAGTTCCAGACCCAGCAACTTAAAATTTACACAGAGCATATGTGTATATGTGCCCAAAATCCCAAGAGAATGGAAGAGAAGATATTGTGGCATGGCCATCACCCCGGTGGGTGATTTCTCTCTTTCTGTCTCTCTTTTTATCTCTGTCACTCTAGCTAGTGCATACACCCCATAGCAAAAATCTCTCTCTAAAAGCAAAAAAAATGAGGAACTTTTTTGGAAGACTGCAGGCTTATTATAAGGTATAGCTCTTTATCAGAAAGATAAAGAGCTAATGAAAAAGAAAGAAATTATCCACCCTCCAGATGGGATGAACATGCTGCAATCCCTTCTCCTTCAACCTCTTCCATTCTCCTTTTAGGATTTAGGGCACACAAGCACAGGCACCAGGGTATTTTTCAAGTCACTGGGTCCAGGACTTGAACCACACCATTGACGATGTGGGATCCAACCACCTTAACCAACACACCACCAGCTGTCCTGAGGGATATTTTTAAATGTATGAAATAAATGATATATATGTATATCACTTTGTATTTTGTTTTCCAGTCAAGTACATTTCTATCCTTATTATTATGCACGCTACAAAACATTCTAACATGTTATTACATCTCTTTGGATAAAATTCTACTGAATAACTTTCCCTAGCCTCCTCCTTTTCTCAAGTTTCTGATATCATCCACTGACCTGCTGTATGTCTTTATTTACCTTAATTTCCCCTCAATAAAACTACAAGTTTCTATTATACCTATCCTTCCCAAAATATAACACATTGTTTGTGAGAAACAGCATGACCAAAGGATTCTAGGGGCAAGAATGTTCAGGAAATATAGCAAACACCATCTGCTCTCAGATGAAGCCATCACACTAGCCATTCTAAAACTTCTGAGAATTCTTCAGGAGAGAAATACAATTTATTCTGATAAAACAATATATACCAGACACATGTACTTAGAAAATCCCTTGTTTCTAACTAATAACAATTAATAAAGATTTTCAGAGATAATGAGCACAGGTCATTTAAGGAAAAATTCAACACAAATGCTCTCCAAGGTCTTTTTGTAAAATGTTACTTATTTACTTATTTCTGAGAGACAGAGACAGGGGAAGTGGTTCCCCCAACATTCCCACAACATTCCCCCAACAGGGTCTTTATGCCAGAATTCACCCAATGTCTCCTCTGTCTCTTCATGGGAATGCACGCATGCACTCAGCAAGCACGAGGAGGCCCCAGGTTGCACACTCAAGACCTTTCTCAATCAACCCAGTTATGTTACCACCGTGTCCCCACTACCTGGCACCACTGTACCCTTCGAGGCCTTTGTTGGATAAAACATTTTTTAAAAATCTTGAAGGACCGTTTAAATGGAGATGAAATGTATGATAAAGTTGCAGTGTGAAATGTAGTAATTTTTGATCGAAATTTATAAGTATATACCCCATGGTACCTCCATTCCTCCATGATTGCATTATTGGATTAGTACAGAGACAAATGTAATAGATATATAGGCAGATGGATACACAGATACTGAGACATTGCTTCTACAGGTTAGGTTCAAATAGCAGAGAAAAGAACAACAGACCAAAACCCAAGAAACCTGATCCAAACACTAGCCACTGGGGACTTTTCACAAATTGAAGTATCTTTTGCCTTACATTGAAATAAAAAAAAAAAAAAATTGATCAACTCATCAAAATACACCCACTTCTTGAAAGACACAATCTGCCTGAAATATGTCTTACCTTACTTGGAAAAAACAGAGTCAATAGAACAGTAAAAAAAGAAACATTGGATACAACATAGAACAAAAGTCATCCTTTATAAGAATGTAAGTCACTGAAAAAAAAAAAAAAAAAAAGTTTGAAATATTCCAGGCTTACAAGGGAACACTTGCCAACCTAATGAATTTCACCATGTCCCAGAAAGAAAAGCAAATACGTAATAAAGAGATCTATGCTTGCAATGTTACTTTAGCTTTACAGCCCATATTCGGTCCAAGTTTATGGGGGACAAGAGCTATGTGTATATTGTTATCTAATACAGTTTTATTTCAGCCACCATTATGACTATTATTAAATATTTTTTTTATAAAGAGGAGCCTTTTTTTTTTCTTTTTTCTTCCTTTTTTTTTTTTTTTTGGAGAGGTTTTTTGCTATCGGGTGCATACGCTCAACCAGAAAGACAGAGACAGAGAGATAGAAAGTAAGAAATCACCCGCCCCCCCAGTGGGGATGGCCTCACCACAGCAATCCCTTTTCCTCCATTCTCGTCTCAGGATCTAGTGCCCCCAGCATGAGTTTAAGTCCCTGGGCCCGGGACTCCAATCGCAGTCAACTACATGGCAGTCCAGCGACACAGTCATTACTCCAACTACTGGTCCCAATAAAGATGAGCCTTTCCTTCTGATCTGGCATGTGAGGAGCAGGAGAATCATCACTCCATTCTCACAATAAGTAAAGCTAAACAAACAGAAAAATAAATAATTCTGAACTTCATCGGAGTGGTAAGGTCTAGGACAACCTTCTGTCCCCAAAATAGAGAGACAAATAGCCTGGATACAGAGAATCACAGCCTAGAGGGACCTGTGAGTAGGAACCTCTGCAGGTGCCAAGGCTGGGGGAAGAAAATTCGAACAGTAAATGATTAATTGTGGAAGGCTCAGTCTGAGATTTCAACTATTTGGGACCTAGCTCTAGTGGGGCCCTCACACTTTTGTGAGTTTTACCTTCAGGAACTCTATCAGATTGTCACAATGAAGAGTAGAGAACCGTGGAATCATGCTTCCAGGAGAAGGAGGGAAAAGTTGGCATTTGAAGTTCTTGAGAACATTCTATTTTCCTTAGCAAGGCTTGTCCTTAAGAGAAACTATCTCACTATAGCCTGATAGAGTTTTTTTTTTGTTTTTTTTTTTTTTTTTTTTTTTTTTTTTTTTTTTTTTTGGTGGGGGGGAGGTTTTTGCTATAGGGAGCGTGCGCTTGCCAGAAAAACAGAGAGAGACAGGGAGATAGAAAGCAAGAAATCACCCCCCAGGGGGGTGGCCACACCACAATCCCTTCTCCTCCATTCTCGTCTTGGGATCTTGGGCACTCACGCACACGCGCCTGGCATGAGTTTAAGCCGCCATGTCCGGGACTTGAACTGCAGTCGACTAAATGGGAGTCCAGCAACATAGTCATTACCCTCACTGCTGGTCCCCTAACTGATAGAGTTTTATTAGAGCCCACCTGACCTTGAGGAAAAGAAATGCCCAACTCCAGCTCCCTCTCTTGCTGTCTTGTCCCACCTAAAGGGAATAGGGAAGGGGCTGAGAAGTATTTGAAAAGTTCACAGTTCAGGGCCACAGGGACACTTAAAAGACTGAGATCTTATCATAAGGTTACAGAGTACTTCCCAGGCCTAACACATTACCACCTGACTACAGGTTATTTGAAAACATCAATATAATGGACAAGCTTCCAGCCTAAACAGAAAAGAAAATGGCAGATGATATAAGTGACTAATGTCAAAAATAAAAGAAGGAGCATCACACCACTATAAATTCCATAAAATTAAAATATGACTGGAGGGGACAGCAGATGGTATAGCGGGTATGTTGTTGGATTCCCACATGGCTGACTGTGGTTTAAATTCCGGATTCAGTGACTTGAAACTCATGCCAGGATCATGTGCGTGCATGTCCAAGATCCCACCAAGAGTAGAGGAGAAGGGATTGTATGTGACCATCCTCCAGGGGTTGATTTCTCACTTTCCCTCTCAATGTCTCTGTCTCTCCTGAGAGCACATGTGCCCTAAGGCAAACCCACTTTAAATATGATTAAGAAATATTATGAACTTCTCTTCACCCACAAATTTGTAAACTAGTCATAATGAGCCAACTCCTGAAAGACACAATGCACCTAAACTCACACACAAAATATTAGATAATCTGGATAAGCCCTGACATGTCAGTGAAAGAAGTTGAATCAATAACTAATAACTTTCAAAAACAGAAAGCAGGGAACAAGCAGTTAGCGTAATGGCTATGTTGCTAGACTCCCACGTAGTCGACCGCGGTTCGCGTCCTGGACCTTGTGGCTTAAAACTCACACTGGGTGCGTGTGCATGCGTGCCCAAGATCCCGAGTGGAGAATGGAGGAGAAGGGATTGTGGTGTGACCATCACCCCTGGGGGGTGATTTCTTGCTTTCTGTCTCTATGTCTCTCTCTGACTGGTGAGTGCACATGCCCTATAGTGAAAACCTCTCAAAAAAAAAAAAAAAAAAAAAAAAAAAAAAAAAAAAACAGAAAGCACCAGAATATAATAAATTATAATGAGCTGTAGACACGAAAACATAGCTTTACCTTATGATCCAGCTAAATTACATTCCTTGGTATTCACCCAAATGAGTTGAAAAATATACCCACACTAAAACCTAAACATAAATGTTTATAGCAGCTTTATCCTTAATAGACAAAATTTGGAAGCAAACAACATGTCCTTCAGTAAGCAAATGGATGAACTAAGGTACATCCAGGCAATACAATGTTAATGAGCACTAATAAGAAATCGGTTTATCAATCCATGAGGAATATAAATTTATATTACTAAGTGGAAGGCTTTGTATTGTACGATTCTAACTAGATGACATTCTGGAAAATGTACATGATACAACCACATTTTTACTATGGAGACAGTAAAAAGTTTAGCGGCTACCACAGGTTGAGGAGAGAAAGAGATGAACAGATAAAGCACAAGGAATGTTCTCGGGTGTGAAACCGCTCTGTAGGGTACTATAAGGGAGGGTACATATTACTACACATTTGTCAAGACCCATCAAGTATTACAACACTAAAGGACGTTCTGAATGTAAACTACGAACTTTGGACAATAATCACCTGTCAATACAGGTTTATTGATTGCAACACATGTGCAGTTCGGGTGGGCAAACTTGATAGCAGAACAGGAAGGAGGGAGTGGAAGAAGGGAGCATAGGAGGATTCTGCATTTTCTAGTCAATTTTGCCATGAACTTATAACTACTCTAATAAGTAGTCTATTTTAAAAGTAATTATTGATTTAGCAGGTGGCATGGTGGTTAAGGCAGCTGGATCCCACATGGTAGACTCCAAGGTTTAAGTCCCAGATGCAGTGCCTTGAAAATCACTCCAGGTATATGTGTGCACATACCCAAATTTCTAAGAGGAGAATGGAAAAGGGATTTTGATGTGATCCTCTCCACTGGGAGAGTGATTTCTCACTCACTATAGCAAAAAAAAAAAAAAAAAAAAAAAAAAAAAAAAAAAAGAAAGAAAGAAAAATATAAAGAAATGAAGGAAGGAAAGAAAGAGAGAGAGAGAGAGAAAGAAATTGGGCCAGCAAATGGCATAGGAGTTAAGGAGCTGGAATCCTACATGGCTGACCATGGTTTGAGTCCCAGACCTGATGGCTTGAAACTCAGGCCAGGAACATGTGCGTGCTTGCCCAAAATTCCAAGAGGAGAATGGAGGAGAAAGTACTGAAGCATGGCCATGCCCCCTTGGGGAAGAGTTCTCACTTTCTGTCTCTCTGTCTCTCTCTGTCTTTCTGGTGAATGGACATGCCCTACAGCAAAATCTTTCCCCAAAAAAAGAAACGAAATTGAAACCATAAAAATATTATTGACTACTTTGGATATAATTAGATACCCAAATTTCTCTATAAGTTTAATCTTCTCAGCTAAAATTTAAGTCCTTTGAAGAAAAGGGCTGGGACCAGCAGTTAGCGTAATGGCTATGTCGCTGGACTCCCATGGAGTTGACCGCGGTTCGCATCCCGGACCCGGTGGCTTGAAACTCACGATGGGCGCGTGTGCGTGCGTGCCCAAGATCCCGAGAGGAGAATGGAGGAGAAGGGATTACGGCGTGGCCATCCCCACTGGGGGGTGATTTCTCGCTTTCTGTCTCTCTGTCCCTCTCTGTCTGTCTGGTGAACACACGCGCCCTGTAGCAAAAACCTCTCCAAAAAAAAAAAAAAAAAAAAAATAGAAAAGGACTAATAATCTACTTTCTTTTTCAGGCTGAACATAGTACCTCATTCAGAGTAGAAGTACCAGAAATACTTATTAAATAAATAAGCATATGGGTTAAATGGATAAGAAGATTAAAAAAAATCAGTTTTCACATTTTTAAAAAACTCTCTTAAAAATATATGGCATATGGCTTCATTCATAGCATTAAGGCACGACTCAAGAGAAGCTGGATCCCATACAGCTAGCATGGTACAAATCCCTGGCCTGGCAAGCCCGAAACACGCAGCGTATATGACCACATGGACACGATGCCGTGGGCTGGAGAACTGGCATGACCCGACTGCAGGTACTCTTCTCTTTCTCTCACTCTGTCGCACTTTCATGTGCATGTATATGTGCTCTATCGTAATTAAAAACAGAGAGAGAGTGCACAAGTGAAAAGCTACAATGGCTAGTAATAAATAACCAAACCCTCCACCAGGCTCACATACTGAACGCCTGTACTGCCTCCCGTTTATATTCGCCTCCCTCCCTCTCAGTGATAACTACTATAGTAAGTCTGATGTTTATCATTCCACATACGTGTCTATATCTTTCCTGCCATGTATGAATCTCTTTGTAATATAAACTCAACTCTTATAGGTTTTAAATTTTAAAGATATATATATATATATATAATATACATATATTTTAAATAAAATTGGTGCCAGCAGGTGACATAGTGGTTAAGATGTTGCACTCCCATATGGCTAACTGCGGTTTGAGTCCCGGACCCAATGGCTTGAAAATCATGCAGGTCACACGTTCATATGTACCCAAAATTCCAGTAAGAGAAGGGACTGCAGTGTCACCATCCTCCCTGGGGAATGAATGCTTACTTTCCCTCTTTCTGTCTGTCTCTGCTGAGCACATGTGCCCTATGAGGAAAAAAGAAATTATTCAGTCTCTGTAACTTGTATACTTGTATTTTCACAAATATATATATATTTATATATATGTGTGTGTGTGTGTGTGTGTGTGTGTATAATTCATATCATGGTGACCTAATGCATTAATTTCCACTACTTTCTAATATTTATTTTTATGAATATATAGTACTTTGATCTTCCTTCTTATGTTGATAACGTTTAACTATCACTACAGGTCTTATTTTGTTTAGCTTTTTAGGTTTTTGCCATAGGGTACGTGTGTTTGCTAGAGAGAAACAGAGAGTGAAAGTGAGAAATTGCCCCAGAGTGGGGATAGCCATGCCACAACCCCTTCTCCTCCTGGGATTTAGGGGACAGACACACACACACACACACACACACACACACACACACACCCCTGGCGTGATTCTCAAGCTACTGGGTCCAGGATTTGAATTACATCATGTGGGAGTCCAGCGCCTTAACCACTATGCCACCTGCTGGCCCCTATTACTACAATTTTTGCCATTACTACAATACTGCAACAAACATTAATATACATCCCTGAGGACTTACTTCCTCAGGTTGCTCTAGGGCATGTCCAAGAGTGGAATTGCTGGGTCATATTCTGTCTGTATTCTCAATTTTAACTCTAGAGAGTTCTCCAAACGTGTGCAATTTACACATTTATGAATCTTCATTTCCCCAAACTGTCATTATTCAGTGATACCTCTTAGCTCGCCAGACACTGATATGAGGATAATGTTTGTTGTTAACATTGCTCAACATGACAGGGTCTCAGATCCCCTAATTCACAGTTCACTTTTGTGTTGGTCAAGAGTAGAGGCTCCCATTCACCATTATGAATGGATTCCTGTCTCCACTGTTATTTTATGACCTAAAGCTTCCAACGTTGTTTCGTGTGTACAGCATAAGTGTTCCTTCTGCCTAACCTTCAACTTTTTAGAGCTCTTTCAGTTTTAACACAGTTTCCATTGAAGTATAATTGAAAGTTTTGTTTAATGGCAAATAAAAGACTGCATTTATCTCACTGTGATCTGCTTTAGCAGGATGGATTGTGATCTGAGTCACATGCTCTGGTCTCCCTGTGTCTTGACAGGCTTAATATACTGTTTCATTGTGCTGTGAAATAATAGCACCACAGGGCAATAATATGGCTGCTGAGATTTTAAGGTCTAGATAACTATAGGTTCGGCTAATGCCCCATAACCAAAATTTATTAAATATGTAATGCTTCAGAGCACAGTTTAATAAAACAAACTGGACTATGGAGAGTCAGGCCATATTTCAAAGGAAAGCCCTTGTTAAGTGAGTATTTAAATAAGGATTTACTACCAAGGACAGCCCATTCTGATTTGGCACTGAGATTACTACTTAAATTTCTTTTTCCTAACATTTACTCTTCACCTCAGATTTCCTTTGGAAACTGATAGCCCCTCTAAATGTAAATCAGGACAAGGGATCTGGAATGAAAATAGGTAGCTGGAAATAAATACATATTTCTGCTACCTTTTCCTCAAAAATAATTTAAGGTAGGACACTGTATTTTGTTTTACTATGAATTGTTTTTAAATTTAATTGTATCATATTATAGAGAAGTAAACACATAAGTGTAAAACTGAATGAATTTTCTATCAATGTGAATACACTCACATATTTAAAAAGTATTTGAATAAAAAGTATTCAGGCACAAGTAATAGGGAGCTGCTGTATGAGGCTGGGCTACCTTGAAGACCTGGATTAGGTTACTGAGCTAACCTAAACAGGAAACAGGATGGGCATGGGAGCATGCATCTATAATCCTGGCTAGCTAGGAGGCTGAGATAGAAAATCACAACATGGCAATATCTTAAGAAAAAAAATATTTTTCTCTTATAAAAAAAAAAAGAAGGAAAAGAAGAGAAGGAGAAAGAAAAAAAAAGAAGAGAGAAGAGAAATGGAAATTAAAGTAATATAAAGGCAAAAAATATTTCCAAACCTTGGAACCCTTCTTGTGACCTCTTGCAAACATTACTCACCAAAATAACTATTAAGCTGCCTCTTAAATTTTTAATGATAAACAAAATACTTTAAAAAAATTAGAACAAAGTTTCTTATGAAATCAGAGGACAAGTATTCATTAAGATTATAAAAGAAAGCACGGTAAGAATTAAAGATAGAATGAACTTAGAAATCCTGATGTCCCATACAGTGTCATTTTATTTTATTTTATTTTATTTTATTTTATTTTATTTTATTCATTCATTCATTCAGGTTTTTGCCATAGGGCACATACACTTGCCAGAGAGAGACCAAGAGAAAGTGAGAAATCGCAGCCCCTGGGGGATGGCCATGGCACAATTTCTTCTCTCAGAATTTTGGACTTGCACACATATGTACCTGGCGTAATTTTCAAGTCACTGGGCTCAGGATTTGAACCATGGTCAGTCCTGTTGGAATCCAGTGTCCCAAACATCACACTACTTACTGGCTCCATCCTATTACTTTTTACAACTACTCAGAACACTTTTACTTTCTTTTAAGTATGGCAAGGAATTTAGCAGCAAATTACAGTAACATTACTTTTCCATTACAGAAGCTGAGACTTTGTTCTGGTTGGGAATCTTATGTCCCAGGCAACTTTCTGTTTCTAGAACATTTTACCCCGTGGATAGATACACACATTTTAAGACCCTATGAAAAACAATATTGCATAGTAGATATGATAGACAGATGAATAGGTAGGTAGGTAAATAGATATAAATAGATGAGAGAAAGAGAGATTGGCAAATAATCACCATAAAATGGTTGCTAGCTAGAAATCCTTCAATGGGAGAGAATTAGGCAAGGTTATTATAATATATGCATTATTTTATCTGAGGGAAAATAAATAAAAATCAGGCTTTTAACAATGCATAATCCTAAGCATAACATTAGTATATATATATATATATTAGTATATATTAGTATCACAACACTTCTGTGTCCACCACAGAGATGTATTGTTTGAATTTCCCTTTGAGAAAGGACAAATCAGACATCTGTGACAAATGTATAATTAATATCTTCTTCAGGATTCCCCTTAGCTTTTAGGCTCAGATCGTGCTATTTACAAGGTAACCACAGACAATTACAAAAAGTCAGTAGTAGCAGAAGACAACTTTACTTGAGTGGGTCCCAGTCAATGCTTGAGTAAAGGTTTACCCAATTTCATCCAATATGTAGTTCCTCTAACAGGTAATCAGGATTACAAAAGAAGCCACAGTAAGAATGAAAGCTGGAATGCAATCCCTGCTGTACTTGCTAGGTTGGTAGGTGCTGGGTAAGGCCGGCCTCATGGTTTGATAGTTTCCCCTGCCAAATCCTGCTCCACTTCACCTTTCTCTGCATAACCAATACTTTAATGAAAATATTGGACTCTAAGTTTTTTTCAACATATACTTGCTAAAGAATCTAACCTGCAAAAATATCTAGGAAATCCGGATTGTCTAACTTTAAGTCGAAAACTTTTTTTTTGTGTGTGTTGCAGTTTTTAAATATTCTGGCTAATTGAGGTTTTAAGGTAGTTTAATTCAGTACAAAGAGTTTGAAGTCTCAGATCCTGATATTGATGTGTTTATTCCTATTTTCATTAAGTACTCTCTTGGACTAGTCCCCTTTTTTCCTGCAATAATTGTGTTCTTCATTGGTTAAATTAGAATAATATTTGTTATGTCTGCCAAAGGGTAGTCATTAGGATACATGACATTATACAAATCACTTAGCCCAGTGCTCAACACCTGAGATTCTGAGAAATGATCGTTTAATTTAATAAATGGGGAAAGGCATTTCCATTCCTCCTGTGATCATCTTAGTTTTTCCCTTTAAACATAGTTAGGGGCCAGTGTTCTCTATTTTTTAGCACCTATGTTTTTTGTTGCAATATTATCTATCCAAACACAGATGACATTTTCTAAATTATCTTATGCTAAGGACACTATAGCATAGAGTAATCAAGAAAATTATCATCTACAAAAAGGCTCAAATGACAGAAGGACGGGGTATTTCACATAAAGAAGATACCATAAATATTTGGCTGTTTCTCTAAATATCAAGAGGAAACATTCTCACAAGATGTGTCAGCATAATCTGTGCTCTACTAGCAAGACTTTAGAAGCAAAGTCCTACTTTTCACAATGTCTCTGACATTTAACTCCTGGCCAGTGAGAAGAGACATGATTCTGCCAGCTAGTGAAGGGCATTTTCTCTCTCATGGAGAATTCAAACCTAAATGCAAAGAGAGAAAGAGAGATCTAGAGAGAAAGCGAGTGAGCTATAGGCACATTGGCACTATACAGGAAACAAGCAATTCTACTTCATTTGTGCCAGGAAGATCAAGTGTAAAGTAAAGTAGAGTGCATTAGCCCAACTCAAATCTCTTCTTCACTCCTAGTTATTTAAAAATAAATGACAGAGCCAGCAGGTAGTGTAGAGGTTAAGGCACTAGATCCCACATGGCCAACTGTGTGGTTAGTCTCAGATCTCGCAGCTTGAAAATTATGCTGGGTTCATGTATGTTCATGTCCAAAATCTCGAGAGGAGACTGGAGGAAAAAGGGATTGCAGTATGGCCATCCTTCCTGGCAGGTAACTTTCTATTTTCTCTCTCTCTCCCTCTCTCTGGTGAGCACATGCCCCTTGTTAAATAAATAAATAAAATAATGCATTTCTCAGATAAATCTCAAAACTTTGGACATTTTTAAACCAATACTATTATTTTATTTTATTATTTTTTGGAGAGGTTTTTGCTATAGGGTGCATGTGCTCACCAGAAAGACAGATTGAGACAGGGAGACAGAAGGTGAGAAATAACCCTCCGGGGGATGGTCACACCATAATCCCTTCTCCTCCATTCTCCTCTTGGGATCTTAGGCACGAACACCACGTGGTTGGCATGAGTTTAGGCCTCCGGGTCCAGGACTCGAACCCTGGTCGACTACATGGCAGTCCAGTGACATAGCCATTAAGCCAACTGCTGGTCCCACCAATACTATTTAATTAACTACTGTGGAAAGAAGAATATATTTGTCTTCAGTTAGCAACTATACTGAAAACATATAAATTTATAGAGAGAAAAATATAAAAAGGTGAGCAAGAGTTTTACTAGATCTAATGAAAGCTAAAAGTTTTATAAGACAGAATAAATGCCCTCAACTAGATTTGGTTTTATGTGCCCACTAGACATTTTAAGTAGGAGCAGGCAAAAGTTTAGGGGGAAGTCCAATCTAACTGTACTTTTATTAAAGACATGAAATTTGGCTTGAACTCCTCTTCTCCCTCTTCCTTTCACATCACTTGTAAAGAGTTTTGTGAGGCTCATCCATGAAGCAGATACTGATAGGTTTTACTTTCTGCCCAATTTTAACTTGTTATCCATGGTTTGTTTCTACTCATTTGTACCACCACTCAAAGCCACCCTTGCCTTTTTCCTGGGCTGGTCTTCTCAATGGCCTCTCACTTACATTCTTGCACATCTGTAATAATTCTTTATAGGACAGCAAGAGTTCTCTTCCCAAATCACAAATCTGATTACAACATAGAAAGCTCTCTTCTAAACCCTTTATAGAGAGAGTTGCTATGGTCCTTGAAGATACTATACAGGGAATGTATGATCTGATGCTCTCTTTAGGATGCTTAAACTAATATTTACCACACTACTGAAGTCTAAATTCTAGTCAGGAGGAGAAAAAGCAAATAAAGAAAAGGAATTACTTTCAAATATTCAGATTGAAAACAAAATAATAAAAATAATTTATTGCATATGAGTTGATAGTCTACATACAGAATTCTATGAACTCTACAAAAAGACTATTATTGTAGAACTAATAAGTGAGTTTAGCAACATGCAAGATACAAGATAAATACACAAAAGTTAATGCATTTCTAGATAGTTACAATCTGAAATTAAACTGGAGCCAGGCAGTGGCACAGTGATAACACAACTAGTCCTACATAGAAGGGGCTCTGACTGCCAGAGAATATCGGATATGCGTGCTCATGCCTGTGATCCAGGGTGAGATAGAGTAAATGGCAGTATGAAGACCCTGTTGGTGGAGTCTGTTTATTTATTTAATTTTTTTGGTCTCCTCTGTCATGGAAGAAAAAAACAAACTTTAAAAATTAGATTAACTTCCCTTTTTAACAACATGGTCATGTAAAATATTTAGGGGTAAATTTAACAAAATATATGGAAGAGTTGTATAGTGAAACCCATAAAACCTAATGAGAAGAATTTGATAAAATGTAAATAATAAATGGAGACATATCAATTTTTAAGAAACTGGCATTACAAATCTAAAGTTATAAAAACACAAAGCTAGAAGAGTCCAAATGACATTGAAATTGAACTGAAAAGTTGGAAGATTTACATTAATTAACTTCAAATTTTTTTAATGCTAAAATAATCAAGAAAATGTAGAATTAGAATAAAAATGGATAAGCTTATCTAAGGAAAAATAAAGTGTTGAGAAATAGACTCACATGTACATTTTCAGTAAAGATAGAAAGAAAACTAAATAAAGAAAGAAAAGTCTTTTCCACTGTGGTGCTGGAAAAATTACATATCCATATGCAAAAAAGTTAATTTAGTTCATATTTCATAATATTCACAAACACTAACTCAAAACAGATTATAACCCTAAAGGTAAACCCATAAACTAAAACATTTATGTAAGAAAATGTAGAAGAAAAAATTTTCAAGATTATGTAATATGCAAAATTTTCTTACACATGATGTTAAAACATGATTCATAAGAGAAAGAAATAATTAATTGTGCTCAAAACATTGAACTTTGTTCTTTAAGTTTGCTAATGGAACAGAAATACAATCTACAGACTGTAAGAAAATATTTGTAAATCACATGTATGATAAAGGATGTGTATCCAGAACACATAAGGAAATAAAGACTTTTGAAAAGTCAATAATAAGAAAATTTAAAAATCAAAGAAAAATGGTAAGACTGAGTTAACACTTCACTAAACATATACCGTTAGCAAATAAACACGTGAAAATATGTCAAGAACTTTAGTCATTAGGTAGTTACTCACTTACCTATTAAAAGGTCAAACTTTTAAAAAGAAGGACAGAGAAAAAGAGAAGGCAAAGAAAGGCCTACTGACTGTTGTTTAGTACTTGATAGAATGAGAACCCTCATGTACCACTGGTGAGAATGTAGGTTATTGGAAAAGTCATGATGCATTTTTCTATGCAAAATGCATAGAATACATAGAAAAATGCATCATGACTTTCCTGACAACCCAATAAAATTATATGAGCATTTTGGAAAATAGTTTGTATTTCTTTTTTAGAGAGATTTTTGCTGTGGGATGCATGCGCTCACTAGAGCTACAGACAAAAACTGAGAAATCACCCCTCAAGGGGGATGGCCACTTTGCTATCTTTTATCTTCCATTCTCATCTTGGGACTTTGGGCATGTAATCACATGTGCTCATCGTGAGATTTTTTTAAACTGCCATATGGGACTCAAACCACGGTTGACTAAATGGAAGTCCAGCAACATCACACCATGACCATTACACCATCTGCAGATCCCAATAGTTATATTTCTTAAAACATACAGACACCATACAACCAGTAATTCTGTCTTATTATTTTTTTTTTCTATAGGGTGCTTGCACTTGCCAGAAAGAGATGGGGGAGAGAGTGAGAGAGAGTGAAAAAGCATCTCCCAGAGGGGATGTACATGCCTCAATCTTTCCTTCCCCATTCTCCTCTTGAGATTTTTGGCATACACTGAAGCTGCTGGATCTGGGATTCAAACTGCATAGTCAGGAATGTGGGATCCAGCAACTTTAACCACAATGCTACAAGCTGGACTGACAGAGAAATTCTAACCACAGTTTATTTACCTCACCCAAATGAAAGCATATGTACATATGAAGACTTGTATATAAAACTTCATAGCACCATTATATATAGTAGGTCCCAAATTATTAATGACCTAAACACCCTAAATGCTGAATACTACCCAGTAATGAAAAGATGAATATATAGATAGGTACATTGACACATGCTACAACATGGATAGATCCCAAAATTACTACACTGAGACTGATAACTGATAGCTCACCTTCCCGACCTGAATAGTTAGACAGTACAGGCAAATCACAAACTCTTTCAGGAGCCATCTACATCTGAGATGAATCCTGCCCTTTTCAAGGACCATGACAGCTGAAATCTTTCTCACCTTCCAGACCCAAAAAGTTAAACAGTTGAAACCCCACAGCTCAGGCCAGGTGCACTTGTTCTTTAGAAACTAGAAAAATGTTAAGACCAGCAGTTAGCATAATGGCTATGTCGCTGACTTCCCATGAAGCCGACCGTGGGTTGAGTCCCGGACCTGGTGGCTTAAACTCACACTGGGCGCGTGTGTGTGCGTGCCCAAGATCCCGAGAGGAGAATGGAGGAGAAGGGATTGTGGTGTGGCCATCCTCCCGGGGGGGTGATTTCTCACTTTTTGTCTCTCTGTCTCTTTCTGTCTTTCTGGCGAGCACACGCACCCTATAGCAATAAACTCTCCAAAAAAAAAGAGAGAAAAAAAAACTGGAAGAACGTTGAAATATCCAGTTCCAAAAACGAAAGTACAGTATTCTGGATGAGCATCTGGAAAAAACAACTGCAGTGAGATTGTGGATCTCTTCCTCCTGAACACCTCTGAACACTCAGAATTAACTCCAAGAAATTAGGAAGAAATATATAGGCCAGCAGATGACCAGAAACCACCACAGAGGCACAAGGAGTATGAGAAAGTAAGAAAATATTTCTTCCCCAAGTAAAAAAAAAAAAAAAAAAAAAAAATCCTCATCTCCTGCAGAGAGTACAGAGGAACTCTCATGGAAATGTTAGATAAACAATTCAGAATATTCATCGTGACAAAACTAAACAAGATGCAAGAGAAATGAGACAACAAACTTCAGGAGATGAAGAAATCCTTTCAGGTTTGAAAGAAGAGCTAGACACCATGAAAAGAATCAAATGGAACTGTTAGAGAGAGAGGCTGTAATTCAGGAAATCAAAACCTCCCTCAAATGTATTTAAAGCAGATTAGATCATGCAGAAGATCAAATATCAGATGTAGAAGACAAACCTCTGGCCTAGAAAAAAAAATCACCAAAAAGACTGAAAAAATACCCCAAAATTGTGAGAACAATATATGAGAAATACTAGAAATATCATTAAATGCCCATATATCCAGATAACTAGTATCCCAGAAGGTAAAGAAACTAAGAAAGGCATTGATAATTTATTCCATGAAGTCCTAGAAGAAAACTTTCCAAACCTAAAGAAGCATTCAAATATCCAGACCAAAGAAATACAAAGGACCCCAAATAGAATCAACCTAAGAAGATTTTCTCCATAGCACATTACAGTCAGATTGACCAAAACCACAGAAAAATAATAAGGTCCAAAAATTTGAAAGAGAGAAAAGTTACTCTATCAGATTAACTTCTTTTTTCTTTTTATTTCTATTTCTTTTATATATTCAATCATGTTACTTAGCTTACAAAGTGAATATTCCAACATGTATACATTTCTTATCAGTCCAGTTCACCATACTAAGAAATTATTATTATTTTTTTTTTTGAGAGGTTTTTGCTATAGGGCACGTGTGCTCACCAGACAGACAGAGGGACAGAAAGTGAGAAATCACCCCCCAGGGGGGATGGCCACACCACAATCCCTTCTTCTCCATTCTCCTCTCGGGATCTTGGGCACGCATGCACACGTGCCTGGCGTGAGTTTTAAGCCACCGGGTCCGGGACGCGAACCACAGTTGACTACATGGGAGTCCAGCGACATAGCCATTACGCTAACTGCTGGTCCTGGAAATTATTTTTAATAGATAATAATCCATTTCTTTGACCCATAAATGCCTTGGCTCTCTATTTTTCTCCTTAACTTTGGACCTCTTACCAGAAATAATGTGAGCAAAGAAAGAATGGGAAAATACATTCAAAGTCTTAAATAAAAAATAATTTCAACCAAGATTATAGCAAGATTATCCTTCAAATGAGAAGAAAGTTTAAAAATATTCTCAGATAAACAAAACCTTAAAGAATTTAGCAACACCAGGTCAGCTCTTGAAGAAGTTCTGAAGAGAGCACTATACCATGAAAACTAAAAACAGACAGACTGAAATAAGGGGGAGGGGGGGATAAATTTTTTAAATGACCAACTTAATGGTAGAAACAAGTCCAGAAATAGCGATAATAACATTGAATATTAATAGATTGATTTCTCCAATCAAAAGACAGAGACTGGCTGAATGGATAAAAACCCTCTATCTGCTACCTGTAAATAAAACATGGATAAATACATACAAAGACTAAAAGTGAAGGGCTAGAAAAAGGTATTCCAAGCAATCAGAAATCAAAACAGGGCTGGAATGGCAATATTTAGGCCAGACAAAAAAGACTTTAAGACAAAAACTGAAAGAAAAGACCAAGAAGGGCATTATATAGTTGTAAAAGTGCTAATTCATCAAGAAGATGTAACACTTAAAAATATATATGCACCTAACTCAAAAGTACCCAAATATGTAAAGGAAAGACTACTAGATCTTTAGATAGGAGAGACAGTCTGGAACACACTAATTGTTAGAAATAATCCTAAATATAGACAAGTGGGATTATATCAATTTAAGAAGTTTCTGCACAACAGAAGACAGAGTAATTAGTGTGAATCCTCAACCCTGGGAACAGGAGAATATTATACCTAAAAAATTATCCCTCAGATACAGAACTGATTATGAGAATACAGGGAACTCAAGTGACCCACCTAAAAAAGAAAAAAATGATCAACCTAGTTAAAAGATAGGAAAATGAACTGAACAAATAACTCAAAATAAGACTTGCAAACACGCAAAAAGCATAAAGGAATTGTAGATCAAAACCACAGTGAGATACCATCTGACCCCAGTCAGAATGGCAAAGATTAAAAAAAAAAAAAAAAATGGGGACCAGCAGTTGGCATAAAGGCTATGTTGCTGGACTATGTAGTTGACCATGATTGGAGCGGCTTAAACTCACGTGGCATGGCTGTCCACCCTGGGGGGGGGGGGGGGGGGTGATTTCTCGCTTTCTGTCTCTCTGTTTCTCTGTCTTCCTGGCTAGCGCAAGCGCCCTACAACAAAAACCTCTAAAAAAAAAAAAAAATGGTAAATGCTGGTGAGCCTGTGGTGAAAGGAGAACTCTCCTACACTGTTGGTTGGAACGTAAATCCGGCCTACACACACTTTGATAACAATATGGAGGTTCCTCAAAGATCTACAACTATTCTATTCCTGGGTAACTACCCAAAGGATAGGAGAACATGCAGTCAGAAAAATGCTTGCCATCTGTTTATTGCAGTATTATTCATAATTGCTAGGACATGGAACCACAGAGAGATGAGTGGATTGAGGGCTTGTAGCACATGTACTCTATGGGATACTACTCAGCCATCAAAATCAAAAATAAGAAGATTGTGGCATTTGATGGAAAGTGGATAAATATGAAGGATTTGTGTGGAGTGAAGCAAGCCAGGGAATGGAATAGAGACATTGTATGTCTCCACTTAACATATACTGACCATCTGCACTCTATGGTGGAAATTGAAAGACTAGAAGATATAGAACATGAAAAATGGTTAGGGATACTAAAGACAGTGTAGGAAGAGGGTGGGAGAAGAGAGAGGGTATGATGAAGGAAATTAAGGAGAAAAATAGAGAGGCAACACATTTATTAGACACAGAAATGGATTATTAGCTGTTGATGGTAATGTCTATAGTATCCTGGATCGGGCTGTCATGAAGTGTATTCATGACGGGTAAATCCACTTTACACATTATCTGATGTATACTGACTGAATATATAAAATGAATTAAAATTAAATATAATTTTAAAAAGAAAAAATACTGATAAAAAGTGATACTTCTTAGCAAAAGGCAAGACTGAACAATTACAAACAGGCATGAGGAAATTTTAGGGAAAAATATATATATGTATAGATTCACAAGTACAAATGTATGTTAAGATTATTAAGTTGGATCTAGCCATGGTGATTCAGGTGGTGGGAAACCATTGTGCCATATGAAGTCTAGGGTTTGTATCTGGGTCAACCTGACCACCATGATTATGGCTGGCTGAAAAGCCATGGGGAGGATTGCAGTATGACTAAATCCTATGAGAAGGGTTTCTCTCTCTTGCTCTCATAAAATCAGTAAAATAAACTTTAACGAATTATTGTTTTTTAAATATGTGCCATAGTTTATGTGTCACTCATGTCCCATCAAGGTTGTCAATATTGTATCTTAGGATGAATGTTTATTGCTAAAAGTGAAACTCTCTAACAAAACAAACAAAAACCAAACAAACAAACCCCACATAAAGGATATTAACCATACCCTTTATTTTCTATATTCTGATGCTTTCATATCTGAAGCCTCTTTGACTTCTGGAGAGAAATTCATCCAAGGGTTAACCAAGTCTTAGAAATAAGAGGCAATTCTTTCAGTGAGAGAGTTGTCCTATTGCAAAGACACAAAGAGAAAGCCCACACCTTCAACTTCCTCCATCATTATGTTCATACTCTCCAAACCATTATTCACCTGCCCTAATCACCAAGGGCCAGGTACCAGACAAAAGTACTAGTAACAGTTCCTGTAACTCAGAGCTCTCGGAAATCATTCAAATTATCCAAACAAAATCTATTTACCTTGTCTCACTGTTCCTTCTCACAGAAACCTCAACAAAACTCTTCTCCATTCCCTCCCTCTCTCACTCCTCTGTCTCCTGACAGTACTTCCACAAATGGCACCCCCTTCCAGTGGCATGACATTCTAGCATGCCACCTCATTTAGGAAAATGTGATCAACAAGCTCTCTTTTCAATGTCAGCCTCTCCTGATCTGTGAGCATTACAAAAACTCTAAATAAACCATATTATTTAAATAATAATGAACCCTATTAAAAGTCATATTAATTATGCTAACTCTGTTCTCTCTGATGCCCTACTTTGAGACTAAAATATTTATGTCTGCCTTCACTATAGGTAACCTGTCTAGGTATGACATTTCATAAATTAGTTATATTAGCTGTTTTTAAAATATTCTAAATTATTAACTAATATCGCCAGATATTTGGTGGTAAAAATAATATTTTCATAAAGTATTAAGTGACTTTTATAAATTAGGCAATATTTGTGCCTGTATAACTATTCTGTCAAGGAGTACAAGATTTTGTTCTCTCAGAGCCATTTACAACTATTGGTTTCAGTTTTATTATCTTTTCTTTTTTTTTTTAAGGTTTTTGTCTGAGGGTGCATGTGCCTGCGAGAAAAAGAGAAAGAGACAGAGATAGTGAGAGGGAAAGTGAGAAATCACCTGAAAGAGGTATGGCCATCCCCCAATCCTTTCTGCTCCATTGTCCTCCCAGGATCTCGGGCACACACGTGCATGCACCTAGTGTGAGTTTCAGGCCACTAGGTCCGGGACTTGAACTGCGGTCAGCTATGTGGGCGTCCAGAGGTATAATTACTATGCCTTCTGCTGGTCCCTTACATCTGTTCAAAATGGCAATATACATTTCTGCTCTGACTATATTATAGTAATCTGTTTTATGGAAAACATACCTATGGTACCCCTTTTCAGAAGTATGCAAAAGTTATAACATTGTTTATTAGTCAATTAAGTGCATAAGTACTAGAATAGCTTAGGAAATAAAATAGCAGGAAAAAAATCAGTTTTTTGGAGTTCTAACATTCTGGGTAGCTGCTTAAAAATATTTTACAACTGGTGATTTATTTATTACTGAGAAGGTAAAAAAAAAACATCCCTTCCAAAATAAGTTTTTGCTACCTGGACTTTAAAGGAACTATTCAGAAAAAAGTGAAGTTTGACTTTTGCATAAATGTTTAGGATTTTCATTCTAATAAATTAAACATAAGATATGTGTTACTCAACTTTGAGGATTGTTTGAATGTCTGTTAGGGACCTCCCCTTCTAACCACATTTTCACATAGAAATCATTCCAGATACATGATAACCTAGTACTTGGAACCAGAGATTAGAATCCATTCAGACATTTTTTTCCATGAGTATCACTATAGGGTAACATGGATGATTCATACTCTCTCTAATTCCCAAAGATTCATTTCTATTCACTATTAATCACTAATGGAATTCCCATAACACCTATGGTATACTAGTTTTGTGCTGGATCCTGGAAGTAAACTACAGGAAACGTACAAGGAAATTCCAAAATGCTTATAAAAAAATAAAATATGGGCTTAACTTGATGCAAAAAGAATTTGAAACCCATACAAAATATTTTTATAATACTTATTTTCCATGAAACTTTGAAGACCCACTCATGGGATCTGTCCAACTATTGGGATGTTTAGACCAACACTGGAGTATTAAAACTTGTGTTGACAAAAATAGTGAACAATACAGCCTCTTAGAGTAAGATCCCAACTTGATCAAAATTACGGTTTCTGGGGACCAGCAGTTAGCGTAATGGCTATGTCGCTGGACTCCCACGTAGTCGACCGCGGTTCGAGTCCTGGACCCGGCGGCTTAAACTCACGCCGGGCACGTGTGCGTGCGTGCCCAAGATCCCGAGAGGAGAATGGAGGAGAAGGGATTGCGGCGTGGCCATCCCCCCTGGGGGGTGATTTCCTGCTTTCTATCTCTCTGTCTCTCTCTGTCTGTCTGGCGAGCGCATGCGTCCTATAGCAAAAACCTCTCCAAAAAAAGAAAAAAAAAAATTACGGTTTCTGTGAATAACTCTACAAAGCACAGAGCACAGTGTTCGTCATTTTCCTGCATCTGAATCTTGGCTTTATAACGAACTAACCATGTGTTCTTGGGTTAATTACTTCACCATCATCTCCTTCTCTATCAAAATAAGACTTTGTTATCAACTGCATAACCTATTATGAAGACAAAATATAATGCTCTGTGTAAACTATTCATCACAGTGTTTAGTGAACGAGTTACATGAGAAATAATTCAAAATAACTATCATAAAAATGTTTCCTGAGTCAAGGAAAATGATGCCTAAATTAAAAAAGAGTATCAATGGGGTCAGCAGGTGGCCCTGTGGTTAAGGCACTAGACTGCCACATGGCCAACCACAGTTTAAATCTTGGACTTGGTGGTTTAAAATCACGCCAGGAGTGTATGTGTGTGTGCACAAGAAGCTAAGGGGGAGAAGAGACTGTGGCACAGCCATTCCCCCCAGAGTTGATTTCTCACTTTCTTTCTCTCTGTCTTTCTCCAGCAAGTATACAAGTCCTATGGCAAAAAGCTCACATAAATAAAATAGAATACCAACAAAAAGAAAATCTTAAAAAGCAAATTTGGGAGCTTAAGAATACAGTAAATAAATTTTAAAATTCACTAGAGGAATTCAACAGCAGACTTGATCAAATAGAAGAAAGCATCAATGAACTCAAAAATTTGCTATTGCTAATAGCAAATAATAGGAGTAAAACTTTAAAAACAAAGAGAGAGAGAGAGAGAGAGAGAGAGAGAGAGAGAGAGAGAGAGAGAGAGAATGAAACAAAAAAAAAAAGAAAGTTAAAACTCAAGTTATGGTATAAAAGTAAATAGATCAATATAACCGTTATGGGAGACAAAGGAAGAAAGAAAGTTAATTTCAACGAATAGTGGTAGAAAAATTGGTTTAAGAAGCTCAATCAAATCTTGGGACCAGCAGTTAGCATAATGGCTATGTCACTGAACTCCCATGTAGCTGACTGTGGTTCGAGTCCCAGACCTGGTGGCTTAAACTCACGCTGGAAATGTGTGCGTATGTGCCTAAGATTCTGAGAAGAAAATGGAGGAGAAGGGATTGCGGCATGGCCATCCTTCCTGCGGGGTGATTTCTCTGTCTATCTCTGTCTTTCTGGCGAGCGCACGCACCCTATAGCAAAAAACTCTAAAATAAATAAATAATTAAATAAATAAAATATTTTTTTTTAATAAAAAAGAAGTTCAATGGAATCTGAATTTAAAAAAGTCTAAGTGTACACAGAGATACATTATCGAATTGTGAAAAGTTGCAAAGTAAAAAAGTATTTTGAAAGTGTTAAAAAAAAACAGTTCATATATATACAAGGGAACACATATAAGATTGTCAAAATATTTTTTAGCAGAAACATAGCAAGCCACAAGAGAATAGGATATCAGCAATGTGAAAAAACAAAACAAAACAAAAAAACTGACCAAGAGTGTTGTATTCAGTAAAACCATCAAATCCAAAGGAGAAACAAATACTTTAAAAATAAATAAAAATTGAGAAATTTTATCACCAGTAAATCGGTTTAAAAGCAATGTCAAAGAAATTTTACAAGTTGAATTCCTCAAAAAGCTAAATGTTAACCCAAAAGTATATGAAAATATAAAGCTTCCTGAGCCACGACGCCCAAGAGGAAGGTCAGCTCAGCCAAGGGGGTGGCCAAGGAAGAGCCCAGTAGATCAGCGAGGTTATTGGCTAAACCTCCTGCAGAAATGGAGACAAAGCCAAAAAAAAGGTGGCAGGGAAGGATAAATCTACAGACAAAAGAGTGCAAACAAAAGAGAAAAGGGGAAACAGGCTGAAGTGGCCAACTGAGACACTAAAGATTTACCTGCAGAAAATGGAGACACTAAAAATGAGGAGAGTCCACCCTCTGATGAAGCAGGTGAGAAAGAAGTCAAGTCTGATAATATCATATACCATGTCTTATCAATGGTCCCTGTCTCCTTTCTTGTACAATCCAGAGGAATATTTTTATCAACTATTTTGTAAATGCAAGTTTTTTAGTAGCTCTAGAAACATTTTTAAGAAGGAGAGAATCCCACTTCATCCCACTTTTAAGAGTAAATGCTTTTTTTTAAGAGGTGAAATCATGGGAACCAGCAGTTAGCGTAATGGCTATGTCGCTGAACTCCCACGTAGTCGACCGCAGTTCGTGTCCCGGACCCGGTGGCTCAAAACTCACGCCGGGCGCATGTGCATGCGTGCAAGATCCCGAGAGGAGAATGGAGGAGAAGGGATTGCGGCATGACCATCCCCCCTGGGAGGTGATTTCTCGCTTTCTGTCTCTATGTCTCTCTCTGTCTGTCTGGCGAGCGCACGCTCCCTATAGCAAAAACCTCTCCAAAAAAAAAAAAAAAAGAGGTGAAATCATTTACTGGTTGTTTATTTTTCAGTACAACCAGAAAATAGTGGGATATTGACTTATAGGAGGCTTTGACTCTCTTGTGTTTCAGCTTAACATTCCATAGGTGGGGGTGGGTGGGTAGTTTTTATATCCTAAATACAAAGCATACTAAATGGCAGTATGGAGTCATAGTCATGCATTTAATGTATCTTGAATATTTTAAATTACTTCTATTATGTTTTTTAGTAGTATTGTTTCCAAAAAAAAAATCACTCTTTGATTGTTGCACTCCCTGTCAGAATTGTGTGCACTCTGTAACATCTTTGGTCGTGGTAGTCTAGTTTTCCTAATAATTCTGTTAATGTGCTGTGAAAGATTGGAAATTTGAAGTATGTAGTGTGTATGATACTAAATTGTGATTTGGTGGGACTTACATAACAGCTTTCAACATCTGAAGACAGTGGCTCTTGATATCCTCTTAAGGAAAATTTGCCTACAAATTTGAAGCTGGAATGTCACTGGAATGACTTAAAAAGAATCACTATATTTGGCCTTTTAAATTTTGGGTACATATGATAAAGACTGGGTACAAATTGAAATGTCTGTACTGATCCTTGACACAACCAATAACTCTCAATTAGAAAAGAGAAAAAAAATATAAAGATTGATGATAAAGTAAATAGACATTTAGAGAATGTTATAATATTGCAACACTGGTATATAAATTCCTATTAATTCTGCTTTAGAAATTAAAAGACTAAGGTAAAAACTATACAAATATGCGAGAAGACCCCTTCATGGCTACTGAGAACTAGTGATTTCAGGGGACTAGGAGAAATGAAGATTTTCCACGGATAATTTTACCTCCAGCCCTCAAACTTGTGTGCTTGAACTTCAAATTTGGGAAGAAACACACTTTTCCATCAGATGACTAGAAATCACCGCATGACCACAAGAAATATGGGAAAGCAAGAAAATACCTCTCCCCCAAGGGAAAAGAATGGCTCTTCTTCATCCACAGACAGTTCAACGGAAATCATGGAAATGCCTGATAAAGAATTTAGAAAATTCATAATGGCAAAGCTAACAGAGATGGAAGAAAAGAGAGACAATGAACTGCAGAAGAGAAAGGAAAACGGAGCTGACTAGTACCGGGAGGTGAGAAAATTCTTGCAAGATCTAAAAGAGGAATTACACACTTTACAAAAGAATCAAATAGAATTGTTAGAGATGAAGACTATAATACAGGCAGTCAAAATCTCTCTTGAAAGTATTAAAAGCAGACTAGATCATACAGAAAATAGAATCTCAGAAGTAGAAGAGAAAATTGCTGGCCTAGAAAAATCCACCATGAACACTGAGGAAATGGCCCAAAAATTTGAGAATAATATACGAGAAATAGTAGATACCATCAAACGTCCAAACATCCGGATAATTGGCATCCCATAAGGCGAAGAGACTCATAAGGGCATTGATAATATATCCCATGAAATCCTGCAAGAAAACTTTTCAAACCTAGAGAGGCACTCAAAGATCCAATACCAAGAAATACAAAGGATCCCAAATAGAATCAACCCAAGAAGATCTTCTCCAAGACACATCATAGCCAGACTGACCAAAACCACAGACAAAAACAAGATACTAAGATTGGTAAGAGAGAAATGTTAAATTACCTACAAAGGATATCCCATCAGACTAACAGCAGACCTCTCATCAGAAACAATACAAGCAAGGAAAGAATAGGAAAATATACTCAAAGTGTTAAGGGAAAAGCAATTACAACTGAGAATACTGTACCCAGCAAGTTTGTCCTTCATATGGGAAGAAAAGACAAGAACATTCTCAGATAAACAAAACCTGAAACAATTTACCAACACCAGACCAGATCTCCAAGTTCTCAAGGGAGAACTATGTCAGGAAAATTAACTGTAGTCACACAGAAATAATAGTTCAAAAACTAAGAAAATGGCCAACTTAATCATAGGGAGAAGTCTGGAGTTGAATATTACATCCCAGAATTCAATCAGGAAGATTGAACCACAACAGAAGATCGATTAAGTACATGGGAATAAACTGGTGAAATAGCATTCTGTGACTTTTCACTAAAAGATTGCTGCTTTTCTTCTAGGCTTTGTTGTCCGGTTTTGAGAGTTTTTGCCCTGGGACCAGCAGTTAGCATAATGGCTATGTCGCTGCACTCCCACGTAGTCGACCGTGGTTCGCATCCCGGACCCGGTGGCTTAAAACTCACATCAGGCGCGTGTGTGTGCATGCCCAAGATCCCGAGAGGAGAATGGAGGAGAAGGGATTGCAGCGTGGCTATCTCCCCTGGGGGGGGGGGGTGATTTCTCGCTTTCTGTCTCTCTATCTGTCTCTGTCTGTCTGGCGAGCGCACGTGCCCTATAGCAAAAACCTCTCAAAAAAAAAAAAAAAAAAAGAGTTTTTGTCCTGTCCTGCGCTGTCAATAGTTTCATGTACCTACTATTTGAACAGGATACTAACCTGTTTCCAGGCTTTACGTTTTAAGGAAATTTCCTTACCAATTCAAGACTGTTTTTCTTGAAATTACCAGCTGAACCTGCTATTGAAAGTAGTTAGATTATTTAAGAAATTGTATGATCAATAAAATGTGGAAGGAAAAGAAATGGAAGACAACTGTAGAAACCAGAGATAGTGTGAGAAGAGGGTGGAAAAGGGCAGATGATCAGACATAGGAGTAAATACACACACACACACACACACACACACACACATACATGAAACTAGAAACGGAAAATTATTGATAACATACATGATTAAGCCACTATGCAGTATATTATGGATGGAAAATCACTTTTTGTATGCTGTGATGATGATTAGGGGATGAATGTAAATTAATTTTAAAAAAAGTTTCAGGATAAAAAAATCATGAAAACTACTTTTCATGAAATTAAAGATGCTTATTTGAAGACTGCAGTAAGCTATGTAGTCTCAGCTGGGTGCTACATTGTTGTATGTTCATTCTACTCACTGAGGTTTATGCCTAGGGTCAGACTTGTGTTCATGGATATGTATATATCAGCTGCGCTTGATACTGGAAGTATTTAGATTAATTAAGTACTTTAGTAAATAAATAAAAAGGGGGCAAAGGCATCAAAAGCAACCATGGATACCAAAAGACAGTGTGGGAGGAGGGTAGGACATGGCAGAGGGTGAGAGATAGGGAATCAAGAAGAGCAAAACAACAAAATATACAGGAAACAGGAAATGGAAAATTGTTTGTGGACAATAACATGTATGTCGGTATGCTTGATTGAGCCAATTTACAGTGTATTCTGGATGGGAAATCTCATTTTGTTTGCTGTGATGATGTATAGATAGTGAATGACTGTAAATAAATAAATTTAAAGAAATAAAAAAATAAACTATACAACTATGCTAGATAATACATAATTTGAAAAGATGCACTTTATAATATTATTTTTGGAGAGTTTTTTTCTATAGAGTGCATGTGCTCACTAGAAAGACAGAGAGAGTCAGAGAGACAGAAAGTGAGAAATCACCCCCCAGGGGGGATGGCCATGCTGCAATCCCTTCTCCTCTTGGGTTCTTGGGCACGCAGGCACAGGCACCCGGTGTGAGTTTAAGCCACCACCAGGTCCAGGACTTGAACTGTGGTCGACTCCATGGGAGTCCAGCAACATAGCCATTATGTAAACTGCTAGTCCCATACTTCATAATATTAATAACAAAGTTGTAGGGAGGACAAAGTAAAAGAGTAGACGTTTAAGGCCAGCAAGTGGAATGCAGGTGTAGGTAGCTGGATCTCACACAGTCGAGTGTGTAAGTCCTGGACCCAGTGGCTTGAAAATTACACCACGTATGTCTGCATACATGCCAAAAATCCCAAGAGGAGAATGGAGGAAAAGGGTATACGGTATGGCCTATGCAGTGTTAATTCCCTTTCCCTCTGTCTCTCTACAGCAAGCTCATGTGCCCTATAGTAAAACTGAAAAAAAGAAAAAAAAAAAGAGCGTTTTTTTTTTATGCAATTGAAGTTCAACTGTCACCAGCCTAAAATAAATATATATAAAATGGTTTATTTAAATCCCATTCTAACCTTGAAGACTGTAACTACAGAATACATGCAAAAGATGATAAAGGGACCAGACAGTGCTGCAGTGGTAAAATGTAATCCTCTGTAGGACAATCCCACATGGTAAGGTTCCCAAATCAACGCAGATGAACTTCCTGATACAGCCAGCCACATGCTTGTCCACGAACCAGGCCTAGTTGAAGGCAGAGACTGGATCTCAGTGTCAGGGCCCTGTAGGAAATGCTCTCTCTAAACGAAAGGAGTAAAATTGCTAAATGACTTAGCAGATTTAAAAAAAAAAAAAAAAAAAACAACAGACACTGAAAAACAAGATTACATTATATAATGCCTACAGCAGAGTCACTTTAGATCGAAGGACACACATCCTGCTCTAGAGTATCTAAATATATGAACAAATATTTACAGAACTGAAGGGAGCAATAACAATATAATAGTTGGATATTACAATTCTGTACTTTCAATAATTGACTGAGTATTCAGAATGGTGATCAATGAGGAAACAGAGGACTTGAAAAACACCATAGACCAAAGGGACCGACTAGACATTTATATGTAATATCCCACCCAACAGCACCAGAATGCACATATTTTTCTCAAGCACATTTGGAACATTTTCCAGGATAGACAACATGTCTGGTTACCAAAAATTCTTTTAAAAAATTAAGTAAGAAAAAATAATTATCGAGTACCCTTTCTAATCAGTGGAATTAAAGGAGGAATCAATGACAGAAAAAAAAAAAAAAACTAGGAAATTTAAAAATACTTAGAAATTAAATAGGACAAAAAAATGAAATAGGACAATTTTTAAAAAAACAATAGATCAAAGAAAAAATTGAAGGAAAGGTCAAAACTATCTTGAGACAGTGACCAGTGATGTGACTATAATATATATAATTAGATATAGTGGATATAATATAAATATTATATACAAATATAATATAAAAGTCAAAATTATAGGGACCAGTAGTTGGCATAATGGCTATGTCGCTGGACTCTCATGTAGTCAACCGTGATTTGAGTCCCTCTCACGTAGTCAACCGTGGTTTGAGTCCCAGACCCAGTGGCTTAAAACTCATGCTGGGCACTTGTGCGTGTGTGCCTAAAATCCCAAAAGGAGGATGTAGGAGAAGGGATTGTGGCATGGCCAGCCAACCTGGGGGGTGATTTCTGACTTTCTGTCTGTCTGTTCTCTCTCTGTTTTTCTGGCAAGTGCACATGCCCTATAGTGAAAACCTCTGGAAAATAAAAAGTCAACATTATTAAGAAATACTAGCAAATAAAACTCAATAACACCTTAAAAATACAATACAGTATGATCAAGTGGAATTTATCCGTAAAAACCTGTCAATGGATAGACCACACTAACAAATTAATATGATTATCCAATAGATGCAGAAAAAATATTTGGCAAAGTTCAACACCCTTTCTTGACAAAAATATTCTACAAAATGGGAATAGAAAGAAATTAACATAAGGAAGAGCATATATGAAAAGCCCATAGTGAACATTATACAGAATAGTCCAAAGCCAAAATAATTTTCTCCAAGTTTAGGAATAAAGTAAGGATGCCTACTGTTGCCACTTCCATTTGACATAAAACAAGAAACTTTGGCCAAAATAATGAAGTAATAATAAATAAATAAATAAATAAATAAATAGCAACCAAATTTAAAAATTAAAAGTAAAATTTTTTCTGTTCATATTTGATATGATCTTATATATAGAAAATCTTAGATTCGGGACCAGCAGTTGGCATAATGGCTGTGTCGCTGGACTCCCATGTAGTCGACCACAGTTCAAGACCCAGACACGGTAGCTTAAATTCAGGCTGGGCAATTGTGTATGCATATCCAAGATCCCCAGAGGAGAATAGAAGGAGGGATTGCGGTGTGGCCATCATCCCGGGGGGGGGGGGGGGGGGGGGGGGGCGGGGGGGGGGAGGGGATTTCTCGCTTTCTGTCTCTCTGTCTCCCTCTGTCTTTCTGGCGAGCGCACACGCCCTATAGCAAAACCTCTCAAAAAAAAAAATCTTAGATTCAAAAAAAACTCCAAATAACATTATTTTAAAGTGAGTAAAAGACATGAATAAACACTTCTCCAGGGAAAACCCACAAACGGTTAACAAATTTATTTAAAAGATGCTCAACATGACTAATATCAGGAAAATTCAAATTCAAACTGCAATGAGGTATCACTTCACACTAGTTAGGATAATCATTTTAGACACATGCAAACACATATAGGAAAAATATATGTGTGTGTATATATACATAAATATATACACAGATACATATGTGTGTGTACATACATATCCTTGTGTAGTCGACCATGGTTGGAGACCTGAACCCAGTAGCTTAAAACTCACACTGGGTAGGTATACATGGGTGTGCATGTGTGCCCAAAATCCCAAGAGGACTTTCTGTCTCTCTGGTGAAAGCAAGCACCCTATAGCAAAAATCTCTCTCTCAAAAAATAATTTCAAAAATAAAGAAAAAAAGAAAAGAAAAGAATGAGTGTTTTTTTGAGTATTTGAAAAAATTGTAGGTCCATGCAATACTAGCAGGAATATAAATTTTGTAAATTGTATAAGTACTCTGGAAAATAGTATAACATCTCTTTAAAACAAAATAGTAGAACTATCTTCTGATTCATTAATTCTATTTCTGGGTAGAATTGAAATCAAGATCTCCAAGAAATATTTTCTCTCGTATTTATTGTAGTATTAGTAAAGCTTATTTATTATTATTATTATTTTATGTTTTCCATGAGTGAGAGAGAGGGAAATAGATGACCACAATGTGGTCTTTCATATCATAATTCACACCTAGTCCCAGCTGGCATAGATCAAAGGCATTTATGCCTGGAGTGTTCAAGGAGGTCCTGGGACACTTATCGAGGGCCTTTCCCATGTGAGTTCAATTGCGTTACCACTGTGCCACCAACAGGGACTTATTGTAGCATTATTCATAATAGCCAACTGGTAGGCCCATTTTAACTGCCCATGGATAAAGAATGTGATATATACATACAATGGAATATTAGCCTTAAAAAATTCTGTCACATGCTACAACATGTATAAACCTTGAGGACATTATGCTAGGTGAAATAAATTGGTCACAAAGACAACTATGCAAGAATTATAGGAGGTGTTTAAAGTAGTGATATGCACAGCAGGTGGTTGTCAGGGTTTAGAGGGGGATTATTGCAGAGTTGTTATTCTAATTAGTTGTTATTCTATTATTTTCATTCAAAATGTAAATGTTTAATAAATATGCTGTGCAACAATGTGTGTATAGTTAACAATAATGCACTATACAACTACATATTTGTTAAATAGATTACATGTTATGAGTTTTCTACCACAATTAAAAAAGAAAGAAAGAAAAATGAAACTATTACCAAAAGTTAAAGAACTGGCAAACAGAAAAGCAATGGGAAAAAAAATACAGTCAGGCAAGTGGAATCACTGGAACAAAAGCAGAGGAAAGAAAAAGGTGTACGGGGACCAGCAGTTAGCGTAATGGCTATGTCGCTGGACTCCCACGTAGTCGACTGCAGTTCAAGACCCGGACCCAGTGGCTTAAACTCACACCAGGCGCATGTGCGTGCGTGCCCAAGATCCCCAAGGAGAATGGAGGAGAAGGGATTGCGGCATGGCCATCCCCCCTGGGGGGTGATTTCTCGCTTTCTATCTCTCTGTCTCTGTCTGTCTGGTGAGCGCATGCGCCCTATAGCGTAAAAAACCTCTCCAAAAAGAAAGAAAAAGGTGTGCTGTTGTAGATAATCCTCAAGCAGTTATCAGCAATTAACACATTTTGATTTGTTGATTAAGTGATTTATTGAAAATTTATTTATACTTCAAAGAGGAATCTCAAGGGAACCAGCAGTTGGTGAATGGCTATGTCGCTGGACTCCCATGTAGTCGACTGCGATTCACGTCCAGAACCTGGTGACTTAAAACTCACGCCAGGCGTGTGTGCGTGCATTCCCAAGATCCCGAGAGGAGAATGGAGGAGAAGGGATTGCAGCGTGGCCATCCCCCTGGGGGGTGATTTCTCGCTTTCTGTCTCTATGTCTCTCTCTGTCTGTCTGGCGAGCGCACGCGCCTTATAGTGAAAACTTCTCCAAAAAAAAAAAAAAAAAAAAAGAGAGGAATCTCAATATCATATAACAGAAACCATGTGCTACCAATGCAAAAATCTCTCTCAATCTATATTAACTCTGCTCATTTGCTCATTCTCCAAAAAATAGTTCTAAAGACTTGTTACACTAAATGTCATTGCCTGGGATGGCACAGCGGGTAAGTCGCTGGACTCCCACATGGCCCACCATAGCCTGAGTTCTAGACTGAGAGATTTGAAACTCACACAGGGTACGTGTGTGTGCATACCTAAAATTCCTAGAGGAGAATGGAGGAGAAGGCATTGCAGTGTGGTCATCCCCCACAGGGGATAAGTTCTCACGTTCTCTCTCTCTGCCTCTTTTAGTGTCTCTGGCAAGCACACGTGCCACATAGCAAAAATCTCTCTCAAAAATAAAGGCGGAATCAGCAGATGGCATAATGTTTACATTGCTAGATTCTCACATACTCAAGTCACGGACATGGCAGCTTAAAATTCACACCAGGTACATGTGCATGTATACCCAAGACCCTGAAAGGAGAATGGAAGAGAAGGAATTGTGGTGTGGCCATCCCGACTTGGGAGTTGGGGGTGATTTCTTGCTCTCTTTCTCTCTGGCAAGTGCATGTACCCTAGAGAAAAAATCTCTAAAAAAAGATGGGGTGGGGGGGGGAAGTCATTGCTTTAAAGAAGAGCAGTGACTTATTATAAATACATGCTTTGCCATATATTTGTATTAGTAGTATTTCAAGGTCTATATTTGAGAGAAAATATTTATGTGCAAGTAATTGTAAAATAGTAATAGTATTTTTTTTTTTTCGTTTTTTTTTTTTTTTTTTTTTTTTTTTTTTTTTTTTTTTTTTTTTTTTTTTTTTTTTTTTGGCTATAGTGCATGTGCGCTCACCAGACAGAGAGAGACAGGAAGTGAGAAATCTCCCCCCGGGGGGATGACCACGCCGCAATCCCTTCTCCTCCATTCTCCTCTTGGGATCTTGGGCACGCATGTGCCCGGTGTGAGTTTAAGCCACCGGGACTCGAACCGCGGTCAACTACATGGGAGTCCAGCGACATAACCATTACGCTAACTGCTGGTCCCATAAAATAGTATTTTATAAGAATATCTTTTTAATTTTACATAAATCTCTAAAATTTTCTCGATACCTACTTTTACAATGTTACACTTTCCTAAATTTCCCCAGAAACAAAAAGTACTTGCACATCAGTAGATTTTTTTGAAATTATGTGATCAATTTGTTCTATTAATAACTACATCTTTCTTCTTGATTAGAGGATGTTTGATTTTCCCTTTCTGCTACTAATTTAATTCTAATGTGGTACAAAGATATGCATTCAGACCAGGCTGTCAACCATAGGCTTTGAATTTTATAACAGTGAAGTTGTCAACTTATGCACAGAGGTCCAAATATAGCTCACAGGTGAACCATGCATGTCTTGCACAAAGGTAGACTATCTGGCATTTAGTTAAAGAATAGTAGTCAGTATTTTTAAATCCAGAGACTGAAATAAAAATCTGTATCCCTGGCTCTTTAAAAAAAGATGAAAATTCACACATACTAGGTGCACTTTCAGCATGGTAAGAGTTAGTGGTAGTAGAGAATAGGGCTACTTCTTTAGAGTGTACTTTCCAGTTGGCACAATTTCCATGACTCTTTATTACCCATGAACTCAGAAGTCAAAAGATGAATGTTGCTCTTAAGTTCTCAGTAGTTTTAAAAGCAAAGGAAAATGTGTATTACATTCATGCTCTAGCAGATGTAGGGCTGTTACACTAGAACAAGAGAATAAGATGTTTGTCTGTAAATTGATGAATAAGTAAATGAATAATCAAGAGCCCCAGATTTTCTGTAAAACTGAACTATGCTTATGTGTTTAACTATACAAACACTAAAAAATATTTGTTGGAAAAAAAAATCCTGGTTCACAGATTTACCCTACCATAGTCTAAGAGAGAGAAAACAATAACCAAAAATCTTACTATTTGAACAGAAGTATTACTTGGGTATTGAATAATCGAAAAGATAGAGAGACTTAAAGTTTCACAAAGTTGGGTCACTCGGTGGTATGGTGGTTAAGGCAACTGAGTCCTACACAGCTGACTACAGAGTTTGAGTGCAGGAACCCCTGGCTAGAAAAATACACAAGGTGCATGTATAGGTGTGCCAAAAGTCCCAAGAGGAGAGGAGAGTTGGGGAGAAGGGTTTGTGGTGTGACCATCCTCTCTGAGAGATGCATTTTTACTCTCCCTCTCTCTCTCTCTCCAGTGAGTGCACATGTTCTATAGTAAAACTTTTAAAAAATCACAAAGTTATCAATCTCACCTGATGCAGAAAGCAGCTATCAACTCTAGCACTCAGGAACACAGTTGCAACTACTTAAACTTTGAAAAGTGAAAACAGTTGCATAGGAAAGAAACTCAGATCTGTAAGAAGCAGAGTTTCTACTTGGCAAGTGGTAGTGTCTCTAAGAGTAACCATATTTGACTAGGACTAAGAATTCTAAGTGACCTGTACTGTCAGGATTGTGCTGGAGTCTCAGAGGAATACAATGTGGCTAACTCTACAATGTTGACGGGAAGGATAAAATGGAGATGAGTGTTCGTAGTGGCATAAACTGTTATCTTTGAGGTGAAGAGACTTTGCTAGGGTATTGCCAACAGGACAGATGATCAAAAAGATCAAGAAACGAAAACTGTAACAGAAAACAAATGAAACATATCTTTTTCTCTCTCCAATTTTCTAGTTTCTGTTAGTGGAATTTAACAGAGGGCAGTTTCCAAACTGGAGATGTGCTGTACATGCCAGTTCCAGCACTACAAAGTACCAAATACAGGGCGAGCAGGCGGCTTGTGGTTAAAGTACTGGACTGCCACATGGCCAATTGCTGTTCAAATCCCAGAGCTGGTGGCTTGATTTCTCTCTTTCTTTTCTCTCTCTCTCGCTCGCTCTCTCATGAGTATTCACGCTTCATAGCAAATTTTAAAAATATATAATAATAATGATAAATAAATGTAAATAATTCTCTTATTAAAAAAGAAAGTTTTTTAAAAAACAATGTACTAAATATAATAGTGGTTTTTAAATTGGAAGACAAGAGCTTAACAATCAGCAGTTTCAGGGCCAGCAGATGATGTGGTGGCTAAGGCAATGGACTTGCACATGACCAACCTTGGTTTAAGTCTTGGACCTGGAGGCTTCAAATCACACTGGGTGCATGTGGGTGAGTGCACAAAATCCCAGGAGAAGGAATAGGGGACTGCAGCATGGCCATCTCCCCTAGGGGTGATTTCTCACTTTCCCTCTCACTGTGTTTCTCAAGTGAGCGTGTTTCCTATTGCAAAAACCTTAAACAAATTAAAAACAAAATAAGCAGTTTCTTAAATAAGAGCTAGTGTGATTTGGTCTAAAATTTTTTTCATATATTTTACATCATTTTGTGCATTTGATCTCCATATCATGAACATGAAAATATCCATTTTCCACATAGGGAAACTAGGTTAGCTAATATATCTATATATTCAAACTCATATAGAACACAGTGTCAACATTCGAACTTAGAAACTTTATCTCAACACTGCTCCCAAAACCCCAATATGCAACCTGACAATCAGCTGGAGTTCTAAGGCAAGTTGATTCTGTGAATCCCACTGTCCTACAGTAGTAGAAATTGGAATATTTGGAATTCTCATTGCTCCACATTGCAGATGAGGGTCATTTGTTTGCTGAAAATTTGTATGAAATTCAGACAAAGAAAAAAAAAGTCCAGCTAGCTGAAATTATGGAGTATTCAAGAAAAATTGATTTAATACTTGCTGAAATATCAGCCATATGTCTATTAAAAAGTGGGGGACCAGCAGTTGGCATAATGGCTATGTTGTTGGACTCCCACGTAGCCGACCATGGTTCGAGTCCTGGGCCCGGCAGCTTAAACTCACGCTGGTCAAGTGTGCGTGCGTGTCCAAGATCCTGAGAGGAGAACAGAGGAGAAGGGATTGCGGCATGGCCATCCCCCCGGGGGGTGATTTTGATTTCTCGCTTTCTGTCTCTCTGTCTCTCTCTGTCTGTCTGGCGAGCACACGTGCCCTATAACGAAAACCTCTCAAAACAAACAAACAAACAAACAAACAAAAAAAAACTAGAAGGGGGCCAGCAGGCAGTGTGGTGGATAAGGGCACTGGATTCCCACATGGCCGACCCTGGTTCAAGTCCCAGACCTGGTGGCTTGCTTTTTCACTTTCCCTTTCTCTCTCTTTCTCTGGTGGTCAAATAAAAAACAAAAACAAAAACAAAACAAACAAAAAAAAACTAACAATAAGAAATGGAGTGAAATAAATAAATGATTCTTAAAAAAAAAAAAAAAAAAAGAAAAAGAGAAAAAAAACTGGAAGACTCTAACTCAGTTTATTACCTGAAAATAACTATCTCTGAGACAGGCGAGAGCCCTTTTCCCACACTCCTGCCATGAACATAAGCTTCAATCTGTTTAATATTTCCCTCACTCCGCTACTATCCTGGAAGGTGCATTACTATGATTTAGGAAAAAAAAATGCATTCCTTACTGGAGCAATAACATTTCTTATTGCCATCTCAAAAAAAAAAAAAAAAAACAAAAACAAATAAACAAACAAAAAAATGGTTAAATTGCTCTAGATATTTGTGATAACTACAAAGTTCATGGCAACTCCTAGTGTTTTGCAGTTGAACAGTGCAACTTCATTCTAAGGAGACTGTTTGCTCCAAAACACTAGCCACTACATGGACAACTGATCAGTGTTTTTCTGGGGAAGGAGAGAAGCAGGATATTTTGATAATTAAATTGAACAAACATGTATCATGTTTAAATTGCTGGATTTACCAGTGTCTTTATATTATTTTGGTTGTCAGGGAACTTCATGTAGGATAATACGATCATCCCTCAAAAGTTTATGCCAATATGCAAACAAAGACTTTTTCTAGGCGCTGTTTAAAAAATTATTTTATAATTTCTTATCTACCTTTATTATACATCCTTATGGCATACAATGGAATTTTTCACAGCATGCGTGTATGTATGAAAAATCAAAGCAAGGGTACTACCTTATACATCATTTTCAATAAAGAATCTTATATTTTTTTTTTTTTGGAGAGGTGTTTTTTTTTGTTTTGTTTTTTTTTTTTGCTATAGGGTGTGTGCGCTGGCCAGACAGACAGAGAGAGACAGAGAGACAGAAAGCGAGAAATCACCCCCCTGGGGGAATGGCTATGCCCCAATCCCTTCTCCTCCGTTCTTGGGCACACACGCACACACGCACACGCGCCCGGCATGAGGTTTAAGCCACCGGGTCCGGGACATGAACCACGGTTGACTACTTGGGAGTCTAGCAACATAGCCATTGCGCTAACTGCTGGTCTCAAGAATCTTATATTCTTGTGTTTGTTAAATGTTTTTATCTTGACCTCTTCCACCACTATTGTTTACCCCCTTCCCATATGGTCTATGGTATCTCCACTTATCCTCTCTACTTTGATGTCTTCATATCTTTCGATTTCTGCCACAAAGTGTAGACATTTGAGAAATAGTGAGCAAGCACATAACGGTGTTCGATTTTCATAGTTTGGAGTATTTCACTTAGCGTTACATCTTTTTCTACTTTGTATCAAATAATAGAGTCTTATTGTTCTTTAGAACTTACTAGTACTCCATTGTGTATATGCATCACATTTTTTTAAGGATCATCTACAGAAAACTATGTTTATCTATTGGTAATGAAAAAGACTTTCTTAAACACTAATTGAAGGAAATAATACCCACAGTCCCATTACCAATATCCTTATCTCTTATTGAAAAATTATCTGGTAAGAAAAAATTACACTTAGGCTCAAGTTTTCTTTTCTTTCTCTTTTTTTTAAATTCTTATTTTATTCTCTCTCCCCATTAAGGTTGCATTTGCTTTTTGCCACACAACTGTAGTTCTCTAAAAGACCACAAAGGATTATGGATGGAAAATAAGCCAAAGACCCCTTCCAAAGCCTAAGGTCTCTGAAAGGTAGGGTAGATGTGTCCTGTAAACCACAGAAGATCCTCTCAGCTCCTTAACCACTGATCTCTCTCTTTTCTTACTACAAATCCAGTACGTTTTCTTCATCTAAAATGTGTCCTGTCCCTCGTGATATGAATGTAGAGAGGAAGGCTTATAAAAACAGTCTTAATTTCTCTTGATGTATAACCTTTCTTCCTTGACCCAAGTATCCCACAAAAGGAGAGGGAACCTCAGAGCAACTGCAGGCTTTGCTTTCTGAGCTGCCAAGAAGATGCTAGCAGAGAGAGCCATATATAGAGGGGGGAAAAGATAACCAAATTTTTCCATATCACACTGTTTTCCCCATCACTTAAAATTAGTGCTAGAGGGTCCAGCAGTTAGCATAATGGCTATGTCGCTGGACTCCCACGTAGTCAACCACGGTTCGAGTCCCACACCCAGTGGCTTAAAACTCACGCGGGCGCATGTGCGTGTGTGCCCCAAGAGGAGAATGGAGGAGAAGGGATTGTGGTGTGGCCATCCCCCCTGGGGGGTTATTTCTCTCTTTCTGTCTCTCTGTTTCTCTCTGCCTGTCTGGCGAGCTCACGTGCCCTATAGCGAAAATCTCCAAAAAAAAAAAAAAAAAAAAAAAAAAAAATTAGTGCTAGAAATGTCATTAAAATCATCTAAACCAACACTCATCGTTTTATGATGATAAATGTGGTGAGGTGGTTTGTCCAAATCCCAGAATAAGTTCATGTCCAGAAGTAAGCTAAGGTCTCCTCTCCCACCACGTGGTTCATGCTACAGTTTTCCTGAAAGATAAACTTAAGGTAAGCTGAGTTAGGTTTGGACTAATCTGTACTTGATTTAGATCCACAGCATCTTAGATATAAGGTCAGATTTGCCTGCATCTTTCTAATAGTCATAGATTCACAGATCCCTTCAACAGTGAATTCTGAATCCTGGAGTCCATGTATCTCAACCGAAAAGTCTGTTTCTATGAATCTGAGCTCAGAAAAGTTGGAGAACTCTGGAGAAAACCATGCAGTCTGAAGATCATAGGAGGTGACCCCATTTATCTCACACTTGCCTTTATTCTGAGCAAAAGCATAAAAGATGAATATTTCTAGTTAGAAGTCAAGAGTATGGTTGCTCCTTTGATGATTCCTATCTCGTCCTTGTTATGTGACTTCTGGTAAGTCAGTTAACTTTTTTGTTGTCATATCTGTTATGAAAGCCAAGCTTCAGTAACCCATCTGCTGGGATACTTTCTGAGCATAATTAGTTACTAGGAAAAAGGAACATGAAGCTTTCAAAGAAAAGGAATCAAGGATGGCCAGCAGGTTGTAAGGGGTTTGGGGTGCTGCACTCCAATGTTGAGGTTGCAAACATAGCAGTTTGAAACTCACTCCAGGCACATGTGAATCTGTGCCCAAAATCCTGAGAGGAGAATGGAAGAGAGGGGATTGCAGCATGGCTATCGCCACTTGGGGGTGATTTCTTGCTTTCTGTCTCTCTGTCTTTCTATGTCTCTCCCATGAGCACACACACACACACTATCTCTTAAAAATGTTAATACTAAAGGATATAAAAACACAGTATATAGATGTAAATACCAGATACAGTGTGTGTGAAAGAGGAGGGCTTGAGGAAGGACATTTGAAGGAGGGACAGGGAGGCAAAGCATTAATGGCACAAAGGGGTGTGGTATTATCTGTTGAAGATATTTTGTAGTTTTATCAACTGTACTTGGGAGCAATGTTCACCTGTTGAAATATCTACTTTGTAAGACAAATAATAATGTGATTAAATGTATGGAAGAAAATGAACTGAGAAAATATATGTATATTAATTAATAAAAAATTAAAAAGAAGAAAAATGTTAATAAAGGGTAATATGTTTCTCTTTTTTATTTTAATTTTAATTTCAAAGTTTAAATCTGCAAAGATGGTATAGAACCATCAAGTTAATAAAGACAAAAATAGAAATGAACAAAGTTTCTAATCTACACATGGACACAGAACTCAGAAATTTCAGAGCTTGAAATACTTGTTTGGAGGAGAAAGCTACCTTGCAGTCTGAACAAATTATACCAAAAATAGAATAACCTCTCCTATTTCCATTTCTTTTTCTCTCTTTTAAAAGTAGGCTATCTTACCTGTTGCTTATGAGAAAAAGCAAGTAACTTTTTTATTAGAAATATGAAATATGTTTTGGGCCTAGTATAGCGAAAATTTGCCAGCTGGTCAATTATAATCAGAAAGGAATTAAAAATAATAATTCTGCTATGATCTCTTAAGTATTTGTATGTTTACAAGGTGTAAGTGCTTTTAATGATAAAAAGAAAAGATTTCAGATCTTGCAGGTGACAGTAAGACCAAAAAGATGCATTTTAAACAGATGAACAAGCACAAAGATAAAATCTGAATTCTACATACTCTCATAATTTTATTTCACTTCACTGCAGGCAGGATGGAATCTAACCTGTGTTAGAAATCCTACATTTAGGGATCAACAGATAGCATCAAGATTATGTCACTTTACTCCCATGTAGTAAACTGTGGTTCGAGTCTTGGACTCAGCAGATTAAATCTCACGCCAGGCACATGTGCATTTATGCCCAAAATCACCAGGGGAGAATGGAGATGGCATTGCGGAGTTATCTTTCCCCATGGCTTGCTTCCTGTCTCTGTCTCTCCAGCAAATGCACATGTCCTATAACAAAAATCTCTCTCTAAAAAAATAATAAGCAAAACAAAACAAAACAAACAAACAAACAAAAAAAAAACAGTAATCTACCTTTAGAGACAGTTCTCTTTCCTAAAACCTGATATGAGAACAGTTTGTTTTCTTTGGCATCTCATCAGTTGAGATTATTAGCATCTGCCAATGTTACTATCAACAAAATACTCTCACTGTGTTCCTGCTGTGTGCAAAAGAATCATAGACTCAACCATATCCTGGAAAACAGTATAGAATGGTAGGTAAAAATGTGAGTTCTATCATCAGTTTTCTTGGAATAAAAGTCTGAGGATCATTTTATCAGATGGGTACATTTGCACAACTTAACCTCTGTATGTCTCATCCTATCCATATAGAAAATAACTAAAATGAATATAATCTCTGATGTTGAACTACTCCTAGTATTTGACACATGAGCATCACTCACCAAAACATATGCTGACTAGTCGGGACTTACTTTTTAAGGACAGTATTGATAAGAAAAATATGGAATCATAAATTTGTAAATAAATAACATTTCCATAAAACATTTTAAAATACACAAGTTATTTTTAAAAATTGAACTTTTTATTATATAGCTGGAAGATAAAGGTAACATAAAAATAAAGATGCCAATGTGCTGCCTTCAAGAGGACCCAATATAAGTAAGTAAAGTGTGAATACATGTTAATTTTTTTCATATATATGTGCATATGTACATATACATGAAGTCTCTCTCTCTCTCTCTCTCTCTATATATATATATATATATATACACACACACACACATCACACACATACAAATATGGAGTTTTTATAAATATACATTTGTGGAGTTTATATGTGTATTTTTTTTTTTTTTTTTTTTTTTGGAGAGGTTTTTCGCTATAGGGCGCATGCGCTCGCCAGACAGACAGAGAGAGACATAGAGACAGAAAGCGAGAAATCACCCCCCTAGGGGGGATGGTCACGCCACAATCCCTTCTCCTCCATTCTCCTCTCGGGATCTTGGGCACGCACGCACACGCGCCCGGCATGAGTTGTAAGCCACCGGGTCCGAGACGCGAACCGCGGTCGACTACGTGGGAGTCCAGCGACATAGCCATTACGCCAACTGCTGGTTCCCAATATATGTGTATATTTATACACACACACAGAGTTAGAATTGACCAGAGAAAAAAATTAGAGAAAAATATTCTAGATTCCCCAAGAAATGATTTAAACAACAGTATGACATTTAGAATGGGCAGATAAATTGGAGGAGTCAATGTGAGAATCCTCTTAAATGTAGCGGATTACTTTTATTTTGAAGAATATAAGAAAATAAAAATTTGCACCCTGTGTTAGTGGTAAAATTGGGTTGTGGAGGCAAGTTTGAGTACAATATAAAAGGAAATTACCCAGTGAGGGAAAGGTCAGTCTAGGATTTCAAGCACTCCCCTGTTGTGACATTGTCAAAGCAAAGTCTTACCTTTAGTGGGGGACTAGTGGATGACTTTTGACAACTTTATGATATTCAGATTTGTGGCTCTGCTGCAGTTGCCTTGATGAGCCAAGAGCCAAGGACACACTGCCAAATAGAGATAACAGCATGAAAAATATGATTTCTGGCCTCTACCTTACAAGATATTGTAGCTATCAGCAAGTTCCTCTGCCTGTCTCAGATCACTATCCTCTCAACAGCATCTCTCTTAGATTGGTTGTTTGGATTCTATGAGCTAATTCTTTTGCAAGTACCTTGTCAATTGTGTAGGGAGGTGTCAATAAACAGAATAAAGAAAATAAGAAAAATTTGATGAAAAACTGGAAGTCAGTTTTGAGAACAAAGCAGAACATAAATTCAGACCCTAAGCCTCTTTTTTGCAGGCACACCCTGTCAGCACATCCAAGAGTAGTTAACCCCACCCTCTAATCGCCTTCTGCATCATGTAAAGTGCCATATATGCATTATTCCAGCTAGCATACTTTTTCCATGAAGTAGGCTTTATTTGAAGCCTGGTTTGATATTTTTGATATTTTTTTTTTTTGGAGAGGTTTTTTGCTCTATGGCCCATGCGCTCACCAGAAAGACAGAGAGAGACAGAGAGACAGAAAGCGAAAAAAATCACACACAACCCCCCCCCCCCCCCCCAGGAGGGATGGCCACACCACCATGACTTCTCCTCCGTTCTTTCGAGATCTTGGGGATGTACACAAACATGCCTGGCGTGAGTTTAAGCCACCAGGTCTGAGACTCAAACCACAGTCAAGTACATGGGAGTCCAGTGATGTAGCCATTATAGTATCTGTTGGTCCCTATTTGCAGCCTAGTTTGCTGATCAGAAAACTGATACACAAGGCCATCTAGTTTACAATGGGCCAAGCCAAGTCAACCTAACCCAGATTTATCTGATATGAAAGACTGTATTATAAACCACTTTTCTAGGAAGCATTGAAAGTTATATTAATACTATAAGGGCATCAAAGTCAGAAGCCAGTTGCTCACCAGCTGCTCCTTAGAATCTTCCTTTAGGATACCCAAGGTTTCCCATTGTGTTATTTGCATGGCCTCCAGCGGCCTTAAAATTCCCTTCTTTATTTGAAAAATTAAACTGGAGTGTCTCCCTTCCACTGAAAGGAACATAAACACATACTAATAAAACAACATCAAGACATTTAGAATGGGCAGATTAATGGAGGAGCCAATGTGAGAATCCTCTTAGATTTAGCAGATTGCTTTTGCTTTGAAAAATAGAGGAAAACATAAAATTTTCACCCTGTGTTAGTGGTGAAATTGAGATGTAGAGGCAAGTTTGAGCACAGTGTAGGAGGAATTACACTGTGAGAGGTAGGTCAGCCTAGGGTTTCAAGTTCTCCCCAGCTGTGGTTATTACTGATCTGTTATGATGCTGTAGAAAAGGCTATGCTTGAATGTCCCTGAGAGCAGCTTCCAACTGTGCTGTTCCAATAACTGCCATGTTCCTTCAGGCAAATAGCTCAAACACTTTTGACCCAGCTTTTTCTACTGTAGAAAAGAACACTGTCTGTCCTTCCCACTTGCCAGAGTTTCTATAAGAATAAAATTAGATGATATATAAAGAATAGACTTATTAGCTAGAGAGCACTAAAATGCTAAATATTATTATTCAACAACATCTGCGGTATAATGCAATGATGTAGATGGAACTTGAATTAATGTTCCAAGGATGAGACTTTAAACCATGTGATAATAAGCAAATGAAATATAGTCTCTAAACCTCTTTTATAATCTGACAGAAAGTGATACAAAATCTACTTTTCACAATGAGGCTCTAAAGATAACAATTGTCTAAAACTTAATTCTCCAAATCATTTCAATATATGCCATAATTGATTGTAGTTACCAATTAAAATAAATTTTTAAAAATTATTTTAAAAAAACATAAAATACACTTGCAGGATATGTTGTGACTAGTCATACAACCATGCCACAATCCTGTCTCCTCCATTTCTCTTTTGGGGATTTTGGGCATATAAAACACACCCAGTGTGTTTTTCAAGCCACATGTCTGGGACTCAAGTCACACAGTCAACAATGTGGGATCCATCCCCTTTGACCAGCACCCCACCATCTGGCCCAAATGGGATTCTTTGGGAAGCTAAATACTATTGTTTACACAAATTAACCTGTCTTAAGGTTTGGTAGAAGGGCTAGAGAAGACACAGAGTCTAAGACATAAAAGATCTTCTTTTCCTAAGACAAACAATTGGCGTAATGGCTGTCACTGGACTCCCATGTCCAGCAGTTTGAGTCCTGGATCCGGTGGCTTAAACTCATGCCAGGCGCATGTGCATGTGTGCCCAAGATCCCAAGAGGAGAATGGATTGCAGCGTGGTCATCCCCCCCCCCCGGGAGGGGGTGTGGGGTGTGTGTGATTTCTCACTTTCTGCCTCTTTCTCTCTGTCTGTCTTTCTGGTGAACGCACACACCCTATAGCAAAAACCTCTCTTAAAAAAAAGAAAGAAAGAAAGATATCCTTTTCCTGATGAAAGGGTTAGGAAGACTTTAAGTACTGGTACTAATATTGTTAATGAGACAGATCTCACTGGGCAAGAAATAGACTTGTTTTTGCTGTTTCTCTTGGCAGGAAGTGCTAGGGCTGATGTCACAAGCCATGGCCTTTAAACCCTTCAAAAAACAGCTACAGCAACTTCTTGCTGTGAGGTACTCAAATTATAAAGTTCTTGGAGGAACATCAAGACTTTCTTGAAATCTGTGTTGCCCTCTCCTCTAATATTATGCTGGGTTCAGAGTTTCTCCAAGAGTGTGGTCTGGAGGTCTCTACCCTTATGCTCTGACTTGAATATGTTCCCCAAAATTCATGTGTTAAAATTTGTTGAGCCTTCCTAACAGTATTGAAAAGATGGAGATACATATGATTATGGTATAGAAAAGTAAGGACATTGAGAAGTGATTAAGCATTGGGGTGGAGTCCTCATGATTGCATTCTAGTGGATTTATAAGGAGAGGGAACGAGACAGAGACATGCTGTGCTCTGCACACTCTTCTGTTCTCTTCCATGTTGTGATATAGTCAGAATACCCTCACCAATGGTAATAATATGGTCTTGAACTTCTCAGAATCCAAAACCATGAGCTATCAAGTCATTGGAAAAGTCATGAGATATTTTTCATAGAAATATAGAAAAACATGTCATGACTCTTTCGACAACTCAATAAATTAAACTACTCTCTTAAACTAATCAGACTGAGATATTTCTGTTATTAGCAACAGAACAGTTCAGAACAAAAACTGGTAAAAATAGATAGGAGCTGTTTGCTAATAATAAATATTTTCAAATGTGGAAGTGACTTTGGAACTGGATAATGGGAATAACTCAGAAGAATTTGGGAAAACTGTACAGAAGCAGCCTAGGATGTGTTAATGACAATCTGGTGGATTTCTCATCTAGAAGATGAGAAAACTATAGAAAGCTTAGAACTTCTCAGGGACTAGTAAAGTGTCTGTGACCAGAAGGCTGATAGAAATATGGAGTAAGGCTATTCTGATAAGGGTTAAGGTGAAGATGAGGAATATATTATTGGAAATCAGGAAAAAGTTCATCTTGTTAAGATTGCAAAGAATCATACTTTATGGATTGCTACTTTAAAAAGTAAAGAATATCTTGCAAGTAAAATTACAAAGAAAAATGATGAGTACCTGTATGTTTTCTTCTAATAGAATACAGTTAAATAAAAAAGCAACAAAAAGACTTGATCTAATTGATAATTAAAAGGGAAATGGAGCAGGGGAGGGAGGAACTCAGAAAAGAAACACACTTCACAGACTCAGAATGGCAGCAGCACTGCCAGACCCCAGGCTGCTTGTGGCTACAGGACCTAATGGTGGGCCTTAATGGCTCATCCCCAGCCCCACACACTCACCTTTGGACCTTAGGTTTGTGACTTGAAGACTTTAAGATGAACTTGCACCCCTCCCTACCCTATCTAGAGACTGGTTCAAGCTAGCTAGCAGCATTGCTGGACACCAGGCTGCTTGGTGCTGCAGGCTCATCCCCAACCCCACCCCCATCCTCACTTGCCTTTTACTCTCAGAATTTTGCTCCTGAGGTGAAGCTCATAACTCAGGTGGAGGCTTACCACTCTTTAGAAACAGGGAGGAATGTGGGTCATCAAGGACCTTTGACAACAGTGCAGAGTACTGCAAATCAACAGGGAGGCAGACCAGAAGAGAGATCACTAGTTTTCTATTGCTGCACACCTTTGAACACTGAAAGGTACCTTGAATAAGTTAGGAAGGAATGTATAGACCGCCAGATGACTACAAACAATCACAGAGGCACAAGAAATATGAGCAACCAACAAAATGTCTCTCCTCCAAGGGAAAACATCAATTCCTCATCATCCACAGACAACACAATGGACCTAATGGACATGCTGGATAAGCAATTCAGAATATTTGTAGTGACCAAACTAACTGAGATACAAGAGAAAGGAGACAATGAGCTCCAGAAAATAAGAAGACCTTTCATGATTTGAAAGAAGAAATAGACACCTTAAAAAAGAATCAGTTGGAACTGCTAGGGATAAAGAATGTGATACAGGAAATTAAAACCTCCCTCAAAGTATTAAAAGCAGATTAGATCACACGGAAGATCCAATCTCGAATACAGAAGACAAAAACTCTGACCTAGAAAAAAGTATCAAGTAGATTGAGAAAACAAACAAGAAAAATGAGGATAATATGCAAGAAATACTGAATACTAACAAGCACCCCAACATTCACATAATCGGTATCCCGGAAGAGGAAGAAAATAACAAGGGCATTGACAATTTATTCCCTGAAATCCTGGAAGAAAACTTTTCAAGCCTAGAAAGGCATTCAAATATCCAGACCCAAGAAATACATAGGATCCCAAATAGTATCAACCCAAGAAGATCCTCCAAGGCACATCATAGCCAGATTGACAAAAACAACAGATAAAGACAAGATACTAAAATTGGCAATAGGGAAACATCAAGTTACTTACAAAGGTCATCCCACCAGGCTTACATTAGACCTCTCATCAGAAACAAAAAAGGCAAGGAAAGAATGGGAAATATAGTCAAAGTGTTGAATGAAAAAGAATTTAAACTAAGAATGCTATACCCAGGAAGATTCACTTCCATGTGGGGAAAAAATATAGAAACATTCTTGGATAAACAAAACCTGAAAGAGTTTACTAACTCCAGACCAGTTCTTCAAGAGGTTCTGAAGGGAGTGCTATACCAGGAAAACTAAAAAGTCATACAGACATTTATAAGAGAACAAAGAACAACCAAGGAAATGGCTCACTTAATGTTAGAAACGGACCCGGAAATATCGATAATAACATTGAATGTTAGTTGATTAAATTCTCCAATTAAGAGATATAGACTGGCCAAATGGATAAAAATAAACAAACAAATAAATAAATAAAACAAACCAGAAACCCTCTGTCTGTTGCCTATAAGAAACGCATCTATGGATAAATACATACATAGGCTAAAAGTGAAGGGCTGGAAAAAGATATTCCATGCAAGTGGAAATCAAAAAAGAGCTGGAGTTGCAATACTGATTTCAGACAAAATAGACTTCAACACTAAGACTGAAAGAAGAGACAAAGAAGGACCTTATATAATAGTAAATGGGTTAATTCAGCAAGAAGATGTAACACTTATTAATACCCATCCATGCAACAAAGGAGCACCTAAATATGTGAAAGAGAGACTGCTGAGGCTAAAAGGAGAGATAGGGTACAACACTATAATGGTTGGGGATCTCAACACCCCATTATCTCTTTTAGACAGATCTTCTAAATAATAAATAGAGAGTTGCAAGACCTAAATGATAGTATAAATCAAATGGGTTTCATAGATATCTATAGAACTTTACATACTAAGATGACAAAATATAAATTTTTCTCACCCCAGCATGGAACCTTTTCAAAGACTGAACATATGATAGAACACAAATCAAGCCTTTAGAGATTCAAAGGCATAGAAACTATATCCAGCATTTTCTCTGACCATGATGGAATTAAACTCAATATTAATTTCAAGAAACACCCTCAAAATTACACAAACACATGGAAACTGAACAACCTCTTTCTGAATGACTTCTTAACTACTGGAGAAATTAAGTCTGAAATCAAAAAAAATATGAAAACAAATGATAATGAGTACACAAGTTTCAACAATCTTGGGACACCAGAAAAGCAGTCATAAGAGTGAATTTCATAGCAATTAGTGAGCATAAGCAAAAAGATGGAAAGGTGAAAAATATACAACAACCTAACACTATGCCTCAGGGAATTAGAAAAACAACAATAACAATAAAAAAAAATTAAAAAAAAATGCCATGTGAAAAGAAATGATAAGGATTTGAGCAGAAGTAAATGAAATAGAAAACAAACCAACCATACAGAAACTAAATGTAAGTAAAAGCTGGTTCTTTGAAAAGAGTAACAAGATCGACACACCATTGGCTAGACTGATAAAGAAGAAAGAAAGAAACCAGATAAATCAAATATGTGATGAAACAGGCAACATTACAACAGACATAAGAGAAATACAAAATATCATTAGAGGATACTATGAGCGACTATATGCCAACAAACAAGAGAGCATGGAGGAGATCTACTAATTTGTGGATGCATATAATCTACCAAATTGAGTCAGGAGGACATAGAAAATCTGAATAGACCATAGCAAGCCAGGAGATTGAATCAGCAATACATAGCCTCCTGACAAAAAAAAAGCCCAGGTCCAGATGGCTTCACTTCTAAATTCTACAGAACTTATAAGGAAGAGTTAACCCCAATCCTACTCACATTATTTCTAAAAATTTAAAAGGAAGGAAACATTCCAAATTCATTTTATGAAGCCTCCATCATATTCATGTCCGAAACAGATAAGGATAAGACATAAAAGGAAAACTACAGACCAATATTGCTAATGAATACAAATACAAAAATTCTCAATAAGATACTAGCAAATAGTATCCAACAACATATAACAAAGATTATTCATCATGACCAGGTAGTATTTTTTCCAGGAATGCAAGGGTGGTTCAAGATACACAGGATCATAAATATAATGAACCATTTTAACATAAAGAAAGATAAAAACTATATGATCATTTCAATTGATGCAGAGAAAGCAATTGATAAAATACAACATCTTTTCACGATTAAGACCGTCAGTAAGATTGATATAGAAGGGTCATTTCTCAACACAATAAAAGCCATGTATGAACAGCCTATAGCAAACATTATGCTGAATGAGAACAAGCTAAAGCTTTTCTACTAAAAACTGGTACTAGACAAGGCTGCCCCCTTTCTCCACTGTTTTTAATATAGTGCTAGAAGTCTTAGCTAATGCATTCAGAAAAGAGAACAATATAAAAGGCATTCAAATAGGCAAAGAAGAGTTGAAGATATTTTTAGTCACAGATGACATGATGGTATACTTAGAAGACCCAAAATTTTCCATGAAAAAACTTCTCAAATTAATAAATGAATACAGTAAAGTGACAGGATACAAAATCAACATCCAGAAATCTTTAGCATTTTTATACACAAACAAGTTGAAAGAAGTAGAGCTGAAGAAAGTAATCCCTTTTACCATAGCCACAAAATATACAAGATACCTAGGGATAAACCTAAGGTAGGAAGTCAAAGACCCTTACAAAGAAAACTATGAAAGTCTTAAAAAAAAGACATTGAAAAGGACATAAAAAAGTGGAAGGACATCCCATGTTCCTGGATTGGAAGAATTAACATAATCAAAATGGCAATTCTACTCAAATGAATCTACATATTTATTTCAATTCCAATCAAAATACCAGAGATATTCTTCACAGACCTAGAAAAGACAATCATTGAATTTGTCTGGAATCATAAAAGACTTTGTATTACCAAAGCAATCCTGTGCAATGAGTGGAGTGGGTGGCATCTCACTCACTAACCCCGAGATATACTACAAAGTTGTAATAATCTAAGCAGCATGATATTGGCATGAAAACAGACAGGTGGTCCAATGGAATAGAATAGAGACCCCAGAAATAATCCCCAAAGCTTACAGCCAACTGATTTTTGACAAAGGATACCAGTCAATCTATTGGAAAAAAAGAAAACCTCTTTAGTAAATGGTGCTGGAAAAACTGAGTATCCACCTTCAGAAAGATGAAACTGAACCCCCATCTTTCACCATTAAAAAAAATCAACTCAAATCAACTCAAAATGCATTAGAGATCTGAACCTAAGACCTCAAACTATAAAACTACTGGTAGAAAATACTGGGGAAACTCAGGGAGACATTGGAGTAGGCAAAAACTTAAGTAAGACTCCCAAAGCACAGGCAACAATCCCTAAAACAGACAAGTGGGACTATATCAGATTAAGATGTTTCTGCACAGCAAAGAACATAGTAACAAGTGTGAATCGACAACCGATAGAATGGGAGAATGTTTTTGTAAAATATGCCTCAGATAAGGGACTGATAACCAGAATACATAGGGAACTCAAGCGACTTACTCAAAAGAAAAAAAAAAAATGATTAGCCCAATTAAAAGATGAGAAAATGAGCTGAACAAAAATCTCTCTAAGGAAGGCAATGAACAGCCAAAAAGCCTCTGAGGACATGCTCAACATCCCTCATCATAAGGGAGATGCAGATTAAAACCATGAGTTACCACCTAACCCCTGTCAGAATGGCAAAGATTAAAAATATAAAAAGTGATAAGTGTTGGCAGGGATGTGGTGAAAAGCGACCTCTCCTACACTGTTGGTGGGAATGTCAACTGGTTCAGCCACTGTGGAGAACAATATGGAGGTTCCTCAAAGATCTACATATAGAACTACCACTGATTCAGCAATCCCACTTGTGGGTATCTGTCCAAAGGACAGGAGAATGCTCAGTCAGAAAACCGCTTGCAGGGACCAGCAGTTAGTTTAATGGCTATGTCGCTGAATTCCCATTTAGTCGACCGTGGTTCGAGTCCCAGACTTGGTGGCTTAATTATGCCAGGCACGTGTGTGTGCGTGCCCAAGATCTTGAGAGGAGAATGGAGGAGAAGGGATTGAAGCATGGACATCCCCCCTGGGGGGCAATTCCTCATTTTCTATCTCTCTGTCTCTCTCTGTCTTTCTGGTGAGCGCCCGCGACCTATAGCAAAAGCCTCTCAATACAAAAAGAAAAAAGAAAAGAAAAAGAAAAGTGCTTGCACATCAATGTTTATTGCAGCATTATTCACAATTGCTAAGACATGGAACCAACCCAAATGTCCACTAATGGATGGATTGAAAAAGTGTGGCACATATACTCTATGGAATAATACTCAGCCATAAAAAACAGCAAGACCCTGGCATTTGATAGAAGGTGGTCAGATATGGAAGATCTATTGCTGAGTGAAGCAAGCCAGGATATGAAAGAAAGACATTGTAGGTATCCACTTAATATCTACTGACTATCCACACTCTGTGGTAGAGATCAAAATATTGGAGGGCATAAAAGCAGTGAAAATAGTTAGAAATGCTGAAGACAGTGTGGAAAGAGGTAGGAGAAGGGAAGAGTATAGACAAGGATAGCAAGAGATCCAATAGAGGCATGACATTAGTGGGGCACAGAAATGGTTTATTACCTATTGATGATAACATGTATAGTATTCTCAACTGGACTGGTGGTCCGAGAAGTATTTCATGTTGGCTAAATTGTTTTTTACAAGCAAAATGATATATAGTGATTGAATGTTAAAAGAAATAATGAAAATAATAATAATCTGGAAAAAAAATGATGAAAAGTTCTTTGATGATGATAATGTGGATAGTAATGTCTTCGTCTTAACTGATATGCAAGGTATTCCTTCTGGAAAAAGAAATGTAATATACTGTAAAGACATATGCAATTCAATGTAATATAAGCAAGGTTATGATAATAAATTAAAAATAATAAAAAAATTATTAAGGACAAAAAAACAGACTCAGAATGGATAGTTATCTGTTGATGATATATACGGTAATAATTTTGATTTGACTGACATACACTGAATGCATGCTAGAAAAAGCCTATTGTGTGCTGTAAAGATACATAATCATTCAAAATAAATAAATATGATAGGAAAACAGAACATAAGATTTTGAAAAATTCATAGGCTGACCATGCAAAAAATGAAAAGCATATTTGAGAGACAATGTTGAGTGTCACAGTTCTTCTGTAGTTGCTAAAAAGGCAGCACTGAGAGAAAGGATCCAGGTACTGGGACCAGCATATGGTGTAAGGGTTATGTAGCTGAACTCCCACGTGGTTCAAGTTCTGGGTCCAAGAACTTGAAAACTCACACTGAGCACATGTGCATGTATGCCCAGAATCCTGAAAGGAGAATGGAGGAGAAGGGATTGCAGTGTGACTGTACTTCCTAGGGAGTGATTTCTTGTTTTATATCTCTCTGTCTCTTTCTCTCTCTCTTGTGTGCACGCACACTCTATAGCAAAAAATCTCCTTAATAATAATAATATTAATAATAATAATAATAATAACATAGACAGGATCCAGGTACTAATTGTCAAGTCAAGGTAAAGCCCTGAAAACATTTCAGACATCTTTGAAGCTTACCTTCTTTTTTTAGCCCCAGAAGCCTGGAAAGGCAGAATAATTTCAGGAAAAGGACCCAGATCAGGCAAATTTGTTGTCCAGGTCCACCTCATTATTCTGCTCCCTACAGCCTGTTATAATGCTGTTTGACCCAACTGTGGTTTAAGTGCCTGTAGGTATAGCCTGAGTTGCTGTTTAGGCCATTTCTGTGCCTGCCCTCTGGAACATAAATGTTGGTTGCATGTACATGGAGCTAATTCTATGGGCTTGCAGAGTTTGAGACTTGTGGAAGTATGGAAGTCTATACCTAGATTTTAAAGGATGTCTTATAAAACCAGAGGGCCTAGGCAGAGACTTGTTATAGGGGCCAAAAGCCCACAGAGAGCATCTTCTAGGGCAATGTGCAGCAGAAATGTGGGGCTCAAGTGCCACAGGAAGTCTACTCCATGGCAATGCGTATTGAAGCTGCAGGAGTAAGACCACACTCAAGACCCCCAAGCTATGGAGTATGGAACCAGGATAGATGGCAGGCTGAGGACCGAGCTCAGCAAAGTTTTGGGGACAAGACTGTTTGACACATTGGGGGTCCAACACTAGTACCAGTGTATTCAGGAGATGGAACAGAGAATGAAAAAGTATTCTGGAGTTCTTAGACTTAATGTGTGCCCTACTGGGCCTCGAATTTTCTTAAGCATGTTATTTCTTTCTTTCTATAGAATGTAAATTTCTACCCTATGCTCATTGCACAATTGTATTTCAGAAACATAATTTATTTGATTGTATAGTCTCACGAGTTAGACTTTGGACTTTGTGTTGATATTGGTATTAGATAATACCTTTGGGATCATAGGGATGATTTTGTATGTAAAAAGTACATAAATTTTGTGGATGAGAGGTAGAGCACTATGGTTTAAATGCATTTGCCAAAAATTAATGTGTTGAAATTTAATGAGGCACTTTAAGAATGTTGAGAGGGGGAACCAGCAGTTAGCGTAATGGCTATGTTGCTGGACTCCCACGTAGTCGACTGCGGTTCATGTCCTGGCCCCGGTGGCTTAAAACTCATGCCAGGTGCGTGTGCGTGCGTGCCCAAGATCCCGAGAGAAGAATGGAGGAGAAGGGATTGCGGCGTGACCATCCCCCCTGGGGGGTGATTTCTCGCTTTCTGTCTCTATGTCTCTCTCTGCCTGTCTGGCAAGCACACGTGCCCTATAGCGAAAAACCTCTCCAAAAAAAGAACAAAAACAAAAACAAAAACTGGGGCCTCACTATTGCAACAGATATAACAAAAATACAAAATATCATTAGAGAATACTATGAGCAACTATTTGCCAGCAAAGAAAACCTGAACAAAATGGACAGATTCTTGGACACATGTAATCTAACAAAATTGACTCAAGAGGGCATAGAAAGCATGAATAGACCTATAACAAGTAATGAGATTAAATCAGTAATAAATAACCTCCCAACAAAGAAAAATCCAGGTCCTGAGGGCTTCACTTCTGAATTCTGCAATACTTTTCAAGATAACTTAGCCCCCATTCTACTCAAATTATTTCTAAAGGTTAAAAAGGAAGGAACCCTCCCAAATTCATTTTATGAAGCCTCCATCATTCTCATTTACAAAACATACCAGGACACAACAAGAGAGGAAAATTACAGACCAATATCTCCGATGAATAGAGATGCAAAAGTTCTCAATGAGATACTAGCAAATTGTATCCAACAACATGTAGAAAAGATTATCTATCATGACCAGGTAGACTTTATTCCAGAGATGCAAAACTGGTTCAACATGTACAAAACCAGGAACACCATATCAATTGAAAGAAAGGTAAAAAACATATGATCTTTTCAATTGATGCAGAAAAACATTTGATAAAATACAACATCCCTTCATGATTAAAACTTGCAGCAAAATTGGCATGGAAGTTTCATTTCTCAACATAATAAAAGCTATCTATGAAAAAACCTATAGCTAAAATTATACTGAATGGAGAAAAACTGAAAGTTTTTCCACTAAAAACTGGTACAAGACAAGGCTGCCCATTTTCTCCATTATTTTTCAATATAGTGCTGAAAGGCCTACCCCATGCAATCAGAAAAGAGAATAAAATAAAAGGCATTCAAGTAGGGAAAGAGGGGTTGAAATTATCTCTATTTACAGACGACAGGATTGTATACATAGAAGACCCAAAGATATGCATAAAAAATTTCTGAAAGTAATAAATGAGTACAGTAAAGAGGCAGGATACAAAAGCAACATGCAAAAATCTATAGCATTTTTAAATAAAGACAACAAGCAAACAGAGGTAGAACTGAAGAAAGTAATCCCATTTACCATGGCCAAAAAAGTATAAGATATCTAGGAACAGATCTAACTAAGAAAGTCAAAGATCTCAACAGGAAAACTATAATATCTTTAAAAAAATTGCCCGGGACTCTGCCCCGCGTGCCGTGGCCGGGGTTCTGCCCCGCGTGCCGTGGCCGGGATTCTGCCCCGCGTGCCTTGGCCGGGGTCTGTCCCACATGCCGTGGCCGGGGCTCTGACCCCGCGTGCCATGGCCGGGGTTCTGCCCCGCGTGCCGTGGCCGGGGTTCTGCCCCGCGTGCCTTGGCCGGGGTCTGTCCCACGTGCCGTGGCCAGGGCTCTGACCCCGCGTGCCGTGGCCGGGGCCCTGTTCCACATGCCGTGGCCGGGGTCTGCCCCCACGTGCCGTGGCCAGTTTCTGCCCCCGCGTGCCGTGGCCGTGGTCCTGTCCCCGCGTGCCGTGGCCGGGGTCTGCCCCCTCGTGCCGTGGCCGGGTTCTGCCCCGCGTGCCGTGGCCGGGGTCCTGTCCCGCGGGCTGTGGCCGGGACTCTGCCCCGAGTGCCGTGGCTGGGGCCTGCCCCCGCGTGCCGTGGCCGTGGTCCTGTCCCCGCGTGCCGTGGCCGGGGTCTGCCCCCCGCGTGCCGTGGCCGGGGTTCTGCCCCGCGTGCCGTGGCCGGGGCCCTGTCCTGCGTGCCGTGGCCGGGCTCTGCCGCGCGTGCCGTGGCCGGGGTCTGCCCCGCGTGCCGTGGCCGGGGTTCTGCCCCGCGTGCCATGGCCGGGGTTCTGCCCCCGCGTGCCGTGGCCGGGGCCTGCCCCCGCGTGCCGTGGCCGGGGTCTGCCCCCGCGTGCCGTGGCCGGGGTCTGCCCCCGTGTGCCGTGGCCGGGACTCTGCCCCGCGTGCCGTGGCCGGGACTCTGCCCCGTGTGCCGTGGCCGCGGTTCTGCCCCCGCGTGCCGTGGCCGGGGCTCTGCCCCCGCGTGCCGTGGCCGGGTCTCTGCCCCGCGTGCCGTGGCCGGGTTCTGTCCCCGCGTGCCGTGGCCAGGGCTCTGCCCCACGTGCCGTGGCCGGGGTCTGCCCCGCGTGCCGTGGCCGGGGCTCTGCCCCCGCGGGCCGTGGCCGGGATCTGCCCCGCGTGCCGCAACCGCTGATGGCCGTCTCTGCTTTCCTGAGCCGCGTTCCTGAAACTGTGTTCCATGGAGATTCACCTACATTTGCGGGGCTGCACGAGACCCACCCTTGGTCCAGCCCTGAGTGCAGTCTACGTTTCCTATTGTTGGGAACTTTATGATCTGATAATTGGAAAAAAAAATCATGTTTATCATAAAAAATAATTAGAATAATAATAATAATGATTGGGGGAAACATAGGAAAGATATTGAATGTTGAAGCGGGGAGATTAATGTCTCTGTACTGACTGACATGCATGGCATTCCCTTTTGAAAAAGCAATGTAATACACTGTAAAGTTGTATGTAATTCAATGTAATAAAAAAATAGATAATAAAAAAATAAATAAATAAATAAATAAAATAAAATAAAAAAAAATTGGGAACCAGCAGTTAGCGTAATGGCTATGTCGCTGGACTCCCACGTAGTCGACCGTGATTCACGTCCCGGACGCAGTGGCTTAGAACTCACACCAGGCGCGTGTGCGTGCGTTTCCAAGATCCCAAGAGGAGAATGGAGGAGAAGGGATTGTGGCGTGACCATTCCCCCTGGGGGATGATTTCTCACTTTCTGTCTCTCTGTCTCTGTCTCTCTGTCTGGCGAGCACACGCACCCTATAGTGAAAACCTCTCAAAAAAAAATTGAAAATGACACAAAAAAGTCAGACATGTGTTCATAGATATGTATATATCAGCTGTGCCTGCTATTGACAGTTTTTTTTAAAGCTTTATTTATTTACGTTTATTTATTCGTTCATTTATTTCAGTTTGACCAGAGAGAGACACAGAGAGAGAGGGAAAGTGAGAAAGCAAGTCACCAGGTCTGGGACTTGAACCATGGTTGGCCATATAGGAGTGTCCAGTACCTAACCACTACACCACCTTGTCGTCCCACTATTGACAATTTTTAGATTAATTAAGATCTTTAATGAATCAGTACCATCAGATGGCATAACGGTTACACTATTAGATACACATGTAGTCGACTGTAATTCAAGTCCCAGACCTGGTGGCTTAAATTCACACTGGTGTATGTCCAAAATCCCAAGAGGAGAATGGAAGAGAAAGAATTGCAGTGTGGCCATTCCCCCCATCCCCAGCCACCTGGGGGTGATTTCTCCCTTTCTGTCTTTCTGTCTTTCTCTGTCTCTCCAGTGAGCATATGTGCCCTATAGCAAATAAAAAAATTAAAAAAAAAAAACCCTCTCTCTCCAAAAAAAGCCCAAAAACTTTAGTGAATCAATAAAATATGGGGTGGAAAAAGGCAAGAAAAACAATTGTAGATACCAGACAGAGACAGCACGGGAGGATGGTTAGGAATGGCAAAGGGTGAGAGGCAGGGAATCAAGTGGGGGCAGGAGGTAAGAAGCAAAATATGTAAGAAATGGAAAATTATTTGTTGACAATAACACATATGGTAGTATGTTTGATTGAGCGTATGTACAGTATATTATGGATGGAAAATCTCATTTTGTATACTGTAAAATGTGCAGTGAATTAAAGTAAATAAATAAATTTTTTTAAATTTACGTATTTTTAAAAAATGGGACCTTTGGAAGTGATTAGTCACCAGAGTAAGGCTTCCATGATTGAATCCTCGTGGGTCCTTAAAGTTAGGTAATGAGACAGCAGAGGGAGTGAGACAGAGGTATACTTTCTTCTACGTGTACTCTGCCCTTTACTGCGGGAGCCCATGTGATGCCTTTTGCTACCTCTGGAATCAGCCAATAAGAAAACCCTCACCGGAAATAGCCCCTGGAACATGGACCTCCAAAACCATGAGGAAAAAAAAAAAAAAAAAAAAAAAATCTCTCTACTCTATTCAAATTACCTAGCTAGTTCTATTAGCAACTGAGGGACAAGAACACCTGCACAGAATGAAGTGGAGGTAGCTTTTCACACATTCAGTCTTCAGAATCTCCAAATTCCATAAAAATGATGGAGGGAAGTTATGCCATTATGAAAGAAAAGTAGTCTAAGAAAAAGCAGACATGCTTCCACTTAGGAAAACAGTTGTTTGGGATCTTACATGGACATCCAGTAAACCATTATTTGCTTCTTAGTACATTTAAGGTGTTTCACAAACTCTGAGTCTCAGTTTCTTCATCTGTTTAAAGAGAATAATAATGACAAGCTTTCTGGGTTGTTCTGAAAATTAATTGAAGTAATTGATAAAGAGTTGACTTAGTGATTAACCCTTGTCAAGCTTTCAAATATTAGGAAAGCCATGACATATTTTTCTAAACAAAAATGAGTCATGCCTTCCCTGACAACCCAATATATTTGCTTTGCCTATTATTCCTATTTGCAGATCATAAGCATAAATGGATCTTGTAGCAAACTTCTGCCTGTGTCAATCTGAAGAGTTTTCCGTAGAGTTGATCCATATAATTAAGATTTGCTAGAATCTGTAGGAGTACAAAGATATTTACAAAGGACCCTTGTCTTTAAGTAGCTTCAAAACCAGCTGGCACATAGAGCAAATGTAAAGAATGAGATCCAACAGAAGGAGCTACATATGCATGCCTTATGAGTGACCCAAGTGATAAGTTCTATAGAAACTGAGAGGAGATAGAGGTCACCCATGTGGGATGGAACTGTCTACAAATGATTCATTCTTTTAGTCAGTCCAATGACTGAATGTACATGCTGCTCATGAACTGTGCTCAGAATTACACTTGCTCTGGGATAGTAAGAGTCGAACTGTCGTCTTCATATTCTTAGCTAATTACTGACGAAACTTATTCATTTGTCTCTGTTTCCAGCCCCTCCTACTAGCTCTGGGAATCTGCAGAAACATCAAATTCAATGTAATTCAAGCTGTAGAAATTTTCTTGTTTTTCAAATAGAGCTATCCCTAGAATTTCTGCTTCAACTATTATCACTGTGCATCCTGTATCCCAAATTATAGACCTTGAAATCAGTCCCAATTATCTTCTCACTTCGGATTCTACAAAACACTGGTAAGAAGATGAGGATATCAGAACTCTAAGGCATGAGAAACATTTTCTAAATTGTGACTATTGTCTATATTACCAAATTAATCTTCTTAGCACTAGCAGTATTCATTAAGAGCTATTAGCATATGATGTGACTGATTCTTCAGACCTGAATTCAGACAGACTAGTTTTCAATGTTAGCAATACTATGATTTAGTTACATGGTCTTACATAATTTTACCTAATATCTTGCTGCCTTGATATTTTTCTCTGAATAATCGACTAGCGATTATCACTAGCTTAGAAAATTCTAGTGACACATATAAATTTACAATATTACAAACACTTGTAATAATACCCAGCATGCGATAATGACCGAGAAAGTCATATAGATACAACTGTGGTTATCTCTATCCTATCCTACACTCTCCCATACAATTTTCTCATAACATGCAAACTTCCAAGCTGTTTTACTCAAAGGTAAATCTGATCATATCACTCTAAATTTAAAGACCTCTCTATTGGTTCATACTTAAGTGCAAAGTGAGCTCAAAAATCTCACATCCTGGCTTCTTTAAGATCTGAACCCAAGTACATTTCTTCAGTTATCTGTATTTTTACCCAAGCTTAAAGCCAAAACAAGCCAAAGATTCTCTCCCTCTTTGGCTAATGCTTTCCTATCCTTTTTAGGGTGTTCTCTCTCTCTTTTCTTTTCTTCCCTTTTACTATAAGAATTCTTCTTCTTTTTCATTCTTTAGTTGCCAGAGGACACATGCACTTGCCAGAAAGAGATAGCGAGAGAGGAGAAAGCACTCCCCAACGGGGCATAGTCACACTTCGAACCCTTATCCTCCATTTCTCCCATCCTGTCAGGATTTGCGGCACGCACCTACATGTGTCTGGCCTGTTTTTCAAGCCTCTAGGGCTGGAATTCAAAACTCTGGTTGGCTATGTGAGATCAGAACCCTTAACATAAGACTACAACACAGACCCACATCTAGCATTCTCCGATACCTCCATCAAGGCCATAATTTATATGTGTCCTAGCACCGTAGCTGTTTTTTGTTAGTTGTTTTGTGTTCGTTCACTTTATTCATGATGGAAATCATGCATGTGCACATGAAAGAGAGAGTCAGCTTTGACAGAGTCTTTTCATGCCTTAATCCCCTTCCCCCAACCCTCCAGCTCATCAGGATCCTGGACACATGCTTACATGCTTGGCATGTTTTCAGACTGACCAGGAATCTAAGCCACAGGTGGCCACGTAGCTTCCAGAACTACAGTCCAGTATGCTACTGAATGCACCATGTGGCTGGGCTTGTAGCTAGTGTGTATTTTTTTTCCTTTTTAAAATTATTTATTTAATTTCATTTGTTATTATAACTTTTTAATTTGACCAGATAGAGACAAAGAAAGAGAGAAAGGGAAAGTGAGAAAGAAGGCTGCCAAGTCCGAGACTTAAACTGCGGTTGGCCATGCGGGAATCCAGAGCCTTTAACAACCACACCACCTGCCATCCCTGTAGTAGTGTATTTCATATGTTCAAGAGGTAGTTCCTGAGTATCTGGATGAATAAATGAATATACTTAATAATTTTATTTCTCTAGAAGAATTTCACCATTATGGATATTTTCCCAATATTATAGGCTTGATAAAAGCTCAATGTCTTGAATTGGTTTATGAATTATTTTCTTCCTTGGAAAAACTCAGTGAAAACTCACTTGTCACTTTTTCCTTTTTTATACACATTTGTCTCTCTTTTTCTTTTTGCCCAAAGGGCATGTGCACTTCCCAGAAAGAGACAAAGGCAGACAGAGAAAGCACTCCCAGTGGGGTGTGCTCACTCCACAATTGCTTTCATTTTTCATTCTGTTGGGATTTCCAGCATATGTGCACTTGCCCTCACTGTGCTTTTTCAAGCCTCCTAGACTGGGATTTAAACCACGTTGTTGGCCTTGTGGATCTAGTTCCCTGAGCCACTAGGCCATGAGGCTGGCCCACACACTTGCCTTCCTCAGAGCAGAAGTAAGTAAAAGGACATCTTTTCTGGAGCTTGAACAAGTTGCTTTAGATAACATGTGATCACAAAATCTTATTGTAAGTAGGATGAGCTCATATCCTAATTTTCTAATATAGTCCCAATTTATGGCTATTATTCTAGATTAATTATACTGCATACCTTCTTTCCCTTTCAAAATATTCTAATTTGGTTAGTAAATTGTAATTTCAACCTAACTATGAAGAAATATAACCTATAAAGTTAGAGGAGGATTGAAGGATTGCATAAGGAGATGCAAAGGTAACCAGCCCTGTCTATGGACATCTCAAGGGCAGACTAGTATATAGACATCAGATATAATATATAATTTATCTTTCAAGAATATTGATGAGGTATCCTCTGTATACCTCTGCAGCTATATTCCCCTACCTAATGGCCTGCTTATTTCATTCTCCATACATATTCTCTTTTATGTTCTTCGTGCAGCTTGGTCCATGACCATGGCCCACAAACACACATTCTTCAATTCTTCATGGTTTAAGTGATAGAAATTGAAATCACACTGACTTTGGTAAGCTAAATAATGCTCCCCCCTCCAAGATGTCCATGAATGAACCTATGAATGTGTTATTTTACACGGGATAAGGGACTTGGCAGATATGATTAAGTCAAAGATCATAAGATGGAGAAATTATTCTGGATTATCTGGATGACCCAAAGTAATTACAGACTTTATTAAAAGGAGGCAGAAAGGTCAGAATTTGAGGGAATTGTAAGGATGGAAGCAGAGGTCATAGAGGAGAGAAGATACTACACTACTGGCTTTGGACAGAAGGGAAGGGGCCATGATTCAAGAAAAGTAGGCAGTACCCTGAATAAGGGAAAAGCGAGGAACAGAAAAGCCATGCCGACACCTTGAATTCATCCTAATCAAAGACTTCAGACCTCCAATGCTACAAAGCATTAAGTGCATGGACCAGCCAGTGGCATAATGTCTAAGGCAACTGGGTCCCACATGGCAGACAATACAGCTCAAGTCTGGACCCAGTGGCTTGAGAAACATATCAGGTGTGTGCCTGTGTGTGCCCCAAATCCCAAGAGGAAAATGGAAAAATGATTGCAGTGTGGCCATTCCCCCTTGGGGGGTGCTTTATTACTTTCTCTCTCACTGTTTCTCTCTGGTAAGAGCACAGACCCTATAACGATTTCTTTTTTTGTTTAAAAGATTACATTTGTGTTACTTTTAGCTACTAAGATCTTCATAATTTGTTACAGCAGCATTGGGAAACTAACTAATCTAACTATTTTCAATAGTTTCAGCTGATACATACACATCTGTGAACACCTGATAACTTTAGGCATGAAACTCTGTGAGTGGAATGAATATACTATAAAGTAGCACCTAGTTGAGTCTATATAGTTTACTGTGTTTATTAAATAGGTATTTTTAATTATTTTTTAATTTCAAGAAAGACAGTTTTAGCTTTAATAAAGAAAAACTTAAAAAATGTCAGGACCAGCAGTTAGCGTAATGGCTATGTCGCTGGACTCCCATGTAGTCGACTGCGGTTCACATCCTGGACCCGGTGGCTTAAAACATGCTGGGTGCATGTGCATGTGTGCCCAAGATCCCGAGAGGAGAGCGGAGGAAAAGGGACTGTGGCGTGGCCATCCCCCCTGAGGGGTGATTTCTTGCTTTCTGTCTCTCTGTCTCTCTCTGTCTGTCTGGCGACCACACGTTCCCTATAGCAAAACCTCTCAAAAAAAATGTTAAGAGAACTTTTCTTAAGACTTAAAGCTAGGAAACAGGTTAGGGTTCTGTTCAAATAGTGGGTACATGGACCTGTCAACAACTCAAGAGAAGACAAAGATCCTTAACTCTGGAAAACAAAGCATAGAAGATCAGTAATGTTTTAGTCAAAAGTCATAAATTCCATTTCACTAGTTCAGACTTATATACTTTATCTTCTGTGGGTATTTTATGCTCACATAAGTAAAAATCCATGAACACCTTGTTCAGATATGATTGGATTCAGATGTTCTCACTACGTCACTAAAAAGTTTTCAGATACCTCAGCTGTTCTCTCTGACAGGAATTCCCCACATCGAAGCCTAGAACTTCTACAATGACATTCTTATGACATGTGCAAAAGTCCTCATAATCATTTTAATTGACCATCTGAGGTCTGTTTATTACTGTGCAAGAGGAGGATTCAATATGGTTATTGTGAGTCCTAAGTCATGCGCTCACACCTGAAACTGGAAGGAAATGGGCTCAACCCTCTGAAGTTACATGAGCTAAGAGAAGGAGTAGATCTGGGATACTCAGAGTAATGGAGTGTAACAATGCAGGATGGACCAGGTCTACACAGCCACTGCTTTCTGCCTTGTGACCAACCTTGCACTTCAATAGCAGATTGCTACCTCTAATACACAAATCTTTTATAGCAGATTAAAACTGACATATTTACATATTTAGGATTGTATTTGTATAGTATTGAGAATAGACTTAAATAAGTTGGTAGGTTTAAAGATGAACTGTCAGATTAACCGGGTTGTAGTTTAACCCTTCAAAAGCTGTGGCAAGCTAGGTGGCAATAGGGTCTTGTGTACTTGATTCATTTCTTTAGCTCTCCATAGGGTACCAGTGTGAGGGGATTCAGCCTAGCTACGTGGAGCAGTTATCTGCATGCCTCATTAATTACTCACTGTGAACCGGCTGACACTTGCCTTGAATGCAATGGGCTCTCTGAAAACATTCATGGGGAACAGGAAACATTTTGATCCTGGTTAGGTTGCGTGATGCCTGTTCTATATAATGTTTATGGATTACACATTATCCTCTTTGATGCATACTCAGAAAGCCTTTCTCAAAGTTGCAGAGGAACAGCTCATTTACAGATAAGTAATCTGGCTTGACCTATGACATATAACAGGATCACACATGATAGTAACAAGGTCCGAAAACAATAAAGGTGCTTATCCCAACTGTAGAACTTCAACGATATACTTGAAAGCTTGCAAAATAGTTCACTGTGCCTAGTAAAATGTATAAATAAAGAAGCTCAGCATGACTGAGAAGCACAGCTTGTCTGTGTTCACCTGCATCTTTGCTTCTGTGTCTCTTTCTTTCTCTAAATTTTTCCTTGCAGAACTGAGTCTTGAGGAAGACAGCAACAGACCAGCACCAAGATACAGGCATACAACCCCTATCTTAATGATGCAAATTCTAATGAATGATGGTTTTCATCATTTTCAGAGAAATGTAGCCAGAGACAAACAAACATGACTGAACAAACAGAAAGGAATAAAGCCCAAGTTAATAGCATACCTGGAGGAGCTGGGGTGGAAGAAGTACCAGCTAAGAAAAAAAAAAAAAAGAACTTATTTATTCTTAAATGTAGTTAGATTCTTCATAAATTTTCCCTCTGGAGCCCTTAGAAAAGAAATCATGTAGTTCAAAAGGCTAACTTCCAGAAACATTGATGGAAAGAACATTTCTGGGACTAGACATCCACTTCACCATAGAATAGCTTATGATTAAAAGTAATTTTTGGAGGGATTAGCGGAAGGCAGAGTGGTTATATCATTGGTCTCCTACGTGGCTGACCATGGTTCAAGTCCTGGACCTGGTGGCTTGAAACTCACTCTGAGTGAGTGTGCCCAAGTTTCCAGGAGGATAGTGGAGGAGAAGGGACTATCGTGTGGCCATTCTCTTTGGATGTGATTTCTCACTTTTCCTCTCACTATCTTCTCTCTCTCTCTCTCTCTCTCTCTCTCTCTCTCTCTCTCTCTCTCTCTCTGCGAGTACACATGCCCTAAGGCAAAAACCTATAAATTAATATATAAACAAATAAACAAGCAAAATAATTCTTAGAATTTATGGGATTTCTACTCTAGTAGAGAATACCTTACTGGCTATGGATATTAATGCTATTTAGGTTTTGCTTTAGACAAGAGTAGTAGTTTCATTCCTGTAAAGTGGGGGATGACTTCAATTTAAAAAAATTGAATTCTATTTAAAATGCAGAATGATAACTCAGTCTTTGAAGAAACACTACAGTGACTCGCTGGGAAATTAAAAAGATCTTTTGGATCTGTGAATAATCATTGCTTTGTTGTATTATTTGTATAACTTCAAATTTCCACACTGGCCAAGAGGAGTCAAAGGCTTTCTCTCAGGTCACTGTTGTTCATTAATATTTATGAAATGTTGTTTTAAATGGTAAGTCTTTGTTTCTTTATTGTGACCACCATGTTTCTTTCCTAAAATGTAAGTATTTTCAGTTTGCTTCTCTACTATTGCCATGTTAAATGTTTCATGTAGAAAAAGTGTTATTGTAGATTATTCCTGAGGAAAGCAGAGAAAAAGTGGGGCTAATTAACACACAGCATTATCTCGGTCTGAGAGCAGAACATGAACTCTATTATAATCGCATCAGTAGAAATGACTTGTTTCCAGCTTTGAGCGGAAAAAGAGATGCTCATACCAAGAAAATGCATCAGAGCCACAACTGAGTGATTAGGAACTAACTATATATAGTCAAGTACTAAATTTATTGTCCTTTCCATTATTTGGTTCCAATGGGGAAAAAAGGATTTTTAAGTACAAAAAATTTAAAAAAAAAGATAACTCTTTAAGTAAAGATAATTTATTAGTCAAAGAAATTATTTAGCAAATAACTAGAAGCCAACATTATTTGCAGAGCAAACTTTCAAAACAGAGAAAATCATTTTAGTTTGTTTTATGATTATTTTAGAACTGTGCTACCCTAAGTATCAGATTTCCATGGAAACAGGTCACATTTTCTACCAGCCCATTATGAAAAATGTAAAATATCCATAATAGCATGAAGTTCTAAGCCTGTTCCATTATGCTTTTACACTAAATTCATGGAACTACTGAATTTTTCATTCACTGTGGGCCACAAGCAATCACCAAATTGACATATTAGAAGTACAACATACATCTAGATTGACTGTGAGTCTTCCCTAACCCCACGCCTATGTGACATCCCTTCATACTATGTATCTCTCCTTTAACATACTCATAAGAGCTACAAATACACATTCTGTACCATCAATATTGCATTATTTCTCTCTCTGGCACTAGAACTTAGAGACCTTGTGTTTTGTTAACTTTTGTGAACCCTATCATTCCAGAAACTAACATGGACTGTGAACGCGGATGTAGGACAACATTAATTGCTTCAAGTCAACAGAGAGCTTGGACTCCAGGAGCCCAAGAAGAAGATAGTGTCAAACATAGCACAAGTTTGCTCCATGTCCTAGGACAGGACAATGGACTGAACATTTCAGCCTGGACGCATGGCAGAGCTGGACTCAGGAAGTAAACCATACCAAACCTTTGGGCTATGGGCTCCAAAGAGTCTGATGGCTGCCTAGACTCCAATATTCTTGCAGAATTTAATGATGATGATTCTATGCTTTTTCTTTCAGTTTTTTAATTGACAGGTAAAAATTGTGTGTGTGCTTCTCATATATACACATATATAAATGTGTGTGTGTGTGTGTGTGTGTGTGTGTGTGTAATATATTTGTAATAGGGCATTAGTACTTGCTAGAAAGAGAGAGAAAGATGAGAAAGCATCCCCACAGAGGGGATAACCATGCCACAATCCCTTTTCCTCCCTTTTTCTCCATTCTCTCGGTATTTGGGGCATATAAGCACTCACGTCCAGCATGTTTTTAAAGGCCCCAGGTCTGAGATTCAACTGGACGGTCAGCCATGTGAAATCCGGCTGCCTTATTCAGCATGCCACTTAGCTGGTCTAAAAGTGTATATATTTATGGCATATAATATTATGTTTTAATATGAAGGTCAAAATGTTGCAAAAAAATCTAATTAAAGTACGAGTATATTTCAGAGAAAAACTGAAATCTATGCATAGTTTTTTTTTTTTTCTTTTTTTTTAGTAATAAATATTTCTATACATTCTAACTAATCAGCTACAAATGGGGTTTTCTTCAACCGCCTCCTTAGTCCAATTAATTTGCTAGAGGTTACAGAACTCAGGGAAACACTTTACTTATATTTATCCATAATGGTTATTTTAAAGGATATAAATGAATGGCCAGAAAAAGAACTGGAAGGGTCTCAAGAGCTGAAGTTCCTGTCCCAGGTGAGTGGGGCACACCGTCCTCTCAGCAGGTGGATGTATTAGCCAGCTGGGAAGCTCTTGGAACTCCATTGTTTAGAGATTTTAATGGTGGCTTCATAATGTAAGTACAATACATTTTTAACATCATTTTCAGTCTCTCTCTCCTTTCTGGAGAAAGGGAATGTGGCTGAAAACACCAAACTCAAAACCACGGATAAGTATTTCTGGTGACCACCTCAGACCTAATAGCCCATGAAGAGTCACCACATTAGAACAAAAGATGCCCCTATCATCCAGAAAATTTCATGATATTTCAAAGCTCTATATCACATACTCCTAAAACGCAGGAAATTTCAAAGATCTTAGGATTTCTATGTCAGGAAACAGGGCAGAGACTAAATATTAAAAGATTACCTTAGCACTCATCTCTACACGGACATTAGGAGTTTTATACTACAGGCTAGGGCCAGAGACTAATATGCAGATTTTATATTTTGACCCATTGTCAGATAAAATTTGCAATAGCCTTCTTCCTACCATCCCCTTCATCTTTATAAGGTAAAAAACATTTTTTGAGAGATTTTTGCTATAGTATGCATGTACTCACCAGAAAGACAGAGAGAGAGACAGAAAGTGAGAAAACAACCCACAGGGCATATGACCATGCCTCAATCCCTTCTCCTTCATTCTCTTCCTGGGATTTTGGGCATGCATGCTCTTGCACCTGACATGAATTTCAAGCCATTGAGTCCAAGACTCAGACAATGGTCCACCATGTGGGAGTCTAGTACCTTAACCACCATAACACCTGCTGTAAACATTTATTTTAAGTAAAGGAGATTACTCTTTTTTTTTTTTTTGGAGAGGTTTTTGCTATAGGGCACGTGCGCTCGCCAGACAGACAGAGAGAGATAGAGAGATAGAAAGCGAGAAATCACCCCCCAGAGGGGATGGCCACGCCGCAATCCCTTCTCCTCCATTCTCCTCTCGGGATCTTGGGCACGCACGCACACGCACCCGGCGTGAGTTTAGGCCACCGGGTCCGGGACTCGAACCACGGTCGACTACGTGGGAGTCCAGCGACATAGCCATTACGCTAACTGCTGGTCCCAAGATTACTCTTTATAATGTAGGTAGCTCTCATTCAAACTGAAAGAGCTGTGGACAGAAGTCTGACTACTTTTGCTATTTTCTAAAATCTTTTCAAAAGGGACTGGGGAAGTCATGCCCACAAACATTAACAGACCATTTATTTTCCATTAACAGGATTCTTCCTACATCCTGTCCCTAGCATAGTATCTCTGCGATGTATATTTCAACCAATTACAGTATATTCTTTTGCTTATCTCTTCCCAAGACACAGAACTTCCCTTTTCCTTAAGATGGAGATTAAGCTTTTCTTTAATCTTTTCCCAAGACATAGATCTTCCCTTCCAGTCAGCAACCTAAGAATTGTGGAACCCACCTACAAGCCCCCCGCTTCCACATGTCCTGCCTCTTTGGGCCAGACCAATGGAAAATCTCTTAACTAAATTTTGTCTGTCAATCTCAAAAACAAATAAAAGGAACCCCTGTACCTGATCACCCTGAGAGAAAGGCGTGTCTTGCCTCCTCTCTGGCCTAGGGCACTCTTCTGCTTAGAAATAAACCACATCAACTATTATTGTTACAGAGTTTCTTATTTTCTGTGGACATTCCAATCAGGGAATATATTGAAGGAGTAATTATTTAAAATGTGGTTAGCTTCTAATATATCTAGAGGACTGATTTAACAGAAATATTTATCCAGCAAAATTTATGAGCCCTTTGAGGTTCATTTCCAGTAAACTTGCTTTTGAGCCCACTTCTGCATCCAAATTGATGGCTCATAATTACTTAGCAAAAAAAAAATGGTGCATTTATTTGAGGACACAAACATTGGAGAGCCTTAGTGTGTGTGTTTGTGTGATAGCTTGCAGGTGTGACTGTAAACGCTTAGCTGTACTCTTTCCTCATCGTGTTCATCCTTCCTAATCCCTTTCCTGAACCACCCTGTTTGTAATTTAGGATAGTCTTAATTTCTGAGTACATAGGTGATATATAATGCTTAAGTCCTGCAAAAACGTACCTAATACTGTTAGTCTACTATTTATGTAACAACATATCACTAGAAACAGCACATCTTGGTGGTCCTTTACACTAACACGATGAGATACCCAAGTAAGAAAACAAAGTGTCTCTATTGTCTCCGTCATGCATATACAAATTGGATAGCGTATTGGATGTGAGTAACAATATACCATTTCATTATAAATAAGAAGTGCTTTTAGAAAAGAAAAAGCTGTTATAGGATAATAGCAATAAGTTTCTATTACCTCAAAGTCTTATAGTTAGATTCATGGTTGATTACTTTTTTATGTAATGATTTATAATCTTGCATGCTTATGCTTATATCTGTAAAGCAAGTTTACAAAAACTGAGAATCCATTTGATTTAAAGAAAATGTAAATGCAAGTTTAACTTTCTCTTTAAATAAAATACTACCATGAATGGGTAAGAACTCAAATACACATGCACATGCACATGCACATGCACAATAGGTTTTCTTTAACTCTGTTCATGGAAGACTTACAATTTTCTAAAGCTTGTCTCTCTTCTTCCTACACCTCACTTATAAATATAGTATGTAAGATACTTAGATTCATTCCTCCTCTGTCTCTGCCACTGGACTCCTGATGAATCCTTACATGCTGTCCTAAACTTGTACTTACATATTTATTCTCAATATGTGGACAGATATGGTTAAAAGACTTACTGTACTTACTCAAAAGAAGAAATACTAGAACCAAAAGAGTACTTTCTGTGTAAACAATTACTATTGAATTCTAAGTAAACAGGCCTATACTCTGCTTTACAATTAGGATAAAGAATACACACACACACACACACACACACACGCATATGTATATTTATATACAGAACAAAGATAAAACAAAAAAAAAACTGAGGATTATAAGACCACAGTGAGCATGTCTTGGGCTATATATATGTATGTATGTGTATATATATATATCTCCTTGATATATGTGTTTATATATAAACATATAAAATATACAAAATATATAAACATATAAATTTATATATATAAAACTATACATATAAGATTATAAGACCACAGTGAGAATGTCTGGGACTACTAATTTTATTTACTTACATATATATGTTCTTATATATATAATATATATAAAATTATGTTATATACATAATATACATAAATTATATAACATATATTACCTATATTATATACAGGTTATATATATATATATATATATATATATATATATATATATATGTATATATGTATATATATGTATATATATATATATCACTTGTGTATAGGTATTATATACATATTACATATATTGTATAATTTATATATAATATAGTATATATATGATATGTGTAATATATATGTATATATAACTATATATAAGATTGTAAGACCACAGTGAGCATGTATGGGCTATGAATTTTATATATATATAAATTTATATATATGTGTGTGTGTGTATATATATGTATATATATATAACTAGAGTATATAGAGTTTATATATATATGTAGAGTATATATAATATATAAAATAAATTATATATAATAAAATTATATGTATAATATCTAATATATAAATAATATATAGTATATAGATATATATATATAACAAAATTAGGGTAGAATTCTCACACATATCTCCTCAAGACCTATAAAATCTACCCTATAAATGGCTCTTTATCTTTGCCTGGCCTCTTTCACAGGAGAAAGATGGCTTCCTATTAGGTTCTATTAAGGACAAGATAGAAAGCCAAGATGTCCTCCTTCCATTTATCAGCTGTTGCTATCAATATTGCCCTGGTAATTACGCTTAATCAAGAATAAGTACTTGGTTGTATATCTAGCTGTATTTGTCACTATCGGAACCAACTAAAGATGCACTCTCAGAAGTGTACCAGGTAAGCAGTTTCCTCTTCTGTGGTCTCAACTCTGTGATGGTCCTCTTTCCAGCTCTTGAGTTACCAATATTATTTTGTAATGACTTCAGCTTATAAATTTGACCTCCATATCTACAAAATTCTCCTCTAAACTCTGGGTTGTCAAAAACAACTGGGGAGTACAGTTTCCTCAAACATGTGGACCCTGAGTCCCCTCAACATGGAGATTCTATTAATCAGCCTCATGTTTTGCTTACTCACCTTAAGAGTGGGGGATTCCCACTGCAGTGATTGCCTCTGAATTATCTCAGAATTTTCTTTTGGCTCTTTCATTTCTCTAACAAATATTTAACTAATTTATTTTATTCATTTCCCTTTTTAGTGTGAATTCTGTTTTCCTGACTGCACTCTGATTTTAAAACTATGGTTGTATGAAGAATGGAGGTAAGGACCAGAGCCTCAGAGATGAGATTCTGAGATTAGTTCGGTAATAGCATGGGCTCAGAACACATCGTTAATGGAAATAGTCAAATTGTGTAAAATATTGAAAAGTTTTATTCTAAGCTTAAACGTGAGGACTATAACTGGCACAGTGTGAATGAGCACAATTAAAGTAGCCCCAGACATGCTCACTGTGGTTTTATAATCCTCAGGGGTTTTTTGTTTGGTTTTATGTTTGGTTTTGTTTATTTATTTATTTTTTTTTAGAGAGATTTTTGTTATAGGGCACATGTGATTGCTGGAGAGGCAGAGGGACAGAAGCAAGAAAGCACCTCCAGGGAGAGATGGCCATGCTGCAATCCCTTCTGTTTCATTCTCCTCTCAGGATTTTGGGTACACATGCACATGGTATATTGTGAGTTTTTAGCTGCCAGGTTTGCCACTGGAACAGCAGTCAATTACTTGGGAGTCCAGTGACATAAATATTATGCCATCTGCTGGTCCCTAATCCTCAGGTTTTAAAGGTAAATCCACAAGTTTGGTAGAGGTAAAAGGGATTATACTAGTTGTTTTGGGACAATTATCCTTGGCTACTAGGATCACTAGTAAGGGTGGTGTCAGTCCACTATGGCCAGATGTTTTCATAAAGGTAATGTTTATGGCAGGATACAGAGGTTTATTATAAAAGGCTGTGGTTCTGACAGAGTTGTTTGGATAACAGTTCTTGTTTTCATGCATGCTAGTGTGAAAAAAACACCTTCGCATGACCTTGCTGGCTCATTTTTGTCAGGGTTGATACAAATTGACACAAATGACTACATTTTGAACTTTCACAGTACTGAGCTTCTTTTCAATATGAAATTAGATACTAGAAATCCTTCTCATGCAACAGGCGTATGATTAATTAAATCAGCATCTTGATTTAATTGTAATGAAATGCCTACCTAAGCAAGCGAATAAGGGAAACAACTGTCTACTGCAAATAACTAGTGTGTGTGTGTGTGTGTGTAGTGTATGAGTGCGCATGCACACGCACACATTTATGTGTGAAGGCTACTAACACATATGCCTTATATGCTATAATAATTACAGGAATATAGTGAGAAGCTCAGAGCTCAATTTTTATTTTTTTTTCCAAGAGAATTTTGCTACAGGGTGTGTGCACTCACCAGAGAGACAGAAAGAGTGATATAGAGAGAAAGCAAGAAATCACCCTCTGGGGTGATGGCCATGCTGCACTCCCTTCTCCTCCATTCTCCTCTCAGGGTTTCGGACACGCACACACATGTACCTGGTATAACTTTTAAGATGCCAGGTCTGGGACTCAAACCATAGTCAGTAATGTAACTACTACGCCATCTACTGGTCTCCTCCATGAGCTTTTTACAGTTGCCTATAACATGTACTATGCTGAAAAGTCTCAATTCTTCAAAAAAACTGGTTAGTCCTCCTCAAAACTACAATGACCATCGGAACCAGCAGTTAGAGTAATGGCTATGTCGCTGGACTCCCACGTAGTCAACCGTGGTTCGCGTCCCGGACCCGGTGGCTTAAAACTCACGCTGGGTGCGTGTGCATGCGTGCCCAACATCCCAAGAGGAGAATGGAGGAGAAGGGACTGCGGCATGACCATCCCCCCTGGGGGATGATTTCTCGCTTTCTGTCTCTCTGACTCTCTCTGTCTGCCTGGCGAGCGCATGCGCCCTATAGCGAAAAACCTCTCCAAAAAAAAAAAAAAAAAAAAAAAAACTACAATGACCATAAAAAAGAAGGAAAGTCTAAGAAATGTCGCAGACAAGAGTATCTAAAGGGACATTACTACTAAATGTAACAAGATACCTGGAATGAGATTCTAGGACAGAAAAAAAAATAAGATAAGTAATTAGGATGTCTGGATAAAGCAAAAACTTCAATAAATTAGGCATAAATATTGGTACATAAATTATAACAAATATATCATAGTAAAGCCAAGCATTAATATTAGGAGTAAATGGTACAAATAATATATACTATTATCAGAATTTTTCGCTAAATATAAATGTGTTCTAAAATTAAAGGTATTTAAATGAAAAAGTTTTGAACATCAAAAGGCCTTGGAAGAGAATAAAAAAACACACTACATATTGGGAGAAAATATTTACAAATTCATATGGTAAACTAAGTATTGATATTTAAAATATATAAAGGATTCTCAAAACTCAACAGTTAAAAAAAATCAATCCAATTAGAATATGGGCAGAAGATATGAACAGACATTTTAACAAAGACAAATAAATATAGGAGGCACATAAGCACATGAGAACACATTCAATACCATTAGCTCTAAAGGCAATGAAATCTGAAATCAGGAGATATCTGCACACATACTGAATGGCTAACATTAAAAAACTTCAAATGCTGGCCAAGATGTAAGCAAAGTGGTCATTCATGGATTACAGAGGGGAATATAAAATGGTCTAGCCACTCTGGAAAACAGTTTGGTTAGCTATTATAAAATTACACATACAGTTACTATGCAACTCAACAACTTTACTCTTGGACATTTCTTTCAGAAAATAACATGTTTACACAAAAATTTACATATAAATGTTCAAAGGAAGTTGACTATGCCTATCAGAGAACAAATGAGAAATTCTTATGATGATGGATCCTTTCTGAATCTAAACTGAATCAATATTAATATTCTGTTTAATATAACACCATAGTTTAACAAGAAATTACCTTTCAGGAAAATAAATATACTGCATCTTTTTATTACTTCTTACATCTGCCATGAGTCTATAATTATCTACAAAAAAAAAAAAAAAAAAAAAAAAAAAAAGATTAGGACTGGTTCCATGGCCTAGTGATTAAGGAAGCTGAATCCCACATAGCTATGGGGTTTGGATCCAGGCCCTGGTAGTTGAAAAAACAGTGGGCATGTGTGTGTGTGTGCATGTCTAAAATCTTAACAGCCTCAAGAAATAAAAAACAAGGGTCTGTGAAGTGACCATACTGCACAGAGGGGTGCTTTCTCTCCCCCCCTTTGTTTCTCTTTGGTGAGTAACTGCACCCTTTGGCAGATTAAAAATAAGTAGATAAACAGACAAAAAAAAATCAATTTTAATAAAGGTGACTGTATTCCCAAAACAATTCTTTGCAATTTTTCTTTTATTTCTTCTATAGGGTGTGTGTACTCATCGGAGAGACAGAGAGATAGAGAGTGAGAAATTGGGGTGGGGTGGGGTGTGGGAATAGCTGGGCAACAGTTTCTTCTGCTCCATTATCCTCTTGGGATTCTGGGGAAGCACACACACGTGCCCAGCTTGAGTCTGAAGTCACCAATCCGAGACTCTAACCATGGTCAACTATGTGGGAGTCCAGCAACACAACTGTCACACCATCTGCTGGTTCCCCCAAAACAATTCTTCAATTCTTATATATTCACAAACGTACTCACTGCAAATCACACTTGGTCAATTTTGCCACTTACAGTGGTGCTACATATTAGAAAAGTGAAGGATTCACCAACTTTTCCTTGTGTCTCCTAGTCTAAATTTAACATTCATGTAAGCTTTTGAATGAACTTCATCCACTTACTATGGATTTGCCCAACTGTTAAACATTTTGTCAGTTCCTACTATATTCTTGACATTGGCCAGGCTACAATACAACTTGTAAAATGTCTTTTTCTGTCACATTCTTTGCTGCTTTGCATATCTGTTCATTGTTCTATTGATGCCTTTCTTCCCTTTCACTCCAGACTATATTTATAAACAATCCATCTAACTTCTCTAGAGAGCCTATACATTCTCGGCCGTAAAAATATATATCAACATAAATAACGATGCAGCTATAGAGGAGAGTACTACAGCATGTTATAAAGGCTGTCTGACTTCTACACTTCTGCATCTAGAAGGACCAAAAACTCCAAGCAAGCGAAAATGTACAATTGTCTTATTGGTTTTATGTTTTTGTTTCTGTTTTTTTTTTTTTCCCAGAAAAGTCATTATCTCGTTAATAGTATAGTATTAAATCTAGTAAAGATTATATTTACAGTGCTGCTGTACATATAAAACATATATTCTAAACTAAATAATAATTGGCTCTTGCCTTTGCAATAGTTCTATAAATGCTTCACTGGCCCTTACTGAGGGCATCTTCAAGCATCTTGATTTGCTAAGAGTTGGAAGCAGGGACAACTAGATATCAATTTGCTGTTAACGAATAAAGTGGAATGCCTGGACTGACCTTTACTTATGCAGAGTCTATTTTAATTTAGGGGAAAAAAAAAGAGCAGGCATGGAATGAAAAGAAAAAAGAAAACATGACTTTCTTATTTCCATTGTTCTATCCTGGGAGAATGGAATGAGGAGGTGAGCAGAGCTGCCTGTTCCTCACTAAGGGCTGCTCTGAGGCACTTTGATGTGGAAGCACAGGAAATGGAAATCACAACACTGCAGGCACTGCCCTTCCTCGGAGTGTGTCGCCCTGATTGTGTCTGTATTATTGGGTTGCTTTACATGTTCTTCACATTCCTAGCCAGCCAGCTCATGGAGAAAACTGCCTAGCATTGAGAGGAGTTTGATTATCCATGGACCAGCAGCCCACGGAGTTAACTGGATAAATATCATCCCACTGGGGCAATACATTTTTCTCAGGTTTTCTTTTGTCTCCGCTCCTTTGCAACTTTTCCCTGCCCCTTGCATTCATTTTACTTGTAAATTCACAAAAGCCACCTGAGATCATAGGGATAGGTTTGGAACCTGGAAATCTCAAATATTTTCTTTGAGTGCTCTGCTCACAAACCAGCTGCAAGTGTTATTGTTTTCCGGGGGCGTGGGGGGGGGGTACGGGGGGGGGGGCGCCTATTTCACCTATTCTGCAAGAGCACCCATTGATTTCTAAATACATGCAGAAAAAGACACCACATGCTGGAATGTGCTGGTTAAAAGACTTTGAAGTCAAAATTGTCTAAAATAAAAATTCTGCTCCATCACCCACCGGCTATGTAACCTCATAAAAGCAATAAAAGCCTCACATTTCTCATCTATAAATTTCAACATGGTCCATAAGATGGAATAAAGGTGATATACATAATGAATGTAAAGAAATTATTACAGGAACTGGTCCACAATGTATGTTGAATAGAATATTCTCAAAGATAATCTCAAAGCTAAAATAGGCTTGAAGATCAACTGTTTACTATATAAGGGGACTTCAAAAAGTTTAAGGAGGGCCAGCAGATTAAGGTGGCACAGAGATTAAGACACCTGGATCCCACATGGCTGACTATGTGGTTCAAGTCCTAGACCCAACAGCTTGAAAATCATGCAGGTCATGTGTCCACTTATGCCCTAAATCCCAAGAGGAGAATGAAAGAGAAGGGATTATGGCATGGCCATCCCCAATATCGGATGAGTTTTCACTTTTGCTCTCTCTCTCTCTCTCTGGCAAGCCACATACACCCTATAACAAAAACTGGAAAAAAAATAAAGTTTGAGGAAAAGTAGAATTAAAGTATGAGTTTATTTTGACAATTTTTTAAATTCAGGCAGAGTTTGTTCATAATATACATTTTCTATGAACTTTCTGAAAGAGTCCTTATATTATTCTTTTTTCTTAGAGAGAGATATTTTTGCCGTAGGGAGTGTGCATTCACCAGAGAGACAGAGAGAGAGAAAGTGAGAAATCACTCCCCAGTGGGGTTGGCCATGCCAGAATCCCTTCTCCTACATTCTCCTCCTGGGATTTTTGGGTACACACCACACATATACCCAGTGTGAGTTTCAAGCTGCCAAGTCCAGAATTTGAACTATGGTCAGTTATGTGGGAGTCCAGCTGCTACACCACCTGTTACTTCCCCCCACACCTTGTATTAGTCCTAATGGACACTCACACTTGAAATGTGGATATCTGAAGACTCATAAAATGCTAGGATCTTTTAATTTCTAGCTTCTCATTATGTATTTCTCCTTTGTTATATCTAAGGCTAAACTCTATTTTGGAACATACACTCAAAATGTTGCTTCAGAGACTATTTACATATCTCCACTGGCAAAATTGCACTGCCTCTCAGAGAAACCTTGTCCATACTGAATATTTTTGAGAATGCTTCCTAAAAACCAACCAAATCTGGATCCAGTATATATAATTGATGCTAATTTGACACTTAGGGTCATAATGAAAAAATTTAATTTTACGCAAATTTGTGTATCTCCCTTTTTATTTGAGCCACTTACATCACCACCACTTAGTACATAGAGCTGGTGTAATCTATGTGTATTTGAGTTGTAAAGAAATGAGACATTTCAGTCCTCAGACATGCCAAATGGGGTAGCATGGCACAGTGATTTAGAAGAAAACCTCTTTTGTTTTTAAGTTTATTTATTTATTTTATGAGATAGAAGGAGAGAGATGGAAAGACAAGAAGCATAAGTAGAGTCTTAGCCTGTAATACTTAATCCTGCCCTGTCAGCCAACCAGGATCACAAGCACGTATTTGCTTGCCTGGTGTGTATTGATCAACCAGAAACCAAGTCTGAGCATCCATATGGCTTCTGCCATTATAGAAAACAACTGTTATGTTATCATTGTACAACTACAACTGGGCCTGCTTGCCACAGAGAGAGAGAGAGAGAGAGAGAGAGAGAGAGAGAGAGAGAGAGACAGAAATAGAAAGAGGAAAGCAGCCTTCAATGGGGTGTGATTACACCACAATCTCTTCTCCATTTCTTCATCCTGTAGGAAGCTTGGACATGCATGCACTCATGTACCTAGTGTATTTTTCAAGCCATCAGAGTCAGGATTCAACTTGTGTAGTTGACCATGTGCCATCTGGCTCTCTTAACTATTAGGGCTACAGGGTTGGCATGGAATCTTCCTTTTTTTTTTTTTTTTTGTTTCCGGTTTTTTGCTATAGAGAATGTGTGCTCATTAGGGAGTGAGGGAAGAGAAAGAGAGAGAGAGAGAGAAATCACCCTCTGGAGGTGATGCCCATGCCACAATCCTTTCTTTCTCCTCTTGGGATCATGGACAAGCATACACACATGCCCAGTGTAATTTTCAAGACGCTGAGTCCAGGATTCAAGCCATGCAGTCTATCATGGGGGATCCAGTGCCTTAGCCTCTACACTACTTGCTGGTCTAGAACCTGCCTTTTTCTTTTGTATTTAGAGATTGCTTTTGCTATAGGGTATGTATGTTTGCCAGAGAGGCTGAGAGAGACAGAAAGCTAGAAATCACCCCCTGGGGAGGTGACCACACCACAAGTCCTTCTCCTCCATTCTCCTTTTGAGATTTTAGGCATGCACACATGCCTGGCATGAGTTTTAAGCTACCAGGTCTGGGACTCAAACCATGGTTGACTACGAAGGAGTCCAGAAACATAATCATTATGCCAACATTCAGATTATATTGAATGGGGACATGCAATGCCTCCCTTTCATTGTCTGGCTTGCTTCACTTAGAAGTAAGTCTTCCAAATTTGTCCAGTTTCTATCAAATTCCAGGGTCTGATTGTTTTTTCATAGCTAAGTATTCTATAGTGCACATGTGCACACTTTTTCAATCTATTCATCTGCTCATGGACATTTGGGTTGGTTCCATCTCTAAGCAATTGTGAATAATGCTGCATTAAATATGGATGTGCAATTTTTTTATTTTTCCAACTGAGTGCTTTCCTATCCTTTGCGTAGATCCTCTTGAGTGGAATTTCTGATAGGTGTATTTGTAGGATCTTTGAGGAACCTCTGTGTTATTCTCCAGAGTGACTGTATTAATGACTGGAAAGTATAAAAGCATGGAGAGCAATGACGGTACTGGAGATAGCGGGACAGAAGGGTAGGAAATGGGGATGGCTCAGAGGGAGGGAATCACAGAGAAGAAGAAAAAAGCAAAACGTTTAAGGAACCCAAAATGCAAAGAAATCTGTTGATTATAAAGTTTATGACTGGACCAATATGCACTGTATTCATGATGGAAAAATTCATTTTGGTATGTTGTAATGACACACAGTGATTAAATGCATAAAAATTAGTTAATTAAAATAACAGACAGATACTATAATACCATAAAAAATAAGACTCAGAAATAAATTCAAAACAGGAAGTGCAGAACCAGCAGTTGGCGTAATGGCTCTGTCGCTGGATTCCCACGTAGTCGACTGCGGTTCGAGTCCCGGACCTGGTGGCTTAAACTCACGCCGGGCACGTGTGCGTGCGTGCCCAAGATCCCGAGAGGAGAATGGAGGAGAAGGGATTGTGGCATGGCAATCCCCCCAGGGGGGTGATTTCTCGTTTTCTGTCTCTCTGTCTCTCTCTGTCTCTCTGATGAGCGCGTGCGCCCTGTAGCAAAAATCTCTCCGAAAAAAAAGGAAGTGCAAGGCTTTTTCTTTTTTTTCTTTTCTTTTTTTCAGAGGTTTTTTTTTAAGAGGTTTTTGCTACAGGGTGCATGCACTCACTGGAAAGACAGAGAGAGACAGAGACAGAAAGTGAGAAATTACCCTCTCACGGGATGGCCATGCCACAATCCCTTCTCTTCCATTCTCCTCCCGGTATCTTGGGCACGTACACACACATGCCGGGCATGAGTTTAAGCCACTGGGTCTGGGACTCAAACCACAGTCGATTACATGGGAGTCCAGGGATATAGATATTATGCCAACTTCTGATCCCAGGTACAAGGCTTTTTCTATGTAAATACACAGAACACTGCTAGTTGGCTGAAAAACTTAATGAAGATACCCACCTTCATTGGTGGGAACACTTAATATTATTAAGATAACAATATTTTTCCTAATGATCTAGAGGCTTAATACAATCTCTACCAACATTCCAATTGCACTTTTTTCCTCTCTACAGAAATCGACAAGGAAATCATAAAATTCATGCAGAAATACAAGAAAGCAGACCAGTCAAAACAATCTCCAGAGAAAGAAAAAAATAACTAGGATGGAAGACATATTTGCTTGTTTTAAATCTTACTGTAAACTATAATAATCAAGACTGTATATTACTAGCATAAGAAAAACCTACAGATTAATGAACTGAAATTGAAATTCCATTAAATTTACTATTATATCTACAATTAACTGATTTTTGACAAAGGTGTCAAGAACACTCAATGGGGAAAGAAAAGATTTTTATCAAAGGATGTTAGGACAACTAGATATTGACATGAAAAATAATCCAGATATATCCTTCCCTTACATACAAAAAATAAAAATGAACTCACAGTAAATTAAAAATCTGAATTTAAGTCCTAAAATTATAAAACTCTGAATAAAATATGAGAGTAATAACTGCAACCTTGGATTATGGAATACTTTTTTTTTTTTTCTGACAGGTTTTTGCTATAGGGCACAACCACTGGCTAGAAAGACAGAGACAGAGAGACAGAAAGTGAGAAATCGCCCCCCCATGGGAGATGGCCATGCCGCAATCCCTTCTGCTCCATTCTCCTCTTGGGACCTTGGGCAGGCATGCACACGCACCCAGCATGAATTTAAACCACCGGGTCTGGGACTTGAACCATGGTCAACTATATGGGAGTCCAGTGACATAGCCATTACATCAGCTGCTGGTCCCATGGAATGCTTTTTTATTGTATGACATTAAAAGCACAAGTGACAAAAGTATCGACTAATCAGGACTTATCAAAATTAAAACATTTGTTTGACAAATTATACATCAAGAAAGTGAAAAGGCAATTGAGTAGGAGAAAATATTTATTTGCTGATAGTGAAGTTACTGACAGTGAAGAAAATAAAACCCTTTCAGAATAAAGAGCTCTCAGTCATGAAAAAGAAATTAAAATAGAAATAAAAATGTAACTAACACAACTGAAAATAGAAATCTGGTTAAAAATTAGCAAGTGATTTAAGTAAATCTTTTTCCAGAAGGGACATATAAACTGTGAGTAACCTCATGAAAAGATCTTAGTATCATCAGTTTTTATGAAAATTCAAACCAAAGTGAACCATTTTATAATCACTAGGATTGCTAAAATTGAAAAGGGAGATAAGTGTTGGTAAAAGAAGCAGAAAATGAAACTCTCACATACCATTGGTGAATGTACAAAGTTACAGAGCATTTTAGAAAAGTTTCTCAAAAGGTTAAATATAGAGTTATCTGTATGATCCAGTAATTCCACCCCAGCTATATACCCAGGAGTAGTGAAAAAATTGAATAAAAGCACAAATTTATATAGATGCAAAAAGTTTGAAATCCATGTACAGTTATATACACATTTTCTGTGAATTTTTGAAGACCCCTTGTATAATTGCCTGGAGTGTAAAAACCCTAAATGTCTATAATTTCACAAATAGAGAAACAAAATATCATTATTCATATAGTAGAATATTCTTCTGCAGTAAAATGAATGTACATTATAAAAGTGGGATGGACCTTGGATACATTATCTTATGGGAAGAAGCTAGTAACAAAAGATGGTGCTTCTGATGGTCTGCCATGTGAAATGTTCAGAACAGGTAACCCTGTCGAGACATAAAGTAGATTATTATTTTCTTAGTGACGGGGCAGGAAGGGAGATGATGGAACTGCTAAAGTATAGGGGGATCTTGTGGACTGACAAAAGTAGATTGTGTTTTAAAATTAGCTTGTGGTGACCGTTGCACAATTTTGTGAAATTATGAAAAGGAATGAGTCATACTCTTTAAATTGGAGAATAGTGAATTTTATAGTATATGAATTATCTTTGTACTTTCTACTCTGAGATAGAAAGGCAAGAGTAAAATTTGCATTGCCTGGGACCAGCAGGTGGCTTGTGGTTAAGGCACTGAATATTCCCACATGGCCAACAACAGTTTGAGCCCCGGACCTGGTGGCTTGCTTTCTCACTTTCCTTTTCTCTCTCTCCCTCCCTCTCTCTCTCTCTCTCTCTCTCTCTCTCTCAATCTCTGTGTGTGTGTGTGTGTCTGGTCAAATTAAAATAAATTAATGAATAAATAAAATTAAATAAATAATTATTTTTAAAAATGCACTATCTATATCCATTCTAAAGGAACTCAATTTGTTTCCTCCATTTATATCTGGTATTCTGTTAGATTTCTCATTTCTAATCCGAGGTTCTATGGACTCAGATGTGCCACTGATTGAGATTTATAAAAGAAAGATTAAAAAAGACATGACTGAAAAAAGCAGAAAACAAATGCAAATTTCTCTAAATACTGGAACAATGTCCAGCATGCTCAGCTTAAGCCTTCATTTGGAGTTTTGTATTTCAGAGGGAGTTGCTTCAGCAGCTCCTGCATAAGAGTGTATATGTCTGTGTGCATGTGAACTGTTTCTTTCTGAGTCACGTATAGATACAATTACAAGCCCATTAGACAAGCATTCATTCTTTTTTTTAAAAAAAAATCACTAATTAGTAAAAAACTGCAGAGTATTGAAAATGTGAGATAATTAGGAACAGACTATTTTTGTTTAAAAAAGGCAGTTGATTATGTGAATGTTGAAATATAAGTGATGTCTGGTTGCTTTCCTAACAACTTTTTTTATAACCTCTTTAATAGACTAAATTTGTCTTTAAAACTGGTTCTTTTAAGTCACAGGATTTTTGAAAACACATATGTAATACATTCTATTGTTCATACAAATATAAGGTATTGTCTTGTTTCATTTGACTTGCTAAAATAACATACGCTTAGACTGAGTAACTTATGAACAGTGGAAATTTATTTCCCACAGTTTTGGAAGCTGGAAGGGCCAAGACCAAGGTGACATTAATGTCTGGGGAGGTCATGTTCCTTCAAAGACTTTCTTGCTGTGTTCTCACAAAGAAAAATGGACAAGGGAGCTTTCTGAGTCCTCCTTTAATAAAGGCACTAATCCCCTCCACACCAGCATACTCCTGGCCCTCACCTCCTAATCCCATGGCCAGGACTGTAAATTTATTTTGCCCCAGCCAGTTGAGGTACAGATTCATCTAGAAAAAAACAATAAAAAAATATAAAATACAGAAGTTACTATCCATTAGGAAAAAGTATGTAGGAGAGGTAGGTTCTTAGTGTGAATGAGGAGAAATTTTTAAGAAAATCTTTTTAGATATATTAATTTTAAGATATATGTGCTCATTAGACTGGAGGTGTTACGAAAACAGGCAAATACAATGATCTGAAAGCTTAGAGAGATACCTGGATTGAAAAACATTCTTTGGAAATCATACTTGGGTAGTGATAGAAGCCAAGATATAAACAGTCACTTAGGGAAGATGTGGGGAGTGGCAAAGTCAGAGAAAATACCAACGCCAATGCTCAGAGACCACCATAGCAGAGTGAAAATAATATAGAGGATGGTACATTTTATCTTGGTTACATGGCCAGTAAGTGGTAAATTATATATATATATATATATATATATATATATATATATATATATATATATATATAAAGAATATTCTTTCTGTCTTAAACCAACACTCTTTTCTCTAAACACATAGCATTTTCTGCATCACAAATAATTGTTCCATGCCTCACTAAGTATGCAACAAAGCATAAAGGTTCATGAGAACAGAAAACAAGCAAACAGGAACCCTTAAAGAGTGTGTTCACAGATAAATTGTTCTTTATAACAAGTCTAAATCTTCTGATCTGTTTCCTTTTCTTATTTATATCTTATTGTGACATCTGTGAGTCCTTAGAGACTTCATGTAATCTGAAGCACCAACTTTGGTCCTCTTGTTTTAATTTATGATCAATACACCAAGCCAGAATTATCTCCCAAAGTTGTTCTTCCTTCAGTCAATGACTCTTCTTCAGCCCCTAATTGGTCTTCTTTGTCTGGCATAACCTTTCTGGCCATTCTTACTTATCTCTTCTTTACAAATTACATTCTCTGATACACCCAAACTGATCCTTCCAGTCTACTATTCAAAATTCTGTATCAATAGACTTATTTTTCCAGGTTTTATTCCACTTTTCTGCTTATCTAAATTGCATTTAGTTGAAAGATTCCATCTAGGGACCAGCAGTTAGCGTAATGGCTATGTCACTGGACTCCCACGTGGTTGACCGTGGTTCGAGTCCCAGACCCAGTGGCTTAAACTCACGCTGGGCACGTGTGCTTGTACAAGATCCCGAGAGGAGAATGGAGGAGAAGGGATTGCGGCGTGGCCGTCCCCCCCTGGGGGGGTGATTTCTCGCTTTCTATCTCTGTCTCTCTCTGTCTGTCTGGTGAGCACACGCGCCCTATAGCAAGAACCTCTCCAAAAAAAAGATTCCATCTTAGTATCAGTGCTATGGCCTTTGAAGGAATATTCCTGAGAATCACAACCTGCGCTTCTCTCTGTAAAACTACTTTCTATAATCATCTGACTCAGAATATATTGTTAGATTTATTTTTGAACACACGTTATTACTATGATAATAGGAGGGTAAGAAGGTCACTATGATAGAATTCCCTTTTGGCATAGATAATATACATATATATCAAACACACACAAACACACAAATTTGATGAGCTTTCTGATTAAACAGATTATAGAAAATGAACTAGAACAATGACAAATTAAATATGTTTTATAAATAATCAAAACGCTAAGCATTTATTAAGGCTCTGATGCAGAGACCTTATAGGTAAAATCTCAGGTTTAGGATTGGGACGTGAGTTTCAGTCTAAGACATAATTACAAGAGCAGATATTTGATTGACAGCTTTATATTGCCTCTAATGTGCAAATAAGGCCACCTGTCCCTAGTTATAGGAGGAATCGAGTAATTCAAATAATTAAAATTAAACTGCACTGTACCTTCTTATATGATAGCCTGTTTGAGTCCAGAAACCTCAGGGCCTGTTACAAAGTTTATTCTCTTCAGCCATTTCATACCTGGGGGGTTTTGAGAATGCTCTAATCTCGGCAAACACTCATTAAAATAAAAAGCTGCCTGGAGACCCTGTAGAAGAACTCTGTCAGGAAGCCAATTAGCTTACATCCACCCCGACTCTGTCTGCTCAGTAGTTACTCTAGGGCTACTTCCCTATTCCCTTTTTTATTTTTATAACCTGTAATTAGTTACTGTGCCATATAATTTCCGTAGCCACAGGAAGCTTTTAACTGTAGCATCAGGGGCACCTGGGAAAGAGATTAATTCTAGGGAGATTGTAGGTTGGGTGATTAGAGTAACTCAGGACAGAACATCCCAATTCTCAAAGACTCATCCTTGTTGGGAGGATCAAAGCAAGACTTCCTGCCTGCATATCATACCAATCACTCTCCTTCATGGATGTGTGATCCAGCTGACAGCAGCATGAGCTCCTGAGAAAAAGTGCCACTGTCACACTTAGTTTCTAGATTATAACCAAAAGCTGGTCTTGGTTCTGAAAGAAATAAAACCCTCTTCCCTCCATCAATCAACAGAAAGCAGTTCAGATTAATTTCAAATTATGATAGATAAAAGCATAGTTTGGTAAAACAGTGACATTTGATTTAATTTTATATCTCATTTCCAGCATCTACATCTATCATAGACAGTCAGACAGGCATTCACACACACACACATATACACATGCACACACCACACACACACACACACACCAACGGACACTCTGATGCTCTCTCCACTTCTCAGCTCTTCCATGTAGTCCAGAGTGTCCATGACTCAGTTACTTCTTTCAGGAATATATTCTTTGCTATTCTTCCTTTCACTTCTTACTGAATTCTCACGATTTGCTTAGCACTCAGCTGGGAGCTTTGAAAGATAGTTTGATCAAACTACAAAAGGCTACGTCCCTCCAGAAGTATTCAGTGTAGTAGGAGGATGGTAAGTTTCATATTGGTGGCTGTAAAAGGCAGTGTATGGGTCTTTTTTGTTTAACATCCACCATGAAATCAGTAGCATTATCTCATATTTAAAATAAGCAAATTGAGATTTGGAGAGGTTTAAAAGATATTCATAATTCACAGATTATTTGAACCCAGGGCTTTAGTTTCCAAACTCCATGTCCATTTTCTACTTGAGAGTTTATTAACAGTAGCTGAAATACAAGATAGCCATGCGCATAATTTACAAAAGAGTAAATATGAGAATGGAATGGTTCAAATGTTGTCTTTGTTTGAAACTAAATTCATGGGCCCAGTTCAAAACCTAGAATAAAACTAAAAGTCAACAGATACTTGTTGAGAAAATATTACAGAGAGAAAAAGAGATCCGTGGCCAGAATACAGATCGACTGAAACTATGCATTTAAGGGGCTGCAGGAGACTAGTCCTGAATATCTCCAATCAGAACGGCTTTCAAAAACATAATTTCTCCTTTCTTTATGTGTAGACATTAGGTTATACCAATTATAAAACTACATATGTGGAACACACAAATCACAGTGTAGGACAGACCCAAGTAGGAAGAAAATACTCATTCTTCCTTAGTATGACTATTCCTCTGAACACGCCTATCACTCTGTGTAGAACTGTTGACTTCCTGACAGAGGCCAAAGAAGGGAAAATACGCAGAATAGAAGCAGATAGCAGATAGTATTTTACAAATACACGTAAGGGTAGTTTGCACAATATTATATAAGTAAAAGTATGTCTTCTACTAAGAAGCTGGACTCACACGATTGGTAGGAGATTGTATTCATTAAAATACCTCTTCACAATTGTATCTCATCTTGTTTCCTTGCATTGAAATGTTATTTGAAGAAGATGCCAGCTCTCTTTTTCTACAAGTTAGAACTGCTATTTATCTGTACTACTGATTTGCTTTTTTTCCTTACTATTTTTTAAGTTTTATTTTATAATTTCTTATTTATGTTTAATTATTTTGGGGCACAAAGTGGTTTTTCAAAATATGCATGCAGTGTGTGATAATAAAATTAAAAATATTGCCATATTTATCATCTTCTACAAAGAACACTACACATTACATTATAGTGTGCACTACACAGCTAGAGAAAGAGAGAAAGATTAGCTATGCACTCATTTAGTTTTTACTCTGTGTTGTTGTATCTTTCCATAAACTATTTTCCTTTGACATCACAACTTACTTTTGCAATTAAGGAGTGTATGTTTAAAAATAAATCGTGACAGGGAACCAGCAGTTAGCGTAATGGCTATGTCGCTGGACTCCCACGTAGTCGACTGCAGTTCGCGTCTCGGACCCGGTGGCTTACAACTCACGCCGGGCGCGTGTGCGTGCGTGCCCAAGATCCCGAGAGGAGAATGGAGGAGAAGGGATTGTGGCGTGACCATCCCCCTTGGGGGGTGATTTCTCGCTTTCTGTCTCTATGTCTCTCTCTGTCTGTCTGGCGAGCGCATGCGCCCTATAGCGAAAAAACCTCTCAAATAAATAAATAAATAAATAAATAAATAAATCGTGACAAATTATTTGAGGTCCTACAACCTCACAAACTGCAAGGTCCTTGCTCACAAATCAGTGTCTCTAGCCAGTCTTAATTTCTTTTCCTCTCCAAACCTTAAGTCCCTTTCATACCACAGCATCTCTATACATACGTTTCCTCTCAATGAACCTATCTATATATTTTTCTAGAAAATCTACCCTGATCCTCCTAGAAAACTCCTAGGAATCCTTGAAGCCAGGTGGCCGAGATGTTCCTTGTTTGTGTTTTTATAGCATCTTGTGTGCATGTGTACATATGAATGCTACACTCCTGTTTCTGTGTGTCAAACTACTCAGATGGAATTGTCTCATACAGGGGCCCCTGGCTTAGCATCTCTTAAGAAACATATTTTTCTTTCTAATTGTTTCCAACAAGCATCATTGACATATTTTATAAGTCAGTCTTATTCATGCCCAACTTTAGACTCAAAAACTGGGATCTAACTCACTTGCATTATTTAGACAGAGAAGAAAATATTGTGGGGAGTAGAGTAGAACAGAGTCCCTAAAGGGACATTTGTTTTCTGTTTTCAAAGGAAGAGAAGAGCCAAACAATTAGAGGGGATTAAGTAAAGTGTCAGGGACCTTGGAAAAATAAGAAACTTGACAATCCTTCTATTCAACATCCTCTACCCAAAAACAGGGGCTCCCTGTATGGGGCAGTTTCCCATGGTTTGTTTTGGTTTGGGGTGGGGTATGCATTTATGAAGCTAGGGGCTCTTTGATGAAGTTTTGGGAATTTAGAAAACAAATTAAATCCTACATTTCTTATTGAAGGACTAGGTATTTCCAAGAAAATAACTAGTATTTCTTGAATTCTGTGCCAGACATTGTGCAGACACTACTTGCACATTATCTCACTCCATGATCACTACAAAGCCGTTTGTGACCTTGATTTCACAAGTGGGTAAGAAGTCTTAGAAAGACTACATGGCAGGACTAGCTGTTGGCCTAATGGCTATATCACTGGACTCCTGTGTAGTCAAACTTGGTTCAAGTCCCGGACCCGGTGACTTCAACTCATGCCAGGAACGTGTGTGTGCAGGCCCAAGATCTCAAGAGGAGAATAGAAGAGAAGGGACTGTGGTGTGGCCACCTGTGAGTGGATAATTTCTCACTTTCTGTCTCTGTCTCGCTCTGTCTTTCTGGTGAGCACACGCACCCTATAGCAAAAACTTCTCAAAAAAAAAAAAAAAAAAAAAAAAAAAAAGACAACATGGCAATTTAAAAAAGTTCATGGAAAATGCAATTAAAGCAAAAGTTTATTTTGGTGCCAATATATTTTTAAATCCATGCATAATTATTCTCATAATGCTCATTTTTTGTGAACTTTCTGAAGACAACCTTCTACACATCATGTGACTCTGAGCAGCATGATCTATTTAGTTAAAAGTGGTCAAATGCTTTCACTCTAGGTCTGTGAATATCCAAAGCCCTTCTCAATTTGCTATAGCATGCTATCCCTGGTGCTTGCTATCCCTGTTTTGTGTTTAATTTACATTAACAATTATACCGGGAACCAGTAGTTAGCATAATGGCTATGTCGCTGGACTCCCACGTAGTCGACCACGATTCGTGTCCTGGACCCAGTGGCTTGAGACTCATGCCGGGCGTGTGTGCGTGTGTGCCCAAGATCCCGAGAGAAGAATGGAGGAGAAAGAATTGTGGCGTGACCATCCCTTCTGGGGGGTGATTTCTCGCTGTCTTTATGTCTCTCTCTGTCTGTCTGGCGAGCGCACACACCCTATAGCGAAAACCTCTCCAAAAAAAAAACCCAAAAAAACAATTATACCTAGAAGTTTTTGGTGGTTTTCATTTGATACTGAGGTCTTGTGCTCTTTTCTGCCACTTATAAATTATAAGACAGTTTCTCTCTAGAAACATTATGCAGAAATCAGTAAATATCAGCAAATGTAAGTTTTTTCCCAGGACCGTTACAAGAATTAAGAAACAGTTCTTTTTTTTAATTATTTTATTTAACTTTATTTATTATTTATTATTTATTATTTTGTTTATTTAAATTTGACCAGAGAGGGACAGAGAGAGAGAGAGAGAGAGAGAGAAAGTGAGAAAGCAAGCCGCCAGGTCCAGGACTCGAACCATGGTCAGCCATGTGGGAATCCAGCGCCTTTAACCACCATGCCACCTGCAGGGCCCAAGAATTAAGAAACATAGTTCTGTAGTTCTTTTTTCTTGAGAGATCTTTGCTATAGGCCCTGTGTGCTCACCTGAGAGACAGAAAGTGAGAAATCACTGCCCAGGGGAACGGTCATGGCACAATCCCTTCTCCTTCACTCTCCTCCTGGGATTTTGGGAACACATGCACATGTGCCTGGCTTGAGTTTAAAGCTGCCAGGTCTGAGACTGGAACCGCAGTCAACCACATGGCAGTGTAGTGCCTTAACAGCTAGGCCACCTGCTGGCCCCAAGAAACATAGTTCTTTTTTTTTTAAATTTTTTTAAGAATTATTTTATTTAACTTTATTATTTATTTATTTATTTTTAATTCGACCAGAGAAAGACACACAGAGAGAGAGGAACAGAGAGAGAGAGAACGTGAGAAAGCAAGTCTCCAGGTCTGAGAATCAAACCACAGTCAGCCATGTGGGAGTCCAGCATCTTTAACCACCATGCCACCTGCTGGCCCCGAAACATAGTTCTTGCCTATTGAAAGAGAACGCATGTGAGAAAGAGTGGAAGCTGCCAACTATTCCTCCATTAATAATAACGATGTATGAATATGAAGGGTTGTTTATGTGATCTGTTGCCCATTTATGTGAATTACTGACCATCGGTGGGTGAGTTTCCTAGCAAATTGACTGAGGTGAACATAATATAATTTGACCTCACTGGGCAAAATCAGAAATGGTTAAAGTTCTAATAAAAATGAATCAACGTGAGTTAGATTCTCTCAACACAATTTATGTAAGAGAATAAATATTCTCTAATGTTTTAATTTCCATTGCTGGATTTTGTCCTTAAAATAAACCATATAAATCTGGCCAAAGATAAATGAAATATGTAATAAATTATGCAGACAACTAAGGTTTATAAAATATTTACCTACTTTGAAGTTGTATTTGATATTATCAGATAATAAAGATAAATAAATGTAACATGTCACTACTTCTAGATACCATCTGTACTCACATGACAACACAATTTTATTGAATATTCTCTTACTGGGATTTGATGCAGACCTCCTTTGTCTTACCCAGTTTTTGTTGTTGTTGTCAAAAGGTAATAGTCTCTATTTTTTCTCTTGGCATGCAATAGTCTCTATTGTTTCTCTTGTCTATTTTCAGAATTGTTGCCTGTGCTTTGGGAGTTTTATTTAAGAAATCTTTAAGGATTCCATGTCTCCATGAGTTTCTCCTGTGTTTTGTAGCAGTAGTTTTATAGTTTAAGCTTTTTTAAAAAAAATATTTAATTTTATTTATTCATTAATTTATTTCAATTTGACCAGAGAGAGACACAGAGAGAGAAAGAAAGTGAGACAGAGGGAAAATGAGAAAACAAGCCACCAGGGCCAGGATTTGAACTGTGGTCAGCCATGTCTAGTGCCTTAAACACCATGCCACCTGTTGGTCCCTAGTTTGAGCTTTATATTTGATCTTTGATCCATTTTGAGTTGATTTTTGTTAGTGGTGAGAGATAGGGGTCCAGATTCATGTTTCTGCAGGCAGATATCCAGTTTTTCCAGCACTATTTGCTGAAGAGATTTTCTTTTCCACACTGGACTGCTTTATGCCCTGTCAAAAATCAGTTGACTGTATGTTTTGGGGGTTATTTCTGAGTGTTCTATTCTGTTGCATTGCTCTACATGCTTTTTTTTGTGCCAGTATCATGGTGTTTTTATTATCACAGCTTACTAATTTACTTCCCACCAACACTGTAGGATAGTTCCCTTTCTGTAGCCTCACCAGCACTTATCATTCTTTATATTTTTTGATCTTCGTTATTCTGATTAGAGTTAGGTGGTATCTCATTGTTTGGATTTATGTCCCTTCTCCCTTATAAGGAATGTTGAGCTTTTTTTATTTATTTAATTTTTTTTTGGTCTATTTGTATATCTTCCTTGGAGAGTTGTCTTTTCAGCTTATTTGCCCATCCTTCTTCATTTAATTTAAACTTTTTTTTAAAAGAATTATTTTATTTAACTTTCTTTCCTTCCTTCTTTCTTTTCCTTCCTTCCTTCTTTCTTTCTTTCTCTCTCTCTCTCTCTCTCGCTCTCTCTCTCGCTCTCTCTCTCTTTAAATTTAACCAGGCAGGGACAGAGTGAGAGAGAGAGAGAGAGAGTTAAAATGCAAGCCACCGGGTCTGAGACTTGAACCACCGTCAGCCATGTGGGAGTCCACCACCCTTAACCACAATGCCAACTGCCAATCTTAAACTTTTTAAAATAATAATTTATTTAGCTTTATTATTATTATTATTATTATTATTATTATTATTAAAATTTGGTAAGAGAGGGAGGGAGGAAGGAAAAGTGAGAAAGTAAACCTCCAGGTCCAGGACATGAACCATGGTCATCCATGTGTGAGTACAGTGCCTTAATCACCATGCTAGCTGCTGGCCCTGGCCATCTTTTAATTGGATTGATATATATATATATATATATATATATATATATATATATATATATATATTTTTTTTTTTTTTTTTTTTTTTTTTTGGTGGAGTTGGAGTAAACTCCTTATCAGTCCCCTATCTGAGGCATAGTTTGCAAATACATTCTCTCATTCTGAGGGTTGGCTCTTGCTGTGGAGATGTACAATTAGATGTGAAGAAGAACATTTTTAAAAAGTCAAAATAGGGACAAGCAGTTAGCGTAATGGCTATGTCACTGAACTCCCACGTAGCCGACCTTGATTAAAGTCCCGCACCTGGTGGCTTAAACTCACACCGGGCGCCTGTGCGAGCGTATCCAAGATCCTGAGAGAATGGAGGAAAAGGGATTGTGGATTGCGGCATGGCCATTCCCTAGAGCGGGGGTGATTTCTTGCTTTTTGTCTCTCTCTCTGTCTTTCTGGCGAGTGCACGTGCTCTATAACAAAAATCTCTCAAAAAAAAAAAAAAGTCAAAATAAATAAAGGTTTTGTGAAGAAAAGAAATCTTATAATACTTACTCATGAAAAATAATTGAGACTACAATTTTTTCTTGGTGTGTACAAATTCAGTTTTAGCTCTTTGCTACTGATCTTACCAGTCACTGCTGCTGAGAAATATTCATGGCTGCCCAACAGAATTATCGTGGAGATTAAAAGTACATTCAAAACACATAGCCAGAATTTGAATAGGTTAGTACTGAGGCTAACTCTTGGGTATAAAATAGTAATTTATGAACCGGTAAATGTCCCTTCATACTATTCTGCATCTTTATCTTAATTAGTGCTATTACTATATTGGGCAGCAAAGAAGTTAGCCATACTTAGTAACCAGGAACAATTACTGTATTTTTCTAAGCTTATTTCCTCATTTATAAAAACACCTTGTTCATATGGGCTATTCTGAAAATGTAAAAAGAGAATATATATAAAGAATTTAGAATGTCTGGCATGTAGTAAATGCATAATAATGTTAATATTTAATAGTACGTTACTGGTTTGCAAAAGTATCTGAGCAGATTCTCATTAAGAGTCAGTATCAACTGTGGTACATGTGATTTGATGCTGGACTGGTTTCAGATTCCAGATCCCTTACCCTAAGCTTGATGACTTATGATTTCTACAATATATTTTTAAATAGTGTTTGTCTCTAGGTATACTTTTACACATGCTGGTTTGGAACAACTAAAGCATAGATACTGTCACGCCTCTCCCCCAGTTCCATGATGTCAACAGCACTGTTTCTGAGCCTGGGCCACACACAGACTTATCTTAAACATATACAGCAGTCGTATTACAACACATGGAAGGAAGCCTATTTGACACCATTCCTTGGAGAGCCATTCTGATGCCACCCTTCTGAATCACAGCTCAGAAAGGGAATTGGATTTTAGAAGAGGGATGGAGTAAGGACAGGCAGGAAAATAACAACAAAAGGAAAATACTCTTTCAAGCACCTTCAAATCCCATTTCCTATCATGAATATAGATATATTCATATTCATAAGATGCTCTCTCAAAATGATTAAAGGTTTCATTTATGCAATTAGGGAGGAAAAGATGAATGATGAAGACAACATCAGCTGGCATTTTCTTTCTTTTTTTTTTTTTAAGAGGTTTTTTTTGCTATAGGGCACGTGCATTGGCCAGAAAGACAGAGAGAGAGACAGAGAGATAGAAAGTGAGAAATCACCCCCCCAGGGGGGATGGCCACACCACAATCCCTTCTCCTCCATTCTCCTCTCAGGATCTTGGGCACACACGTACATGTGCCCAGCATGAGTTTAAGCCACCGAGTCTGGGACTCCAACCATGGTGGACTACATAGGAGTTCAGGAACATAGCCATTACGCTAACTGCTGGTCCCTCTTTCTTTTTTTTTAAGAGAGATATTTTGCTATAGGGTGCATGCATTCACCAGAGAGACAGAGAGACAAAAATCAAGAGATCACCCCCCAGGAAGGTGGCCAAACTGCAGTCCTTTCTCCTCCATTCTCCTCTTGGGATTTTAGGCATGTGTGCACATATGTCTGGCATGAGTTTTAAGCCACCCAGTCTGAGACTCAAACTGTGGTCAACTACACAGGAGTCTAGTGACATGATCATTATACTATCTGCTGGTCCTGACATTTTAATTTTTTTTTGAATGTGCAACTAAAAGTGTCTTTTATTAAATGCTTGCTCTTTAGATTCTTATTGACCATTCCTTTTCATGCCACCCCTCTATTACCATTTCTTAATTTATTTCCAAAGATGGAATCTTTGTTACTATTGTTACCATTTCTTTTTTCTTTTTTCTTTTTTTTCTTTTTTTTTTTTTTTGAGAGGTTTTTGCTATAAGGTGCATGTGCTTGCCAGAAAGACAGAAAGAGACAGACAGAAAGTGAGAAATCACTTCCCGGGGGGAGAGGGGGGTGGGGATGGCCACACCTCCATCCCTTCTCCTCTATTCTCCTCTAGGGATCTTGGGTATGCATGCACAGGTGCCACTGGGTCCAGGACTTGAACTGTGGTCGACTACACATGGGAGTCCAGCGACAAAGCTATTACGTCAAGTGCTGGTCCCACCATTTCTTAATTAATTTCCAAAGATGAAATATTTTTCCATTTGGAGTAGCAGAGCCAACTTATGGGACCAAATCTGAGTGTCTGCAGCACAAGTTTTATTCAATGGTCAAAAAATGAAGAAGCAGGAGCTCAGCTCACAAATCTACTTATCACTTGTCTTAAGCTGGGAATTTTAAGATATAGCAAATGGAGTAATGAGGGAAGGGGCTAGCGTAGTAGAGAGGCAAAATATTTAGAATTTTTCCTGGAAAAGTCAGTAACTTTCTGGAATTCCAAAGCCCACCTACTTTTCCTTCTTGTAAGTCATTTCTGGTCCTAGTCATGGAGATTGTGAACTATGTTGTGCTGGTAGCCTTGCCATTTAGCATGCTTACATGGTGCAGTAATAGAATAATGAATTTGAGAGTGAGGCAGCAGTAGTTCAGGCACCATCGCTGTTCCACTGGTTCAGACTGAGTTCCACTGTGGAGGCCTTATCTTAACTACTGGCATGCAACCTATTGTCTTAAAAAAAAAAGAGAGAAGGCAGTGACAGAGAGGGCCTGGGGGCTATTCATGAGCACAAAGACAGTTTTGGGAAGGGACTGGGGTATGGCATAAGCATGTCCTGTATGGTGGTGACACTTTATACTTCATAAAGTTCTTCACAAGGAGTCACCTCCTCTCTGGACTCTTAGTCCAAATGTCTACTCCTCTCTGGACCCTTAGTCCAAATCATTGCAGTCTGATTCCTTTGTCAAATCCAGCCTGCACATTTCAATAATGTGGGTTACTCCCTTGAAACCAATGTTCCTGAGGATACTTCAGGAGAGTTGCCTCTTGAAAGAGACACTAATATTGTTTTTCTAATCTCCTTACCTGAATAATTTCCATTAAGAGTTCTGAAGCAAGAAACCCCGAGCAGGTGTTCTGGGGTTAATCCTGACATAGTAACAAGAAAGATTGCTTACTAGAATGCTTATTTATGTTTCTTTTGTTGTTCTTTCTTTTCTTTTTTTTTAGTGAATCTTGAGACCCTTATTTCATCACTGGCTCTTTAGAGCATAGCATCCACTGGGAATGTTAAAGAGTTGACTGCATTATAAAATTAAATATACCTCCCTTTCGTACATCCCCTCAACCTTTATTAGAGTAGATATGATCACCAGAAACCGGAGCTTCATGGCAAAGTTTACTTTTATTTAAGATATTATGCCAAGGGGACCAGAAGTTGGCATGATGGTTGAGGCACTGGACACTCACACATGGCTGACCATGGTTTGAGTCTTCGACCGGGCGGCTTGCTTTCTCACTTTCTCTCTCTCTCTCTCTCTCTCTCTCTCTCTCTCTCTCTCTCTCTCTCTCTCTCTTTCTCTGATCAAATTAAAATATATAAATGAATAAAATAATTCTTTAAAAATAAAAAAATGATGTGATGCCAAGTGAATCAGTGCTTTGAGTTTCTGTGTGGAATGAAGAACAGAAAGTGAGGTTGGGAAATGGCAGAGTGTGAGAAATGGAGGAAACAAACAACAAAAAAATATATATATACATGAAACTAGAAATGGAAAATTACTGACAAAAACATGTATGATTAAGCCACTATGCAGTCTATTCTGGATGCGAAATCACATTTTATATACTGTAACAATGCTCAGTGAACGAATGTAAATTAATCAATTAAAAATAAAAAAATAATAAAAATATAATAACAATAATCTGTATATTACTTATCAATTAGTCATTTACCCAGTTAATTTTTATATTTTCTTTCAGGGGAGAGATAAAGAGAAGTAAAAGGCACACTGACTGATGACTGACTGACTGACTGACTGCTAAAGTGACAGAAGAGATGAGGTGGTGGAGGCAGGGACCACCTGAAAGCAGCAGTTTACGAAACAACTCATAAAATAAGTCACATTGAAGCCAGCTGAAGCTAAATAAAAGATGCTTGGTTATTAAAGAAAAAGCAATTTCTTCTCAGCATCTACCATGCTTTATATTTTGAAATAAAGTAAAACGATGTTGGTCCTGCATGTTGAATAATAAATATTAGCCTTCTACTTTATTTTACACCTGACAATTTCAAAATTTACTCAACTGGGCTTGACTTTTGCAGGATCTCATTTATAAAGATTAAAAACAAAATATTTTACTGAGGAAATAATTAAAGTCAAAGGAGTTCCTCCTCTAGAAATGTGACAAAATTAGTTCTCGTTCCCCAAAACTTCCCCAGTCCCTTTGTGGTAAGGTCCCTGTCCTTGAATGCCTTTTTTTTTTTCTCTTCCATTCTTCTATACTATGTTAATTTTATTACAACCAACAAAATAAAAATCTAACTCCAGCTATTTTAAACAGAAAAAAAGTAAAAGTAAAATGAATGTAAAGGATATGTCAGAGACACTGAGTCTCTGTTTATCTCTGATGCATACTCTTCTGTAGTATCAAACTAACCCCAGAAAATTTAGCCCTCAATTGCCCTTAAAATTTATGAGGAGACACAAGAAAAGCCCATTTTAATTTCTTGGGACTGTTTGTTTTCTGCAGAATAACTCTTTTAACTCCAATCTCACCCTCGATACCTGATTATAACTCTAATTAGAAAAGTTAACCTTGTGGTTTTCTACTTTCCCCAAATTAGTACACAGTTCTATGCTTTTCTTCTACCTATAGACCTGTCAACACCCTAGTAGGCTTTCCCTAAGATCTCTATCTCTGTTTAACCTTCTAGAATAATCTGTACCACCCAGCTTCATAATTAATCACATACTATTGCATGTTACTTACTAACATTGTACATGCATTCTATTTCCCAATCAGACAATAAATCCATTCACTTCCTCCATCACCCATTCAGCTTGTTCATGTACTGTATACCCATTACAGAATAAACACTTAAGGATTGTAAGAATTTTGTATTTATTGCTTAATATATTAGCTAGAGGAATAAATAATGTTCACAAAAGTTTATCATGATAGGTATGCATATAAGAAAATGCTGAACATTACTGACCACCAGATAAATTGAAATAAAAATCACAATGAGATATCACCTCACTCCTGTTAGAAAGGTTATTACTAAAAAGACAAAAGATGATGAGTGTTAGAGAGAATGTGAAGGAAAGGGAATCCTGTTACACAGTTGTCGGGACTGCACATTAGTTAGTTTGGGCGTTGTGGAGGAGAGTATGAAGGTCCTTCAAAAACTAAAACTAAAATTACCAAATGATCCAGCAATTCTACTCTGGATATATATTCAGAAGAAACGGAATCAATGTGTCCAAGAGATCTCTGCACTTCCATGCTCATTGAAGAATGATTCACAATAGCCGAGATACGGAATTAAGCTAAGTGTCTATCAATGAATGAATTTTAAAAATGTATATACATATATATACACAACAGAATATGATTTAGCCTTAAAAAGGAAATTCTGGGCTCCAGCAGGTGGCATATGGTTACGGTACTGGATTCCCACATGACCAACCATGGTTCAAGTCCTGGACCCCCATAGCTTGAAAATTAAACCTGGTGCATAGGTGCATACCCTAAATCCCAAGAGGAGAATGGAGGAGAAGGGATCATGGCCTAGCAATTCCATATGAAGCTTGATTTCTCACTTTCCTTCTCCCTTTCTCTCTTTGGTGAGTGCACATGTCCAATGCCAAAAAACAAAACAAAGAAAGAAAGAAAGAGAGAGAGAGACAGAAAGAAAGAAAAGAAAGGAAAAAGATTAAAAAGGGAAATTCTGTCATTTGAGACAGAATGGGTGAATCCAAAGGATATTATGTTAAGTAAAATAAGTCAGATTCAGAGGCCAGACTGCTTATGGGTAACAAACAACACTCTGTGAGTCTGACCAGCATGAAGGGTCCATGTTAGTATCCAATCAAAGACCACACTGCATACCCCGGGTCTGCAATTGAAGGTTATCTGCAGCCAGGGTAGATCATAGCATTGAAACCCTCCTGGAAGTTCTCTCTTTCTTCTCACTCATAAAGAAAATAAATATAGTAAACTTAAGGAAAAGAAGGGAAGAATACAGACACAGAAAAACAAAAGCACATGATCTCACTTACATGTGGATTCTAAAAACAACAAATGTCTGGAAGTAGAAAATACGATGATGACCATCAGAGGCCAGGAGTGGGTGGGTAGGAGAATGCAGAGATGCAGACTAAAAGGTGCAAAGTTTAAGCTAGACAGGGGAAATTAAGTTGGTGAGATGTGTTGCATAGTATGGTGACTATGCTATATAATAATGTATTTTGTATTTAACAATTACTAAAAGAATATATTTTAAATATTTTCATGACAAAAGAATGATGAGTATCTGAGATATGTTGCAAAATTTAGCATAATTACTCCATGAAAAGCACATATGGGGAACCAGCAGTTAGTGTAATGGCTATGTCGCTGGACTCCCACGTAGTCGACCGCGGTTTGCGTCCCGGACCCAGTGGCTTAAAACACGCCAGGCGCGTGTGCGTGCGTGCCCAAGATCCCAAGAGGAAAATGGAGGAGAAGGGATTTCGGCGTGACCATCCACCCTGGAGGGTGATTTCTCGCTTTCTGTCTCTACGTCTCTGTCTGTCTGGTGAGCGCACGTGCCCTATAGCGAAAATCTCTCCAAAAAAAAAAAAAAAAAAAAAAAAAAAAAAGCACATATGCTAAAACATCACAGGGGATAGAAGGTGGTGCAGTGATAAATGTGATGTTCTGTGGAGTTGACCCACGCGACAGGTTTGGGTTTTCCTTTACAGACCTCCCTCGGGACTCCAGGCCCATACATGCCCATGATCTAGCGCTGGCCAAGTATCCAGAGAGATTATAGTGTCAGGACACTACTGAAATGCTGTCCCTTTCTCTGTCATTTCTGACTCTTTTTTCCTCTCGGTCTCTCTTGCTTATGGAAGAAATAAGTCAACTTAAAATTATATCACCTTGTACTTCATGAATATACATTGTCAATATTTGTCCTTAAAGATAAAAGTAAAAAACTAGAAACCAAAGTATATATATGTGTGTATGTATTCTTCCCTGAGAATATGGTTCATATCTGTTGCCATTCTTTTTCTAATATATATAATACCAGAGGTGACATGCTCTGGTATGGAATAGGTGCCTCTCACTCAGTCTCACAGCAAGTTTCAGGTTTTTGATTTGGGGAGGTTTGGAGAGGAAGGTTCCATTTTTCTTCTAATTAAATGTTAGAATGACTGTGCACATAAATAGACCCTTTTAAAATTGAATTCACTATCTTAAGAACTTGAAAGATTTTATTAACTTGTTTTAGAATGTATAACTCGAGGTCATAGAGACAGGCCTGGAAGCACATTACGTAAGTACATGCAAGCTATAGAGCACATGCAATTACCTTTCAGTGGGCATCCCTATGAAATCAGCAAAACGGAACAGTTTGGGAAGGAGAGAAGTGACGGGTCATGCAGGATGCCTGGGGAGTTGTCTGAGGGACTCTTTCTGTCCCATGGCATGGGCTATATGCTGAGTTCAGGATGAAAATCCATGCCTCCTAAAATACATATTAAAACAGAAAAAAAGATCATCTTTAGAAAGTCAGCAATGTGATAATTTACTCAGAAAAGTATTGTAGATTGCTGTTAAAGCCATTAGGTGAAAGAAGTTTGAAAATTACTTTTACTTAATAGTGAAAGAAGCACACCATTTCAGATATTACTTAGTAATGATAAAAGAGGAAAAGCTTCTTTCCAAAGTAGATTCTAGGGACCCCCTTAAATAAATGATCCATGTGCCATCATTAATAGTGGGCACACAGGTGTGAGAAGAAAAGAGTAGCATTCCTTCTAACACAGCCTTGCTCAGAATTTTGCCGGAATCTAATAATGGTGAAAAATTAGACAAACCAAGATTGAAGGCCATTCTATAAGATGCTTGGCCTTTACTGTTTAAAAAATGAGTGTGATAAGCTTACTCTAGATTAAAGAGGCATGATAGCTAGATGCAAAGAAGGTATTTGCATACCTTCAAGAACCTGAAAGCCATTGTGTCTCAGAAATAATGGGAGGGAAAATGCTTGCCCCATGCAGTTGTAGTACTGAAAGAAAGATCAAACACTATTTTCTCTGAGATCTGGGATGGGTGAAGAGTGATTACCTTGGACAATCAATGCTACTCTCTCGTGTCCAAATACATCTACCCCTTGAAACACGTCTGGAGTGCCTCGACTTCAGATTTCTCCCATTTTTTCTTGCTCTTCCTCCAGACAGATATCATCCTCTCTCACTTCTTTCAGTTCTTTGCTCAAATAACTTTTTTTGATGTCCCTACTATGTATAACTTCCATAATCTCCATCCTCTATCACCTCTAGTCACCTTCCCTGCTTGACTTTTTCTCCAAAACAATGTTCCCTGTCAAATTTTATATATAATACATATAAAATATGGTTTGTATACATGATACTATACAATGTAAATAGTGTATAATTATCCCCAGATGTGAGCATTGAGATGACAGGAAATTATATCTTTTTTCTAGTTTTGAATTTTGAAGACCCACTGTATCCCAGCATTATGCCACAAGCCTCCTTCCCTGCCTTCCTGGAAATTTCATCTCCATAAATTATATGGGCCTTTTTTACAGTCCCAAAATTGATTCCCAAAGAGCAAATGTAGCTTTTGAAATGTCTTCAGCTCATAGTGGTGACAGAAATTGCCATAATTCTTTCAAGGTGGACATATCCAGGCTTCACAGTAGAAGTTTTACTGTCTTCATTCCTGATTGATTGGGGTAAATTTAACTACTAAAAAATTGGAATTAAAATACAGTCCACACCATTAAAAGTCTGCTAACACAGCATAATCATTTTTTTCTAGAAGTATTTGCATAGGAGAGGCAAAGTCTCTTGATAAGGTATTTATGGAAAGTCCTACTGGATGACAGGGAAAAAACAAGATTAGATATTAAGGTCTCTTAAGACTCTATCTTCTTGCTGTAGCTACATGCTGAGCTAAAAAAAAATCAAAGTCAATTCTCTATTGCTTGTTTAATATTCTGCCACTTAGATAAAAATTTAAATTCTTAGACATATTCAATAGCCCATCCCTACTCCTCCTCTCTTGTTCAGTAAATCCAGCATCACATATGTCTTCTCTCCTGGTAGTTCTATGATAAAAGGAGAAGTCAGAATGTCACTCACAGCCCCTCTGTTTATTTTATGGACGCCCTAGTAAGAACTTGACAGAACACGTCAGCCAGATTCTGATGAGTTCCATAGGTTTCCCTCCCTGCTTGAATGTACACACATAGAATGTCAAACAGTGTTAACAAATATTGATGGAACCAGCCTTGTCCCAAGAGTGAAGAGCCTGAGAAGAGGTGGGGGGCAAGAAAAAGACCACAGATAGAGCTCAGGGTAGATGTCAGTGAACCTTAAAGAAACCTTTCAAGTGCATTAGAGCTCTGAAGCAAATATCAAAACTAATGGAGTGTTTGTAAAGAGATGTGTATTTGCCAGGAGAGCAGGGCAAATGAGGTGTGAAGCCAAGCAGTAAGGCTCTGCAAGTACTAGAGTTTCAAAGCAAAGGGTTAGATAAGGAGAAAAAAAAAAAAAAGTCCACAATACTCCTTTTTGGCAAAGTTTCCAACATGCAAATGTAAGATTAGAGGATAAAAGCATAGATTGAACAATTTTTATTGTCTAACAAACATCCACCTCCCATCCTCCATTCCCATTTCTGATAATATATTCCTATTTTTCTTTTGCTAACCACCCATATTTCACTCAAATAATGTTGAGAGGAAGAGAGATACTGTCCCTTATCAGCTCCAGGAATTGACATGATTCGGCAATGACAAGAAGGGCATCACATGTGATTGATTGAAGGCTAGACATGTGACCCAAGTCAAAACAACTTACTTGAGTCAATGAGATTATTTCATAGATCTTCGTTAGAACCACTGTGAACATGAACATTCTTATGCTTGCTTGTAACTAATAGGATGTAAACTGCAGAGGTCACGATAAAATGAAAGCCAACTTTATAATGGAGCCAAAACAATGCAGAATAAAAAGGTGGAGAGAGACGCCTTTTTCATTATACGTCACTGAGGCTTTGAATTCAGCCTTGTCCTTACTTTTTTATTTTGATGAGTCAAGAAATTTATCTTTTGCTTTAATGAGTTTGCGTTATGTTTCTACAAGCAAATGAGTCTACACTTTTTTTAAAATAATTATTTTATTTAACTTGTATTTATTCATTTGTTTATTTCAATTTTACCAGATAGGGGGAGAGAGAGAGAGAGAGAGAGAGAGAGAGAGAGAGAGAGAGAGAGAGAGAGAGCCACCAGATCCGGGATTCAAACCACGGTTGACCACGTGGGAATCCAGCACCTTTAACCACCAAGCTACCTGCTGGCCCCAAGTCTACACTTCTAACAGCAACTTATGGCTTCTTTCTATCAGTGCCTGAACCTGGAAAGAATGTTTTCCTTCCAAGTTGCTACTTGCTATGTGTGAGAATTTATTTTGAAAGTCCACAATTTCCCATGTAATATAAGATTAGAAAATTCTTTTCTTCTCAGCTGCCTAAAATTATTTCATTTGCCAGCATATCCACATTCTGCATCCTTATCACCTTCCCCCAGAATCTCTGTCTCTGACCTCCAACGACCTCTTCTCAGGATTATGTTTCTTGTCCCCACATTACAGTGCCTCACATTAATGAACTGAGGGCTTGATCTTCCACTTTTCTCAACCACTCAGTCTATGCTTTTACTCCAAAACAAACCTGATAACCTGTAGTCTGGAAACTGACCTCTGCTAAATTCAGGTTCTTTTATGTCTACTTCTCTGCTCACAGAGGGCTTTACTGTCCTTCCATATCCTGGATAAAACTCTCCTCAGTGAAACAAATAACTCACTCTTTCCAACAGATAAAACCTAGGAACAACTTAATAATATAATAACAATATATAACTTAATATAATAACAATAGATACCAGGCATGTTCTGTGTATATTTTCTTCACATGAAAGGCTGTCTTCCTAGGCCAGTTCAGCTGCCATACATAGAATTTTAAATGAATACAATTTAAAAATATTTTTACTAGTATATTGCCTGTAATGCGAAACATATCAAACCTTCAAGGTGCAAGTCATTTTACCTGTTCTTCAGATACACAGTCCAAGGGAAATGCAAAAGGCCTTGGTCTGGTTCCTGTTCATGTGGCTCTTCACATGAAGGATGCCTGACAGCAGGGCAGAGAGGGCAGGAAAGTGAGAGACCCTCTCCTGTACTCTCTCATTCTCCACATGGAGGGGTCATGCAGACCTCACCCACAGGATTAATCTAGATCAGTCTCAGAGCCCATTCAAATCTCTGGCTGGGCAAACAAATTTTATGACTCTCCGGAAATCCCTTTACACAGCACTACATCATGTTTATTTATGGACATAAACTAACATTCCAGTTTCAATTCTACTTCTTGCTTTCTTTCCTGCAGTCAAGTCATATCCTCATATCCAGTCCCTGTAACCTAGCCCTCCCCTGATAACTCAGACACCAGGAGAGCCCAACACTTCCATCAATGCCCTTGTCGGGTTCCCAGGGGCTGAAGTCTGGTTTCTGTGTAGTGGCCTCCACCAGCCCTGCCCACATACTTCTAACAGCCAATAACTCCTCGGTATAATATTTAATAGCAGAACATGGAAGCCAGACCTGCATTCAAACCCTGCTATGCAAAGATTATGGTTTATCTTAGCCTGCTTCATCTGTAAAGTAAGAAATCTTATATAATTTTGAAAGGATTAAAGGTAATAATAAGTACAAAATGTTTGTTATAGTTCCTGGTAGATTTATTCATTAACTAATTTACATATTTATTATGAGCACGGATCATGTTTCAGGAGTGGTTACAGATACTAGAGCACTCAGGTCATGCCTAGTAAATAGTTACCTAAATGATGTTCATTGTTATCATCATGGTGACCCTCACCTAGTACCATTAACATTTCTGTCTATTCATTTTTCCTTTTTTTTTTTCATTCAACATCATTTAAAAGCTTAAGTTCAGCTTTTCCATGTAAAGAAGAGTAAGTCACTGTCCCTTTCCTTGGAAAGAAACGTTTCTGTAGGATACATAGCAAAACATCACTCTCTGTGTCCATCTCAAAGAACAAACAGCATAGATTCAGAGAGTGTGATCAGCAAACACGCTCGAGTCTTTCAGCTTCTTCAGAGTCCACTTCAGCTGCTGAGAATCACTTGAAATGAAGATACTCCCTACCTTACCAGAGAAGTGCTTCTCAAATGACTGGCAAGGCAGGGGCATAAATACTGACTTATTTGGCCAAACATAGGGCAACTCTGATGGAAAATATTGACTCAAGATATCCTTGCCAAGTAAACTAAGATTTAAGGATATGAATTTTAGCATTTATTGCTTTTGCCAATTCTGCTTTCTCTCTCTTCTTTAGGTATTAATCCCTTAAACCTATCATAAACCTCCAAGTGCTTCTCACAATCTGCTTCTGAAGAACACAACACTAGGACCAGTAGTTAGCGTAATGGCTATGTCGCTGGACTCCCATGTAGTTGCCCACAGTTCTAGTCCTGGACCCAGTGTCTTAAACTCATGCTGGGCATGTGTGCATGCATGCCCAAAATCCTGAGAGGAGAATGGAGGAGAAGGGATTGTGGTGTGGCCATCTCCCTTGGGGGATGATTTCTTGCTTTCTGTCTGTCTGTCTCTTTCTGGCAAGCTTACGTGCCCTATAACAACAACAAAAAAAGAAAAAAAGAAAAAAAACCTCTCCAAAATAAAAATAACACAACACTAATAGCTGCTGCTACTGAAGTTTATTGTTTGAGAACACAGGAAATAAAATAAAATTTATTGTAGATTAATCACCACCCTAGCAATCAAACACAATCACTGGCAGTAGAAGAAACAAAGACACCTCCTACAATGAAGTGAAGGATTAGTTGTTGAAATTTTCACCAGCAATGTATTCATGCATATCCTTGAAGAAGAAATAACACTAGTGGGCTCAATGTATCAGAGATTTGAGATATACTGAGGATACAGTAGATATAAGATAAGGGTTTTGGATGACTATTGGTAAGCTATATTTATAGTCTACAGAAAAATAACAAACTTGAGGAAGAGTAGCAGGCAACTGAAAGACAGGGAGCCTCTCTGGCTACATTCAAGCAAGCTCTCTTCTCCTGTAGTGGGTGGATAAAGAAAGAAAAGGACCAAGATCAGACCCTAATAACATGCCTGAGTTTCAATGACAGTAAAACCAAACCAAGACTGGTTAGTATTCTGTACTCAAGACTGTCGTTGGGTAAAACCTGGAATCCAGACACATAGGATAGGAGTATGTGGGTAGATGATCCAAAAAAATGTGGGTATATGATCCCAACTCTCTAGACTCTTATAAACACTTTGAGCCTTCAGAAATGGCACAGGATTCCTTTCAAAAGTTAGTGTTGCCCCAATTCTGGTAGACAATGCAGAAGTCTCTCCCAGAAGACAACCCATGAACCACTCAGGACCTACTACTGGCCACTAAGTCTATAATTAGAATAATATAATGAGAAAGAAGGTCAGAGGTAGGATGAAGTTCAGGATTAAGGTAAAGGCTCATCTAATCCTCATACTCTAAGACTCTAGAGTCACAGGGCCAGTGTCTTCTTAAGCCTGGTTAATATTGAGCGTCCATGTTGCCTGTCTAACCAGGTTATTCTAGAGGATCTTATTTAAGAAAATGGTAGGCATGATGCACCCAAGTCACAGCATAACCCAGCAGGGAGCATACATATCTCAGTAGCAGAGATATAAGCCTGTGCTGGAATGCCCTGTCATGAACACTGGATCAGAATTATTAGGAAGTTTGATCAAAGAAATTGGAACATAAACTTAAATAAGGAAGAATATATTTAAATGGGAACATTCTTCCTAGATCTGAGATTTAATAGCCTGGCTAGGCTCCCCATAGGTAGTGCAAACTCCCTAATAATATAGCTTCTAGAAGTATAGTACTGGTGATAGCCCAGGATGAATGAAGTGGACATACCAAATTTATGGTGGTGGTTGAAAAATAGAAGAAAATAAAAGACAGGAAAACAGGGATGCTGGAATGGGTAAAGGGCACTAGTATGACCAGAAAGTTCAGTGGAGATTGTTTGGAGGCCAAGAAAAGACAGTAATGCGGACTGCTGCAAAACTTGGCTCCCTCATGGTAAAGAAAATAATAATGTCCATTAATAGAGGCCAGATAATGTCATATAATCAACAAAGCCCAGGGTCACAACTAGCGTAGAGACCAACTAAAGTAACTTGGAAACCAGTGGTGCCTAACTCATAGGGAGTTATGAAGAAGCTTAATAAGACTTGACATTCCTGAGACAAAATATATTGGTAATTGACAAGTGTACTCTAATTTTTAACAGCAACGGAAGACAAGGATTAATAACCAGGAGGCTGAAAGTAATTATCCAAATGAACAGTCTTAATTTTTTCCTAGTTTTTAGAGCCCACTGACTAAAGAGGTGGCTGGAGTTCCAGGATGGATATCCTTGAAATAGTTGTGAATTTTACACACTAAGGATTTCTCTAGATCTTCCTCAAAGACATATTAAGGAATGTAATCTGATGTCCTTATACAGGGTCATGGAATTACCCGGATATTTCAGGACTGTTGGGTTTAGGGCTAATATTATTACCCAGGTAACTGAAACATTATCATCTCCTTCTAAGGTAATAAATGAAGTACTGACCAAGGTCTGACTTGAAGTTGGATTACGGATTCCATGTATTCACCCAGTTACTATTTCCCTAAAATATTATGTATGTATGACTTTCTTCAGTCTTTAATGTTTTGCAATTTACCAAGGTCTAACTTGAAATGCATCTCTCAGCTCTGTGAGGCAAAATCAATTGTTGAAAATACCCAGGAAAGGACTAAGATAAAATTAGGTTGTTGGCGGGAACCAGCAGTTAGCGTAATGGCTATGTCGCTGGACTCCCACGTAGTCGACCGCGGTTCGCGTCCTGGACCTGGTGGCTTAGAACTCACGCCGGGTGCGTGTACGTGCGTGCCCAAGATCCTGAGAGGAGAATGGAGGAGAAGGGATTGCGGCGTGACCATCCCCCCTGGGGGGTGATTTCTCGCTTTCTGTCTCTATGTCTCTCTTTGTCTGTCTGGCGAGCGCACGCGCCCTATAGTGAAAAACCTCTCCAAAAAAAAAAAAAAAATTAGGTTGTTGGCAAAGCCATGATGTGTTTTTCTATTTAAAAATGTGTCACGACTTTTCAGACAACCCAATAGTTCGAATCCAAAAAGGCAAGACATAAATTTGAGACTGAGAGAACTGCTTTGTTCATGAACAAACTGAAAACACGAAAATATTAATTATACCAGTGGGAAAGGCACCAAATAGAGACATGTAAAATTCCAAGACACATATTCCACTGTTTTTGAGAGCAGAATCATAAATATGGGAAATATACTGATTCAGGGCATAATTGTTCTCAAGTATTTTTTTTACATCGTAGGTACATGTGTATTTCAATCAAAATCAGTGGTCTATACATTCTCAATTGACTGAAAATTCAGTGCTGACTGTAAGTTTTCCAAGTCTCACAATTAAATACAGAATGCCACATAGTTCTTATAGGAGAAAGCTGATGAAGTTGGGAAAGTCGCGATGTATTTTTCTATGTTTTTCTATGTAAAAATGCATCGTGACTTTTTCTGACAACCCAATACTAAGTTTAGCCTATTTTTTTCAGCATCCAAATTACAACCAGTAATGTGCTGCCTAGTGACTGTGGACTAAATCTTCACAGGTTTTTAAAGCAACTGGATACAAAATGAGAGTCAGAGATGCAGGGTAGACTCTTGTCATGGCTGGAATAACCCAGCAGGGCTGAAGCAAGCATTCTAAGTCTAGTCCATTCTCTATATTTCCTCAGGACCTTATTTTGAAACAAAATCTGAGGCTATGCCTTGCCTACATGCCAAAGATTAATATTGGATACAAAGTGGATAGTCCCAGCATTAAGCATTTTACAGTCTTCATCAGTGACAAAGGTTAAGAGGAATGTGTTTATGTGAGTACAACTATAAGAAAAATATAAAACAAAGATTATATTCCCTCATTAATTTGGGAATGTGCACTTTGGAGAAGGTTTAGTAAAGGATTTAAAGAGAAACAAGCAATACAAAGAGGGATTAATGAATTGACCAATGCTGTGGGCTACCTGTGCTTGATCTCAGAAAAGTATCTGAAGAGTCTTAAGAAATGTATCTTGGAATATTTCACATGAAGAATAGAAAGAGAAATCAAATTAAAAAATAATAATAAAAAAAAAGGAGGGAAACCATTCACCAAATTTCTCCTCCCTCCAATTGCATTGGTCAATTGTTTCAGACATGAAGCAAAGTTCTACAAGTTTTCACATATATAAATCAAGTCCAAGATATTAAGGAATAATATTGTCACAGTTATTGTTAAAAATATAGCAACAGGACTCTAACAAATTGTACAAAAGCGGTATCTGATAGAGACTTTTCTCCCACTTTTTTAGAGTTGTAATTTTCATTAAAGCCTAGGCAGGTTCTTTAAAACTCCATCAAGTCTCATCATTTAAAGGAATTGTCCACTACTATTATGATTTCTTTAGGATTTAAAATTCTTGGACTCACAGTCTAATGATTTAGTTCAAATCCAAATTTTATCTCTGAGCATAATTAACCATGTCATTCAGTCTTAAGACAAAGCTACTATACAAAAAACAGTCAATAAAATAAAATTAATACTGCAGCATGGTAATAAGTTAGGATAAAAAAATTCCCTGTAAAAAAGATGTTAGTCTGACATAAAATTATTCTTTTTTTCCTGGAAAACTGAGTAACAATTTTTTAATTTTTTAATTTAAGGTTTTTGCCATAGGGTGCTTGTACTCGAAGGAGAGTAAGAAATCATCCTCCCAGGGGGATGACCATGCCATAGTCCCTTCTCCTCCATTTTCCTCCTGGGATTTAGGGCAAGCACGCACATGTGCCCAGCATGCATTCAAGTTTCTGGGTCTGGGACTCAAATCACTGCCAGTCATGTGGTAGTCCAGAACCTTTACCACCATGCCACCTGATTTTAAGGACTCATGTAATAATTATAAACCAGAAATAAGACACATATTGAAATATGAAGATAGTCCATGATGGGTTATAAATTTTTTAAGAATTATTTTACTTAACTTTATTTTTTTATTGTTTTAAATTGATTAGAGAGGAATAGAGTGAGAGAGAGAGAGACAGAGAGAGAGAGAAAAAGCAAGCCACCAAGTCCTGGACCAGAACTACAGTCAGTCAGAGCCCAACACCCCCAACCACCACACCACCTGCCAGTCCCAGTGGGTTATAAATTTGTACATCTTTGTATTTTCCACATTTTAAGTGAACTTGAAATGTTTTTGAACTTTTGAATTTAAGATAGAATATTTCTTTTAGTCATAGTGCAGCAATTTTCTCATCAATGTAAGAGTTTAGTACTTTCACTCACTCATGCATCATAAAGCAAGAATTTTTATACTTATTCTAATCAGTCATTTTGCTTATTCCAGAAAGCAAAACTGCTGTGTGCTGCTGATTCCAAAGACAGATTTAAAGTCAGCGTGTACAGGAGCCATCAAAGTTGTGTGGCAGGATTTATACATGGAACTGCTGTTGTCATCATTCCCCTCTGTGGTATGATTAGGTTTACTGACACAGGTAGCAGAATGCTCCTGTGTCCCTTAGAGACCCATGACTTTGCAGAGAGATGGAGAAGCCTGCCACCAGGAACCAGCAATACAGCCATTAGAGCACAATGATTTCCTTACTGCGCCCATGGGGGACCTGCGGGCTGCTCACTTTACATCCTGATTCTTGACTCTCCGACACAGACAGTCATTTGCCGAGTAGCCAGACTATATTTAAAATCAGAAGATAAAGATGAATAAGAATTTCAGACCCAGTTCATTTTGATCCAGTATTTATTTTTCCTGTTCCCTAAAATACACTTAGATGTATACAGAAAATGCATCAGAGAAAGGGAAGAGACGTTTAAAATACTACATTAGTAAATAGGCAAATTCTTGGCAGACTGGCCAAAATTAAAAAATCACGAAGCCCCTAAGACTAAAACTTTCGGAGATATAGTGCTCCAGTTGTCTGAGGAATAGTGTGTCCTAACACCAGGAACCCAGGTTCAAGAACGTGGGAAGAGAAAAGGAGAGAGAAAATCAAGGCTACATTGTCTATGACAGATGGAAAATAAAGGGAAAAAATATCATACTCATCCCTCACAAACGGCAGAAATCATCAATTCATCATAAAACTCTTTCCTCTAAACACTAAGAAAGCCATAAAATTGTTATTGTGGAAACTCTGTGCATATTTTCAAGAATAATTTTATTTGTCAGCTCTGATAACCTAGTACCATAATCTATTACCATAATTAGTGTTATGTCAGATTCCCTAAATATAATGAATCCTAATCTACTGGGACATTTTGAATAAACATCAAAGGGTTATTGTATAAATAACCTAGAATCTTTCCCTCTTGCCATTTTAAAAATACTTCTTGTCTAAGCCTCCATTATTCATTTTGTCATGTCATATAGTAACCTGTGAGTTTATCTTTCCCTGTGGTAATATTATCTCAGCTGAATGCTGTGTTTTATAATTTATATAAAAAACGATTACATGACTTACGGTTTCTGATGTTTATAACAATGTTACGCAGTAAATAATGCTGATATAATTTTTTCCACCCTAAGTAGTAATAGATGAGACTGTAAGAAATGAGAAGGAACTCATTTTATTGTTTTTAGTTACTAGAAAAAATAAACTGAAAAGTTGGAAATCCAACCAGGATACATAGCTTTTATTAAATTTACAAATTCGAAAATCTGCCTCAGACTAATGTTTTAAGAAATGAGCTGATACATGAACTTTGAAAACTTTGAGAACAATGATTTGTCATTTCTTTTCCAAAAATAGTTTCACATCCTATGGCTAAGAAGTTTAAAGAGCATCTTCCTAACTTTCTTAAGAGTTTCAATCTGACTTTGAGAGCTGATCACTATCTAGTTTAATCCATCAGTTCTGCCCTCAGCATTACCGATATACCGAAACTCCAAGAGTAGAGCAACCAGAAAATTACATAATGCTACACCATGGAAAAGGAGATTAGCTTCTGATCCCCAAGACATTTGTTTTTACACTTAAAATTATTTGATTTTTTTCAAGTTGTTTTAAATAGAATGACTGCAAATGCTATTAGGAAATTACTAGGCTTTACTACATCTGTAAGAAGGTTCAACTTGAACATTTTCTTGTGTATTTTTTTGTCATTAAATGTGTCATTCGTCATCACACTAACAAAGTAACCTTAGAAAGTAATCTTAGAAAGGGTCTGTGATCAACATTAATATATTCTGCTGTCATATGAGCGACAGTTTCTTCTAGAAAGAAATGAGTCCAGAACTTCTGATAGGAAAAACAAACAAACAAACAAACAAAATATATATATCTTAAAGTATTTTCCTTAAAGTAGATAAATATTTTAAAAGGAAAAAAACAGTTAAATCTAATAGAACGACGAAGGAGACTTACAACACTGTCCTCCTGCTGCAATGGAAATAGAGTTGTGATGACAGAGATAGATAGGTAGAAATGCCTCCCATAATTTTATTTTTTAAAATATGGAAATATGAAGTGGGCATCAGTTGTATGTCTTCTATTGTGCTCAGACTTATACTATCCTATGAGACTTTCACAACTGTGATGCAGTAACTTTAGAGGTTACTCTGTAAGACAAGTGTTTCTAGGTAGCACATTATTTTGCCTTATTAATTTAATTATGAAATGACCTTACAATTTCCAAGATGCAAAATAAAAGTGACATCAGTATGGCAATTTATAGAGTCCTGGGTTCAGCATAGAGAGACTACAGAAATTCAGTAGCAGGTGGAGCTAAAGACAAAAAAATAAATAAATAAATAAGAATAAATTTATCATAATTAAATAGAAAATTTTAGAATTTAATTTGAAAAATACAAATTCATAAGTTCAATATAGAAGAGTTATGATATAAGATGAGCAATTGGTTTTGTAGCAAATCCCCTAAAAATGGTTGATCTCTTACTGATTATCACCTTGGAGTCTGATCATCATCATAATAATAATTATCTAAGATTTTGGCATTATTAGCCTCATCATTCCCCTGTGCCAAAAAGGGTGCTGGGCACTGTATATATCTTCTTTAGCCTTACAATTTTCTTATCAGATAAATATTGTGAGCCTCATTTCCTACCCAGGGATTTTTTTTTAAATTTTAAATATTTTATATATTATAAAAATACATTATATTTTCTTTCTTCTTCTTTTTATTTTTCTATTTATAGTTTTTGTCCCAAAGTGTGTGCACTTGCCAGAGAGAGAGATTGAGAGGGAAAGTGAGAAATCACTTCCCCAGGGGAATGACTACACTGCAATCCCTTCTCCTCATTTCTCCTGAGATCTCAGGCACAGATGACCACATGCCTGGTGTAATTTTCAAGCTGCCAGATCTGGAACTTGAACCACATTCAACCACATAAGAGTCCAGGACCTTATCCAATATACCACCTGCTGGACCCCATGGCTAAGATTTGAACCCAGGTCTGTGGATGGTAAAGTCCCTGTTCTGAAGTCACTACTACACTGTCCCCCCAAAAGGACTATCAAGAGAATGTGCTCTGGACATTTCAGATGACTTTGGGAACAAAGTAGATGTAACAACCAGCAAGGGACAGCAAAAATAAGAAAGGGGTGTGAAAACTGGCCTATGCTCAAAACAAATTAAAAATTTCATAATAAACTTTTAACTTTTTTTAAAAAAAATTTACTTGTGGACTCAAATGCTCGTTAGAGAAAGACAGAGAGAGAAGAGGAAAGTAAGAAAGTATCCCCCATGGGGCATGGTCACATAGAAATACCTTCTCTTCTATTTCTCCTTTCAGGATTTTGGGCCTGCACACCCATCTGTCCAGTGTTTGTTTCAAGTGGTTTGGTGTGGCTCCTGAACCACACAGTCAGCCATGTGAGACCCAGCTGCCCTAGCCACCCCAAACCTGCTGGCTCTAAAGTATTTTTTTTTTTTTTAAGATGAATGATATGTCTAGAGAAAATGACTTTGGGATTTTTATCAGTAGTCGTCATATAAACATAGAGCTGTGTGTGAACTGATACTGCTCTGGGATCCAGAAAAAAGGATTGATGGTCCATTGCTACAGAGAAGCACGCTTTGCCTCAGTGCAAAGAAGCAATTATTTCAGATGTCATACCATATAATGAGTAGCTTTGCAAAAGCATAAATTCTCTATCACTGGCTTGAAATAACTCAAGAAAGCACATTATTAAGGCTCAGAAAGAGATGACAACAAGGAGTTCCTCTATTCATCTAATTATGCACTCCTGTTACTCAACTCACCAAATCAAGGTTCTAGACAATGATGAATTTTATCACTATACATTGAGATAACAATCATTCATTCAAGGCTCTGTCAATTAGTGTTGAATTAACTGATCTCTTTTTTGCAACTATCTTTATCCATCTTTATTTAGCTCCTCTTTAAATAATGTTTTCATGGGACCAGCAGATGGTGTAATGATTACATCGTTGGACTCTTCCATGGCCAATCATGGTTCAAGTCCCAGACTCTGACTTGAAACTCACACTGGGCATGTGTGTGTATGTGCCTCAAAATCCCAAGAGGAGAATGAAGGAGAAGGGTTTGCAATTTGGTCCTTCCTCCTGGAGGGGTGGTGATTTTTCACTGTCTCTCTGTCTCTCTAGCAAGCACATGAAACCTACAGCAAAAGTATTTCTAAAAAATTAATAAATAATATCTTCAGTAGAGTAGCTAGACTAGTGTTCACCTTTAATAATTTAGCCTTGCTTTTCCTCTACATACATTCTCACTTCAATGATGTGAAAGAAAATTTTTAATCTTCTCATTATTATTTTATTTTTGTGTAAATTTATTGGAAACTTCTAGAGTGAAATTTACACAAGTGACTCAACTACCAAAATGCCAATTTTACGCATTAGAGACTGAATACAGAACCAATTCCCCACAATTTACCACTCTACCAGGTAAGTCTCTTAGCTACCCTAAGGAAAGCTATTATTACAATCACTTTTTCTCCACACCACTTTCATTCCCATCTCTGTCCAAGTGAACATTGGTTTTGGAATTCTACCCAATTTTCATAATGAGAATTTTTGGATTCTCACTGAAACTCCTCTTCTCTTCTACTCCCTCCAGAACACAAATGATTAATAATTAAATAACCAATAATCAATCATTAAGTTATTTTTTTTTTGTCTTCAAGTTTATGTGGGGCAAGAATATTTATTTTCTTAGTGCTTAATTCAGTATCTGACACTAGTGAATTTCCCAATGATTGTTGGGTTGATTGGACAAATATCTGTACTATATTACCTTTTAAATTCTATAAAATGGGTTCTAACTTTGAGAGCTAACACACTCAGTAACTTAAAAAAATAAGAATGACAGGACATGTCCACTTCAGAGTGAAGCACTTTCTGGCCGCCCAAAAAAGTTAAAGTATAGAAAAGTATACATTGTAGCTAAGCACTCTACCAACTAAACTGATATTCTGTAGCATCAAATATCATTCTTTCATGAGGATTATTTGTTTAATTGAGAAGAATAAATAATAAACAAATAAATAACTGCATTAGGAGCAGCAGGTGGCTAAGTGGTTAAGGGACTAGATTCTCACATGGTTGACTACTGTTTGAGTCCTTGTCCTGGTGGCCTGAAACTAACACCACTAACACCAGGTGTGTGTGCATGTGTGACCAAAATTCCAAAAGGAAAATGGAGAAGGGATTGTGTTGTGTGGTCATCCCCCCAGGGGGTGATTCTTCACTTTCTCTCTCTCTCTGTCTCTGTCTCTCTGGTGGTGGATGCACTCATCCTATGACAAAAAAAAAGAAAACTCAAAATAAATAAATAAATAACTGTGTTGATGCAATAGTCCATGGTGTTAAATTAGAGGCCATGATCTCTGACCAAAGTGAGTAACTGGCCAAGACTACATTAGGAAACTTGAGCCCTTCTAAGGAAATTTCCAACAGACATGGCTTCATAATCAGTGAACACATAGGTCTCAAATGACAGAGCAATAGGTCAGTGCCTCGCAGTTCTCTGAGATTCCCTTGGACATGGAAAAACATATCGAAAATCTATGTAGGTGGAAAAGGCCTACAAATGGGCAGCATTAGCAGAGACAGAAAACAAAAATGGCATTAAGATAGAATTTTGTAGGACCATCATTTAAATAATGCTCTCCTGATATGGACTATAAAGGAGATGACCATTACAAAGCCCTCAGTGATACGGTCTCAACTTATAAATAGACCTGTGTCTCTACACTATTCTCAGACAATAACACAGTTAAATAAATCAATCAACAAAGCCAATAGTCATTTCACTAAATATTTTGTTTGTAAAATTATGATGATACTTATTGACTTTGTCCAAAATATGCTATTTTATTAGATATCCTTGATTTGCAGAACCCATTTCTTCCCCAATGTCAACCCCTGTCACTGGAGTGGAACTAACCACTAGGGATGGATATGTGACTCCAGCCATCTCAACAGAGTGTTCACATGTGGACATGTGACCTAATTTGGGTGGATAAAATCTTAACCAACAGTTGAGCCATTAAAAAAAAAAAAAAAATCAAAACTGTCTTATTGCTGGGGTTAAGCAGGTGTGATTTAGTAGAGGTAGCGTTGACAGTTTTTCTTCTGAGTGTGAAGAGCTTGCTTGAGGAATAAATTAACATTGGGGAAGCAAGGTGAGAGAAAGAATAGGAAGTATTTCCAATTATATTGTTTTTTGTTATGCCTAAAACATGAGCCACTTTTTTTTTTCTATTTAACCCAGTCGTACTTAGTTTTATTTTACTTGCAACCTAAAGATTCTTGAATAAACAAGCATACCTTATGTCCTTTTGTTGTATTTGAATCAGTGAGAGAATAAGAGGACATCCAGTTTTAGCCAAATTAAAGGAGCATTTATTAGCTGGCAACTGCAAGAGGACTTGAATCACTCCAGAACCTCACAGCCCTGAAGCAGGGAGGAGGAAGGTTTATAAAGGCAAAACCACAAAGGTTGGGGAGAGGGAACCCACAAACTGAAAAAGAACTACAAGCCTTGAATTATGCCAGAGCAATTTACAAAGTATCAGGAAGGACAGTAACAGTTGACTGCTGCTGATAAATACTCAGGAAGACAGGGAAGGACGGCATTGTTTATTTGCTGGTGATAGGCATTCAGTGAGGAATTTTAGGAGGCACAGGTCAGGTTACAGGGAGAGGGAAATGGTGGCAGAATCATGTCAAAAGGGAGGTGCTCACGCTTCACTTTCTCTAGAGCTGTGCTCACTATACCCTACCTACAAGTAAGCTTTCTGTGTACCTTTTCCTCAAGTCCCTGATCAAGGGTCACTTCCTCTGAGACATCTCTTTCCAAACTAAAGAACAAAGATGTCCAATGCTCCTGACTCCCCGCACCCTTAGTGATCCAGCGTCTCAGAGCACTTACCCTGGGTTCCAAGGTTTTAGAGCCAGTCTTTTGTAATTCAGATATCAAGGAGAAATCCCACCCACAACTCTACACATCCTCCTCACCAACCCCTTCTCATCCTGTTCAGAAATCTATACTAACATGATGTGAGCTACTGAAGACACAGGAAGACAAGGACTTAAAGTCACACCCCTTCCAAGATTTCTGCAAGTCAGGGACTTAATTGCTCCTAAACCCCTCAGCTTCTGTGTTGACCTGGACATGGTGCTTCTGTTTATCTCTTTTTTGAAGTCCTTGTTTATTTTTTATCAGATTGCCCAGATGTGTCAGGAACTTGGAAGTTAACATACAACGTGCTCATCATCAGGAGAGAGTCTGCCATAGGGTAGAGTTTCTACCATCTTACAGGCGGCCCCTTTGCTCTGCTCTCCCTCATCTTCCTCGCTTTTTTCATAAGCAAAATAAACCCTGTTTATTTATCCAATATTCTCAGTTTAGGGAACATCTTTTGTGTTTTTTTCTAACCCCACATATAGCACAAGTGCTTGTCAAATGCCTGGCTTAAATCAATACTTTGCTCTCCCTAGGAGAAATTCCAGTATACACAATTAACTCCACTTCACTACTGTTTAAGCATGTGTCATTTTTCTAACTTGCCTCTAAGACCTTTATAAACAATTCAGTAAAGGGGTAAAGGGCCCAGCTTTATAAATGACTTCAAGCTCAGGGCTTGAATCCTGGTTCTCTGCTTTCAGATTGTGCTGTCTTCAGCAAGTGACTCAAGATTTCTTTTTTTTGGAAAGGTTGTATTTTTTTTTTTTCTTTTTTTGCTATAGGGCAAGTGCGCTTGCCAGACAGACAGAGAGAGACAGAAAGCGAGAAATCACCCCCAAGGGGAATGGCCATGCCACAATCCCTCCTCCTCCATCCTCCTCTCGAGATCTTGGGCATGCACACACACGTGCCCGGCGTGAGTTTTAAGCCACCGGGTCCGGGACTTGAACCGCAGTCGACTACGTGGGAGTCTAGCGACATAGCCATTACACTAACCGCTGGTCCCCAGTTACTCAAGATTTCTAACTCTAGGATTCTCTATCTTCTAAGACCATGAAATATCTCAAAGATGGAATAAAGCACATCGAATGCCTTACACATAGTAGGACTTACATATATGTTATGTTATTTTTCTAATTTATCTGTAGTATACATTTAGCACTTACTGCTTGGCACAATGAGTTTTGGAATAAATAAGGCATAGTATAGTGATACTGGTGTTCTGGGATTATGACACCTGACTACACTGTAGGCTCCCACATACACTGTGACCCTGAGAGGCTCCCAAGAATGATCCATTATTTTTTAAACTTTGTAGGTGCTCTCTCCTGGCATGAAGGATACTGCTTAGTTGCTTTAAATTTGGTATTTTATGGTCTTTGCCAAAAGCTGTAATTCTCAAATATAAATGAGAATATCAAAATAGAAAGTGATGTGTATGTGTGTGTGTGTGTGTGTGTGTGTGTGTGTACATGGATGTGGATTAAGAGGGTGATAGTGTTTTTCTGGGAAAATCTTTAAAATATAAAAAAATGCATACTTTTTATAAGTGCATCTGCAAGAACTATTACCTATCCCATTACCCAGTGACATTCCTTGGTATTGCCAAAGACATCATAATTAACATTAGTGCCCGGAAGGGCAGGTGGCCCATCTCTGATTCTTACAGTTCCATTGGGTATGCCAAATTCAATCGGGCCCCCAAATGCAATCTTCACTATATTTATTGAATGGAAAGAGCACGGTGGCAGGCACAGTCAAAGATGGAGTTGAAGAAATAAAGTGCTACTACAAGCTGGGGCCCAATATCACAGATTGATCTGGAACACTGTAATCAAATAGTGTTTTCTTTTACTTTCGTGAAAAGACGGTGTCAAAAATAAGAATTATATGCACCAAGTGAGGTTTGCATTCTTTAAAAAAATACTTTAAAAGGCAATTGTTGTTAAATTAATTAACTCAATTTAAGAAATTTACATTCTGGGGCCAGCAAATGTAGTGGTTATGTCACTCGACTCCCACAAGGCTGACCAAGACTCAAGACCTGAACCAGGTGGCTTGAAACTCATGATGGGTGCACGTGCATGCAGGCTCATGTGTGCTCAAGATTTGGGGAGGAGAATGAAGGAGAAGGGATTGTAGCATGGCCATCCCTCCAGGGGTTATTTCTCACTCCCCCTCTCCCCCATCTGTCTCATCAGTGAGCCCACGTGCTCCAAGGCAAAAACCTCTTCAATAAAGAAAAGAAATTTACATTTCATTGAAATTGCTCATAAAAAGAAAGAACATTTTTTTTTTTGAGAGGTTTTTCGCTATAGGGCACGTGCGCTCGCCAGACAGACAGAGAGAGACAGAGAGACAGAAAGCAGGAAATCACCCCCCAGGGAGGATGGCCACGCCGCAACCCCTTCTCCTCCATTCTCCTCTCGGGATCTTGGGCACGCACGCACACGCACCCGGCGTGAGTTTAAGCCGCCGGGTCCGGGACTCGAACCGCGGTCGACTACGTGGGAGTCCAGCGACATAGACATTACGCTAACTGCTGGTCCCAAGAAAGAACATTTTTAAAGAGATTTTTGCCTTAGGGTCCGTGTGCTGGCCTGAGAGAGACAGAGACAGAGAGAGCCAGAGATAGTGAAAGGGAAAGTGAGAAATCACCTCCCGGAGGGATGGCGATGCCACAATCCCTTCTCCATTCTCCTCCAGGGATCCTAGACATGCACGCACACATGCCTGGAATCAATTTTAAGCTCCCGGTCCAGAATTCAAATCACAGTCGGCCATGTGGGGGTCCAGTGATAACACTGCTATGCCGTCTGCTGGCCCCAAGCAATGAATATTTGTACAAAATGCAAAGAGAAGTCTTTCTCCCACTATTTCTCCTTCTGTGTTCTCCTTTGTTAAATACACACACATATATGGATGGGAGGAAGGAAAGAAGGAATGAAGAAGGAGAAAAGGAAGTTAAAAAAAAGGAGGGAGGGAAAAGGAAGGAAAGAAGAAGGAGGGAGGAAAAAACGACATTTCCAGTTGCTATAGCCTGATCATAAAAATGCCCCAATGTTCCATGCATCTTGTATGCTTATCCTTTGCCATGTGATTCTGCCATATTTCCTATTGAGCACTAACATTAATTACATCCCACTGCATATTGGGATTGCCTTCTCGATTTGCTTGGACTAATAAACTGAGGTGAAAGTTCCTCTTCTACGGACCAGCAGTTAGCGTAATGGCTATGTCCCTGGACTCCCACGTAGTCGACCGCAGTTCGAGTCCTGGACCCAGTGGCTTAAACTCACGCTGGGTGCGTGTGCATGCGTGCCCAAGATCCCAAGAGGAGAATGGAGGAGAAGGGATTGTGGTGTGGCCATCCGCCCTGGGGGGGGTGATTTCTCGCTTTCTGTCTCTCTGTCTCTGTCTGGCGAGCGCACGTGCCCTATAGCAAAAAAAAAAAAAAAAAAAAAAAAAAAAAAAAAAAAAAAAAGAAAGAAAAAAAACTCTCTAAAAAAAAAGGTCCCCTTCTAGCCAAAGTTACAAAAAAGGTCAGTTAGGGGACCGGCAGTTAGCGCATTGGCTATGTCGCTGGACTCCCATGTAGTCGACCACGGTTCAAGTCTCAGACCTAGTAGCTTAAACTCATGCTGGGTGAGTGTGCGTGCGTGCCCAAGATCCCGAGAGGAGAATGGAGGAGGAGGGATTGTGGCATGGCCAACCCCCCCCCGGGGGGTGATTTCTTACCTTCTTTCTCTCTGTCTCTGTCTTTCTGGTGAGCGCACGCGCCCTATAGCAAAAACCTCTCCAAAAAAAGAAAAGAAAAAAAAAAGATTAGTTCACACTATATAACATATCATTCCATAACTTCACGGCCTAAAACAATTAGCATTTTTTTATTGCTCAGAAATTCATCTAAGGATTAGATGAGTGGTTCTGGTGACCTGGGCCATGAGTAGCTGATCTAGGCAGGGCTCGTTTTCCATTTAGCAGGCAGACACAGCCTTTCACATGGTAGTGTCAGGTTTTCAAAACAGCTAGCAGGTATGTGACAGATCTCTTAATCCTTGGATTTGGAACTAGCGCAGTGGCAAGTTTACTCATTCTGTATTCTAACACAAAAGGTCAGTCTAGATTCAAGTGGCATGGATAGTTGTTTTTTTTGTTTGTTTTTGTATTTTTTTTTTAAGAGAGATTTTGTTGGAGAATGCATGCGCTCACTGGAGAGACAAAGAGACAGAAAGCAAGAAATCATCCCCCAGGGGGGATGACCACAACACTGTCCCTTTTCCTCCAGTCTCCTCTTGGGATTTTGGGAATGCAAGCACATGCGCCCAGCATGAGTTTTAAGATACAGGTGTTATAGTCTAATCAGTAAGAAATACGAGGACATCCAGACATAGCCAAATTTATCGGAATTTTATTGATTAATAAACTGGCTACTGCAGGAGGACTCGTGTCTCTCAAAATCCCCGCAGACCTGAGCACAGGGAGAAGGGTGCTTATAAAGGCAAAAATCACAAATTTTCTGGGGTGATGTGGTGATCACAAGAACAAACAGCAGCAGGCTTGAAAGGGTAGGGGCTTAGTGTTTTACAATGTAAAAGCAAAAGCAAATTACAGAAGCAAAACAAGCAGATTAATCTTTTCTAAGGGGATGTTCCATCCCTACCTAAACACAATGGTATCTTAATGGTCTTCATGGTTTAAGGCAAGGGGTCTGGTGACTGATGATTACAACTCTAAGGAATATCTTAGGGTAGGGAGTTTCCGGTTATTTAGCAAAGATAGTAGGAGTGTTAATCACTCTGTTTACTCTTGGCAAAAGGAGAAAGCACAATATAGAGAGAATTTCAAAATGGATGTCTACTTCACCATGTCTGGGACTTAAGCCCTGGTCAACTCTTGGTTAGGCCAGCAATGGACCCATTATGCTATCTGCTGGCCGCTAGAGTCAACTTTTTAAGGGAGGACATTCAAATTCACATTTTAATAGGGGTAGATAAGAATAGATAGATAACTGAGACCAATGTTAAAACTAATCCAACAGAAGAGACTTTAAACACTGGCTTTCCCTTTTGAATTCTTACATTTAACAAGAGAGCAAATCTCGCTTGCCTCCTAGTGATATGAGACTCATGGCCCATCATTGGAGTCAGCCCAGCCTAGGTCCAACCAACTTTCAGACTCGTGAGTAAGATTATCCTTGACCAGCCAGTCTCTCCAGGTGACTGACCAGCTCACCAAAGATACAGGATAAAACCAAGGAATTTTAAAAACCGCTCATCAGAGCCAACTCAAATTGCTGACCACATACTGAGCCCAATAAATAAGTAAAATAATCATGAAGCAACCATATCTGGGGGAGTTATAGTAAGCAGCAGCATTAGGGTATCAAGCTAATAAGCAAGCTTTCATATGGTGATATGCTTGTTTTTCATACGCTAGACATGCTCTTTTTATGCAAGGCTCAGAAGATAGTGCAGTGTGGACAGAGAAACCAAGTGTCTGCCCTCTATGACTGAAACTGATTGACTAAAGGATATCGAAACACAGTAAATGGGTGTAAATACCAGATATAGGTGTGTGAACGAGTAGGGTCTGAAGACATTTAGAGGAAAAATAGAAAGGCAAAGCATTAATGGGACAAAGAAATGTGGTATTATCTGTTGAAGATACTTTTACTGTTTTATCAACTGGACTAGGGAGAAATGTCCACCTGTTGAAATATTCACTTTCTAAGCTAAATAATGTGATTGAATGTATAAAAGAAAATGAAATAAAAAATGTAAAGAAAAAATTTTAAAAAGTAACACAGTATTAGTCTCATGATACTGGTAAGATAAAGGCCCAGGGATTGTTTCTGCTATGTTTAATGTGTTCTTATGGTCCAAACAACTGTTTTATGACTTGCAATGATGAGCTGAGTACAAGGTAGTCCTTATTTAAAAAAATATATTTTTTCCATGTACACTCTGCAAATATTTAAGTGAAAGTAGCATTTTTGCATACTGTATTAAGCCATCTGATAATGTTTTGCTTGAGGCCATCTTATTTTCATTTATTTATTCATTTAATTATTCATTAATCCACAACTCTATTGTGGGCTCCAACTATGTGCAAATTCCTTTTTTTTTTTTTTTCTTGAGAGGTTTTTGCTATAGGGCACGTGCACTCGCCAGAAAGACAGAGAGAAACGGAGAGACAGAAAGCGAGAAATCACGGCCAATGGGGAATGGCCACACCGCACAGCCTTCTCCTCATTCTCCTCTTGGAATCTTGGGCACGCAAGCATGCAAATGCACCCGGCGTGAGTTTAAGCCCCCGGGTCTGGGACTCAAACCACGGTCAACTACATGGGAGCCCAGCGACATAACCATTATGCCAATTGCTGGTCCCAAATTCCTGTGAAAGATATTAGATATATAGTAAAAAAATACATAAAGAATTGACTTAAGTGCCTTCCAGAATACAAAGTGTGAGCCAGAAGCAAATAAACACTGTGTACTAGGTGGTTGGTGCTAGGATGAGTTTGTCAGGAATTCTTTTAGTGTAACATATGGAACAACTAATCCCATCTTGGAGGGGTTGTGGTCAGTGAATTCCTACAATAGTCAAATGTTTTAAGTACTGATCTAAATGAAGAGAGTTTCAGGGGGTATAAAGGGATTTTGAATTTTGTTAAAAATGTCAATTCTAGGGTCCAGAAGTTGGTAGTGATTAAAGCACTGGACTCCTGCATGTGCAAGTAGTTCAAGTCTCAACCCTGGTGGCTTGCTTTCTCAAGTTTTCTTTTTCTCTCTCTGGTGAATACATGTGCCTTATAATAAATTGAAAATAATAATAATAATAATAAATAAAATGAGTTATTAAAAATGCAAATTCTAGGGATTGAAATTCAACCTAACATATCAATAGCTATAGATCCAGGATTGAGTAACTTACATTTTAACAAGTATCCTAGGTGGTTCTTGTGCCTGGTGAAGTCTGAGGTACACCATTCTAGATTAATTTACTTCTATTGATAGACCTCGAAAGCCACTATGATTTAGTTCAGCTCTTCAGTATAATATGTAGACATCAATTTAAGATGTATATCAGTAGGAGTGAGCCAGTATTGATTCAACTATAAATCACTGACAGACTGACTTTTTAAAACTCTAGTTAGTAACAATCAGTTGTAATTCAGTCTCCAACCAATGAAAACACAGGAGTCAGAGTACAGAGTTCTTACACTTACATTTTGGCTCAGCCTCTTACCACCTGGGGAGCCTGAAGCAAATAACCCAATCTTTCTGGGTTTTAGTTACCTTCCTATGTGAATCAGGGATTTTAGTGAGATATCTATCTCAGGAGCAGCTGCAGGGACAAAATAAGTTAATATATGTAAAATGTTTGATATATATGTTAATATATGTAAAGTACTTGGCACACAGCAAGTGTAAAGAAAGTGTTCGGTATTATCTCTAATCTCGGTCTGTTAATCCTTTCCCTCTCTAGGCCTAACCTAGTCTCACTGCCTTCCTCTTCCCTTCACCTCATCTCTCTGTTGTCTTTCTGATGGAATATAAGGTGTTCTTGGTCAGGCCCGTGGAACAGACGTGGCTGATCATCTTAAGAGGGCTATACTGAGGGAGATTTCTTTTCTTTTTTTTTTTTCTTATTTTACTTACTTGCTTTGAATTAAAAAAATTCAAATTTTAAATTTTGATTTCTTGTTTATATATAATCATTGTACATTTATTGGCAGACAGTATGGTTTTTCAAAGCATGCACACAGTGATATAATATATAAATATATATATATATATACACACATATATATATAGTGATTATATATATAAAATCTTCAACATTGAACAATACATGATGTTGATATATTCAGAAATAACTTTTCTAGCTGTTTTGTTCATTTTGGAAGCATATGTATTTTTAAAATCAATTGAGTATTATTATTTTTAATTCAATCGCTGTGTATCATCAGGAGCGATTTTTTTCTTTTTCCCTCTAAAAGTATTGTTATCATCCTGGTCAGCATGATCCTTAGGCGAAATAGTCAATATGTCCTTCGGATAATACAAATCTATAAGCGATATTTTAATTTTCTATCTTACAACAAGCAAATAATTCCTGCTCCACTTCAGCAGCACCCTCCTTGGTCCTTCTCAGTAAAGGTACTGGAAAAGAGGATTTACTGAGACTAGAGATATGAGGCAGTTGTATTTACACAGATGTTCTGCATGGAATTAGGATTCCTCCTCTTCACCCCTCACCATGCCCTGTAACTTGTATGTGATCAAATGTATCTCCTGGCTGTTGTGCAGGGGATACTTCGAGAGCTGTGTTCTTGGAGATTTCTCAGTATTTCATGGATTTTTTTGATAATGTGTCTGTAAATTTATTTTAGAAAATTCGAATCTCATGACCTATGTCACTACTCTAAAATTTTGAACAATTCAGGCAAATAAATGAATTTTAAAAATCACATGTATTAAATACTTTAAATCTCACCTAAGAAAATTATAGATGCATTTTAGAAATACATTATTACTGTAAGTGTAGAGCTTCTTTGATTAGTTAGTAAAGACAAATTTTAAAGCCATAGTTATAATTGTTCACTTCCAGCAGGTGGCATACTGGTTAAGGTACTAGACTCTCACTCGGCCGACTATGATTCAACTCCCAGATGTGATGGCTTGAAGATCACAATGGGCATATGGGGTGTTCACTCAAAACCCTGAGAGGAAAATGGAAGAAGAATTGCAGCAGGGCCATTTCCCTTGGGGTGTGATTTTACACCTTGCCTCTCATTATCTCTATTTGCCTCTCTCTAGAAAGAGCACACACCCTATAGCAAAAACTAAAAAAAAAAAAAAAAAAAAAAAAAAAAAAAAATAGATGTGGTTTACTCACATACTTTTATCAAGTTGTATATCTTTTTTTCTTGAGAGATTTTTACTATAGGTCATGTGTGGCTCGCCAGAGAGACAGAAAGAGAGAAATCACACCCCAAAGGGATGGCCATGACACAATCCCATCTCCTCCATTCTCCTCTCAGAATTTTGGGCACACACACCTGGTGTAAGTTTCAAGCTGCCAGGTCCAGAGCTTGAACTGCTGTCAACCACGTGGGAGTTCAGCACCTTAACCACCATACCACCTGATGGTCCCTATAAATCTTATTAATGCATTATAAGAGTTCTTTTAATATCATGGTACTAAATACTTAATCTCATAAATGTTTTGCAAATATATTTTCTTCAAAAGTGTCACTTGCCTTTTCAATTTCTTAAAATAATCATTGGAAAAACAAAAGTGTTTAGCAAGTCTTAAAATTGCTAATAATGCCTTTGTAAACTTTTATATGATTTGTGTTTTTCTGACATATGTGAGACATTTTAGCCTAACCAAATAAAAAATATTTTCTCTCACAATTTTTTTAGTGATTGCATAACTATAGTTTTTAGTTATAGTTACTGCATAACTATAGCTATACATTTAGGTTTACTCTCCATTTCAAGTTAAAATCTGCAAAATATTTAAATGCTTTATCAAAGAAAATTTACTAATGGAAAATAGGGAAATAAAAGACATAATATTATTAGTCATTAGAAAAATCAAATGAAAACCAGAATGAGAGATGACTATAGACCTAGTAGAATAGACAAAAGTCAAAAGATTGACAATCTCAAATGTTAATGAAACAGACTACATGGAATTCTTTTTTCTTTTAATGTTTTTATAACTTTGCCACAGGGTACATGTGTTTGCCAGAGAGAGAAAAAAAGAGAAAGTGAGAAATCACCCCTGGGGCACTGGGCACACCAAAACTCCTATTACTCCTTTCTCTTCTGGGGATTTTGGCCTCACCTGCACATGGATACAGCCTGCTTTTCAAGCCACCAGATCCAACGCTTGAACTGCACAGTTGTCCATATGGGATCCAGTCACCTTAACGACCACTCCATCAGCTGGCCCCAGACCAAATAGAATTCTTTCACATTTGTGATGGAAAGTCAAATGATCACTTTGAAAACTGTTACAGTTTTGCACTTTCTTATAAGTTGAACACAAACTTATCACATGACTCAGCAATTCTGTTTCCAGGATAACTATATAAGAAAACACAAACCAGCCAAAGAAATAACAATGACAGTCAGAAAAATATGATTACATAGATACTTATACACAAATGGTGATATTTATTTATAATGGCCCTGAACTAGATAGGACATACAGGTCTTTGTTGTGGGTTGGATGATGGTTTGTCCTCCAAAATTTCATGGGATTTAGAATTTGATCTTAGTGGGTAGTGATTTGATGTCCCCTAAAGGTTTATATATTGAGACCTAATTGTATTGTAAATTGTTAAGTGAAAACTGAATCCCTTCATAGTGTCCCCTGCTGGAGACTTTGAGTGTGATAAAGTCATTACGAGAGGGCTCCATGACTTAGTTCTGGTGTGTGTATAAGGAAAGAAAATGTGGCAGAGAGAAGACCATGCTCTGCTCTGCTCATTTTTCTTTCAGTAATCTTGTGAGACTTTTAAACTTCTGAGCCACCAGAATCATGAATTAGTAAACCTCTATCCCTTAATAAATTACCCAGTACCAAGTATCTCTTTAAAAAAAAAAAGGCAATAATGTACTAAGATAGCCCTTCAGCTTAACTAATAATAAATATATCGTGATGTAGCTGTGGAGGAACACTACTCAGTTAAGTGAGAAAAGCTGAGTATACAAAATCTACATACCACAATTTCATTTATATGAACTTCTAGAATTCATGAAATTGTAGTAACAGAAGGTAGGTTTCAGAAGCCAGAGGTAGAAAAAAAGCATTAACTATGAAGGGGCTAAAGGAACTCAGTAGTGATGGGAATATTCTTTATCTGTGTTGAGGCATTGGTGACATTAGAATATACATTTGTCAAAATATATAAAAGTGCAAACTTAAAGCTTGTGAGTTTTATTGTATGCAAATTACATTTCCATAAGCTACTTAAAAAAAAATTGTTAGAGTTTGTATACTCACCAGAAACAGAACGAGAAAAAGAGGAAAGTGAGAAAGCATCCCTCTCGGGGGATGTTCTTGCTGCAATTCCTTCTCCATTTCTCTTTTTCAGATTTTGGGCAAGAATGCACATATGTGCAACATGTTTTTCATACTTCTGGGTACACACTTAAACCATGTAGTCAGCATATGGGATCCAAAAGCCTTGCCACTATGCCACCAGCTGCCCCATAAGCTGATTTTAAAATACAATTAAACTAAATTGCTTTTGTATT